>CAKXYN010000179.1:1200000-1800000 GCA_935064755.1 Tragelaphus eurycerus | reverse complement strand
AGACCAAAGAGAAGATGTAGCAGGAATGAGAACTGAGAGAGTTTCGATCATAGATTGTGGTCAGAAAATGGAAAAAGAGTTTAAGATCATTCTTAACTGGACATGGCCCCATTGTAATGCCTCACCCCTCTTCCCTTACCACCCTCCCCCCCCGCCCCATTTGGGCCAGTCCAAGTTCCTCTTTGCCTCTTCATGAAATTATATTCATCTGATATTTCATACTTCGGAAACCTAGCCAAATGAATTAGGCTAATCTGTTGAACTAATTCATGATAAGGTATTGATGGATGATGAATGCTTGATACATTATCCATCCCAGAAAATAGATTCCTGATGATAATGACTTAAAACAGTGGGTCTTAACTAGGGAGGTAGCAGAGTCCCCCATCATGATGTTTCAATAATAAACGCCCTCTGGCCTCCATCCTAAGAGATTCTAATTCAGCTGCTCTGTCAGGAGAACAAACAGGGGAATGTGAATTTTTGCAAACACGTCTGTTAAAGAGGGAGGTCAGTGGAAGCGCAACTGAGGAATAGATGAGCCTTCCTCTAGCTCTTCAAATCGATAACTTATTCTATCTGCAATTAACTTTGGAGTTACTCTTTGTGTCTCTCCATGAGGCTTGGCTATGCCCCAGTTTTGTATCCACTCCTCACCCAATTTTTGAAATCTCCCAGGTGATACATTGGTAAAGAATCCGCCTGCCAATGCAGGAGATGCAAAGAAGCAGGTTCAATCCCTGGTTCAGAAAGATCCTCTGGAGTAGGAAACACTCCAGTGTTATTGCCTGAGAATCCCATGGACAGAGGAGCCTGGCAGGCTACAGACCATGGGATTGCAAACAGTTGGACACGACTGAGTACACACACACTCTCACACGATAACATTCGGTGTTTGTTTCCTATGAACACACTGAAACGTGAACTAAGCAGAGACAATCAAAGACATCTTTTTAAGATTTAGAAATAGATTTGGAAGACATTGTTTACAGCGGTGTTGCTGCTGCTGCTGCTGTGAAGTTGGTTCAGTTGTGTCTGACTCTGTGCGACCCCATAGACGGCAGTCCACCAGGCTCCCCCATCCCTGGGATTCTCCACGCAAGAACACTGGAGTGGGTTGCTATTTCCTTCTCCAACGCATGAAAGTGAAAAGTGAAAGTGAAGTCACTCAGTCATGTCTGACTCCTAGCAACCCCATGGACTGCAGCCTACCAGGCTCCTCTGTCCTTGGGATTTTCCAGGCAAGAGTACTGGAGTGGGGTGCCATTGCCTTCTCCAGTGGTGTTGCTAATTTGGTGTAAATCTCAGGTCACTGATGGTGGTCTTCCCAAGTGTTGGTAGGACTTTATCTAGAGAATGTAGTCAAGTAGAGACAAGCAAAAATGAGATTTAAGTCCCTATTTCTGTCCTTGATTTTGGCTGCTGAAATTCTTCCCTGAATCCTGTGTGCTGCCCAAAATCTTTCCCAGCTATGGAATCCAAAAATATCGATTTCAGTCACTTACAACTGAAAAAGCTCTTATTGATGCACATATGAAAGGGAAATTCTTCCTAATCCATCAACCTATCATTCATTTCTCTGGGTTCATTTTTGTGCATTGGTAGGGAAGATTTTTACAACTACGTAACTTCAACAAGAGCAGAATGGACTAGCCCCTCATTCATGTGATTGACCAACAACAGGGAAATTAGGGAGAAGTTCTAGATTTGTAGGATGTATTTTATGAGAAGTATTATTATGTTCAGGAACAAAAGCCACTGGAGTTAACATAAGGGTGTTTTGTGGGCCTGTTTTTAATGAATAAGTAGGAAGGCAGTGTGGCTTCATAGTGAGTCTAGAAACGTGCCTTCTCATCTTGGTTTTGCCACTATCCAGATACACGATCTTGAGTAAATGTTTTGAATTCTCAATATTTAGTATCAGCTGTAAAATACAAATTCTGTGATTCTGTCTATAAAGATAATAATGATGATCCTACGTGCAGGGCAGCAAAGGAGACACAGACATAAAGAATAGACTTTTGGACACAATGAGGGAAGAAGAGGGTGGGATGATTTGAGAGACTGGCATTGAAATATACGCATCACCATATGTAGCACAGACAGCCAGTGGGAGTTTTATGTATGAGGCCGGGAACTCAAGGCCGGTGCTCTTCTACAACCTACAGGAGCAGGAGAGGGAGGGAGTCGGGAGGGGGCTCCAGAGAATGGGGACGTATGTATACCTATGGCTGATTCATGCTGACGCATGGCAGAAGCCATCACAATATAGTAAAGTAACCATCCTCTAATTTAAAAAAAATTCTGATTCCAGTTTTTTAAAAAAATCAGCTCTAAATTGTTAAATATAAATTACATAAACATTAAATAATTTTTCAGTGTTTAAAGTTGCATAATGTTAGTTTGGTCTCCATGTGAATGCTGCCTCTTTATCTTTTCATATTTTATTAATTCGCTAAGCAAACCTTTGTGATACACATGTCATTAACTTCAAGCTGGTTCTAGTCTGAATGTTCATCAATAAGACTCTGAATCAGTGAGCTTCAGATGGACCCAGTGAATGGGTGGAGTTAGTACTATCACAGGGGAACTGGGAGAAATCTCTATCAACTGCCAAAAGCTGTAAACTCACCATTGTTTCTTATTCTTCCTTAAGGCAGAGCTATGGAGGAGACACTCTGGATTTCCCTTTAAATTGTCCCCATGAGATAATTAAACACAGATCTTTATTTCCTAGGAAGTCTCCCATATGGGTAAAAGATGTGAAAGATCAAGGCAACATATGTGAAAATGTGTCAAGCAAAAAAGAAAACTCGCATATGTGAACATCTTAAAAAATCAAGATAAAAAAGAGAGTGCCAGGGGAGTCATAAAAAGTTAGCTCTAGGCCAGAGAAATGTTGCTTTTAATTTCTATACAGTAGAAGAAAATTTAGCGCATAAATCACATTTCATTAAAAGGTATATACCTTTAAAGATTTATATTATCAAATTGGAATAGGGGAGATAGCACAAGGCAGTTTAAACTGTCTGAGACACGCTGATTTAGCACTTATGCAGTAAACAGGATCCGCTACTGACTGTAAAAATATAGAGAACATCTCTTAAACACAAAAATAATGTAGATTTCAAATGAATATGAAACAAAGGAGAGAAAAATGACCCCCCATCTTTTATAGTCAGCCACCTTTTAAGACTATTCTCAGTCGAGGCTTGTTTTGTGGAAAGTCTCTCCAGGTAAGTCACTTGAGGCATTAATATGCAGCAACTGAAGGCATAAAATGTGATAGAGAGACATTCTCCTGTAACTTTTTCTTTTAAAAAATATTTATATTTATTTATTTGGCTGTGCCAGGTCTCACTTGCAGCTTGCAGGATCTTTAACTGTGGCACGGGAACTCTTAGCTGTGGCATTCGGGGTCTAATTCCCTGACCCAGGATCAAACGCAGGTGCCTTGCATTGGGAGCACGGAGTCTCAGCCCCTGGACCACCAGAGAAGTCCTTTCTTTTTAGTGAGTTACGCTATTCTTAAGAAAAGACTTTTGGGAAACAGTGTCAGACTTTATTTTTCTGGGCTCCAAAATCACTGCAGATGGTGACTGCAGCCATGAAATTAAGAGACGCTTACTCCTTGAAAGGAAAGTTATGACCAACCTAGATAGCATATTCAAAAGCAGAGACATTACTTTGCCAACAAAGGTTCATCTAGTCAAGGCTATGGTTTTTCCTGTGGTCGTGTATGGATGTGAGAGTCGGACTGTGAAGAAGGCTGAACACCAAAGAATTGATGCTTTTGAACTGTGGTGTTGGAGAAGACTCTTGACAGTCCCTTGGACTGCAAAGAGATCCACCCAGTCCATTCTGAAGGAGATCAGTCCTAGGTGTTCTTTGGAAGGACTGATGCTAAAGCTGAAACTCCAGTACTTTGGCCACCTCATGCGAAGAGTTGACTCACTGGAGAAGACTCTGATGCTGGGAGGGATTGGGGGCAGGAGGAGAAGGGGACGACAGAGGATGAGATGGCTGGATGGCATCACTGAGTCGATGGACGTGAGTCTCAGTGAACTCCGGGAGTTGGTGGTGGACAGGGAGGCCTGGAGTGCTGCGATTCATGGGGTCACAAAGAGTCGGACATGACTGAGCGACTAATCTGATCTGACTTACAATATTGTGTTAGTTTATATATATATATATATATATATAATTTCAGATTCTTTGCCCTTATACCTCATTTTTGGGAAAGAGCCCAGCATAGTACCAGCAAAACTAGAGAAAAGTCAAGGTGTTTGGGGCATGGAGACTGTACCTCACTTGCTTGGGCACAGTGATATGTGTGTGTACTCAGTCGCTCCGTTGTGTCCAATTCTTTGTGACCCCATGGACTGAAGCCCACCAGGCTTCTCTTGTCCATGGGATTTCCCAAGCAAGAATACTGAAGTAGCTTGCCACTTCGTACTCCAGGGGAGCTTCCCGACCCAGGGATCAAACTCGCTTTTCTTGCATTCTCTTGCAGCTCTTGCATTGGCAGGCGAGTTCTTTACCACTGGCACTACCTAGGAAGCCCTAGTCATAGGTGGAGGTCAAATTCACAGGGAAAACTCAACAGGAATGCTAAGTAAATACAGTGACCTGACAGAGAAAGCCATCCCACCTGGGAGCCCCGGGGAGGTAAGAATGTGAGGTGTCTCAGTGCTTGTCCAAGCTCACGGTGTGCTCACAGCTAGCTCCAGCATTAGAGGACCATCCTGCCTCCAAAAGCTTAGTCAATTGTAAGCTTCCAGAACTTAGACCACACCTTAGAAAATGGGAAGAAATTATGAATTAACTGAGTTTGCCCTGGCAACCTGGGAGCTTAACAAAAAAAAAAAAAAAGCATGTTGAAGAAAAATAAAGACCTATTTCTTGCATACCTAAGTTATGAACTGAAACTTATATTGTCCCACCTATTCCCCTAAATAGAAATCACCTATTCATTTGTCTAACTAGATTATAAGTGCTTTGACTAGAGCATAAGATCTAGCTAGTGATGAGTGATTGATAAATTTATGGGAAAAGAATAAATAAATGAATACATGTTTTCAAACCAAAAATGAGTCATCCGTAGAACTCTAAGAATTTCAGTTAGCTGGGGATAGAGACAGAGATTAAAGCCACTGTGGTGCAGTGGGTTCCAGTGGAGGCTCACATATGGGGCGACGGCAACACCAGAGAGAACAAGTGAAATTCTGGCTGGGAATCCAGGAAGGCTTCATAGAGGAGCTGACATTGGAGCTTAGACGTGAAGGTAGAAAATAGGCCTTGATAACCAATGGCATCTTACATCTGGCTTAGCTAATGAAATTGCCCAACTGTAGTTTGAACAGACACCATCTCTGCTGAGGATCAATGTGAAAAAAACAAAGATGGATGGAGGAGGGCAGTGAGTGTGGGTCCCAGGAAGAGGCATTTGGAAAGAGCCTAATAAGACACTGCATTTGGCTGAGTGTGAATCACTCTTTCTTCCTTCACCTTTTTTCCACCTACCTCCCCTGGGTCATCTCTTTAAAACCTGCATTTGTACCTGGGTGACAGTTCACAAATGGTGTTCTTATGATGATTCCCACATCATAGAATATTATAAAGTTGAAGGAATGAGTTAGATACTCAATAGCCAGAAGTATTTAGGCTAGTTTTCCCCTTTCTCTGCCATTGTCTTTTCCTACACAGTCAATTAAGCAAATACAACATATAGTTAGGGTGCAGTGAAGAAAAAAATGGGGCTGAGAGTTTTGAAAATGTTCATTTCTTACTCTACCCAGGGCCTGTCTGTCTGCTCTTTGGTTTTGCTTTTTTTTCTCTTCCTCCTTCCTTCCTCCTGCCTCAGTGTGGTAGCGTGACGTTTTCTTCATGCTTTCTACATTTCTACTTTCTACTGGCCATCATGTCTCCACACTCTGCTGGTCCAAAGTGAATTATCAGCACCACCCAGCCCAGTGGTTCTCACACTTCAGTATTCATCGCATTCATCTGACATCCTTTCTTTCTTTTTTTTTTCTTTGAAGGCAGTGCTCATGGCTTCATCTCCAGGACGTTAAGTTCAAATATCTGGGGGTAGGACCCAGGCATTGGCATTTTTAAACACTTCTCCAAGAGATTCTAAAGTGCAATCAAGCCTGAGAATCACTGATCTAAACTCTCCCTTCATACCTTAATTTTTCTTGCTCTGTAAAATGAAGTCATTGGCCTGAATGACATTTAAGAAAACAGTCAATTTCCCAGTGTATGATGTCCCCTTCAGAGGTTCATAAGGTGAATCCCAGGGGGAGGCTTGGTCAGAAGTGAGAGTTATGGAGGATGAGAGGGTGAAGTTGGTTGTAGGTAAGATGGGAAGTGGAGAAGGCAATGGCACCCCACTCCAGTACTCTTGCCTGGAAAATCCCATGGACGGAGGAGCCTGGTGGGCTGCAGTCCGTGGGGTCGCTGAGGGTCGGACACAACTGAGCGACTTCACTTTCACTTTTCACTTTCATGAATTGGAGAAGGAAATGGCAACCCACTCCAGTGTTCTTGCCTGGAGAAACCCAGGGACGGGGGAGCCTGGTGGGCTGCCGTCTATGGGGTCACACAGAGTCGGACCCGACTGAAGCGCCTTAGCAGCAGCAGCAGCAAGATGGGAAGGGTAGGACGGGTGAATTCTGACAACTGCTCTGTCCAACTTTAGGCCTGATATTTCTGATGGTAGAGAGTTTTGTGTTTTTGTTTTGCTTCGGGCTTTTTTGTGGGTTTTGTTTTTGGGGCTCCAAAGTATGTATTTTCTTTTTCTTCTTTTTTTAATTTTTATTTTATATTGAATCATAGTTCATTTACAATGTTATATTAGTTTCAAATGTACAGCAAAGTGATTTAGTTACACATATACTTACCCAGGTGACTCATGGTAAAGAATCCGCCTGCCAGTGCAGGAGATGTAGGAGATACAGGATCGATCTTGGAGTCGGGAAGATCCTCTGGAGAAGAAAATGGCAGCCCACTCCAATATTCTTGTTTGGGAAACCCCATGTAGAGAGGAGCCTGGCAGGCTACAGTCCATGGGATCACAAAGAGTCAAACACGACTGAACACACACACACACAAACCAACACATATCTATTCCTTTTCAGATTCTTTTCCCACATAGGTTGTTACAGACTATTGAGTAGAGTTCGCTGTGCCTTTGTTTAACTTTGTTTTTCTCATGAGGGGTAACTCACACTTCCTTTGAGGAAAGTGCCTTTTAAGTTATATATTTGGACATCTGATATGACTGAAAAACTCTGGACCCTTTGCTTATTGTTTGTTTTGTCTTAATATTGAGTCCAGAGTCAAATAGTCATTTTGTGGTGCTGCCCAATCCTATTGTAATTCTGTGCATGTGAATATGTGGCAAGAGTTAGAATAAGAGATTCTTGGAGGCATTTACTCTGAGCATTTTTAATATGAAGACAGACCCCAGGTGCTTCTTGGTGTTGCTGGATTGGCAGAACAGCTCAGTTACTCCACAGACCTCTTTCCTTCCTGACCCAAGAATGTGTTTTGCAAACTGAGGGAAACACTTTAAAATCCAAGGAACTCAAGCATCTAAGGGCTCCAGTATTTACAAGAGTTTCTATGCCTGACACTGTTAACTAGAACCCTACATATCAACACAGCTCTAAGTAGTTTCACTTGTCAATGGTCATGAAATTGGGATTATTACAGACTCGGAGTAACTGTTCCACGTGGAGGGTCTGCATGTTTCAAGAAGCAACACGGCTTCTTCTTATTCTCTCTCTCTCTCTTTTTGGCCCTGCCATGCAGCATGTGGGACCTTAGTTCCTGGACCAGGGATCGAACCCATGCCCCCTGCAGCAAAAGCATGGAGTCCTAACCACTGAAACATCACGGAAATTCCACAACACGCCTTTTTGAACCTACATTCTACTCTTCCTGAGTCAAAACAGAAACACTAAGGAATCAAGTGAATCCATCCGAAAAAGCATTTTTGGGAAATCCACTTACCAAAAACGCCAGTCTTCCTTGTCCTTCTCCCTATAAACAGTACTGATAGAAAGCCCACAAAGCAATAGCCTTGTGTTTTCCTCTTTACTCATATCTCATCCTGAATGTTCTACTTTCTACTGGGAAATGTATTCACCTTTCTTCACCTTCTTGCAGCCAGACCATTCAGGTTCTTCATGACGTGTCCACTCAGTAAATCTGTTTCCCAGCCATCAGGCCTCGTCATCTGTGATAAGTCAGGCCAGACTCCTAATTTATTTGGGGAGAGCAGCAGTCATGAGTGAGGACGGATGACAGAACTCCAGCCACGACACCCCCTTATTAGTTGTGTGGCCCCAAAGTGTTTCATTAAATTCTCTGATTTAAAATTTATTTAGTAAATCTAAAGGGCCATGTGAAGATCATGACTTAGAGTGTCTGAATATGTTTTATCAACTTTAATATCCCATACATGTTTAAGGTACAGTTCTTACCTTTTATCACTGAAAAACTAAGAAATCTCGTCTCTTGAGGGGTTTTCACTAACAGTTTCTGGTTAGTCAGAACTTCTTTCAGTTGGCAGAAGCTACATGTTATGGCTTCCCACGTGGTTCTTATGGTAAAGAACCCACCTGCCAATGCAGGAGAAGTAAGAGATGTGAGTTTGATCCCTGGGTCGGAAAGATCCCCTGGAGCTGGGCACAGCAGCTCACTCCAGTATTCTGGCCTGGATAATCCCATGGACAGAGGAGCCTGGTGAGCTACAGTCTATGGGATCACAAAGAGTCTTGTCCCTCTAAAAAATACTGAAGTGGCAAACTCCGCCCACCCCCAGTATCTGTAGAAACAGGGTCTTTGGGAGTGATCATGTTAAGAGGAGGACATTAGGGTGAACCCATATCCAAAAGGACTGTGTTCTTATAAAAGAGGGAAACTTGGACACAGAGATAAGACATAAGAGAGAAGACAACAGGAAGACAGAAGGAGACGAAAGCCACTTACAAGGCAAGAAATGCCTGAGGCCGTCCAAAGCTCCCGCTCAGCCCCCTGGAGGAGCCAACCCTGCCGACACTTTGATCTCAGACTTCCAGCCTCCAGAACTGTGAGACAATAGATGTCTGTTGTTTAAGCTACTCCGTTTGTGGTATTTGGTTATGGCAGCCCCGGGAAGCTAATACGTTATTATTTCCGGAAGACTTGAAGTGCCCTGCAGCTGAAGCTGTAAGCGAAAATCTTTTCTGTCTGCAGCAGGGGTTGTTCTCAAGCAAAAATAAGAACTGGAGGTTATGATCTCAGACTTGCTGCCTTCGGGTCAATGTTTCTGGGGTTGAGATGGCTTGAGAGACTTAGCTAAACACAGATTGGACCCATTTCATCCGTATGGGAGCTTGCTGTACAGTATCTGCCCTCCACAGACCCTCACCTCTCCTGCCAGATTTCCTGTAGGCAGGCTTGGATCCTTAACTGCTTACAATGGAAACTGAAAGTGCTTAGTTACATAGTTTTAGGTTTTTCAAGTCAAATTCCACTGCATCTGCCTGCTGAAGTTATTGTGAAAGATTCCTGTCAAATATCAAATAAAGTTTTGTAAAATGTCCCTTATGCACTTGGACTTTGAATTGTAACTAGTCCTTGTCTTGGACTCTTTATGGTGATCGAGACACCTGCGTAGTGCAGGGGTGTCAGCCCATCACCCAGGTTAGCATTGCCTGGAAGTCCTTAAAATATCAGTGCATGAGTGGTACGACCCTCAGAGATGTGATCTTCATTGTGTCCGAAGGGTGGCCTCATTGTTGGAATTTTGAAACTCCCGGCTAAGATGGAG
The DNA here is from genome assembly GCA_935064755.1 of Tragelaphus eurycerus. Taxonomy (NCBI): domain Eukaryota; kingdom Metazoa; phylum Chordata; class Mammalia; order Artiodactyla; family Bovidae; genus Tragelaphus; species Tragelaphus eurycerus. Next base: position 1,790,180 of record CAKXYN010000179.1, on the reverse strand, counting down.
GACCACTGGAAAAGTGTACGTTCTGAAGTCAGCCACAGGTGACCTGAAACCACCGCTCCACCATTTAATGGTGGAGTTACTTTGGGCTTGAGTTTTATTTCCTCATTTATAAAGCAAAAGGAATAATACTACAAGCCTCAGAGTGTTTTCTGTGAACATTAAGAGAGACAAATGCATGTAAAATGTTTGTACCATATTACTGTTATCAAGAATGAAAGTGTCCTTTGAACAAGGACCTAATGTGTAGGGAACCATATTAAATATCTTGTAATGACCTATAATGGAAAATAATCTGAAAAAAGAATATATACATGCATATCTATACACATATGCACATATATATGTGTATGTATATACATATACATGTATGTATATATTTGTATATACATATAAGTGAATAACTTTTCTATATACTTGAAACTAATGCAATATTATAAATCAACTATACTTCAATTTTTAAAAAAAATTTCCTTTGGACTGTCCACTTAGGGATCTCTGGTCATGTTGAGTATATAGAAGAGGCAATAAAAATGACCCTAAGCTACCACATGACAAAAGCACACAGTTGGCCAATATAAAACTCAGGTCTTAATGATGAGAGGTCTTCAATCACACCTTGTGATTCTTCTGGATGGGACAAAAAAATCCCTATAAAGAGTTACTTCTTCTAAAAAGAAGTTATAGTGCAGAAACCCTTGAGCTATTTCTGCATTTCTCAATCTGCTATGACAAGTTTTCTATACTCATGATTCAACTCAAAGAATGGAAATCAAGTTAGCAGGAAATAAATGGCCTAACCTTATTTTCAGGAGGTCACAGGAGAGTAAGGAGAGGATTGGGGAATTTCCGTGCTGAGCAGGGGGTCTGCCAGCTCACTAGAAAGATGTTATAGGAACAGGAAACATCCTAAATTAAGCAAAATGAAATCATAAGCATAGTGAATTTAACCCCTCTACACCTTCAACCCTTAGGGGAAATACTTCCTGTTCCTTTTGGTCTTTATTCACCTGTAAGGATGATGCTATTAAGGATTATGTATGTTAAACACACATACATTAAAAGAAAGGTTATAGAATACCTCCCCTATTTTCATAGCAAATCGTCATCTCAGCAAACTGTTTTCAAGTGAGTGATTTGTGACACCTGTTTTGTAGAATGAAAGCATGGACAAAATGAGGCAAGAAATACACTGTGTGATTTGTGTTATAACTTTAATATGTGTTAAATATTCAGCTATAAAAAGTTCCCCCTTGCATTTGTAATTATAAACTGACAAATTCATTTAAACACTGTCAACAAGAAGTCAGAACTCTCACTTTTTAATCCTTCAGCAGGAAGAAAGCCCTTAAGGTTTGATATCACATGCTAAAAAAAAAAAAAGTATTATTTTAGAGGTTATAGCAAGCCCTCCTTTGAAAATGAACTACACTATTTCCTGGTCCAATAATGTCAGCCTAATAGCTAGGATACACTTGTCTTTATGCTGTACTAATTCAAACAATTTTCCTTTTTTTTTTTTTAAATTTAATACTGTAGAAAACAAAACATGCTTCCAATAAAACAGAAGGATTAGGGGAAAAAAACAATGGCTGGTTAACAATGAAATCCAAATTTTTCTGTTTTCCCAATCTTCATAAAATTCAAGCTTTACAAACATGACAAATGGTCAAACCAGTTTGTTTCCAAGAAGCCTCACCCTTTAAACATGATACCCAGACAGGGAGGTGTATAAAGATGACTGTGTGTGTGTAACAGTAATTCTGTAATTAATCTGTTTTGAGCTTTGTGAAAGGACATTCTTTGTCCTTCCATAAAGAGAGGGCTTTATGGTTGTCGCCAGTTATTTTATCATAACTCTCAATCATCTGAGCCTGTAACATTCTTTTTCCTAGATTGAGTACTGTACTTAGTGGCTGTTGCTTTTTTAAATTCCCTTTAGTAAGATGGCTATCCAGAGAAGCACGTGCTGAGAGATGGCACAGCAGTGCTCACAAAACTTAGAGCCTTCTGTTCTCTTTCTAAAGCCATGCCTTTCCAAACAGTTATGGAATGTCCTAATATTTAAAATAATAAGACACTTTGGCCAGCAAACTGCCAAAACTGAACCTCTGCCACTAGATTAGAAAATTGTTTAACATCAGCTAACTGTAATTGAAAAGAATGGGTGAAAATGCAATGAAATTATGCCAAAATAATTAGGGAGCAAAAAATGAGACAAATTTTTAGACCCCTGTTTTTGAAAGAATTTTCCAGAAGCTTAGAAATAATGATTTGAGGACTTCCCTGGTGGTCCAGTGGTTCAGACTTCACCTTCCAATCCAGGGGGTGAGGGTTTAATCCCTGGCCTGGAAGCTAAGATTCCTACATGCCAAGTGACCAAAAAGTCTAAAGATAAAACAGAAGTCATGTTGTAACAAAAATTCAATAAAGACTTCAAAAATATTTTAAAATATTCTTAAAAAATAATGATTTCAAAAAAGAAATGATTATTTTATAAATGAAGACATAATCTATAACCCTGTAGACCAGTGGATGCATTTAGACATATAAGATCAGAGACTCACAGACTTAGAGAACAAACTTATGGTTATCAGTGGGGAAGAGTTAGGGGAAGGGATAGTCTTGGGATGGACATGTACACACTGCTATATTTAAAATGGAGAACCAACAAGGACCTACGGTATAACACAGGGGACTCTGCTCAGTGTTATGTGGCAGCCTGGATGGGAAAGGAGTTGGGAGAGAATGGGTACATGTATATTTATGGCTAACTCCGTTAGCTGTCCACCTGAAACTATCACAAAATTTTAATCAGCTATGCATGCAAGCATGCTAAGTCACTTCAGTCATTTCCTATTCTTTGCAATCCTATGGATTGTAGCCTGCCAGGCTCCTCTGTTCATGGAATTCTCCAGGCAAGAATACTTAAGTGGGTGGCCATGCCCTCCTCCAGGGTATCTTCCCTAACCAGGAATTAAAACCTTGTCACTTACGTCGCCTGCATTGGTAAGTGGGTTCTTTACCACTAGCACCACGTGGGAAGTATTAATCAGCTACACTCCAATATAAAATTATAAAAAATTTTTTCTCTAAAAAAAAAAGTCAGAGACAAACTTCAAAATAGTATATTTTTTTCAAAAAAATCTGTATCTCCTAGAGGATTACTAAATTGATAAAATAACAAGGGAAGGTCATAGTTTACTGATTATGAAAAGAAATATATGGAGAGAACTTAGAAAATAGAAAGGGTATGATGAAAATAAAATTAAAATTAAACTGTGCTAACTGCATTTTTAATGTATTTTTTCCACCTTTTGCATTCTTGTACATAAGTGGGATTGTTAGTAGTCACAAACATGAAGCTTCTCAATATGTCTTGTCTGATCCTTGTGGTGTGTATATGAAACATACGTGAAATCTTATAAACTGTGTGTGTGTATAATCCTAAATCAAAGAGTAAGAATTGACATTTAGGCTCCTCTGTGCTGTGGCAAGAATAAATTCGGTGGGATCCCTGACCTCAGAGGGCTCCCCTCTCCAGCTAGCCACACTCTCCCCTCTACACACTCTTCCTTAATGTGATGCTGAATTTCCATCACCTGTTCTTACACATTGTGACAGTGGAAATATATTTTTCTGAGACTAATCTTCAATAAGAGTGGGGAAAAAGAATGATGGGTGATGAGAGAAGGAAAGATAATTGTAAAAGAAAAAGCTAGACTAAGAAGGCTGAGTATTGCTGGGAAATGTGGAGAAAGAAAGACTGTTGGATTTTCACAGGGGTCTTCCTTGCTAGCTGTGTGTGTGTGCTCAGTAGTGTCTGACTCTTTGCTACCCCATAGATTGTAGCCCACCTGGGTCCTCTGCCCATGGAATTTTCCAAGCAAGAATACTGCAGTGGATTGCCATTTCCTACTTCAGGGGATCGTCCCAACCCAGGGATTGAACGCTCATCTCCTGCATCTCCTCCACTGGCAGGCAGGCTCTTTACCACCAGCGCTGCCTGGGAAGCCCCCGGGTGGGCTTTAGCTAGCTTTGCTAGCTTTACCCACTATGATATCTCTGACCTACTGGCAATTAAGTTTATAATCCCTGGTAGCAAGACAAAATATTGATAATACGTAATACAGAACATGTTATGCTCTGATTTTATCTCTTATTATGGCATCACCGACTCAATGGACATGAGTTTGAGTAAACTCTGGGAGTTGGTGATGGACAGAGAGGCCTGGCGTGCTGCAGTCCATGGGGTTGCAAAGAGTCTGACATGACTAAGCGACCGAACTGAACTGAACTGATAGTTTGAAAGTCTTTTGAAAGTTATTCTGCCAAAACACAGTTTCAATGGCTTCATAATATACCATCTTATAGTATAACATTGTATGCATATATATTTTTAATGTACCTTAAGTTGCTGGACAATATATTAGGTTGCTACTAACAGCTTATTAATACAATCAGTATTGCAATAAATATCCTTCTACATAAATCTTAAAAACAAAAAAATTAGAAATGAAATTCCTGAGTCAAATAATAGGAATATTTTCTAAAATTTTGACACATAATTCCAAATTGCCTTCTGGACCACAGTTTAAACATTCACCTGCCATATAGCTAGCTATATATGAGTGGGTCCATTTAATTGTACTTCATTCGGCCATTACATATAGTCGTTTAAAGGCGTTTACCAAGTGGATGGGTAAAACACTGTACTTCATGTTTAAAAAATATTTATTTATATATTTATTTGGCTGGGCTGACTCTTAGTTGTGGCTAAATCTAGTTCTGGCAAATGCAGAAATTTGAGTCTAAGAATTTGAACTCTTAGTTGTTGTACACAAGATCTAGTTCCTTGGTGGAACCTGGGGGCCCTGCACTGGGATTGTGGAGTCTTAGCCCCCAGACCAGGCGGCAATAGTGGTAAAGAATCCACCTGCCAACACAGGAGATGCAAGAGACTTGGGATCAATCCCTCCATTGAGAAGATTCCCCCACAGAAGATGTCACCCTACTCCAGTATTCTTGCCTGGGAGATCCCATGGACAGAGGAGCTTGGCTGGCTATAGTCCATGGGGTCACAAAGAGCTGGACACAAGTGAGCACACACACACACAGCCACTAGATCACCAGGGAAGTCCCTCTTTTTATTTTAACTGGCATTTCTTTTATTCTTTCAGAGATTTTATATGTATATTTCCATTTGCATCCTTTCTCCTGTACATTTTCTGTGTTTAGCATTTGCCCACATTTTTTCTACTACATCCAAAAATGTTGCTGTTATAGGCACATATATGTTTTAAAATTTGTTTTCATATTCTAATGTATGATGTTTTTGATAAACAGATTTTTATGGATTCAAATGTGAAACTTTTCTTCATTTTTTATAACTACTTTTACTTAAAATTTTCCTTTATAATTGGTTTTACTTGAAAGCAGAGAAATTATCAAGATAAAGATTTGCCTCCTCTATTTTCTGTAATTTTCTATGGTTTTACTTTTTACATTTAGTTCTTTCATCTGTCTGGTATTTATTTTGTTTCTGATATGAGTTGAGGGTCTAATGTTTTTACTTCCATAGAATTCCCACAAATTTTCACATGATGCCAATTGAGTAATTATTATGTTTTCATCATCATCTATTAGTTTTTTTTTAATTAAAGGAATAGTGTAAAGACTGTGAGGACCATATTCGATTTCAGTGATGTTCTGTTGAACTTTATACCAGTAGGCTTCTACTATCATTGTTGCTATCTAGATACATTTTCTTTCCTTCCTACTTTTTCTCCTTTGGGAATCAGTTCAGTTCAGTTGCTCAGTCGTGTCCGACTCTTTGTGACCCCATGGACTGCAGCATGCCAGGCTTCCCTGTCCGTCATAAACTCTTGGAGCTTGCTCAAACACATGTCCATCAAGTCAGTGATGCCAGCCAACCATCTCATCCAAACATCCCTTTTGGAATATCTCCTTCCTAATTGTACTTATATGCATGTAGGTTTTGATCTTTATATGGCAAATAGTAATTCCCCTCTGGACTCAGGAAATGCTTTTTGGTTTTTGTTACCTGCACACTCAGAAACGTTTGATCTTTTGTAAGCTCTTGTAGGGTATGTATAAAGGATCCATTGATGAGGGTTAGAGCTGGAGTTGTTTTCTCCCATAAAGGAATACTTTGGAGCGGCTGTTTATAAAGGAAAGTACAAAGGCAACTGAGTGGTCATTTGTTACTCTAGTTATCTTTTTCAACAAGGACTCTGAAAGAATGCTTTCAAAAGGGAGGTGAATGGATATTCAGTGACTCTTCAGTGATTTAAGAATTAACCTATGATTTCTGCCTTCTGCCTTGATCTATAAATTAATTATGATCATGTGAAAGTTTTTTGTTGTTATTTGAGGTGGGGTGCGAGGGCTGCACCGAGGCTTAGTAGCAGCACGGGGGATCTTCATTGCCTAGCGTGGGATCTTTAGTTGAGACATGGGGGTTCTTAGTTGCAGCATTTGGGATCTAGTTCCCCAGCAAGGGATCAAACCCAGGCTCCCAACTTTGGGAATGCAAAGTCTTAACCCCTGAACCACCAGGGAAGTCTCAGAGAAGTTTTAATTAAACCACAATGCTCATTAATTTAATTATCCAGCTGAACTACATTTATGATTTGAAAAATGCTTTGCCTTTCTTTCTGATTGTCTACTAGAAGATGTGTTTTAGGTTTGGAACAAGAGGGTGAGTCAAAAATCAGGCCACTTTGTTTCAGATCTTGCCTCTGCCACCTACTCACTACAATAATTTTTGACCCTTTTGAGCTTTTAGTTTCCTCATCTGTAAAATGAAGATAAAAATAGAGCTTGCCTCATCACTTCCTTTGAGGATTGAGTGAGTTAATTTCTGTAAAACCTTTAAAACCGTGGCTGGGACATAGTAAGTGCTATGGGTTTGTTAAATCAATAGTCTTTTCCATTTTCACTTCTAGGTCCTTCTATTATAACTGTGACAACTGTTTAGTGGTTTAAAACACTGCTCAAGTACACTAGGGGAAAGGAACTATTTTATAAAACCTTCAAAATATTTTATAATCTAAATGATGTGTGGGGGAATACATCTGGATTTTCATATATTGAGATATCTTAAATTGTGGCAAATTAATAGTGTTTCATTTTCTTTTGCTAATGTACAGTAAAATAGGAATTAGAGGAACAGATTGGAGATGTGTCACAGGTAAGGACTAATTTCCAAACTTCCCAATCAACAAAGAACTATTTTCAATGAACTCGAGTCCCACTTTTTTTAAAGCATGAGTGTAATTATAAATGATTTTTAAATTTCTCATCAAATGGTGACTTTAAGGATATCTGGTATCAGCTGGCTATTAAGTTAATTGATTTTCATTTTTTATGTTTCACTAGAATACATTTTCTTTTTATCAACAATATAAATCAATATAATTTCTATTCACCTTAGATCATATATGGCTTGGTTCAATACAGATCCTAAAACTATGTTTTCAAAATCTCTAGAATTTGTTTTTTATTCTTGTTGAATATTTTTCACAGCATTACTCAGAGCGTGAAAAGCATAAACCAATGCGGGTCTCTGGATTGCTCGTTTTTAATAATTAGGAATAAGAGTTGGGACATGTTCAGCAATTTTACAGAGTAATTTTGTATCTATTAATCCAATAATTTTTGAAATTTGGTCCATACTTTGAATTTACTTTAGTTTTTCTAGTAATTCAATTTTATTGTATCTTACAAAAATATCGGTCTACAACATATTGAAAATTTTAAAAAGGAAAAGAAAGAAACATAGTCCTCCGGCATGATGAAAAGCACTGCTTAATGGATCATTTGATTGCCAAATAAACACTTTATGTGCTGTGCATGCTCAGTAGCTCAGTCGTGTCTAATGCCAGGGGACCCCATGGACCGTAGATCACTAGGCTCCTCTGTGCGTGGGATTTCTCAGGCAAGAATACTGGAGTGAGTTGCCATTTCCTCCTCCAGGGGATCGCCTCAACTAAGAGATTGAACCTGTGTTTCTTGCATCTCCTGCTCTGGCAGGAGCAGTAGCACCACCTGGGAAACACTATACAATCACTTATCAATCAATATTTTTGTTTGCAGTTACTACTTTGAATTAAATTAACAAGTTATTAGGTATTTAAATCTGTGACTTCAAGTAAATTCATTGCACAATGTAATTCCACCTAGGTCTGCTGGTTTTGTCTTTGAGGATATTAAGAGGCAGCTTATCCTTTTTTCTGAGTGATTCCTGGGCAGAATTCCTGGTCAGGCAGTTTTTCATAAGCCGATGTTGACATTGTTTCATTGACCGGAAACTTGACAATTATGTTTGACTTTCCTCTGAACCTCAGTTTTCCCCCTTAGAAAGCAGTGAGGAGTCCTATCCTGAAGCACACAAACACCAGAGAAATCTGAAATTGCCACTGAAAGAAAACACAAAAACAAACAAACAAACAAAAACTAGGATCAGCAGTGCAGGTTTTACTTCCTGGCCTGGGCTACAGGGACCATCTGAACAATACATCTTTTTTCTGGGCATTGCTTTGTCTCTCTTGCTGCGAGCTATGAGTGCCAACAAAGCAGGCTGGAAATTAGAAGAAGGACATTATACAGCTTTGAAAATCACATCTTCTGTGGCAGGACAGGAGTTAAAGCTCGAATTTTTTTTTTTTCCCTCTGTATGTACCAAATTTGGCCCATGATTCCTTTGAATGGCATGAAAAGCTGCTGGCTGGGTGTTGGTTTCCTCTCCTCTCTTCCTTTCTCACTTTTAAAATATGCCTGGCAGAGACTCAACCCTCCTCTCCTCCTGCTTTAATCCATTTTGCCCTCCTGTTCAGCTGACTAAGACTCCAAATGAGAAAAAGCATTCCTTCCCAATTGTTAAGAGGGTTTTTGCATCGTTAGAAATATTCGGTACATATGTAGACCCTGAATAACACATTCTGTCTTCCCCTCTCCTTAGCAGGTTTTGTAGCTGTCTCTTCAGAGACACTTTAGAATTTTTTTAGTTGCCATAATAACAATTTTTTGTGCCTATTCTATAATAGCAATTCTCCAATCACTGACGAAGCACCAAAATACGTATCTTTGTTCATAGGCTTTTATTGTATCAAGTGTTGGGAGCCAAACAGGAAAGCACTTGAAATTCCATTAAAGTTATATTCGTTTGTTTAAAAAAAGAGACAGAGAAATCCTGCCATCTTTGGAAGTTGGTCTCTGTAGACCTTGTTAATGTGAGGATAGGTACAAGACACATTTTACGTAACTGAAGATTAATGGTTAACTGTTTCAGGTTCAGACTTTATACAATAGGAGGTGATGCTTATTTGGTACAAAAACAAGAGGACACAGCAGCTGTGTTATCTGTGAAGTCACTCTGTATAAGATAAATACAATACAGAGATGCTCCCAAATTTTACAAAATGTCAGCTTTGGTGCTCCTGAATATATCAATGTTACCAGCACTTAAAAATGCATTCAACTTGCCAGTCTTAAGAAGGCTGCCTGGCATTTTCTAATTTCCAATATTACAAGATACAGGCATTCTTTCATCGTATCACTGCTTTGTTAAAAAGTGGGGCTTTTTATTTTGGCTTATAACACCTAAGACAGTAAAGATGATTTAAGAACATTTCAGTAAATGCATTTTGATGCATGATTGTCAGGGAGGGAAAAACTTTCCTCTACCCTGCCATGTTCTTCCGGCTGATCCAAGAATTAAACTAACACTAAACAGGTTAACAGGAGATAGAGTTTAATTTCACATGTACAGGAGTCACACGTACATGAGAGGGTCAGAGACAGAAAGGTAAATTGTCATCCTGATCTGAGGAATGGGATGGGCCCTGGGGCTTTCGAGGACCAAAGATGGGAGGGCCATTCACAGGATGATGACAAGAGCATGTGTCTGGTAATGACATGTTTGTCCTGTCATGTAGATGAGGCCACTTGGAGAAAATGTCTCTCTGCTAATAACTACTTTTTAGGATAAAGCTAATTTAAGTTCTTCTATGAAGTTGAAGGAGGGGCAGTCGTGTCTCTTTGGGCTTCCCTGGTGGCTCAGCAATAAAGAATCCGCCTGCAATGCAAGAGACCTGGGTTCGATCCCTGGGTCTGATCCCTGTGTCAGGAAGATCCCCTGGAGAAGGAAATAGCAACCCACTCCAGTATTCTTGCCTGGAGAATCCCATGGATAGGGGATCCTGGCAGGGTACAGTCCATGGGATCGAAAGAGTCGGACACAACCTAGCAACTAAACCACTAGTGTCTTTCTAGCCCTTAGGGGGTCTTGATTCCCTGTAACTCAAAATAATCCACACGCTGAAGTGGCCCATTTTGGGGAGGCCTATTCTGATCCCCAACACAACCAGTAACATCAGCGCGCCTTTACATACCTCCATAAATGAAAAATAATCATCACAGTGATAATGCTCTTTATTTAAAAGTCAGTCTAGCATAGGCGTGTCAGGTTTAGCAAATTAAAATACATGACTTACAGTGTCAGTACAGATAAAAAAGCAAATAATTTTTTAGTATATGTGTGTCCCATGCAATATTTGGAAGGGGCATATTTAATCAAAAATTTCCTCCTCGTGTCTCTGAAATCTGGCTTCAACAGAGTGTGCTGAATTTATCTGGCGACCCTTGTCTACCATCACTGCTATGAAAACAACGCAGAGCTGGATCCGATTTTCAGGGTCGAGAACAAGAGCTGGAGTTTCTGAGTTCGTTCCAGCTGCCAACTTTACAACTCTGCCCCATCACCAAGACCAGGGAAGCTTCTTCTGCAGAAGTAGAATGTATTTCCAATCAGTCATTTCAGTTTCTTAAAGGCAGAGAGAAAACTTACCACTTGAGGAAAAGAAAAGAGCTGGCAAATAAGGAAAAGAAAAATCTGAAACAAGCAGAAGGGGAAAGAATCTTTATTGGGAAGTAATAGAATTAGGACTGATTAAGCTTCAAGCAAGATTTCTAAAATAAAATTAAAAAAATTAGAATAATCAGATTCCTAGGAATCAGAAATTAGAGACAAACACAGAATGAAAAAAAGGACATAAAATGTTATTTTTTTCCCCTCAGCAAGGCTAAGGCTTTTTTTCTTTTTTAATTCCTAACTATCAGGACATTTTGTTGGGAGATAAATTTCCCAAGACATCATGTCTGTCTTTCTAAAGCTTTGTTTAGTTCTAACTTTGTTTAGGTCTAACTTCTAGCTGATGGAGAAGGCTTGTTTTCTTTCTTTGGCTACTTTACACCCAAGGGCTTCTTGTTTCTCTGTAAGACGAGCTCCCATAGATCTTCACCTCTGGCTTCAGTAACATGGTTCTCAACACATGAAAAGCCACCCAGGATGCTAAAGGACCAGGGCAAATTTTCTACTTGAGTGCATGCTCAAGTCTATCCGTTGTGGAGTGGGGTGTCATCTTTCCAATCCAGGGATCAAACCCATGTCTCCTGCATCTCTTGCACTGGCAGGCAGATTCTTGACCACTGAGCCACATTTTCTATTTGCTGAGCCTCCATCAGCATTCCCTGTCTAAGTCTGGTATGAAACGCAGTTTCCTTGGCTCCTGCTCCTGTCTCTTCACTGAGATTCTGTGTTTCCATTTGCTTCCCAGGTGATTCTAACCCCTATACTTGTGAAAACCACAGGCTCATAAGGTTTGGGGCCTGACATTTTATTTGTTTGGATGCAAGAGGTCCAAAGAGGGGGGTTGTTTTTGTTTGTATTTGGATTTTGGTTTTGGTTTCTGTGCCTGGGAAGAGGGAAGACATAGAAAGTTTAGTTATGTGAAAAGGAGAATTACGAGTCTTGTCACTGGTAACAGTGGGACAATTCATGAATGTTGCTTTATATGGATGACTGTTCTCTTTTTTTGGAAAGGTACATTTTTAAGACATGATTTACTTTATTCTGAAAGTTTAGAATACAGTATTTATAGCCTCCTAACCTCTTTGAGGAGAAGGCAATGGCACCCCACTCCAGTACTCTTGCCTGGAAAATCCCATGGATGGAGGAGCCTGGTAGGCTGCAGTCCATGGGTTGCTAAGAGTCGGACATGACTGAGCAACTTCACTTTCACTTTTCACTTTCATGCACTGGAGAAGGAAATGGCAACCCACTTTGGTGTTCTTGCCTGGAGAATCCCTGGGACTGGGGAGCCTGGTGGGCTGCTGTCTATGGGATCACACAGAGTCGGATACGACTGAAGCGACTTAGCAGCAGCAGCAGCAACCTCTTTGAAGCACTTTCAGATACATTATCCTTAAATAATGTGCTGAGATAATTAAGACAAATTTTATCATCCCCATTTTACACAAAAGTAAACTGAGGTATTTTGATTTTCTCTTTCTTATTTTTTAAATTATGAAAATATAACACATATACAGGACACTTGGAAAATACAGAACAAAGTTACATATAGTCCCACTGTATATTATAATTATTTTTAAGTAGATAATAAATTAAGATTTTTAGCTGGAGTTTCAATATCAAACTTTCAAAAATTAATAGAATGAATATACAGAAAAGTAGGATATAGTAGACCTGAAAAGCACCTCAACCAGTTCAAAATAATTAAGATTTATACAATTTTCACACAATAGTAGGATACAAATTCTATTCAAGTTCCCATAGAATATAAACTAGGAAACACTGGAACATATCCAGGGACATAAATTAAGGTGCAAAAATTTCATGGTCTAAAGATATCAAAATCATACAGAGTATGTTCTCTAATCCCTGTGGAATTATGTTAGAAATCTAAAGATATCAAAATCATACAGAGTATGTTCTCTAATCCCTGTGGAATTATGTTAGAAATCAATATCAAAAGGTATGTGAAAATAACCCACATATTTTCAAGTGCAACATGACATTTACCAAGAGACATCTTTGACTTAGCCACTGAAAGCCTCAATAAAGTTAGGACACTGAAAAACACAGAGGGTCATTGCAGAGTAGAAAGCATTTAAATGAGAAATTAATATAAAATGAGAAATTAATATAAAAAAAAAAAAAAAAAAATGATAAATTAATATCAAAGATACTTTTTAAAAAAACATGTTTTTGGAAATCAAATGGATGACATTGTTTTTTAACAATTCAGGGACAATTCAGAAGAGCCAACTATTGAAAAGTCATTATAAGCAATAATAAAACAATTTCATTTTTAAAGATATCAATTAATCAAAATATGAGAAAAAGAACACAGAATTAAACCCTGTAATTCATTCAGTGACATGGAAGAAAATTATATCTGGGGGCCAGAGTTCTCTTCACTAAATTTAACCTCTGAGTTTTACATATAAAAAGTTCATCATTGATTTTCCGGAGCTAAAGATGAATAGTTGGCCAAGTTTTGAACAGGGCAGTATTTTGTTTCTTTCTTCATCCTTACTGGGTTTCCTAATAGCTGAAAGTGAGTGAATTTTTCTGATGGCCTTTTTTGTAGTAGGAAATGGATCTATTTGATGTGAAGCTGTTCAGAATCAGGAATGGAATACTTAGGGGAGAGAGGAAAAAGGGAAGTCTGCATATATAAAGCATGGAATTAATCACCAGTATATATAAGAAAACACTTGTTCCTCAAAATTAAGAAAGAGAAGAGCAAAATCTTCAGCCCGTTTGGACTCAGTGCAGCCCTTCAAAGATGGTCTATCAACAAACACTTTCAGGAAGTGGATTTGAAAGCCTGTTCTCCTGAACGCTAGGGTTTCCTAGGACGCCTTAGGAGAGGAAGCAGGAACCTCAAGCAAACCATCTTATCCACGCCTAACCTAATCACAAGCCTAGTCCCACCCCAATACAGATGCACCCTGCTTTTGTATTCCTCCCTGAGGGAGGGAGGGAATGCCTGGTGTGGCCACTCCGGTGGGGTCCAGTGGGTGTGGCTTCTGGATACCACCCCTCCCTCTGCTGAGGACTAGCTGTGGGAGCCCAAATTTTCATGCCAGAATGTCCTCACCTACATTAACAAAATGGGGGTGCTTCTGGTAACTTACCTCATAAACAAGTTAGTCACAAGGACTAAATAAGCTAGCATACTTAAAGAAATTAGACCTCCAGTTAAAATAAATAAATTTATATTAAAAAAAAAAAAAGAAATTAGAACAGTTCCCAGTAATAAACGTTCACTAGATTCTGTTTCTGCACTTGGACTTGGGGCAGGGTTTGATCCAAAGGAACTGCCTTTAAAAGTTTTTTGTAAAGATGACTGCCTTAAAACATTGTTTCATAATTGAGGAACACGCTCTTGTGAACACGCTCTTGTCCTTTCGTCCTTGGCCAAAAACCCAGTCCCTCCACTGGTCACCCATTAACCCTGAACTCCAAGGGTTAAGGACCCTTTCCCCTTTCTCCCCCAGACCTGAATCTCAGTGGCAGAGAGATGGGTTAATATATAAGGATGATGTCACTGTAGTCACAGAAGCAATTGTCATTATAATCTTTTGTTTTCTCCTGCTAACTTTCTAAATGGAGAAACATCTTATTAATTACCTAAGCATTTGGAACTCTTTGGAGGTACACGCCCCACAAATGCTATTATTATCACCCACATTTGGTGAAGTACTTGAGGATTACAAGTGTTCTGTAAATGTTTACACACTACTCTGCTGTGGCCCAAGATCCATAGTGGGACAGCAAAGACAGCCCAGGAAGAAGCATGAAGCTCCAGAGAGGCAGGGGTTTTTATAACAGGTATGAAATTCTCTTTCAGTTTAGCATAAAGATAGTCAGACTTCTAAAGAGAGTCATTTACAGCCATTAAGGAAAGTGTGTATGACTGTAAATGGGAAAGCTGAGGGTTTGCTGCATATTCTTAGAAGGGGGTCCTTAGAGAAAAGGGTAACAGGGAAAGGATTTTAAATGCTGTGAGGGGCATTTTGAGTTAACTGGAAGAACTTCCTGACAATAAAAGCAGAACACTGCCAACAGCTGTCACTACATCTTTCCCTACAGAGATTCGTTTTCTTTAAGTTCAGCCTAAAGGCAAGAAACTGGAACCCATCCTCCAGGTTGACCATTTCAGGTAGTAAGGTCAATGCAGAACATTGAATTGCTCCGCATTCTTTTTAAGTCTGAATTCTTCTTGTGGGGAAACTTTTGGTTGGTGCCAGTGTGCCCTTAATACCCCTTAACACTCTCCACACTCTTTTCAACCAAGACAAAAAGACCTAGAACTGGCCATGCATAATAATCATTGTTTTGTTAGACCAAGGAGGCTGATCTTCCACGTCTGGTGATGATCTTAAAATTACCTTTTAAAATAAGGGTAGGGAGAGGAGGAATTGGATAGAAAGAGAGAGAATCAAGAATCAAGTAAAGCTCACGTGGCATGCAGGTATAGGAAAAATCTGAATAACCAGAGAAGTCATGGAGACCACTATGCCAGGGGATTTCAAGGTCAATGCCAGGATCCTGGGAGGACAGGGTGGTGGAGGGGCTTCAGAAGTGGAGCCTTAGCTAGAACCTAGTAAAGCAGAAAACTCGCCAAGAGACAGTGCTGAGGAAAATTAGAAACCTGTATGCTTACCAACAACCCACATCAGCACACAGACCAGTGTAGAGGAAAACATTTCTGCTCTGGATTTTTTTTTTTTTAAACATCTGGTATGCACGGTTTCAGATGATTATTGAAAGGATGTTCAGTTTTAAATAAAGGACAAAAGATATACAAGTTGCCGGAGAAAAGCCCACGCCCTTTTCTGTTAATGCTTAGAAAGATGCTACATTTCCCCCTCTTCATGTTATTTTAAAACACGAAAAAGAAAGAAAGGAGGTGGGGGGAAAAAAGCAGTGTAGCAAATTCTCTGCCAGAAAACACACAGTAAATTCTAGCTTGTTAAGCAGCCTGGTTCCAAATTATTTCTAAAAAACAAATCCTAACAGTCATGTAGTTACAGCCTCTGAGGGAAGCTGTAAGACCAACGCTGGTGTCCCAGAACCCAAGCCACCAAAAAAAAAAAAAAAAAAAAAAAAAGAAAGAAACCTAACCGGTTTTCTGACAGAAATATGAAAGCAAAATCTCAGAGGCAAGAGGATGCCCCAGAGGAGGAGAAAGCTACAGCTTGCAGTAATCTGTAAATGATTGCTGGTAAAGTCTGGAGGCTTCAGGCTTGATCTGTGTTTGTTCCAAAAGCAAGCCAAGAAGGACGGTGTTAATAAAGAGAGATTTAACTGAGAGCTGTGCTTGGAATAAAGTGGGCTACAAAAAGGTCAAATGTGATCAGTCGGAGCAGATTACAAGGGCTTTAAAAGGTGGTGTGGAGAAATGAGCCGGGGTGGGAAGTAATATAGCGCAAGATTGATTTGGGGGGGTTGGAGGGGGGGGGGGGGGGGTGGAGAAAAGCCAGGACAAGTGCTTATCAATCCTAGAAGGAGGAAGAGCCGCGCGGGCGCCCAGTGGCTCCGGGCCTGAGCCGAGCAGCTGGCGGCCGCCTCCTTTCCCCCTTCCCTCCCAGCGCCCCCTCCGCTCCGGACTGGATCTGCCTTCAGCCACCCTCTAGACAATGGTCTCTTTAATCTCTGATTTGGATCCACTCAAAGACTGGAAAGTTTTAAGGTAGGCCTGCTTTCCTTTCTCTCGCGTCGCTGTTTCCGTTCACGGCCAAGTTCCTCCCCCCGCCCCCCAACCCCAATTAAGGCGCTCGGGTCGCTGCGCGCAGCGCCTGCGGTGGGAGGCGGGGGCCGCCGGATCTGCTCCGGGCTGGGGTGCTCCGGGGTGATTTGGCATCGACTTCCAGCAGACGCGAAAAGAGGGGCGTGAGAAGTCCTCAGTTTCACCCCCGAGGGGAAGGCGGCGTATTTTAATGACAGTTTGTCTTCGTGAAATGATTCTTGACGTCGGCTGAGTTTTAACCAGTTATCCTTGTCATTGCGTATCATGGGGCACTGAATCCATCAGAGAAGAAGTGGCAAACTTTCTGGGACTTCAGATAAAAAAGCGAACTTTCCATAAAACTATTGCTGCTCCTCTAGGAAGAGAGCCCATGGAAATGCGGTTTCCTCCTGTGACCTCTCCTCCCCCACCCCAGGTCTAATTTGGAAAAGCCAGTGCTATGAAAACTCGGCTCACCTTTGAACCGAATAAGTGGAGTTTCTGAAAGGAGCTCTTTCTCTGAATGCCCCTGAAAAGATGAACTCTGACCACTTCATGATTCAGAGACCCACAAAAATGAGAACCCAAGGACTTCAAAGTGGCAAAAGTTTATGCATTTCCTCGGCTTGAGTCTAAACTGACTCCTCCGTTAGAGCTCACAATTCCTTTCTAGTTTAACTTAACATTAAAGAGTATTGCCCAGCCAAAAGAACTTTGGGCAGATTTTAAAAAATAAAAATGTTAAATGGATGAGTTTTTATTAAAAAGTGGTTCAACACAATGACGTGTTGTCCCTGGTATCTACTCCAAACATGATTCCATTGGAACTACATCAAGTCCCAAATAAGGCACCTCATTTTCCCGACATCTTGTATTAATTGGCTATTACTTAGTTCTCTCTCATGAGCTCTGCCTACTTTTAGTATTTGTAAAATTTATTTTATTGAAGTGGAGAAGGCAATGGCACCCCACTCTAATACTCTTGCCTGGAAAATCCCATGGACAGAGGAACCTGGAAGGCTGCAGTCCATTGGGTCACTAAGTCGGACATAACTGAGCGACTTCACTTTCATCTTTCACTTTCATGCATTGAAGAAGGAAATGGCAACCCACTCCAGTGTTCTTGCCTGGAGAATCCCAGGGATGGGGGAGCCTGGTGGGCTGCCGTCTATGGGGTCTCACAGAGTCGGACACGACTGAAGTGACTTAGCAGTAGCAGTTGATTTACAATGTTGTGTTAATTTCTATTGTATAGCAGAATAATTTGGTTATATATATATATGATGTATATATATACACACATTCTTTCATAGAAGGCAATGGCACCCCACTCCAGTACTCTTGCCTGGAAAATCCCACGGACGGAGGAGCCTGGTAGGCTGCAGTCCATGGGGTCGCTAAGTCGGACATAACTGAGCGACTTCCCTTTCACTTTTCACTTTCATGCATTGGAGAAGGAAATGGCAACCCACTCCAGTGTTCTTGCCTGGAGAATCCCAGGGACGGGGGAGCCTGGTGGGCTGCCGTCTGTGGGGTCGCACAGAGTCGGACACGACTGAAGTGACTTAGCATAGCATAGCATAGCATAGCATACATTCTTTTTCATATTCTTTTCCATTTTGGTTTATCACAGGATACAGAATATAGTTTCTTGTGTTACACAGTAGGACCTCGTTGTTTAACCGTCCTATATAGGTTGCATCTACAGTACTAATCCCAGACTCCCAATCCCTGTCTTGGCAACCACAAGCCTGTTCTCTATGTGAGTCTGTTTCTATTTCATAGACCAGTTCATTTGTGTCATATTCTAGATTCCACATATGGTGTTTGTCTTTCTCTTTCTGACTTCACTTAGTATAATAATCTCTAGGTCCATTCTTGTTGCTGAAAATGGCATTATTTCGTTGTTTTTGATGGCTGGGTATTCCGTTGTATATATGTGCCACAGCTTCTTTATCCATTCAACTGTTGATGGACATTTAGGTTGTTTCCCTGTCTTGGCTATTGTAAATAGTGATGCAGTAAACTAATTTTATTATCTTTAAAAGCAACCAGATGAAGGACTTCGCTGGTGGTCCAGTGGCGAAGGCTCTGAACTCCCAATGCAGGAGGCCCGAGTTCAATCCCTTGTGGGGGAATTAGATCCCACATGCTGCAACTAAGAATTCGCATATTGCAACTAAAGAGATTCTCAGTGCGGCAACTAAAGATTCTGAGTACTGCAACTAAGGATTCCATGTGATGCTACTAAGACCCGTTCCAGCTAAATAAATAAAGAAATATTTTAAAAATAAACAAAAACAACCACTTGATACAAAAGAGCAAATAAATGAAAAATTGGCTATTATCTATCTCAATACTTTTTAAAAAGTCTTGTACCTTGCTCTCTAGAACGTCACATGTATCAGTCAGTCAGTTCAGTGTCTCAGTCATATCCAACTCTTTGCTACCCCATGGACTGCAGCACACCAGGTTTCCCTATCCATCACCAACTCCCGGACCTTGCTCAAATTCACGTCCATTGAGTTGGTGATGCCATCCAACCATCTCGTCCTCTGTCATCCCCTTCTCCTCCTGCCTTCAGTCTTTCCCAGCATCAGGGTCTTTTCCAGTGAGTCAGTTCTTTGTATCAGGTGATGTGTATACTTATCATATAGAATGTGTTGTTTTATAATCTCTCTTTGCAGTTAAATATCAAATGCATTTCCAAGTTTCTGTCTCCCCTTGATAATCAAAATTTTAATGGGTATAAATGATGTTGATTTGTACATTGTTTTTACTGAATTACCCCATTGATTGAAAGTTTAGACCGTTTCCAGTCCTTGATTTATATGAACGATTCAGTGGCATCTTTGTGCATATACCTTTCTGCTTTCATTAAATAATTCCCAGGATTTCTAGATGAAACAACACGAGGGTTTTATGGGTCTGTCAGTGATATTTTCTTCTATTTGTAGATTTAACTTTTAATTGAGAGATGCTAAAGTACTTCTGTAAATGTCCTCATGATGTAGCTATTACAATAAATTTCATTCTCCTTTAATTGGATTAGTAACCTACTTCTAATATTGAAATATTTCTTAAGGGTACATTTTTAAAAATTGTTTTGGGTGATTAACTTATTAATCAGATCAGATCAGTTGCTCAGTCATGTCCAACTCTTTGCGACCCCATGAATCGCAGCACACCAGGCCTCCCTGTCCATCACCAACTCCCAGAGTCCACTGAGACTCACGTCCATTGAGTCGGTGATGCCATCCAGCCATCTCATCCTCTATCGTCCCTTCTCCTCTTGCCCCCAATCCCTCTCAGCATCAGAGTCTTTTCCAATGAGTCAACTCTTCGCATGACGTGGCCAAAGTACTGGGGTTTCAACTTCAGCATCATTCCTTCCAAAGAAATCCCAGGGCTGATCTCCTTGCAGTCCAAGGGACTCTCAAGAGTCTTCTCCAACACCACAGTTCAAAAGCATCAATTCTTCAGCGCTCAGCCTTCTTCACAGTCCAACTTTCACATCCATACATGACCACAGGAAAAACCATAGTCTTGACTAGATGGACCTTTGTTGGCAAAGTAGTGTCTCTGCTTTTGAATATGCTATCTAGGTGTCATAACTTTCCTTCCAAGGAGTAAGCGTCTTTTAATTTCATGGCTGTAGTCACCATCTGCAGTGATTTTGGAGCCCAGAAAAATAAAGTCTGACACTGTTTCCACTGTTTCCCCATCTATTTCCCACGAAGTGATGGGACCGGATGCCATGATCTTTGTTTTCTGAATGTTGAGCTTTAAGCCAACTTTTTCACTCTCCACTTTCACTTTCATCAAGAGGCTTTTTAGTTCCTCTTCACTTTCTACCATAAGCAAGCTGGTTTTAGAAAAGGCAGAGGAACCAGAGATCAAATTGCCAACATCCGCTGGATCATAGAAAAAGCAACAGAGTTCCAGAAAAACATCTATTTCTGCTTTATTGACTATGCCAAAGCCTTTGACTGTGTGGATCACAATAAACTGTGGAAAATTCTGAAAGAGATGGGAATACCAGACCACCTGACCTGTCTCTTGAGAAATTTGTATGCAGGTCAGGAAGCAACAGTTAGAACTGGACATGGAACAACAGACTGGTTCCAAATAGGAAAAGGAGTACATCAAGGCTATATATTGTCACCCTGCTTATTTAACTTATATGCAGAGTACATCATGAGAAACCCTGAACTGGAAGAAGCACAAGTTGGAATCAAGGTTGCTGGGAGAAATATCAATAACCTCAGATATGCAGATAACTTACTAATATTATTGCACAAATGGATAAGACGAGCCCCAGCTCTGAGCATATGTAAGATCTAGTTCAGTTCAGTTCAGTCACTCAGTTGTGTCCGACTCTTTGCTACCACATGGACTGCAGCATGCCAGGCCTCCCTGTCCATCACCACTCCCGGAGTATACTCAGACTCATGTCCATTGAGTCAGTGATGCCAAAGGCTTTTTTAGATGATGATCCCTAGTCTTAATGCACTTGAAAACCAGTGGTAATGTTGCCTTTCCCCTCAATGTGTCTCTAACATAAGTGAAATGTATTTACGGCTAGAGTAAGTAAAGCTCCACAAACTTGGACTGAGAAGACCTGGGAAAGAGAAAGATCTTTGCATTGACCTCTGGTGCACCAAGTTCATTCTGTCCAACCTCTCCTTGGCAAGTGTTATTCCATCCTCATTTCAACTGTGTGTAATTCTTTCCCATGATAAATTATTATAAACTAGGTAGTATTTAAGCATTACATTTTAAATTCCTTTATTGTTTATAATCAAGCATCATTTTAGCTAATTCTGCTTCATAGAGCCATTCACTCACCAACACTAAGCCTCCATGCATTACAGGCACGCTTTAATACTCCAGTTTATTGTGCTTCGCAGATATTGCATTTATTACAGACTGAAGGTTTGGAGCAACCCTGCAATGAACAAGTCTTTTGGCACCATTTTTCCAGCAACATTTGCTCACTTCTTGTCTCAGCATCCCATTTTGGTAGTTCTCTGAATATTTCAATTTTTTCATCGTTATTGTACTTCTTCTGGTGATCTGTGGTCAGTGATCTTTAATGTCACTTTTGCAAAAAGATCATGCATGATTCACTGAAGGCTCAGATGATGGTTAGCAATTTTTAGCAATAAAATATTTTTAAATTAAGGGGATTCCCAGGTGGCTCAGTGGTAAAGAATCCGCCTGCCAGTGCAGGAGACACAAGAGATGCGAGTTCAATCCCTGGATTGGGAAGATCTCCTGGAGAAAGGAATGGCAACCCACTCCAGTATTCTTGCCTGGAGAATCTCATGGACAGAGAAGCCTGGTGGGCTACAGTCCATGGGGCCACAAAAAGTCAGACACAATTGAGTGACTGAGCACACACACACACACATACAATTTTTAGACATAATGCTATGTCACACTCGATAGATTATAGTTTAAATATAACTTTTATTTGCACTGGGAAACCAAAAAACGTGTGTGACTCACTTTATTGAGATTTTCACTTTACTGCAGGGGTCTGGAATCAAACCCATAATATCTCTGAGGTGAGCCTGTGTATGCAGGAGAAGCAGAGATACAACATGACCTTATAAATGGGATAATCTAGCTGGAGACTGCGAATGTGCATGCTAATGGCATACAGGGTTATACGTGATATGATTTATGTCAATAAAATGCTTTACAAATCCAGAGGTAAGGGATCCTATTACAATACTGCTACTGCCCTTGTCTGATTAATAGGTGAGCAGAATGCTTGGTCTATAACACGGAAAGACTTTCAGCCCTGCCTAACCTGGAATATTTTCCATGTTTGCTCCAGGTATACAGCCTGGAGTTCTGCCAAACCTGCTGCTCTTGAAAAGTGATTGCAAGGCACATTTTTTGAATCTGCTTACACCCCAGTTTAGTGTTATAAGATATGATCTGCGGGTGGGATACCAGTTCAGGTCATAAACCTTTTTCAGGCACTGTATATTTGGCATCACTCCCTCCTAGGTTCATTTTGTCAAATGGGGGAAAAAAAAAAAAATAATATATATATATATATATATATATATATATATATATCCAGGTTGGGAATCCTGCTGTTGGCTGTTTTAATTCCTGTATACTTCAAGCGGCTTAAAAGAAATGACTTCCACCAACATTCATGCCAACAATTTGCAACTGTAACACTCCCCTTTTGACCACTGGGAAAGCACAAAGGCTTCTTTCAAGAGACTCAAAATCAGCTAAGTAAAAAAAAAAAAAGGTACATAGAAGAAGAAAAAGAAAATGACAAAGTAGTAGATGTATGATTAAAAGAATAAAACAATCCTGCCAGTTTGATTCATATAAGAATTCATGGTCATCGATACCACCTGAGGGAAAACAAGTCATAAAGATGACTCAAGTTCAACAGGTTGAAAACGGTACCTATAATCTCCCCCACATCCTGGTTCGTTTCTGGTGTTCTCAGGCTTATGAATCACAGCAAGTAGGTATCCAGCCAGGTACTCAAATTGAAAAGTTGGCAGGCTTCCTCGTCCCTCATTTTCCTTCCTAATTACATCCAAACTCTCACCACTCCCGGATTTCAGCTCCTAAACATCTCCTGCATCCCCACTTTTCTCGCCCCACCTTTCCTTGCTGTGTGATCTTATTGTGCTTAGAACTCTGTACCACCTCCTAAATCTCCCTGCTTCAATTCTTGCTATCATAGGCTACTTTTCACAGAAGACGAATGAAAACACTTGAAAGCCATACGTCAGTCACGTGACTTTCCTTTTAAAAGCTTCCTGGTTATTCTCCAAATAAAAGTCAAGATCCTTATCCTAACCCACAAGACCTCATCTGACCTTACCCTTGACTATCTCTTCAACCATACCTCCTCTGTCTTTCCTCACAGCCCACGTTACTCCAGCCCCTCTGGTCTTCTTTCTTTTCCTCCAATGAACCAAGCTTATTTTGGCTGTAGGGTATTTGCAAGGAGCTCTCCTGCTCCCTGCCTGGAAAACTCCCTCACCGTTCACCGGGCAGGATGCTACTGTCATTCAATCTTAGCTCATATGTCACCTCCTCAGTGAAGCCTTCCTTGATTCCTCAAATTTTTTTTAATTGACGTATAGTTAATTTACAACTAGTGTTAGTTTCAATTGTATAGCAAAGTGATTCAGTTATATATGTGTGGGTGTGGGTATGTATATTCTTTTCCAGGTTCTTTTCCATTATAGGTTTTTACAATATATTGAGTATAGTTCCCTGTGGTATACAGTAGGACCTTGCTGTTTATCTGTTTTATATATCATAGTGTATATATATTAATCCCAAACTCCTAACATATCTCTTCCTCCCAGACCCCTTAATTTAAAGCCATCTGAAAATGACTCTTCAGCATTTCTCACCAGTAGGCTGAACCATAGAAAACTGCCAACATTCAGCTACTGCAGACCTATAAAACTTTCAGTTTTGTATGGTTAAACTAATACTCTTCACTATAGCACATATTGGTACCTGCTATTTTCATATGTGCTTATTTATTATTTCTCTCCACTGTTAGAATCTATCTTTGGTATGGTTAACTGATGCCTAAAATATTTCCAGGCACATTATAGAGAATGAATGAGTGAAGAATGAATGAATGGGGACTTTCCTGGTGGCCCACTGGCTAAGACTCCACCCTCCCAATGCAGGGGGCCCAGGTTCAATTCCTGGTCAGGGAACTAGATCTCACATGCTGCAACTAAAGATCTGGCATGCTGCAATGAAAATTGAAGATCCCAAATGCTGTAACTATGACTCAGCACAGCCAACTAATATTGTTTTATGAAAAGAATGAATGAATGAATGATGTGGTCTCTGTTTATCTCCCTCATTAACTTTATACTCTGTGAATCCAGAGGCTTTATGTATTTTGTTCATACTCCAGAGTTGCCCTGGGATGGTGGTGATGGTGTCTTATGTGGAATGAATAAATGGATGAGTGTCTTCTAACTCAGAGTTTAGTAATTCTCTCTTCACTTCCTCCCTTCTGTTGCAATCAGCCAAGTGTCTGATTTAATCATATGGAAAATTTTTAAATTATCTGAGAACCAGATAAATTCAACCAGAATTTTTTCTAAACAAAACAATGATCTAGATCAAGGGTTGGCAAACTTTTATAAAGAGTCAGATAGTACAAGGGTCAGGTTTTCTTGGCCACACAATCTCTGTTGCAGCTACTTAGTTCTGCCGTCAAAACGTGAAAGTAGCTAAAGGAAGTATGTAAATAACTAGGCTTGAATGTGAACCAATAAAACTTTATTTACAGTAACAGGAAGTAGCGGTATTTCGCCCTAGGGCCATAGCTTACCTTTCATCTATCATCTAGGCTAATGACTTGACCACCACCAACAACAGCAACAAAAATATAAGCGGTTTTGATAGATAGTTGGAAGGATGGTTTCAAATCTCATATGACAAAGAACATGCCATAAACTAACCTCATTATTGGGGAAAAAAATGAAGAGCCTTGGTGATATTTCACAGGTCAGCGATGTTTTCAGTCATGAGCACTTGATCTTGCAAAGATGATTACAGTCTGGAGGAAATTTATGGCTCGCACATCCCTTAAATGTTTGGACGAGCCTTCAGGCTATAACAAAAGACACTGTTGCCTATTCCCTTACTGAGTGTGTGAGAAACTCCCATTAATGAGAACAGCACATGTTGATGGAAAAAAAAAAAAAATAGAACAGATCCTGACATGTTTTAAGTCACTGCTTGGCCTTGTTTCTTTCTGTTTCGTTGCTTTCTTCAGCTCATTTAGGAGATATTTCTCTTTCACATGCTTGATAAATCTCCCAAGATGAATTCCAAACTCAAGAGGAAAGCATGCAGTGTGATTTTGAATGACTGCCATGTGTAGATACTCTTCAGCTCATATTACATGACATCTTGGAGATGCTTGGATTGGGGAGAGGTTATGGGGAACTCTCTTGGTGTCCAGTGAGAGCAGATTGGCCACCCAAAGATCAGGGATTATTAGTCTTTTTCCAGGATGATGGAAGAATTATTGATAGTTTCTGGGTGCCAGGCTTTATGCTAAGAGCTCCTTGTTTAATATCTCACTATCACATAGGCGGCAGTGCTGCTGCTCCTATTTGCCACACTGTGGACTCCAGGTTTTGGTAACTCTGGGCCAGAGCACTTGAAAATATACTGTCTGGCACCTTGGTGCACTGGCAACTTGGTGAAGCATGTTGCCTTCACTGCGCCCTCGAAGGGAAAAATTTGCACCCTGTCATTCTTTTTTCCACTGGAAAGTTTGAAGAATCATGACCCACTTACTACTGGGTACTTTAAAAAATCTTTGCAGAGCGGAGGGAGAGTAAGGCTATGAAAAGCAAGAGTTATATCTAGTAATAATTCTCTAGAAAGAATGAAATTACATGTTTATAAAAGTGAATACAAGACCCAGACCTTTTAAATAATTTATTATATCAGAGAATAATCTACTGTTTTTCACAAAACATGAGTAATGTAGCACATAGCATAACTAATAACGACAAAGGGTATTATAAGATCACATAAAAATGTAGAAAAATCCTGTTATCCATAGGTTGGAATGTTACTGCCATGGTTTTTACCTCTCATTCCAGCCCTCAGAAATCCCAGATGTTAAGCCATCCTCAGGTATTGTTTCTAGTTCATTGACTCCAATAATCAGCAGAAAAATATTCACTTGACAGTTACTTTATTCCCCCTGCTGAGTGGGTCTGTTTCTCCAGTGGATTGGACCAGCAGAGAATCAAAGACAAACCCAACACATCCCAATCCTGTGAAATCTCTGTTAGGAGAAACAAAAGAAAAACTCCCCCGCCATGGGGGAATGTCTCTCTAAGGTCAGAGACCACAGAGAAGAATATTGGAGTGGGTTGCCATTTCCTTCTCCAAGGGATCTTCCCAGCCTAGGACTCAAACCCAGGTCTCTCACACTGCAGGCAAACTCTTTACCATCTGAGCCACCAGGAAACCCCCACAGAGAAGTTATTTTTCCCAAATGGAAGAGGATCATCTGCCGCTTTTATTCCACTATTTCAAAAGAGGATCTGCCAGTGACCTCTCTACACTCCCCAAATAAGTGTTCAAACTTAAGGGTTCCTGAATACTAGCATCATATGCTATAGATCAGAGATCCTCAACCCCTGGGCCATGAACCGGTACCAGGGGCCATGGCCTTTTAGGAACTGGGCCACACAGCAGGAGGTGAGTGGCAGGCTAGAGAGGGAAGCTTCATCTGTATTTACAGCCACTTCCCAACCTCGCATTTCTGCCTGAGCTCTGTCTCCTGTCAGATCAGCGGCAGCATCATGATGAGTTGTGTAATTATTTCATTGTATGTCACAGTGTAATGATAAATAGAAATAAAGTGCACAACCAATGTAATGCACTTGAATTATCCTGAAACCAACTCGCCCCCCGCACCACCACCGCCAGTCCATGGGAGAATTGTCTTCCATGAAACTGGTCCCTCGTGCCAAAAAGGCTAGGGACTGGTGCTGTAGGTCATAGTGTAAGGAGAGGTCTCAATGTCAGGTCTGTTCCCACACGCAGTCCCTGAGTTTACCTTCCTCTCTGTTTTGGTGCAACAGAAGGCACCTCAAGAGATCAGTTAATTACTCCCCTTTGTGCAACTTTGTGTTATAAAATCTCCCTGACCCAGATCTAATTCTTCCCCATTTCCTCCAGAGGCTTTCTAGTGTGCTCAGTGGTAAAGAATCTGCCTCTCATTGTAGGAGAAGCAGGTTCAGTCCCTGGGATGGGAAATGGCAACCCCCTCCAGTATTCTTATCTGGAAAATCCCATGGACTGGGGGCTACAATCCATGGGGTTGCAAAAGAGTCAGACTTGGCTTAGCGACAAAACAATAATTTCCTCAAAGAACAGCTCAGTAACCATCTCTCCTTGCCTTTACATCCCACACAGTAGCCATCAGGCAAGAAGGTTTTCTTCCCCCAAATGCTCATAGCACTGAATCTAAGCCTTAGAGGCTCCAGTGCTAGTCCAAATTTCCTGCTTTGTAAGGTTTCTGTATATCTTAGTTTAATTCCTAGACTGTAAACTCTCAAAAGATAGATAAGGTCCACGCCCCATTCATCTTTGCATCCTTGGCATCACCTGACACGGCATTTCACCCAGCCAGGATTGGAACAGACATCTGCACATTCCTGATTTGTAAGATGAGAGATTGAACGAGATTATATCCAGGGATCCCGTCTATAAAATTACACAATCAGTGTGAGAACAAAGAAGCACCCTCCCCCAGGACCCTGAGTCCCCTCTCTGAGCCACATGATGCATCCTTTCCCTACACTGACGAGTTTTTCTCACAGCAAAGCAATTCTCTTGCTATTGATCCTCATTTTCTTTCAAGCCTCTTTTATTCCCAGTCCTTCTGTAGAGTTGATGGACTAAACTACAAACCTGGTTTCAGATGTTCTGTCTCGAACTAGGGCTATAATGTAAATCAGCTGTTCCAGGAATGAGTTTTGCTGACACGTATTGACATTAGCAATCATAGGACCAGTCCTCCAGGGCTCGGTATTACAATCAGCCCGGGTTGCAGGTGTTTCAGTTACCCGTGGCTTTGGCACACCATTTTGTTCTTCATTGCACTAGTTTTTCATTCGTATAGAGACACAAATGTCTAAGCCAGAAAGAATTGTAAGAGGCCCCTAGAAACGGCAATTTTCTGTATTTTATCATGTTTCCTGGTGGGTAAGTGAAAGATTTTGTAAACAGAAAAATGTTGCCCTCGTTTAAGTTTGGTATTTACAAATGGAACACAATGCTGCTTCTGAGCCTTTACACATGACATTTTTTCCCACCATCATTATCATCATTTTTTACCATAACAACCATTATTGAGTACCCAAAAGCTGGAATATTCTTTCCATCTTCTCCATGAAAACACACATGCTTAAAAAGTTTGTTCTAATCTGAGCTTCTGAAGGCAACTTGGCCTGATAACCCTGCTCACTTTGTCCACTGGCCTCTTTAGAACTTCCTTAACATTTAGTCATCACTCTGTAGGATGTCGTTTAAATGACTCTTTGGAATATGAGAGCTTTTGAGGGGCAGATATAATTGACATATAACCTTATATTAGTTTTCGGTGTGCAACATAATGATTCACTGTTTGTAAAGACTACAAAATGAATCACCACAGTAAATCTAGCTAACACGTATCACCATACATAGTTACAAAATTTTTTTCCCATGATGAGAATTTTTAAGATTTACTTTCTTAGCAACTTTCAACTATGCAATATAGTATTATTAGCTATAGTCACCATGCTATACATTTAATCCTCATGACTTACTCATTTTATAATTCGAAGTTTGTATTTTTTGACCTTCATCTATTTGGCCCAACCCCTAACTCCCCACCTCTGACAACCAGCACTGTCATGTCTGCATCTGTGAGCCAATTTGAGTTGGTGGAGGGGTTTTTTTGTTGTTGTTGTTGTTTTTTATAAGATTCTACATATAAGTAAGATAATACAGTAATTGTCTTTCTCTGTCTCATTTATTTCACTTAGTGTGTAACGCCTTCAGGTTCCATTCATGTTGTTGCATGTGGCAAGATTTTATTTTTCTTTATGGCTGAAAATATTCTGTTGTACATATATACTACATCTTCTTACCTGTTCATCTACTGATGCATGCTTAGATAGTTACCATATCTTGGCTGTTTTAAATAAAGTTGCCATGATATGGCAGAGAAGGCAATGGCACCCCACTCCAGTACTCTTGCCTGGAAAATCCCATGGACAGAGGAGCCTGGTGGGCTGCAGTCCATGGGGTTGCTGAGGGTCAGACACGACTGAGCTACTTCACTTTCACTTTTCACTTTCATGCATTGGAGAAGGAAATGACAACCCACTCCAGTGTCCTTGCCTGGAGAATCCCAGGGATGGGGGAGCCTGGTGGGCTGCCGTCTATGGGGTCGCACAGAGTCAGACACGACTGAAGTGACTTAGCAGCAGCAGCCATGATATGGAGATGCATATACCCTTCTGAGTTAAGTGTTTTTATTTTCCGCAGATAAATACCCAGGAGTGGAATTGCTGGATTATGTGGTAGTTCTATTTTTTATTTTCTGAAGAAGCTCCATACTGTTCTCCATAATGGCCACCAGTAGTATTTTCATTTACACCAGTAGTGTACAAGGATTTCCTTTTCTCCACATCCTTGCCAACACTTTTTATTTATTGTCTTTCTGATAACAGCCGTTCTAATAGACGGGAGGTGATACTGCATTGTGGTTTTGATGGGCATTTCCCTGATAAATAGTGACACTGAGCACCTTTTTATATGCCTGTTGGCCATCTGTATGTCTTCTTTGGAAAAAAATGTCTTTTCAGATTCTCTGCCTATTTTTAAATTAGGTTAACTTCAACACTGAGGCCCGCTATGGTGGGTATTTGTGAAATCTGTACACTTTAATGACATAACGATTGTGGTTCTTTTACATGCAGATGGGAAGTAAGATTGGGCAAGTTGTTAAATGGCATTGTGCTCAGGGAATGGAGGGATATTTGGGTCCTGATGGAGATGACAGCTACCTCTCATGGGCAAGTTTCCACACGGACTGAGGATGGAGAGGCCGAGATGGGGGCCCCTCAGTTTCCCAACCAAGGATTTTAATGGGAATCCTAGGGGTGAGAGAGGGGAGCTGGAACATTCTATAATACTTAGTCAGCCTCCCCTACTGCCAGTTCTGCCAAATTCAGACCCTTGTGGCCTGAGAGAAACAATAACAAATTGAAGCAAGAACAATAGTTTATAACTAAATGTAGCGTTGGCCCAAAACCCCTATATAAATATATATCTGTAAAATCTAATGAGCTGGTTTGAACTATACAGAATACTCAGTTTTCCCCTGATATAATCTAGTTTCTTCCAAGTAACTTCTGCTCTGTTTCTCATTGAAACCACAGCTTTGGTTAGAATGTTCCTGCTCAAGGTAATCAAACACTGCCTGTTTCATCTCCATTTTACAGTGGTGTAAACCAAGTGTTGGTAAACTTTTTTTTTTTTTTTTGCAACGGGCCAGTTAGCCAATATTTTTGGCTTTGCTGACATACCATATGGTCTCTGTCACAACTATTCAGCTCTGCCATGGTAGCACAAAAGCAGCCAGAGACAATATAGAAATGAATGGGCATGGCAGTATTCCAATAAAACTACTTACAAAAACAGAGAGTGGGCTGGATATGGCCCACTGGCCATCGTCAGTCAGTGGCCCATGTATGCTCCGCTGAGTTCTGGATCTTTCAGAGCCAAGGCAGCCTGGCCAGCAGCAGGGAAACTGAACCAGAGGAAGCAGCAAGAGAGAATGTGTTTTCCCAGATGCTGTGCACTGAGCTGACCTAAGCTGCACTTGGCTTTCATTGCTGGGAAGAAGAGAAAGGGGACAAGGAGTAAGGGAGGGATGGTTGGGCTATCTCAGACCTAGGATCACCTTTTACTTTGGGTACATGGAGGCAAGAAGCAGAGCGTCCTTCACCTTTCAAGGAAGACCCAGCACTCTCACCCACCTGACCTTTATGATGACCAGGAAGCTCAATCCGTTGCCGGAATTCATCGCTTTGGAGCATGGGGTCAGATGAGGAAATGAGACCACGGGAGGGAAAGAAAAGAGAATCTTGAAGAATCTGCCCTACAAGGATTATAGGAATCTGGGGAAAGAAGGCAACCCGGGTCATTGATTGCCCAAAGCCCGAGATAGTCCCAAAGTGACTTCTGGAGAAATACAGCCTGATTCCCGGTGCCTTTGGTCTGTATCCACTGTTGCTATCTTTATCACCACAAAACTGGAACTTCCCTGACAGACCAGTGGTTAAGACTCTGCCTTCCAGTGAAAAGAGGGTATGGGTTCGCTCTCTCGTTAAGGAGATGAGATCCCACATACCTCGTGGCCAAAAACCCAAAAAAACATAAAACAGAAGCAGTGTTGTAACAAACTCAATAAAGAGTCAAAAAATCTTAAAAAAAAAAAAAAAAATCGCCCTCTGCTTTAGGATGTGGCCAGGTGGCACAGTGGTAAAGAATCCACCTGCCAATGCAGGAGATGCAAGATTTGTGAGTTCAATCCCTGGCTCAGGAAGATGCCTTGGAGTAGGAAATGGCAACCCCCTCCAATACTCATGCCTGGAAAATTCCACAGCCAGAGGAGCCTAGTGAGCTACACAGTGCGTGGGGTCACAGAGTCAAACACCGCTGAGCACACAGCATTAAACAAAAATAAAGCTCACTCACAGATTGAAGGCTAAGTTGAACACGTGCATGATCGTGCCAACAGAGAGATTTAGTATCTCACAGAAGCCCACAGTTCCTGCCTATGACGGTACTTCTTTGCCCCCACCATGACGGGTCATTCATCACCATCATTGTAGAACACAAATAGCATTTTTGAAGAGATTTGGGATTAAGAACGGGCACCAGGCCAAATGGAAGACCACAGTTTCCTGGCTTCTCCAGCATTGTAAAGCTCTTCAGACAGATCAATCAGTTACAGCTTACTCGGAATCTAGATTACCATGATATGATGTCTGGGAATTTACGTTTTAAGACTTACTTTCACTTATGCAGCTGGAGTGGGGCTGAGGGGATAGGGGCACAAGTGTCCAGGAATTAGGAGTTTGGTGAGGATTTCTGTGCTCCAGCATTTCTGCCCAGAAGACCAGTGTCAGGAGCACTTAAGGGTGAGTTGAGTCCCTTCCTGGTGCAGGGAGCGCTCTCCACTCTTGAACCTTACTTAATAAATTACCACTTCACAATAAATTGCCCTTAAATCACTCAATCGAAAGTGTCAGTTCCTCTTGTCAAAGAGCTGGAATTATATAAGAGAAGACCACTGGAGAGAGACGTGGTTTGAAGCAGAATTTCTTTCTTAAAGACTTTAATTTCATTTATGACTTCTTCCCAATTGCTAGGAAACCCTCTGGTGCCTGCCCTGCTCCAGATCTAATCAGGCTCCCTCCCAGCTCCCTGGTTTTGTTCTCTTCCCCAGCCCCCAACTGTCCCCTCCTGGAGCAGATTTTACCTCTGAGCCCCTGGCACTGGTGATGACAGACAGGAAGGACCAGGAAGAAAGAGTGCTATGTAATGCATCATTTGCTCGATTAATATTTCTGAAGGAAAGGAAGGGGAGTGTCACTGTTTTCATCTTTGAAAGAGGGGTGAGTGTGTTGGAGGAAAACAGCTCCTGAGGACTTGGATTTTTTTTTAAAATTAAAAAACCAGTGACTGAGTTGGAGAGTAAAGCTGTTTCCCTGCTTCCCAAACTAGTATTTGCCTTCCTGTCTTCTCTCATTACGAAAGGCAGGCCACAAAGGCAGTTTTCCATTTATTGAACATATCTTGCACAGAGCTCTCATAACAGAACTAGAGTATTGTGCTTTTGAATCCTGCTTTTAAGCTCTGTCTGCAATCAGGCTGAGCTCTCTGGAGGATAAAGCTATATTAAGCTTTAAATCTCTAGTTAATTTTTTTTGTTTGTTTCCATAAAATTGCTTTCCTTGTCTTTTGCTTTTTCTCTGCAGGTCACTATTCAGTAAATCAGCAGAATCACCAGTTCTCTCAATGAGCCCATTAGTTAGATGGGAATCAGAGAGAAATATTTTGCATATAAACTTCAAACACCATAAAGCAGAGAAAGAGTAAGAGGATTTGAAGTCACTGACTCTCTATTTTATAGCATAGGTATTTCATCCCAGTAATTGGTTTAAATCCCTTTTGATCATCATTTCTTATATTTTGGCAATATTTTTCTCTTTATAAAGACTGTGAATGTTTTTTAACTTGTCCGAACATCCTTCTCCCACCTTGATCTTTTACTTTCAGTGATCCCCTGCAACTTAATTTGCTCTGAACTCCAACTGCCAAACTGTAAAAGTTTGAACCATTTATTGCATCTTCGAGGCAATAAATTTCTGTATTTGTCATTGGTAGGCAGAGTGGCTTTTGTTAATGAGAGTTCAGATGAGAAAAAAATAAACCTGTCCTAGAAGGTTGTGGAAAATGCCCTCATGTTTCACAAATCTATTGATTTACATTTTGATTTCTTTTTATATTTGATTTTTAAAAAAAATAATCGGAGGTAAATGTAGTTAATTTTGTGTTATAAGGTGATACAGGGAGCTGCCTGTCTGCTTCTGGCTCTAGATAAACCTCTGTTTTAAGAAGTATTTGCTGAAAACCTAATCTACCTGATTATAGCAATCAAGATGTTTTGGGTTTATTGAGTGTATTTTGCAAATGCACAGTTTAATTATGACATTCTCTGTGTCCCTTTCCTATGATTATTTTTCTCTGTAATATGCACATATTGAATAGCCATCGAGCTGTCTGTAACGGGGAAAATGAATAAGTGCAAAATTAAATGTCAAGTTAAGTAGCAACAAGCCTTCAGCAGATATGGAAAACAAGTCATATCTTAAAAATACAGTCCATTCTTCTGAGGGGCTTGAATAAACAAACTTAGTATTACTCAAGCTAATCATATGGCACTAATTTACTGCCTTGCTTTTCCATTAAACTCTCTCCAGGTGACTCCAGATGACAGTTGAGTTTCGTAGATTCCAGATTCAGGTAATGGATTAACATTAAGCAGATATTCTTTTAAAGACAGCATGTAACCAAAGTCTGTACTTGAGTTTTCAACATGAAAACCTCTAGTAGAGGAAAGATCAACTATGGTAACAGGAATTCTTCTGCCCCTTACTTAAGAAAGAAAACTGAGCATTGGGAAAGGAAATTGGAAGTCCATTGTTGTTCAGTCACTAAGTTGTGTCCGACTTTTTGCAATCCCATGCACTGCAGCACGCCAGGCTTCCCTGACCTTCACTGTCTCCCGGAGTTTGCTCAAATTCATGTACATTGAGTCGGTGATGCCATCCAACCATCTCATCCTCTGTCGTCCCCTTCTCCTACCCTCAATCTTTCCCAGCATCAGGATCTTTTCCGGTGAGTCAGCTCTTTGCATCAGGTGGCCAACGTATTGGAGCTTTGAAAGTATGTAGGTTATAGTTATTGGAAACTGGTTCCAGAGGTCTCTGGATGGTACACAGCAAATATGGCAGGCGGTCAAGGGGGTCTCCCCTCGGCTGCTTGAAGTAAGTGGATGCTTGGTGGGAGTCAGAGTTGAAGAGAAGGAAGAGACACATCTGTCTATATTAGGCTTTCTTTGTCCTGAATTTTGGGCATGAAGTAAGATAATGAGATTGGTGGAGGCCTTCCTGGTGGTTCAACTGGCAAAGAATCCACCTGCAATGCAGAAGACAGGGGTCCAATCCCTGGGTTGAGAAGATCTCCTGGAGAAGTGAATGGCTACCTACTCTAGTATTTCTGCCTGGGAAATCCCAGTGGACAGAGTAGCCTAGCAGGCTACAGCCCATTGGGTCACACAGAGTCCAGCATGACTTAGTGACTAAACCACCACCAACCACCACCGCCAAAGAGGTTGGTGAGCTTGCTCCCTTCCTCAACATTTCTTATTCTAATTTGTTCCTGGAGCCTAACATGTAGGGGGAGAGAGAGCTTCAGAAAAACACAGACCTGAATCCAGGTCCAATCTGCCACTTAATAGCTGTGTGACTTTAGCTAGATACTGACCCTCTGAGGTAGTGTTACCGAGCAAAGGTTGTGTGCCTAACATGGAGTGAGGCCAAATAAAATTAAACATCACAGTTTAGAGCAGAGAAAGTTTATTGCAGGGCAAAGCAATGAGAAAAGGTGGCTCATGCTCAGAACCCCCAAACTCTTCGATGGTTCAAGGGAAAGAGTTTTTATAGGCAAAATTTGGGGTGAGGGCTATCAGTTCAGTTCAGTCGCTCAGTCGGGTCCGACTCTGTGACCCCATGAATCGCAGCACGCCAGGCCTCCCTGTCCATCACCAACTCCCGGAGTTCACTCAAACTCACATCCATAGAGTCAGTGATGCCATCCAGCCATCTCATCCTCTCTCGTCCCCTTCTCCTCCTGCCCTCAATCCCTCCCAGCATCAGAGTCCTTCTCCAATGAGTCAACTCTTCGCATGAGGTGGCCAAAGTACTGGAGTTTCAGCTTTAGCATCATTCCTTCCAAAGAAATCCCAGGGCTGATCTCCTTCAGAATGGACTGGTTGGATCTCCTTGCAGTCCAAGGGACTCTCAAGAGTCTTCTCCAACACCACAGTTCAAAAGCATCAATTCTTCGGCGCTCAGCTTTCTTCACAGTCCAACTCTCACATCCATACATGACCACAGGAAAGACCATAGCCTTGACTAGACGGACCTTTGTTGGCAAAGTAATGTCTCTGCTTTTGAATATGCTATCTAGGTTGGTCATAACTTTCCTTCCAAGGAGTAAGCGTCTTTTAATTTCATGGCTGTAGTCACCATCTGCAGTGATTTTGGAGCCCAGAAAAATAAAGTCTGACACTGTTTCCACTGTTTCCCCATCTATTTCCCATGACATGATGGGACCGGATGCCATGATCTTCGTTTTCTGAATGTTGAGTTTTAAGCTGACTTTTTCACTCTCCTCTTTCACCTTCATCAAGAGGCTTTTTAGTTCCTTTTCACTTTCTGCCATAAGGGTGGTATCATCTGCATATCTGAGGTTATTGATATTTCTCCCGGCAATCTTGATTCCAGCTTGTGCTTCTTCCAGTCCAGCATTTCTCATGATGTACTCTGTGAGGGCTATAGTGTGTGACTTTCTTCCGAGGTTTTTCTCCCCCGGGGGGTTTATTCTACAAAGAGTAAAAAATTCCCCCTTTGCGACCCCATAACCGCACCCCGGCCTCCGTTAGTGGTGAGGTACCAGGGAGCCATCTCTCCTCTTCTCCCCTCTCCTCCTGGTGGTCCAGGAATCTTATGCTCAGCTTGAAGAAGGGCTGTCCTCCAGCCGCAGTGGGGGTTTTAGTGCTCTACACATACATGAAAGGAAAGAATAGCCTTGACTGCAAACCTTTGTTGATGTCATTAAATATATTCCTTGAGGAGGAACCAGGACCCTGCCCTATGACTGCATTATTGTTTAGAGAGAAAAACATGAATGAGATCATAAAGTGGTATCTATGTAGATACAAAAGTAGGTAGAGCTGTGGGAATTATACATGGGCCTCTGACCTAGTTAGGGAGATCAGGAAACGTGCTCCTGCAGAGTGGTTAGTTAAAGTAAGATCAGAACATGATATAGGATTTAACTAGTAGGAAAAGGTGTTAAGATGCCTTCTAAGCCATGTTGAGGATCTTATTCTTTCATCCTGAGAACAATGGAAACTACTCAGATTTTTCAACAGTGATGTGCCAAGAAGATTTCCATTTCCAAAAGTTCATACGGAGAGCAAGTATGGATGTGCAAAGAGCATTTCTGAAGCTGTTGGAGATGTCCAGTCCAGAGATAACAAGAGCTTGAACTAGGAGAATAGCAGTAGGGAGGGAGATAAGTGGACAGACTCAAGTCAAATTTAGAGGCTTCCCAGGTGGCTCAGTGGTTAAAAAAAAAAATCTACCTGCCAATACACATGTAGGTTCAATCCTGAGCTGGGAAGATACCCTGGAGAAGGAAATGGCAACCTGCTCCAGTTATTCTTGCCAGGATAATCCCATGGACAGAGAAGCCTGGTGGGCTACAGTCCATGGGGTTGCAAAGGAGTCAGATATAACTTAGTGAATAAACAACAAAAAATAAGATTTTGGAAATAAAGTCTAAGGATTTGAGGTGATCTTGGAGATGAGGGTGAAGGAAGAAAAATACCAAGGATGACTTGTAAATTTGTGGCATGGTAGGTGTGTCGTTTACTGAGGTTGAATCTTGCAAGAGAACCAGATTTAAGGTTGGTTTGGACATCCTGAATCCAACGTTGCCTCTAAGATACCTCTCCCCCACCCCCCCCCCCCCCCACAAAAAGCCCAAAAAAAAAAAAAAAAAAAAAAAACCACCAACACCAAACCTCCGCCACTAAAACTAAAAAGACACCTCAAGCAATAAGTTGACCCTATGGATCTCAAATTCCAAAGAGATGAGTGGAGCGATCTAAATATAGCTCATTTGTGTGTTGGGGGGTGAGGGGGGGTGATTGAATGCATCTGTGGTGGTTAAATGCATGTAAGTAACATTGGCATGTAAAGGAAAGAGGACCTAGGACTGAGGCTTAAAAAAATACCAGTGGTCAATGGCTTAGCTCCTGATGTTTGGCACACATCTTAGTTATCATTAAATTAATTTCACTTTCTCCTCGGAAGCACCTCCTGAGTTAAGGTCCTTCTCTGCTTCCTTAGTGTTTTGGCCATGAGATCTTCCGTCTTTCTGTCTAATTTGGTTAGGTTCTAACAAGGTTCACTGCCACTTTCCTTCCCGACACCAGGGCTTCTCATGGAGCTGCTGTAGTTATCTTCTTAGACAAGTGTGATCTTATTTTTCCCCTACTTAGAAGCCTTGGGTCTCCCTGTTCTCTCCTGTTTCTGTGTTTGCTAAGCAAGAATCATGTTGTACTGCCACTACTTATTCCAAAGTTGGTTTCTCTCTGGCTGAAATGCAATAAACTCGCTGGTAGAGGGGACCAGACTTCACCCACCTTTGCATCTTCAAAGCTTGGGAAAGCATTTGGCATCTAGGACGTGTGCAGTGATGTGACCCCTGCTGCCATTTGACCTTCCGTTCCTTCTCTACAAATGTGGCCACAGCTCTTTGCTGCCTGGCTACCTCGGAGGCACGTTTTCCTGCAAGGTAAGGAATCTCCTTACCTTAAAGAAAGGAGTTATATAAACAATGCTTAAAAGGAGTGCTAGGATGCACATATGCAATCATGTGTTTTGAACTTGGTAGGCAAAGTGGCTTTACTGGTTTAGGCATGACATTATTTTTACTCAAAATAAAATGTTCTCAAAACACCCCCCTCCACCAGATTAAATTCCATAGGTTAATTACATGTGTTCAGTGAGAAAAATTTCAAACTTCTATTTAAAGAATCTCAGGGGAAAAGATGTCTTTTAAAGGAATTAACTACCTATATTTCTTGTATGTAGACTTGATTTACTATTTTACAGGTTTTCTGCAATGAAGGTTCTTTTCCTACTCTTTGCATATGAAAGAGAAAGAGAGAGAGAGCATGTTTTTGAATAAGTATGGAAACCTTATCCTTTGGAGTTAAGGAAATTAGATATTTACCTATTACATATTTTTATTTTTCATTTTGTTTGGAAAACAACTGGTCCTAGTAGCTTGCCTAGGATTGATACATTCCAAAAAATCTACATATAATGAACATTTTTGTACATTTCTAAGATTTTTCACTTGTAGGGCAATAGATGAATGCTGATAAATCCAAAATGAAATTTTTAGCAATTATTTACTTATTTTGATAAGAGTCTGGATTCTCTGAGCTCTTAAAAACAGGATGTTTTCTTGAGATGGAATAAAAAGGCCCTGAAAAATACCATATGTAATTCTATTCTGTTGTTTCCTTGGGGAAAAAAATACCACAACCAACAAAGCACTTCTTAAAGCTTTTATGTGTGTGTGTGTGTGTGTGTGGATAGAAACAGAAAGAAAAAATATACAGGTAATACCAGTACCCTTTAGAATTCGAGGTAAAAATAAATGTATGATGAGCCTGAAGTTGAAATTATAGATTAAGTCAAAATCCAGTATCTGAGGCCTGTCTCCAAACATTTCAGCTGCACTAGCTCTGCATTCAGAGAAGGCAATGGCATCCCACTCCAGTACTCTTGCCTGGAAAATCCCATGGATGGAGGAGCCTGGTGGGCTGCAGTCCATGGGGCCGCTAAGAGTCGGATATGACTGAGCGGCTTCACTTTCACTTTTCACTTTCACGCATTGGAGAAAGAAATGGCAACCCATTCCAGTGTTCTTGCCTGGAGAATCCCAGGGACGAGGGAGCCTGGTGGGCTGCCGACTATGGGGTCACACAGAGTCAGACACGACTGAAGCGACTTAGCAGCAGCAGCAGCAGCAGCTCTGCATTTATAGACTTCTCCCACACAGTCTTATAGGATGAGTGAGGAAGAGTGAGGATCAGAGCTGTTGCCAGGATATAAATTGGTTACAGGACTGTAACTCAATTTGGGTAATTAGGAATGGGGAGTCATGATCCATCTCATGCTTTGACTGTTCACATTTAGATCTCTCTTCTCTGCACCTCATGCTTTTTAATCTATCGGTTCAGTTCAGTCACTCAGTCATACTCTACTCTGCAACCCCATGGACTACATGCAGCACGCCAGGCCTTCCTGTCCATCACCAACTCCCAGAGTTTGCTCAAACTCATGTCCATTGAGTCAATGATGCCATCCAACCATCTCATACTCTGTTGTCCCCTTCTCCTCGTGCCTTCAACCTTTCCCAGCATCAGGGTCTTTTCAAATGAGTCAGGTCTTCACATCAGGTGGCCAAAGTATTAGGGCATCAGGTTCAGCATCAATCCTCCCAATGAATATTCAGGACTGATTTCCTTTAGGATGGACTGGTTGGATCTCCTTGCAGTCCAAGGGACTCTCAAGTCTTCTCCAAAACCACAGTTCAAAAGCCTCAATTCTTCGGCTCTCAGTTTTCATTACGGTCCAACTCACATCCATACATGACTACTGGAAAAACCACAGATATGACTAGACGGACCTTTGTTGGCAAACTAATGTCTCTGTTTTTTCATATGCTATCTAGGTTGGTCATAGATTTTCCTCCAAGGAGCAAGCATCTTTTAATTTCATGGCTGCATCATCTTGGCAAACTAATGTCTCCGTTTTTTCATATGCTATCTAGGTTGGTCATAGCTTTTCTTCCAAGGAGCAAGCATCTTTTAATTTCATGGCTGCAGTCATCATCTGCAGTGATTTTGGAGCCCCAGCAAAAAAAGTCTCTGTTTCCATTGTTTTCCCATCTATTTGCCATGAAGTGATGGGACTGGATGCCATGATCTTGGTTTTCTGAATGCTGAGTTTTAAGCCAGCTTTTTCACTCTCCTCTTTCACTTTAATCAAGAGGCTCTTTAGTTCCTCTTCGCTTTCTGCCATAAGGGTGATGTCATCTGCATATCTGATGTTACTGGTGCTATGCTATGCTGCTAAGTCACTTCAGTCGTGTCCAACTCTGTGTGACCCCATAGACGGCAGCCCACCAGGCTTCCCTGTCCCTGGGATTCTCCAGGCAAGAACACTGGAGTGGGTTGCCATTTCCTTCTCCAATGTATGAAAGTGAAAAGAGAAAGTGAAGTCGTTCAGTCATGTCTGACTCTTAGCGACCCCATGGACTGCAGCCTACCAGGCTCCTCCATCCATGGGATTTTCCAGGCAAGAGTACTGGAGTGGGGTGCCGTTGCCTTCTCCGGAGGTTACTGCTATTTCTCCCTAAAGTCTTGATTCCAGCTTGTGCTTCATCCAGCTCAGCATTTCTCATGATGTACTCTGCATATCAGTTAAATAAGCAGGGTGACAATATTCAGCCTTGACATACTCCCTTCCCAATTTGGATCCAGTCTGTTGTTCCATGTCCATTTCTAACTGCACATGCATACAGATTTCTCAAGAGGCAGGTAAGGTGGTCTGCTATTTCCATCTCTTTCAGAATTTTCTACAGTTTGTTGTGATCCACACAGTCAAAGGCTTTTTCATAGTCAATAAAGCAGAAGTAGATATTTTTCTTGAATTCTCTTGCTTTTTCTCTGATCCAACAGATGTTGACAATTTGATCTCTGGTTCCTCTGCCTTTTCTAAATCCAGCTTGAACATCTGGAAGTTCACGGTTCTTGTACTGTTGAAGCCTGGCTTGGATAATTTTGAGCATTACTTTGCTAGTGTGTGAGATGAGTGCAATTGTGTGATAGTTTGAACATTCTTTGGCATTGACCTTCTTTGGGATTGGAATGAAAAGTTATCTTTTCCAGTCCTGTGGCCACTGCTGAGTTTTCCAAATTTGCTGGCATATTGAGTGCAGCACTTTCACAGCATCATCTTTTAGGATTTGAAATAGCTCAATTGAAATTTCATCACCTCCACTAGCTTTGTTCGGAGTGATTCTTCCTAAGGCCCATTTGACTTCGTACTCCAGGATATCTGGCTCTAGGTGCATGATCACACCCTCATGGTTATCTGGGTCATTAAGATATTTTTTGTATAGTTCTTTTGTGTATTCTTGTCACTTCTTCTTAATATCTTCTGCTTCTTTTAAGTCCATACCTAATCTATAGGCAAAAGTGAGGGACTTAGTTAACGGAGCTGTGTATGTGTATGTATGTGTGTCTGTATATGTTTCCCTACAGACAAAAGAGTGGAATGGCTAAGTTACGTTAAATGTATATGTGTGCATGTGCTCAGTTGTGTCCAACTCTTTGCGATCCCATGGACAGTAACCCACCAGGCCCCTCTGCCTGTGGGATTCCCAGACAACAGTACTGGAGTGGGTTGCCATTTTCTACTCTAAATGATCTTCCCAACCCAGGGATCGAACCCTAGTCTCCTATGTCTCCTGAACTGGCAGGCAGATTCTTTACCACTGAGCCACCTGGGAAGCCCTTAAATATAGGGAAAAACCATCAAACAATTTTATTCATTTAAAAACACTGAATTAAGTGTAGTGGAGAAAACAGAATTAATATAAATGCTTTCTAAGTATGGTATCAGCTTCCATTTGAATAATAATCATATACCAAGCCCTGTCCTAAACATTTAACATCTATTATCTCCTTTCATCCTTGCAACAATCCAATGAAGCTGGTCACAACCCCATTTTACAGATAAGGAGACCAAGGCATAAAACTTGCCCGAATTCATACCATTAGTTGTCCACCTTTATTTCAGATCTTTTGAAAAATTACAATAATTGCATTAAGAAAGAACCACATGTTTTAATATAAATTAAATTACATATAGTTTT
The DNA here is from genome assembly GCA_935064755.1 of Tragelaphus eurycerus. Lineage (NCBI taxonomy): Eukaryota > Metazoa > Chordata > Mammalia > Artiodactyla > Bovidae > Tragelaphus > Tragelaphus eurycerus. The sequence goes on along the minus strand of CAKXYN010000179.1, from coordinate 1,747,632 downwards.
ATATATTCATATATATTTTATATTAAATTATATGCAATTAGATAGCCAGATAGATATAGAGGGTAGACATAATCTGGGTCTAGACAGAGGTATATCTATAGAGGGACTGATAGCATTGCAGTTCACCAAAACTGAGAGATAAAAGTTCATTTTCCCTTCAAAAATACCACTTTAAGCTTTTTCCTATTCTATGCATAACCGTAGTTATTAAAGTTTAAAAGTAGAAAGTCTAGCCTAGTAAATCGGTGTAGGAACTTTATGAATCCCTCTGTTTTATCATCTAAATAATGAGCTGTGTTATATGGGTTAAGCACACTCAGGAATGCTATTAATAGTGTGTGATGCTTATTATTTATGTATGTATGTATTTGGCCAGCCAAGACAGTTTCCTAGAATTTTCCATTTGCCTCATTTCACAGTATCTGTGACCACTCAGTCATATCCACAACCCTCTCCCCCAAAGTTCAAATGCATATCTGGAACCTGCGATAGTCCCCCAAAACTCTGATAAAGAATAAAAGTAAAATGAACTGGAGGGTATTTGAAATCCCAGTCAAACCAGCCTGGAGCACACACCTCAGACAGTCCTATTTCCTTAACCCCACATGCCTTTGGGATCATAATTATACACAGCCTCTAACTGGAGCATTAACTTAATGTTAAGCTGTACTTTTCATAATAATGCCAAGTGTAAACCCACTTAAAATAACTCCTTTCTTGAGCCAGTGTCAGAAATATTTAGTCTCTAGGAGGGAACCTCAGCCAGAGGAGGTCAGCTCAATCTGTGCCTGCACAGTCAGGCTGCCAGAAGCCCTAAGAAAAGGTTGAGAATAATGAATTGTAAGCTGCAAGTTTTAGCACTCATGAAAAGTTAACTCTCCAGCTCTCATCCCCACCTCTGTTAGCCTCCAATTAAGAGAGAAGAATCAGAGGAAGAGCCTGGGCTGGGCCACCTGGTGGAAACTTTGTATCAGAGGGTGACCTTTCCATGTGTCATTGTTTGTCCTCTCCACTTTCTTGGGCATACTGTTTTAATAACAGTTTGTAATTTTCATCTGCACCAGCAGCTTAATAGTTTCCAAAGAGACTGGTACTCATTTGAGCTGTTTTACGATTGGAAATTGGCCTTTCTTTGGAGATGGCGCAAATAGCATCATTTGCTTCATCCTCCCTGGGGCTCCGCCTACATGATTTCAATAGGTCTTTTTCCAGAAAGATGCCAATGTTTGAAGTTTCCAACGGTGATAGTAAGATGTGTGAATTCCTATAAAGTCTCATAACGGTACAGTTAATATTTGCACACGTGTCTAATTATGCCTGGTACTTTTGCTTTGTGGGGGTAAATCCTTTATGAATTATGTCACCTATTTAGATATCGAGAACATGTGTCCCTTTCCACTATCCTCTTCCATAACAGCTAAGAGTGCAGAGGACATTTCTCTAACTTGGAGGTTTCCTGTACATCACTCAGTCTCATTAAGCTTCAGTTCCCTTATCTGTAAGATAATAAACTTAGATTAGATCATCCCTCCTATCTGCAGCTCTGATTGTATGATGCTTGTGAATCCATCTTCAGGTTATGGGACATGTTATTCATACAGAGATATTTTAATAACAGTCATATTCAGTTAAGTTCAGTCACTCAGTCGTGTCCGACTCTTTGCAACCCCATGAACCTCAGCACACTAGGTCTCCCTGTCCATCACCAACTCCCAGAGTCCACCCAAACCCATATCCACTGAGTCAGTGATGCCATCCAATCATCTTATCCTCTATCATCCCCTTCTCCTCCTGCCCTCAATCTTTCCCAGCATCAGGGTCTTTTCCAATGAGTCAGCTCTTCGCATCAGGTGGCCAAAGTATTGGAGTTTCAGCTTCAACTTCAGTCCTTCCAATGAACACCCAGGACTGATCTCCTTTAGGATGGGCTGGTTGGATCTCCTTGCAGTCCAAGGGACTCTCAAGAGTCTTCTCCAACACCACAGTTCAAAAACATCAATTCTTCTGCGGTCAGCTTTCTTCATAGTCCAACTCTCACATCCATAGGTGACCACTGGAAAAACAATAGCCTTGACTAGACGAACTTTGTTGGCACGAATCTGGATTTAAATATCTTCCAGATTAATTTACCAGAAGTTAATCCAAGGAAATTGCTCTGTCAGATTTGTAGGTATGGCAGGCTTTGGGGTGTAAGGTACAAGGATTTCTTCTGGGCACCTTTCTAAGGAAAGCTTTAAAATTGTATTTCTGCATCTCAGTCTTCAGGCAGCCAATGTCCTGAGATGATAAGCAAAAGGGAGACCCTGAGGGGACAAGGACACAGGTGAGGGCACATAGTGACCCTGGCAGAGCCTAGGTAGTTGACCATTGGTCCGCAGAGGCTCATTTCTGTGGATGTGATGCAAATGTTGTAATCAAATTCCCCAGCATTTTCTGTAGTTGGCTCATCTTTGGAAATGATGTAAGTTCATTTTTTAACATACAACTGTGTTTTCTAAAATCCAGCAGAAACAACCTGTAATCCATTGGCCAAGTTAGGTTTGTTTCTCCCCAGCATCGTTTATATGGTATCATATCTCAGTTACTTCTTTGCCTGCCTAGCTTCAGTGTAAAGAGATTATTGGAGTAAAGCCAGTCGAGGGTCAAGGTACAGAAATTTCTGTTGATAAGTTTTATAAGACCCCTTTCTCAACAATGCTTGGATGATGTACAGTAATGAACATTTCTGCACTTGGATACATAAATGCAATTGTTTAGCCTAGGCTGTGAAAAGATTTTCCGAGAGTGCACACAAATTGTGGGCATTAAATGCCATGGATTAAAAAAAAAAAAAAAAGATCAACAGGAAGTTATTGTAGAACGGGTCGCACAGAGTCGGACACCACTGAAGCGACTTAGCAGCAGCAGCAGCACCACAGTAATAATACAAACAATATTTATAGCAGATCATTAGAGTCTGAATTACGGTGTAATCACAGCTACTTATATCTATAGTCTTTGCTTCAATGCCAGTCTGTTTCCTGAAAGCTTAAAGATATGTATAACATAGTTCACGTAATATGTTCACTCCATAATGAAGCCAAGACTGACTCCTCCTTTTATGGTATTCTTCATTCGGTCCGTGAAGGATTTTTTTTAATGTAATGGCTTACAATCCACTCCTTTTTTTCCTTTTTACAGAACCTCCCACTCCTGATGCCCTGTGGGAAAAGCTATGAAAAGAAAATAAAAGGACTGTGGGAGAGAAGTTGGTGGAAAACAAGCCCTCTAAACTTGAGAGGCTTTCTTTCTTTTCATTTTTTTTTCTTTTACATAGAGAATATTCACATAAAGAAAATAAGTGATTTATAATTCCCATAATTTGGCTAGAAGAAGTACACAAGTACATACTTCCTGTGTGTTAGTCATTTGGGGTTGCCTAGCTGCAAAACACAAATATATTGCAAAACTATTTTTTTCATCTCAATCGTCCACATCTGTCAACGAATCTACTCCCTTAATTTGTTTTTCACTGTGTTAAAAACAATAGACGTCACCATATAAAATTCCAAATTTCTGATGACTCCAACATTGTTTAAATCTGCATTTGATCCCCGATCTTGCTTCAGTGTTGGGATTGTCTGAGGCTGCTTCAGAGAGAATGGCCTAAAATTAACTAAAAGTGCTAGAAATGGGCAGTGCTGACACACTGGAAGAATGTTTTTTCTTTTTTCCTGAAGCCAGTAGAACAAAGAAAGAAATGTTGTTTTGTGCAGAGATGCATTAAATTCCCCATTGCAAATTTCAAGTATGTTAGCATTATTCTAGAACAGATTGCTCCAGTGTTGACTTCTGATGGTGTAATGAGTATTCTGAGATACTTGAATGTGATCCCAGATTCCCTGGTGTTTACCTCCTCAGGGTTGGCTAAGGGTCATGGCTAATACAAAGCGTAGCAGAGGCACTTCTGGAATAGGGTTTACATAGCCCCTTCTGTCTTCCTGTGCCGTGTGGTTGGCACAGACCAATGTGCACCAACTCCCTACAAAGTCCCTGAGCCCAAAGAGGTGATGCAATACCTCCTAAAGCGGGGTGTTGAAAGAGAATGAGAATGTGATAAGCTCAGTTTTCTTGGACATTTCATCCACAGGGTAGGGATATGGGGCAACTCTTCATTCCACCATGTACAAGGGGACCCCTGATGTTGCACTTGATGCCTGATGTTTATGTGGGCAACCTGTCCTATGTCAGTCACCCCAAGAAAAACTAGCTCAGTGTCTGGCGCATGGTTGGTATTTAATGAATATTTGCTGAGCAAACAACATGTGGGGTTGTTGTTGAGTCACTCAGTTGTGTCAGACTCTTTGCTACCCCATGGACTGTAGCACGCCAGGCCTCCCTGTCCTTCACCATGTCCTGGAGTTTGCTCAAACTCATGTCCATCGAGTCGGTGATGCCATCCAACCATCTCATCCTCTGTCTCCCCTTCTCCTCCTGCCCTCAATCTTTCCTAGCATCAAGGTCATTTCCAATGACTTGGCTCTTCCCATCAGGTGGCCAAAGTATTGGAGCTTCAGCCTCAGCATCAGTCCGTCCAATGAATACTCAGGGTTGATTTCCTTTAGGATGTACTGGTTTGATCTCCTTACAGCCCAAGAGACTCTCAAAAGTCTTCTCCAGCACCACAGTTCAAAAGCATCAGTTCTTCAGTGCTCAAAGTGCTTATGGTCCAGCTCTCACATCCTGGAATACACAGTCATCCTTACATGACTACTGGAAAAGCCATAGTTTTAACTATATGGATCTTTGTTGGCAAAGTGATATGTCTGCTTTTTAATACACTGTCTAGGTTTACCACAGCTTTTTTTCCAAAGAGCAAGCGTTTTTCACAAATGGGTTCAACACAGGGATTCTAGAGCTCCTGGCAGAGAGATTTGAATATACTTGGGACCTCTTGTAAGATCCCAGACATGAAGACAAGTGGGATCAACTCCTAGCACAAGAATCATTTAAAAAGCAAGAAAATAGTCAAGGCTCCTCTTTGCAGTTTCACTTTGGACCTCAACTTCTTGACGAATGCTATTCTAACAGAACAAAGGAGAGGGTAAACCTTTCTAGGATGATTATAGCTTTGTGATGGGCCTGAGGTTCAGTCCAATAAAACATTCATGACCAACGAGGTGACTAAGCATAGTATGGTTTGGGTCAGGGGCTCTACCTAATTTATCCATCTTCTCTCTAGTTTCCTTGATTATAGTCTCAAAGTTACTTCTCTCCCTCCCGCTTCCCTATAATACCATAAATAAACAACCTTTGGAAACACACATTCATTGCACTAGAATTGGAGGGAAAAGCAGGCACAATTCAGATTTAGCCTTCCCTGTGGACTTCCCTGGTGGTCCAGTGGCTAAGACTCCGTGTTCCCAGAGCAGGGGCCCTAGTTCAATCAATCCCTGGTCAAGGAACTAGATCCCTCATGTTGCAACTGAGACCCAGCACAGCAAAATATACATTTTTTTTAATTAAATTTTATTTTGCTTAACTTTACAATATTGTATTGCTTTTGCCATACATCGAGATGGATCCGCCCCAAGTATACACGTGCTCAAAAAAAATGAAACAAATTTAGCCTGTCACTAAAAACAGTAAAGAGTGAGACACCTCGGTTAGAAAAGCTAGCTTTCTCAACTATCTGGGACTCACCCAAGAACATCATTTTGGAGTTCTCCATGCCAGGTGTATCAACTGGCAATTTTTCAAGTGTTTGAGCCTAATACACACAGATCAGATCAGATCAGATCAGTCCCTCAGTCGTGTCCGACTCTTTGCGACCCCATGAACCGCAGCACGCCAGGCCTCCCTGTCCATCACCAGCTCCCAGAGGTCACCCAGACTCATACCCATCGAGTCAGTGATGCCATCCAGCCATCTCATCCTCTGTCGTCCCCTTCTCCTCCTGCCCTCAATCCCTCCCAGCATCAGAGTCTTCTCCAATGAGTCAACTCTTCGCATGAGGTGGCCAAAATACTGGAGTTTCAGCTTTAGCATCATTCCTTCTAAAGAAATTCCAGGATTGATCTCCTTCAGAATGGACTGGTTGGATATTCTTGCAGTCCAAGGGACTCTCAAGAGTCTTCTCCAACACCACAGTTCAAAAGCATCAATTCTTCGGCGCTCAGCCTTCTTCACAGTCCAGCTCTCACATCCATACATCACCACAGGAAAGACCACAGCCTTGACTAGGCGAACCTTTGTTGGCAAAGTGATGTCTCTGCTTTTGAATATGCTATCTAGGTTGGTCATAACTTTCCTTCCAAGGAGCAAGCATCTTTTAATTTCATGGCTACAGTCACCATCTGCAGTGATTTTGGAGCCCAGAAAACAAAGTCTGACACTGTTTCCACTGTTTCCCCATCTATTTCCCATGCAGTGATGGGACCAGATGCCATGATCTTCGTTTTCTGAATGTTGAGCTTTAAGCCAACCTTTTCACTCTCCACTTTCACTTTCATCAAGAGGCTTTTTAGCCCCTCTTCACTTTCTGCCATAAGAGTCGTGTCATCTGCATATCTGAGGTTATTGATATTTCTCCCAGCAATCTTGATTCCAACTTGTGTTTCTTCCAGTCCAGCATTTCTCATGATGTACTCTGCATATAAGTTAAATAAACATGGTGACAATATGCAGCCTTGACGTACTCCTTTTCCTATTTGGAACCAGTCTGTTGTTCCATGACCAGTTCTAACTGTTGCTTCCTGACCTGCATACACATTTCTTAAGAGGCAGATCAGGTGGTCTGGTATTCCCATCTCTTTCAGAATTTTCCATAGTTTATTGTGATCTACACAGTCAAAGGCTTTGGCATAGTCAATAAAGCAGAAATAGATGTTTTTCTGGAACTCTCTTGCTTTTTCCATGATCCAGCGGATGTTGGCAATTTGATCTCTGGTTCCTCTGCCTTTTCTAAAACCAGCTTGAACATCAGAGAGGGGCATAAATAGGTATTTTAAAATGTGAGTTTTGTGAGGCAAAAATTTCAGCAAGGAGAATAAAATGAAGCCATTTCTTCCCTTTCATGCTTTTGAGGGTCTGTCTTCATGCATAAAACTTTTGTGATAGTACTTTATGGTTTTTCTCTCCAAAGAGCATTATGTCTTTTTCAGAATTATGGTATGTAGCCCACTCTAGGGGTTTCCCTGGTGGCTCTGCTGGTAGAGAATTGGGTCGAGAAGATCACCTGGAGCAGGAACAGGCTACCTACTACAGTGGGCTTCCCTGATAGGTCTGTTGGTAAAGAATCCACCTGCAGTGCAGGAGACCCCAGAAGGGAAAGGCTACCCACTCCAGTATTCTGGCCTGGAGAATTCCATGGACTGTATAATCTACGTAGTCACAAAGAGTCAGACATGACTGAGAGACTTTCACTTTCACCCACTACAGTATTCATGGACTTTGCTGGTAGCACAGATGGTAAAGAAGCCACCTGCAATGCAGGAGACCTGGGTTCAATCCCTGGCTTGGGAAAATCCCCTGGAGGAGGGCATGGCAACCCACTCCAGTGTTCTTGCCTGGAGAATCCCCATGGATAGAGGAGCCTGGTGGGCTACAGTCCATAGAGTCACAAAGAGTCGGACACGGCTGAGGAACTAAGCACACGGCACAGCGTAGCCCACTCTAATCAACCCGGTTAATATAAATGAAGCAATGCTACTGCTGCTACTGCTAAGTCGCTTCAGTCGTGTCCGACTCTGTGCGACCCCAGAGACGGAAGCTCACCAGGCTCCCCTGTCCCTGGGATTCTCCAGGCAAGAACACTGGAGTGGGTTGCCATTTCCTCCTCCAATGCATGAAAGTGAAAAGTGAAAGTGAAGTCGCTCAGTCGTGTCCGACTCTTAGCGACCCCATGGACTGGAGCCTACCAGGCTCCTCCGTCCATGGGATTTTCCAGGCAAAAGTACTGGGGTGGGGGTGCCATTGCCTTCCCGGAAGCAATAGCAGACATAATTCAAAACCACCAATAATTTCAAAGGGCATTTGTGCTTGATTTTGGAGCATAAATGATATTTTCCCTTACCAACTGTATCCATTAGACTAATGTTAGATTAGGGCTAATTTCCACAGCCCCCAGCAAACGAGAGTATAAAGAAACTGCTAAGGTATCTCCTAGGGCCAGGATGAGGCCAGACCAAGGGAAAGAGCCCTCTGTAAACAAGCAGCAAAGTGGATAACAGGCAGAAGGAAGCGTTATCTCATTTATTCTCACCCTATCCCTTGAAACAGGGTAGGGAAACAGTCAAGGATTTTGAATCAGGAGGATCCAGGGACACATAGGAACAGAGCTATATTAGAAAGGTGGGGGGCTGGGATGTCAGGGGCCGCCTGACAGGCCAGGCTCGTGCCAGGGCAAGTATGTTACCTGATTTTAACTCTCATAACAACATAAAGCTATCCTCATTTTACAGAGGATTCCAAGTACCAGAGAAGCTGATTAACATGCCAAGCATACACATACCTAGGGAGTGGCAGGGCAGGGACTGTTTTTACTTGACCCTGTGAAGAAAGCTGAGTGCCAAAGAACTGATGCTTTTGAGCTATGGTGTTGGAGAAGACTCTTGAGAATCCCTTGGACTGCAAGGAGATCCAACCAGTCCATCCTAAAGGAGATCAGTCCTGGGTGTTCATTGGAAGGACTGATGCTGAAGCTGAAACTCCAGTACTTTGGCCACCTCGTGCGAAGAGTTGACTCATTAGAAAAGACTGATGCCGAGAGGGATTGGGGGCAGGAGAAGGGGATGACAGAGAAAGAGATGGTTGGATGGCATCACCAACTCAATGGACGTGAGTTTGGGTGAACTCCGGGAATTGGTGATGGACAGGGAGGCCTGGCGTGCTGCGATTCATGGGGTTGAAAAGAGTCAGACATGACTGAGCAACTGAACTGAATTGAACTGAAAGCCTCTTCCCTTTCCATAAGAATCAAGAAGCTCACTAAACCTCTTAACATCACACATAAGAGGAAAAATTAGCTTTATGTGAAATATAATAAAAGTATAGAATTCACCAGCAGTACAAAAGGAAACCTGGTTTATTTATGGGGCAGATTCCTAATAGGCAGACACAATATTTCTGTTCTGCTTCTGGTCCAAAAGTCTTGTTTCAGTGATCAGCCAATACATCTGCCCAGACGCGATGCCTTAGAATCATCTTTATTCTTTTTCCTCTCTCATCTACAGCTGTATCAAACCAGTAACAAAATTCTGTCTCTCTTGCTTTATAAATGTCCCTCACATTTTTGCTTCCCCACCCTTTTTCCTGGGAGGTCTCTGGTGGGTCAGGTGATAAAGAATCCTCCTGCAATGCAGGAAAGCTGAGTTGGATACCTGGAAGATACCCTAGAGAAGGGAATGGCTACCCACTCCAGAATTCTTGCCTGGAGAATCCTATGGACAGAGGAGCCTGGTGGGGTACAGTCCATAGGGTCACAAAGAGTTCCCTTTTTTCCCTTATATAGGAAGCTCAAGTGTAAGTCAAAGATGTGATACCTGGACTTTTGCCTTATCCCCCAACTTTTCTTTGCATCTTGAAACTACCTGTTACTTTGTGACAAGGTTCATTTTTATATATTTTAATCCTTAGCATGCATCAGACCTTGAGCTTCTATGCCAGGGTAGGCAAAAAACAGGTGTAGCCTTGTCCTTTTGGAGCTTATAATCTACCAGGGGAAATAGACAAAAACATGCAAAGAAACTCATAATTATTCTTGCCTGGAGAATCCCAGGGACAGGGGAGCCTGATGGGCTGCCGTCTATGGGGTCGCACAGAGTTGGACACGACTGAAGCGACTTAGCAGCAGCAGAGCTTTAAAAGATATAAATAAGGTGCTGGGGGTAGAGAACAGTGAGGAACCTGCTTAAATAAGGTGGCCTGGGATGACTTCTCTTAAGAGGTGATATTTAAGCTGAGATGGAGCTTATGAAAGGTCAAGAGTGAAATTGCCAGGAAAGGCAACAACAGGTGAAAAGTCTCAGGATGTAAATGAACTTGTCTGGCTGCAAAATGACATGAGGTAGAAAAAGTGAGCGTGCATGGCCAGCCATACAAGGTTTTTCAAGTCAAAGAGTTTGTGTTTTCTTCCTCGTGAGATGGAGGCCACTGACAAAAAGGTGGTTGTCTGATGAGATTTATATTTTAGGTTCTGAAAGGAAACGGGTATGATTGAAGTGTAAAGAGCAAGGAAAAAATGTGAATCTAGGTGAGGCCAGAGGTGGAGATGAGGTCAGACCATGCAGGGTGCATTAAATTTTTGGACTTTTATCCTCAGAGCCACAGGAAGCCACAAAAGTGTTTTAAATAGAAGGTGACTTGAAAAGATTTGCTATGACAGAGAAAAAGGACAGAAGTAGACAAGAAAGGAACTAGAAAGGCCAGTTATGAGGCCGCTTCAGGTGTTCATGCAAGAGATAACAATGGCTTAGACTAAGGCAATGGAGAAAGGGGAACAAATTTAAGGTAAATTAAATTTTTTAAAATTTACTTATTTTTAATATTTTTTTCTTTTGTAGTCAGAGAACTTAAGGTAATATGTACCCTCTTAGCAAAATTGTTCCAACTTTATTGAGATGTAATTGTCATATAACATTGTGTAATTTTAAAGGATACCTCGTGTTGATCTGATCCAGTTTTACACTGCAAAGTGATTACTACTGTAGCTAGCTAGCACCTGCATCTCATCCCATAATTACCATGTCTTTTTTGTGGTGAGAACATTGAAGATCTACTTCTTAGCAACTTTCAAGCACATAGTACAATAATAATAATAACAACTATAATCACCATGCTATACATTAGATCCCTAGAACTTACTCATCTTATAACCAGATACTGTTGTTATTATTGTTCACTTGCTAAGTTGTGTCTGACTCTCTGCAGCCCCATGGACTGCCCCAGACCAGGCTTCTCTGTCCCTCCCCGTAGGCCCTATATTGTAAATCTCCATAGTTTATTCATCTTGCGTAACTGAAACTTTGTCAGGTGCCTGGTAACCATCATTCTACTCTCTGTTCTATTATTTTAACTATTTTAGATTCCACATATAAGTGGGATCATGTAGCATTTCTCCTTCTGTGTCTGGTTTATTTCACTTACCATAATATCTTCTGGGTCCATCCTGATTGTGCAACAAATGGCAGGATTCCCTTCCTTTTTTGTTACAATTGAAGTATAGTTGATTTACAATGCTGTGTTGGTTTCAGGTGTACAGCAAAGTGATTTAGGGTTTTTTTTCAGATGTTTTTCATTATAGATTATTACTAGATATTGAACATAATTTCCTGTGCTATTCAGCAGGGCTTTGTTGTTTATCTGTTTTATATATAGTAATGTGCCTCTGAAACTCCAAAACTCCTCATTTGTCCCTCCCCTTTCCCCTTTGGTAACCAGAAGTTTGTTTTCTATGTCTGTAAGCCTATTTCTGTTTTGTAAGTAAGTTCATTTGTATTATTCTTTTAGGTTCCATGTATAAGTAATATCACATGATATTTTCTTTCTCTGCCTGACCTGTTTTCACTCAGTATGACAATATCTAGGTCCATCCATGTCTCTGCAAATGGCATCATCTAGTTCTTTTCCATGGCTGATTTTCTAGTATTCTGTAGTATATATGTACCACATCTCCTTTATCCATTCATCTGTCGATGGACATTTAGGTTTCTTCCATGTTTCCCCTTTCCCTCTCCACTTCCATGTAGTCAATTGTAAATAGTGCTGCTGTCAACATGTATTTTAAAGATACATTTGTGCATGTATCTTTACAAATTAGAGTTCTCATCTTTTCCAGATATATGCCCAGAAGTGGGGTTACCGGGTCAAATGGAAACCCTGTTTTTAGTTTCTTAAGGAAACTCTGTGTTGTTCTTCATAGTGACTGTACTAATTTACATTTCCACTAACCATGTAGTGGGGCTCCCTTTTCTCCACACCCTCTCCAGCATTTATTGTTTGTAGATTCTTTGAGGATATGACCGTTCTGACCATAGTGAGGTAGTACATCATCATCATCACTTTGATTTGCATTTTTCAGGTAGTGATGTTGAGCATCTTTTCATGTGCCTGTTGGCCACCTATGTGTCTTCTTTGAAGAAATATCTATTAGGACTTCCTTCTTTTTAAGGCTCAATAATGCTCCATTGTATGCATATACCACATTTTCTTTAAGGTAATTTTAAAAAGTAAAACTGATGGAACCAGCTAATGGATTTGGATGGGGCAAGGACCAAGTGAGAGGAGGCAAAGGGCAGAATCAAGGATGTTTTGTACAGAATTAGGAAGACAGTAGTGCTATGTAGTGATGTGGGAAATTGGGGCATGATTTGAGGAGAATGCTTGGAAGATCAAGAGAACAAGTTTGGACATGTTAAATTTCAGGTAACTCTGACATAACTCAAGTGTCCACACAGAGGTGTCATCTATACAGCTGTATCCATAAGAATAGAACCCAGAGAAGAATTCTAGGCTATAAATAATAGATTGTGAGAGGAAAATCAAGCAGAAGGAAATAAACCAAGCCATGGAAATGAATGAGTCTACAGAGAAGGAGGAAAAGGGACAGAGACCTGGAAGAGTCCCATCACTTAGAGACTGGATAGAAAACAAAGGCTCAGACGGTGAAGAATCCACCTGTCCAGGAGTGGGATTACTGGGTTTGATGTGGGAGACCTAGGTTTGATCTCTGTGTTGGAAAGATACCCTGGAGGAAAGCATGGCAACCCACTCCAGTATTCTTGCCTGGAGAATCCTCATGGACAGAGGAGCCTGGCAGGCTACAGTCCGTGGGGTTGCAAAGCGCCAGACAAGACTGAGCAATGAAGCACGGCACAGAGAAAGAAGAACCAGCAAAGTAGCCAGAGAGACAGGGAGAAAATCAGGAAAGGGTGATATTCCAGAAACTAATAGAAAACATTGTTTCAAGGGGGAGTACTCAATAGCAGAGGTAGATACTGCTGAGAGACTGGAGCTAAAACTAGCAACGTGACCACTGGATGTGACAGTTCTGAGGCAGTGAACCCAGCAGGGAGAAGCCATTCGGGGCTGGACTGAAATGAGAAAGGAGGACAGGAACACAGTGTGTGCAGGCAAAGCACTGCCTAAAATCCTTACTTAATTCTGTCACTTCTTTCATGAGAAACTGTGCGTGGCTCCCTATGTACTGCCTGTAACATAAACCCCCAATTTTCTAGCCTCACTGCCAGCTTGTCTTCCATCTGAATACTCCATTCTGGTCAAACTGAACTCATCCTGTTACTTCCTTTCCTCTTTACCTCTGCCCACATACATTCCTAGGCTGAGAATTCCCTGCTCACGAGCTTCTTTGAGTCCCTACTCCTACATGGAGGTTTTCACAATTGCCCTGATCTTTCCCTCTGAATTTTCCAAGGCACCTTCTGTCTGTGGCCCCTAGAATGACATTTATCAAAGACTGCTGTTATTCATGTTATCTTTCATGTCATCTCTTACCAAAGGGTTGGGATTACAGTGCACTTTGCATTAAACATTTTCCCAACACAAAATCTCACCTATATTAGTACATAGTATTGTCTGACCCCTGTGACATTTTCCATTCATTTCCTCCTAAATGTGGAGTTGGCATCAAGAACAGACTTACCCACACAACTGCCTAGATGCCTTCTGGAGGAAAGCTGCTGCCAAGTGACCAGACCCTGATCCAATGACCATGTTTTTGTTTTGCTATTAGTAACCTTTTTTTTAACCCTAAGTATGCTGCTGCTAAGTCGCTTCAGTCGTGTCCGACTCTGTACGACCCCATAGACGGCAGCCCACCAGGCTCCCCCGTCCCTGGGATTCTCCAGGCAAGAACACTGGAGTGGGTTGCCATTTCCTTCTCCAATGCATGAAAGGGAAAAGTGAAAGTGAAGTCGCTTAGTCGTGTCCAACTCTTAGCGACCCCATGGACTGGAGCCCACCATGGACTGGAGCCCACCAGGCTCCTCCGTCCATGGGATTTTCCAGGCAAAAGTACTGGGGTGGGGTGCCATTGCCTTCCCCGAACACTAAAAATTACAAAGATAGCACAGGGCACAGCACCTTTAGTTTCCCCTATTATTAATATCTTATATTAGGCACATTTGTTACAATTCACGATCAGTATTGACACATATCATTACTATTATAGCCTAATGCTCATAGTTTGTTCGGATTTCCTTAATGTTTACCTAGTGTTCTTTTTCCAGTCCAGGGACCCCCTCAGGATGTCATATTACGTTCAATCATCATACCTAAGGAGAATTAGGCGTCCCCTCTTGGCTATGAAAGTTTCTCAGCTTTTCTTGGTTTTTGACTATCTTGATAGTGTTGAGGGGTACTGGTCAGGTATTTTGTAGAGTGTCCCTCGATCTGAATTTGTCTGGTATTTTTCTCACAGCGGGGCTTGTGGGTTTGGCGGGGTGGTGACCGGAGAGATACATTGCCGCCAGTCTCATCGTATCAAACATGCGTACTATCTACATGGCCGCCACTGCTAATGTTGACCTTAATCTCCTAGTGCCTGTCATGTTTCTCCACTGCCAAGTTGGTTATTTCCCCCACTTTGCACACTTGTGCTCCTTGGAAGGAAGTCACAATGTGCATCCCACACTGAAGAAGTGGAAGCCATCTCTGCTCCTTCTACCAGAGGGCAGAGTAGCTACAAAAATTATTTGAAAGCAGATTTGTCTCTTGTTCCCCCATTTAATTAGCTCTTCAACTACTTATTTACATCAGGATGGACCCCTGATACTTGTTTTATACTTTGGATTATAATCCAATACTAACTTCGTTGTTCTATTGCTCAAATTGTTTCCAGTTTTCACCATCGGGAGCTCTTCCAGTTGGCTCTTGTATCTCTTTGACATACCCGCATCCTTGAGGGCTCTTTGGTTTGTTACATTTTGAGTATTTTGTTGCTCAAAAACAGGATGCTCTGTGTGCATGTTGTGTATTTTCTGCCTGAGTCCTAGAATCGCCCTTTTCTTGAAGAAACCCCAGTTCCACTTATTGGAGAATGGCATTAGAAAGCAAGATCAGGAGAATTTCCTAGAAGTCCAGTGGTTAGCACTCTGCACTTTCACTGCAGAGGATGTTCAATCCCTGGTTGAAGAACTAAGATCTCACAAGCTGCATGGCGTGGCCAGAAAATACATATATAAAAGCAAGATCAGGCTACTAGTTGTGCTTCTACTACTGAGTCGTCATTGCATCTAGGCCCACTCAGGTGACAGAGCACGGAAATATATACATGTATCAGATCAGTCGCTCAGTCGTGTCCGACTCTTTTCGACCCCATGAACCGCAGCACGCCAGGCCTCCCTGTCCATCACCAGCTCCCAGAGGTCACTCAGACTCACATCCATCAAGTCAGTGATGCCATCCAGCCATCTCATCCTCTGTCGTCCCCTTCTCCTCCTGCCCTCAATCCCTCCCAGCATCAGAGTCCTTTCCAATGAGTCAACTGTTCGCATGAGGTGGCCAAAATACTGGAGTTTCAGCTTTAGCATCATTCCTTCCAAAGAAATTCCAGGATTGATCTCCTTCAGAATGGACTGGTTGGATCTCCTTGCAGTCCAAGGGACTCTCAAGAGTCTTCTCCAACACCACAGTTCAAAAGCATCAATTCTTCGGTGCTCAGCCTTCTTCACAGTCCAGCTCTCACATCCATACATGACCACAGGAAAAACCATAGCCTTGACTAGACGGACCTTTGTTGGCAAAGTAATGTCTCTGCTTTTGAATATGCTATCTAGGTTGGTCATAACTTTCCTTCCAAGGAGTAAGCATCTTTTAATTTCATGGCTGCAGTCACCATCTGCAGTGATTTTGGAGCCCAGAAAAATAAATTCTGACACTGTTTCCACTGTTTCTCCATCTATTTCCCATGTAGTGATGGGACTGGATGCCATGATCTTCATTTTCTGAATGTTGAGCTTTAAGCCAACCTTTTCACTCTCCACTTTCACTTTCATCAAGAGGCTTTTTAGCCCCTCTTCACTTTGTGCCATAAGGGTGGTGTCATCTGCATATCTGAGGTTATTGATATTTATCCCAGCAATCTTGATTCCAACTTGTGTTTCTTCCAGTCCAGCATTTCTCATGATGTACTCTGCGTATATTAATCTCCAAATATTTATGTATAAACTATCAATGTCAATAATAAGCTAGGGGCTTCCCTGGTGGTTCAATGGTAAAGAATCTGCCTGCCAATGCAGGAGACCTGAGTTCAATCCCTGGTCCAGGAAGATCCCACATGCCTTGGAGTAACTAAGTCTGTGCACCACAGCCACTGAAGCTGGTGCGCCCTCAAGCCGGTGCTCCACAGCAAGAGAAGCCACCCCAGTGAGCAGCTTCCACATCTCAACTAGAGAGTAACCCTCAAACTGCAACCAGAGAAGAGCCCACATAGCAATGAAGACGCAGCACAGCCAAAAATAAATAAATACATACAATTATTTTAAAAATATAAAAAATAGTAAGCTAAACATAACGATGTCTCCCACTTTTATCTATTACCTTCTCCCTTTATTTGCAAACTCTCCCTCCAGCAATGAGATACCTAGGTCTCAGCTTATACCATCCATCTAAGGTGTTCGGTTTCACAGGTATAGTGATTTCAGAGTGTTCACCCATACTCACACCCCTGTGGGGGACAGCTATCAGCTGGAGTACAGTGCTTACGGATAGTTCCTGGTGCCTCTAGTCTTATAGACTCCTCTCATTTCCAGAGTGACTTGGATCAAAATCTTTCCCCCTTTATCACCTTTGGTAAAGCTGTTTCATATATTTGAATATAGTTAGATTATTTTTGACACATTCTGAACTCCATCCTGGAATCTTAAATGAGCTCTTTAGAACTTTGCATAAATTTGGGGTCACTCTTTGTGCTGTGACGTTCTAAGGGTTTTGATAAGTGCAGTATCTTGTATGCTCCTTTACAGTATCACACGGACTAGTTTAACAACCCTAATATTTCCTTGTGGGTCATCTATTCAACCTCCCCACTCCAACTGCTGGGCAACTACTGATGTGTTCAATGTCTCTGTGGTTTGGACTTTTCCAAAATGTCATATACATAGAATCATACAGCCTCTGTAGACTGGCTTCTTTCACTTTCAAATATATATTTAAAATTCATCTGTGTATTTCCATGCCAACTTGGTAGCTCATTCCTCACTATCACTGAATCGTATTCCAATATATAGACGTACCACGATTTGTTTATTCATTCACCTCGTGAAGGATATCTTGGTTGTCCTCAGTTTGAGACTATCACAAACACAGCTGCTAGAAACATTCATGTGCAGGGTTTTGTGTGGGCATAAATTTTCATGTCAGTTGTATAAATACCCAGGAACATGATTGTTAGGTCAGAAGCTAATAAGCTTTGTAAGAAACCGCCAAACTGTCTTAAAAAGTTGCTGTACCATTTTGTATTCCCATCAGCAACAAAGGAGAATTTCTGTTGCTTCACATCCCACCAGGAATTGGAATCGTCAGTTCTTTAGGTTTTAGTCACATTCCTTTATTGTCCTTTTAATATCTATCGAATCACTAATAATGATCCATCTTCAACTTCTGATACTGGCAATTTGTTTAATCCGCTCTCGTTTAATTCTTACGTGGCTTGAGATTTATGAATTTTATTGACCTTTCAAAGAACTAGTTTTGTTTTCATTGATTTTCTTTATTGTTGTCCTATTTTCAATCATTGATTTCTGCCCTAATTTTTTATTGCTTCTTTTCTTCTTCTTGCTATAAGATTACATTGTTCTTCCTTATTTAATATCATAAGGAATAAATCAACTATTGATTTTTAGATTTTTCTTCTTTTCTATTATGCTTTTTTAGTGCTATAAATCTCCCTCTCAACACTGCTTTTGCTGCATACTACAAATTGTGTTATATTGTATTTTTGTTTTCCTTCAGATCAGATTATTTTAAAGCACCCTTGAGACTTCTGTTCAACTCATAGCTTATGTAGAATTGCAGGGTTTAATTTCCAAATATTTGAGAATTTTATGGCTATCTTTCAGTTGTTGATTTAGTTTAATTCTGTTGTGATCCAAGAATATACTTATATGAATTTTGTTCATCTAAATTTGTCGAGGGGTATTTTGTGGCCCAGAATGTGGTCTATTTTGGTGAATGTTCCACTGAAACTTGAGAAGAAAGTGTCTTCTGCTATTTTTGGATGAAGAATTCCATAAATGTCAATTAGATCAAGTTCATTGATTGTACTGTTTACATCATCTCCATCTTTATTGTCTTCTGCCTGCTTGATCTGTTACTGACAGGGGTGTGCTGTGCTGTGTGTGCTTAGTCACTCATTCGTGTCCGACTCTTTGCACCTCCGTGGACGGCAGCCCCCCAGGCTCCTCTGTCCGTGGGGATTCTCCAGGCAAGAACACTGGAGTGGGTTGCCATTGACAAGGGTATGAGACACTTAACTACATCTTGATCTTTGAAACAAAACCACTGCCCAACAGTACAGATCCAAGTTCTCTCTGATCTAACCCAGTTGTCTTTCCATGAATTATGAAAATGAGCATCCTTGGCACCAGATCTATGAAACAATAGGCTAACAACCACTTGTAGAGGATACTGTGGAAGGGAATCATGAATCAGGAGAAATTTGAATTAGAAGATTTCTAAGATCCTTTCTACTCTCGGATTCTGGATTCTCTTAGTGATGCTTTTTACTTTGACTTTTTTCCACTTTGCTCCCATTCTTGCTTCTGCCTCACAGTCCTGCTATTTTTGTCCTCAGTAATAGAAGTTCTTGGTTAAACAAAACCTGATCTGTGACTTCTGACCAATATATAAGAGTATATTCACTGAGGGACCTAAGTGGGTCAAATATCTTTCTGGTTTTTTCCCCAAGATCATTCTTTAATAAGAAGGATTTGTCTTAAAATATTCAAGCCAAGAGTAAAAAATATATATATACCTCCCTGTGAGCCAGATAAAGTGATGATTCTGAAAAAAACTGAAGAAATTTAAGGAGTCTTTATCAATATTTCTAGCCAAAATAGTGAATCTCTTGCTATCCCGCTATCTTTTCCTGAAATGAAATTGCTTAAAAGAAAGAGCTCTTTAAAACACCTGAACTTAGGGATACCTGAACTTGGATAGTAAGGAAGAGTCTGCTAAGTGGGGACAAAGAGTGCAGGGAAGACCTGCTCTACTGCTCTTTGCACTTATATCCCCAGAAAAGTGATAAACCTGGGGAAACTTTGACAGATGGCTCTTTTATGATGTCTGTAAGTCAGCTGTGCAAATTAGCACATAGCTTATACCTAATATTAGAGAAATTTCCTAAGCGTCTCCTCTCTACGTATTCTTTGTTGGGTTTTCTTGGGACTCCCTGACTTTAGAGGATTTTAACTGTTTTAGGTCCACAAGGAAGGGCAGTTTGGTTGTGTTTAGCAGAAGAGTCTGGCCCAAAGCCTGATCTATGACCTGACAAAGGGACAGAAAATCTGCAATCAGAATTGTCTTGGAAACTCAGGAAAGTACAGCTGCTATTTATTGCTTACCTCTCCCACAAGGACTTCCTTTTGAGAAAGAGCCTTGTAACTATTCATTAGTTCTCAGAGCTTCATGTTAGATGGATGAATGACTAGAATTTTCATTCCATTTTTGTAGACAAGAGTGAGAAACAGCAAGGTTTTAATTATTTGCTCAAGGACAGGATTGGGTCTTCTCAAACGCCAGTTCCTGTTCACTGCCTAAGCAGTTTCATAGCCTGTAATATTTAAATTACTGCTTAAATGTTTTATTTAATGATAAGTGGTTTTTGCCATCATAGATGGGAAATAGCTTTGGCCATTTTCTTGCTTGAATAACTGGAGTCTCTGAGAGGGTAGGCTCATTCTTAGAAGGCACAAATGAGAAATCTGTTTTATACATGTTTCCAAGTGCAAATTGGCTTGTGTAAGGGGAGAAAGAAGGAAAACATAGCCCCAGTTTCCTGTCCACTACTCCTCAGCTCATTGCTCTAAGAAAATGGGGGCTGTTTTTATAAATACCCAGTGTTATCATGATATCTGTGGAAACTCCAAAACTTAAAACAACAGAAAAAATTTAAAACAAAAAGAAAATAACAAAACACAACACACATGTGCACACACACACGCTACGCGCGCGCGCACACACACACACACACACACACACACACACACATAAATTGTAGCTAAAAGCCTGCATCTCTGAGCAATTTCAAAAGAAAGGCAGCGCCTTGAAAATAGAGGTCAAAGAGGGATTCTAAAAGCAGAAATACAACTAGATAGCATCTACCCATTTGGTTCAGTGATGAACAAACCACTAATTCAGTAGAGTAAGTCAGGATGTCAGGGCATCCATATGCATCTGTTTACCCATCTGTAAAATGGGTCACTGACCTGTGAGGCCCCTTTTATTGTAGGCATTTGTGATTTGAAGGATCCTTCCATGATCCCTGAGTTCAAGCAGGAGGAGACATTTCCCTGAACAATCTTGGGGACTATTCATCCTCTTGTGTGCAGCCCCAACATTCTCATGCTTAACTATACATAACAGGACTCTTTCTTTTCCCAGTGTTTCAGTGTTGTTTCCTGGCTTCTTCATGCTTTCCAGGACACGGTTGTTCCTGGAGCTTTTTTGCTGACAGTGAACTCTTTCCACTCGCTGCCCAGATTTTTTCACAGATGTTCTCTATATCAACAGAACAGCCGCAGCTGGTGCCTGGTCAGTGAGAGTCTAAGGAATTTGCTGGTGTCTTTTCATCTTTGCAAATATCGTTTAGATAAGCAAATAACTTTCCAAAAATCCCAGAAGAATCTATGTATGTGATAGTTTCCCTGTCACTTTCTTTTCAAGAATGTGTCTTCATTTTGATGTTTTTATCACCGGGAATAAAGATTTAGAAGGAATCCATAAATTGCAAGAGAAAGCAGTAATTGCCTTCTGAGTTGAGTGTAACATGGGAAGCCAGTGTGAAACCCTGAATGGTCCAGATCTGTAATGGATGCTTTAGACCTTGAGTTTACACTTAACACAGAGCAGAAAGACCCCCTTGTAGGCGTGCCTGCAAGCAGAGTGTGGTACATTATGAATCTGAAGATCAAGTTCTATTTTGCTGAAATGAGTTTTGAAAATAGTCTAAGGAAAAGTTATGTTTTCCTAAAGTAAAAATTGAGTTTGGGCACCAAACTATTGTACATGCTGTTTAAATAAGATTTGAGCATTTCCAAGTGATTGCAGGTTTTGGTTTTCTGTTTGTAATTCTCTCTTGCAATTTCCCCATACCTGCTCGCCTAAGGTTAAGAAAGATACATCTGATGTGATTTCTTTTATTACGTACATATTTGATGTGCAATTTTGATAGCTGAGTCCATTATTAACCTTAAAGAAGATGATCTAAAAAAACTAAGCATACTTTAGTATTTTTATTTCCATGAGAGGTATGTACATTATATATATAAATATACATATATTAACACAAATGAGAAACATATTAATATGGAATAATCTGTTACATGTAAAAATATAATTCTATGCTATTATATAGAAATGCATATTATATAAATTTACTTACATATACATTTATTTATATACCTAAGAATAAATATATGTGTATAGATATATAAAGAAATATTTAATACATATAGGTATGCATAAGTAAATTTAAATAAATTTATATAATATATACTCCTATATAATAATATATAATTATATATGGCATATTATATACTTATAAGTTTTATGATATTATATATTTATTATTGGAGCTTTCCGGTGGTACTAGTAATGGTAACCCGCCTGAAAATTCAGGAAACATAAGAGATACTGGTTCAATCCCTGGGTTGGGAAGATCCTCTGGAGGTGGGCATGGCAATCCACTTCAGTATTCTTGCCTGGAGAATCCCATGGATCGAGGAGCCTGGCTGGCTACAGTCCTGCTGCTGCTGCTGCTGTCACTTCAGTCGTGTCCGACTCTGTGCGACCCCATAGACAGCAGCCCACCAGGCTCCCCCATCCCTGGGATTCTCCAGGCAAGAATAACAGAGTGGGTTGCCATTTCCTTCTCCAATGCATGAAAGTGAAAAAGTGAAGTCACTCAGTCGTGTCTGACTCTTAGCGACCCCATGGACTGCCTATCAGGCTCCTCCATCCATGGGATTTTCCAGGCAAGAGTACTGGAGTGGGATGCCATTGCCTTCTCCGGGCTACAGTCCACAGGGCGGGTCACAAAGTTGGACATGACTGAAGAGACTTTGCACACACACATGGCTTTTAATCACGTATTGCTGTGTCTTTCACTATATAGATGATAGAGATATATTCATCTGTATGTAGTTATAGGGGCTTGCCAGGTGGCCCAGTGGTAGAGAACCCGCCTGCCAATGCAGGAGACGCAAGAGATGCAGGTTTGATCCCTGGGTCAGGAAGATCCCCTAGAGTAGGAAATGGTAATCCACTCCAGTATTCTTGCCTGGGAAATCCCATGGAAAGAGGAGCCTGGTGAGCTGCAGTCCATGGGGTTGCAAAGAGTCAGACACGATTGAGCAACTGAGCACACACACAGCACATATATGTAGATATACTGTATCTTCCACTGTCTGTATTTATATTTATATCTATATAAATAAGGACATAAAAGTGTAAGAAGAAGAGCATTGCATGAACTGCAAAGAAAACTGTATGCTAGTCCTTTCACAAAGATAATTTTAAAAAGTCATTTCAGTTCTCCCAGACTTCTCATCAGTCTGTAAAACAGCAATGATTCCATCTGACCTACTTACTTTTCAAGCTCAAATGAGAAACTGTTCTAGGAGAAAAATGCAAATGTAAATGTGAAAAGTCCAGGTGTATCCCTGTGAATCATGTGTGTGAAGAAACATACTTTTGTTCTGTACAGTCACCTCTCTGTGTAAACATTCACATGATTTGGAGCAAATATTAATACAATGTAAAAATATTTGATTCACCTTTATGAAAGGGAGAATGGCTTTCATGCTGAAAAAGCATCATTATAGAATGACTTTCAATATCAAGTTCAAGTGAATGTGAAAAGGTTTCCTTTTGGGAAGCATGTTGATTGTAGAAACTAGAGTGTGTAGTTTAAAGCACTGGTTCTCCCCTCATGGTGCAGCCCCACCCCTGGAGGTTCTGATTTGCTTGATCTCAGCTAAGACCTGGTATAATTCTATGCATCTCTGAGATTTTAATGGGCAGCCAAGTTTCACATGGTGATTTCTGAATTTTAAGATACAATATTTAACACACATTCAGGAAAAACTAATTCTGTGAAAAGTGAATACAGTCAAGTTAGTAAGTATTGAATTTTAACCCAAAGGCAACTATCACAGAACATATTGAGGACCATCTCTTTCCCTCCCACCCTCTTTATTTCTCCCACTGTCTCCCTCTTTCTCTCTTTTCTCTTGCTCTCAAAGTATATGAGTCCATCAGATAACTGGAGATTACAATTTCCTGCTATAGTGTGCATATCAGTTCAGATCAAATCCTCCTTGGACAGACATCTCATCCTCTTCCCCCTCTCCTCTATGAGATTGCCCTTTTAAACAATGCATTTTAGGTAAAAGCTCTTTGGATTGGATCTGTTCAGGACCTCTTTATTCAACAAAGCTAGCCTCCCCTTCTCCTTTCTCTCTTCTGTTCTCCGGCTCTTCCCTGTTTCTTCGTCCCTTCTCATTTCTCTTTTGTGACTCGCCTGCGTCTCCTCCTTCCGTGTCTTCAGTTCGATTTCCTTGGTTTCTCCCTCTCCTATTTGCCCTTTTAAGTCATTTTGGTAAAAGCTTATGTCTGAATCTGTTCGAATGCCTCTTTTTGCAACAAACTAGCCTGGTCCTTACTTATCTCTTGAGTTATAGGGAATGAAACCATTTTATGCATCTCATGTTCATGCCAATATGCCTTTCCTGTCTGTGGACTGCAAGCTTCAAAATTAGTGGCATTGCCTTGAATCTTGAGGTGGGATCATTTGAAGTGGCACTCTCTTTGAAAGCATGACATGTGAAACTGAAGAAACTGGTAAAGATTAGGAATGTCGCTTTTCACCAGAAGACACTTCATGGGAAATTCATAGTTTGGCTTAAGTTTATGAATGGGATTAAGACAGAAGTCTTTAATTAAAGCACTTCAGAGTCACACATAACAGAAGGCGAGCTATGGCAAGAATTCTGTTTTCTCCGCTCCCAGGAAGGCTCCCATGATGTCGTAGGGTTTTGCCAGTCTATTCCCTGAAGGGTAGAAGGAGAAGGGTTTGTTTGGCTTTTGTGTGCTCAGAGTCATCTTCTCAAGTCAGCTGGGGAGACAGAGAAGGGCCATCAAAAGAAGAGGTTCCTATTCCTGTCTCTTCCAGTCAAGTAAATTGAAAAGGGCATTTCACTTATCTCTATCGAGTTTCTTCAGCTGTCTAGAAAATGGTGATTATAGCCTGAGATTGGAGGGGGAGCTGGAGAGGGAATTTACCACGTTTTAGGTAGCATCCAAGGAGCACCTCGCTCTGCAGTTCATGACTGTGGACTCCCTCACATAGTCTCTAGAAGCTACTGCCTGGTGAGGGGCGTGAGGGGAAAGAAGCCTGAAAACAACTTCTCTGTCTGCTCCAGACTGAATGTTTGTGTCCCCCACCCAGTTCATATGTTGAAGCTCTGATCTCCAGGGTGATGAGACTTGAAAGTGGGGCTTTACGGGGGCCAGTCGGCTTAACTGTGGCTGAGTTGTATTCCATTGTATATATATACCACATCTTTTTTATCCATTCCTTTGTAAATGGACATCTAGGTTGCTTCTATGTCTGGATGTTGCTGCTACTGCTAAGTCGTTTCAGTCGTATCCGACTCTGTGCGACCCCATAGACGGCAGCCCACCAGGCTCTGCCGTCCCTGGGGTTCTCCAGGCAAGAACACCAGAGTGGGTTGCCATTTCCTTCTCCAATGCATGAAAGTGAAAAGTGAAAGTGAAGTCACTCAGTCGCGTCCGACTTGTAGCGACCCCATGGACTGCAGCCTACCAGGCTCCTCCATCCATGGGATTTTCTAGGCAAGAGTACTGGAGTGGCCTGCCATTGCCTTCTCCGCTTCCACATCCTGGCTTTTGTAAATAGAGCTGCGGTGAACATTGGCATGCATGTATCTTTTCGAATTGTGATTTTCTCCAGATATATGGGTTTAAAATGGAATAATTTAAGGTAATTGAATAATTTAAGTGGCAAGGGGAATTATTAAATAGTTTTAGATAGTAGGGTAATCTCCAAAAAGGCCAGACAGCCACTCTCTGAAGCTACACAAGTAGTTTAAAAAAAAAAAAAAAGCCCAAAAAAAAGACAGGGCTCTCTCCAGAAAACAAGAAAACCCAGCCATATGGCACTGCTCAGCACCTATACTGCTTGGAGCTGAATTCTGGAACACTGCTCTGGCTGCCCCTAGAAGTTCTTGAAAAGTGAATCGCTGGCACACAACCATCTGATTTTATTGTTTACTTCTGAAACCAAGGCCATCAGGGCCACGTCTGAGCGATAGGGCCTGGGTCACATGCCTTTACAGGAAATGATGGGACTGCATCCTTCTGACTCCTTCTGGTGGAAAATTATCGAAATGTAGGAAGGGTGTTTGAGAGTGCTGAAAGTGAAGTGAAAGTGTTAGTCACTCAGTCGTGTCCAGCTGTTTGTGACCTCAGGGACTGTAGCCCTGAGGCTACCGGCTCCTCTCTCCATGGGGTTTCCTGGGTGAGAATACTGGAGTGGATTGCCAAAGCCTTCTCCAGGGGATCTTCCTGACTCAAGGATGGAACCCGGGTCTCCTGCACTGCAGGAGAGTTGGACAGTCACAAAAGATGATAGATGTGACAGTGGTGACAGCAGCTGCAAGCGATAACAGCTACCATTACTGAGTGTGCTCTACATGCTAGGCATTCTGTTTTTATAAATAAAGAGTGTGGCAAAGCTTTAACAAGCATGCATACCTTACTCAGCATCGGAAGTTCCTTCTACGGAGAAGGCTTACACGTGTACAGAAGGTGGCAAAGTCTTTAAATGGCACAAAAGGTTTACTCCACACCACAGAAGTCATCCTTGTGAGAAAACATACAAATGTAAAAAAGAAAATGCAATTTAGACATTCTTTTAAATTTTCTTTACTTTAGGCTGTGCTGTGTCTGTGTTACTGAGTGGGCTTTTCTCTAGCTGTGAGCAGGGACTTCTCTCTAGTTGCAGTGCAGGCTTCTCATTGTGGTGGCTTCTCCTGTAGCAGAGCACAGACTCGCAGGCACACAGGCTTCAGTAGCTGCAGCACGGGGGCTCTGTGGTTGTGGTTCCCGGGCTCTAGAGCACAGGCTCAGTAGTTGTGACACACAGGCTCAGTGGCTCCGTGGCATGTGGGATCTTCTCAGACCAGAGATCAAACCCACGTCTTCTGTATTGGCAGGCAGAGTCTTTACCACTGAGCCACCAGGGAAGCCCTGGACATTCTTTTAAATTCTTTGCTGTTAAATGATCTAATCCTCATAGTAAGCCAGGGAGGTGCACAGTATTATTGTACCTGCTTATAAATATGGGAACTAAGGCACAGAGATATTTAGTAAGTTGACCAGGATTACTAACTGGGAAGAAGCAGAAGCCAAATTCATTCCATTCTTAACCTTTACATCTTCCTTTTTTCAGATACATACTTGAAAATAGTCTGGCAGATGTTAATAAAATTCAGCAACTGCATTCTTGGGCATCTGTCCCAGAGAAATGAAAACTGAAGTTCACACAACAAATGCTCATAGCAGCTTTTAGGTATCAGACTTGCACTCCTACCATAAACAGCAAATGATGATGGAACAGTTAGAAGTCTTATCTGCAAAACGTGAACATTGACCCTCATGCTATCATTTCCAGTAAAGGTAGCAGAGAAAGTCTTTGTGTCCCTGTGTAGGCAAAGATGTCTTAGATGTAACCCTCAAACCCTGATCCAAAAGTTGGTAAGTTGGAATTCATTAAAATAAACCAGAGATATCACTTTTCCAACAAAACTATGGTTTTTCTAATAGTTACGTATGGATGTACGAACTGGACCATGAAGAAGGCTGAGCACTAAAGACGAATTGATGCTGTCAAACTGTGGTGCTGGAGAAGATTCTTGAGAGTCACTTGAACTGCAAGGAGATCCAACCAGGAAATCCTAAAGGAAATCAACCCTGAGTATTCATTGGAAGGACTGATACTAAAGCTGAAGCTCCAATACTTTGGCCACCTGATATAAAAGACCCTGATGCTGGGAAAGATTGAGGGGAAGAGGAGAAGGGTGCGGCAGAGGATGAGATGGTTGGATGGCATCACTGATTCAATGGACACAAGTTTGAGCAGACTCCGGGAGATTGTGAAGGACAGGAAAGCTTGGTGTGCTGCAGTTCTTGGGGTCACAAAGAGTCGGACGTGGCTTAGCAACTGAACAATAACAACAACAAAACAAAACAGCACAACAAAACAAAAGTTCTTCTCTTTGAAAGATGTCAATATGAGACTGAAAAGATAAGCCACAGACTGGGAGAAAATATTTACAAATTATATCTTTGGTAAATGAATTATGTCCAGACTTTGTACAGAACTCTTAAAATGCAGCAGTAAGAAAACAACCTAATTTTTAAAAATAAGCAAAAGATTTGACTAGGCA
The DNA here is from genome assembly GCA_935064755.1 of Tragelaphus eurycerus. Taxonomy (NCBI): domain Eukaryota; kingdom Metazoa; phylum Chordata; class Mammalia; order Artiodactyla; family Bovidae; genus Tragelaphus; species Tragelaphus eurycerus. The sequence goes on along the minus strand of CAKXYN010000179.1, from coordinate 1,719,946 downwards.
CCTCCCCAAGGAAGACATATGGATGACCAACAGGCACAGAAAATATTTCCAACATCATTAGTCATTAGCAAAATTAAAACTAGAATAAGCTAGACCTGTACATCTATTAAAAGGACTACAGTTACACAACTCAGTATAGAAAGTGTCAGTGAGGATATGGAGCAACTGGAATGCTCATATACCACTGGTGGGAATGCAAAATAATACAGTCACTTTAGAAAACAATCTGGTAGTCTCTTAAAAAATTAAATGTATAGCTACCATCCAATGTAATCATTTTATTCCTAGGTGTTTACTCAAAAGAAAGAAATTTGAATTTCTGTACAAAAATGTGTCCATGAATGTTTATGCTAGCTTTATCTGTAATGCCCCAAATTGAAAGCAACCTGGATGTCCTTCAACAGGTAAATGTTTAACCAGCCGAGGTACATGAATACCACGGAGTACTACCCAAGAACAAAAGAAACAAATGGATTTACACAACTTGGGTAGATATCTAGGAAATTATACTGAGTGAAAAGTGCTCAGTTGTTCAGTAACCTCAGTTCAGTAACCTCAGTTCTAAGAGGTTACAAGCTATATTCATGATTTCATGAATATAACACTGTTAGGTGACAAAATTATAAAAATGTAGGATAGATTAGGGTTGCCAGAGCTAGGGATCAGAAGGGAAGGGGCAACAAGAGAGTTTTTTGATTATGAAAGGAGAACAAGAGGAACCTTTATGGTGATATAATTCTTTGTATCTTGACTGTGGTGATGGGTACACAGCCCTGGACACATGTGATAAAATTGCATAAAATTAAATATACGGATGAGCTTCCCAGGTGGCAAAGAATCCACCTGCCAATGAAGGAGACATGGGTTTGATCCTTGAGGCAGGAACATCCCCTGAAGAACGAAATGGCAACTCACTCCAGTATTCTTGCCTAGGAAATTCCATGGACAGAGCCTGGCAGGCTGCAGTCTATGAGGTGCAAAGAGCTGGACATGACTGAGCGACTGAGCATGCACAAAAATATACATACATAAATGAGTGCATTAAAAAATGAGGAAATCTGAATAAGATCCATGGATTGTATCTGAATAAGATCCATGAGTTGTGTCCATGTTTGTGATATCATACTATAAGTTTTACAAGGTGTTACCATTGTGGAAAAATAATTAAAGGGTAAAAGATCTCTGTATTAGTTCTTGTAACTAGATATCTCTATAATTATTTCCAAATGAAAAGTTTAATTAAATTAAAACCTACACATGTATCTCAAGACAACAGCATGAGGCGAAATCCCCTTATTCAGGTCTTCAGTTTCCAAAAGCTGACGTTGGAGACAGGACAGGAGATGTGCAATTTATTTTTATGGTTCCTTTTTTAGGACACAGGATTACTTGGGCACAAGAGGGTTTGTGCACATACAATGCAACTGTTCATTATCATTTCAACTTTGTCTTTTCCCTGTTTATCAGTCCTGGATTCTTAGTTGCAGTTACAAGAACAGGCTTAATTATCAAGTAACTGTAAGAAAGAAAAGGATACTTAGTGGAAGGATCTGAGGAGCTCAGAGAAGGCTGCAGAACCAGTTTTGGAAATGAGCAGAAAGAGAAGCAGCTCTGGAGGTCTAGGAAAGGAAACCACATAAATAGAGTGGTCTCATGGTAGGAACAGGCGGTTGGAAGGCATGGTGGCTAGGAATAATGCACGCCAAGCATTTTTAGTTATAAGATCACTTGCTCGTGGCCAGAGTCCAGCCTACAAAGGTCTCTCACTGAAGGACTCACATTCCTTCCTCCTGGCCATATAGAGACAATGAGAGCAACGACCTGGCCTTTGTGGTCTCCTTAGGGAGGCACAGACATCTGAAACTAACATTGCACTCAATTCCCCACAGTGTAGGAGGCAGGGCTCCACTGCGGAAACCAGGAAGCTGTCCGGGAGGAGAAATGATGCTGTGTGACTCGATGGTGATGAACATCTGTCTCAACAAGGGTGTTAGAAGGGAGAGAGAGACTTCAGTTCAGTTCAGTTCAGTCGCTCAGTCGTGTCCAGCTCTTTGCGACCCCACGAATCGCAGCACGCCAGGCCTCCCTGTCCATCACCAACTCTCGGAGTTCACTGAAACTCACGTCCATTGAGTTGGTGATGCCATCCAGCCATCTCATCCTCTGTCGTCCCCTTCTCCTCTTGCCCCCAATCCCTCCCAGCATCAGAGTCTTTTCCAATGAGTCAACTCTTCACATGACGTGGCCAAAGTACTGGAGTTTCAGCTTTAGCATCATTCCTTCCAAAGAACTCCCAGGGCTGATCTCCTTCAGAATGGACTGGTTGGATCTCCTTGCAGTCCAAGGGACTCTCAAGAGTCTTCTCCAACACCACAGTTCAAAAGCATCAATTCTTCGGCGCTCAGCCTTCACAGTCCAACTCTCACATCCATACACGACCACAGGAAAAATCATAGCCTTGACTAGACGAACCTTTGTTGGCAAAGTAATGTCTCTGCTTTTGAATATGCTATCTAGGTTGGCCATAACTTTCCTTCCAAGGAGTAAGCGTCTTTTAATTTCATGGCTGCAGTCACCATCTGCAGTGATTTTGGAGCCCAGAAAAATAAAGTCTGACACTGTTTCCACTGTTTCCCCATCTATTTCCCATGAAGTGATGGGACCAGATGCCATGATCTTCGTTTTCTGAATGTTGAGCTTTAAGCCAACTTTTTCACTCTCCTCTTTGACCTTCATCAAGAGGCTTTTTAGTTCCTCTTCACTTTCTGCCACAGAGTGGTGTCATCTGCATATCTGAGGTTATAAATATTTCTCCCGGCAGTCTTGATTCCAGCTTGTGCTTCTTCCAGCTCAGTGTTTCTCATGATGTCCTCTGCATATAAGTTAAATAAGCAGGGTGACAATATACCACCTTGATGTACTCCTTTTCCTATTTGGAACCAGTCTGTTGTTCCATGTCCAGTTCTAACTGTTGCTTCGTGACCTGCAAAGAAATTTCTCAAGAGGCAGATCAGGTGGTCTGGTATTCCCATCTCTTTCAGAATTTTCCACAGTTGATTGTGATCCACACAGTCAAAGGCTTTGGCATAGTCAATAAAGCAGAAATAGATGTTTTTCTGGAATTCTCTTGCTTTTTCCATGATCCAACGGATGTTGGCAATTTGATCTCTGGTTCCTCTGCCTTTTCTAAAACCAGCTTGAACATCAGGAAGTTCATGGTTCACGTATTGCTGAAGCCTGGCTTGGAGAATTTTGAGCATTACTTTGCTATCATGTGAGATGAGTGCAATTGTGCGGTAGTTTGAGCATCAAGACTTAGACCTGTGCAAAAGTCAAGGGTTGGGGGTGGTGTTTCCAAAGGACCTGCAAGGCACCTTTTCTACCCTCTCAATTCATTCTTAATGAAGTTTCTAAAATCCCATCATTTGGGGATATTTTCATGTTAAGCATTAACCCTCATTTGATAGCTCATTTAAATTTATTCTTTCCCCTGGTAGAGCAAAAATGCCAGGTCACCGAAATATTAGTATAGATGTGTCTGTGGACATTTAGAAGAGTTCTGTGTCAGAAAAGGGGAGGACTTGAAATAGAGAAGCTAAAACTGAGGCTTAGGTCTGCTCAGGTTTTGTCCAGAGCTGTCCCTGCCTAAGGAACAATTTAGGAGTGTGTACCTATTTTAGGTGTATGAGGCCCAAACTATGAAAAACTGCAAAGCAAGGCAGACTTGGGAGTCAGGTAATATACATGCTGTGACTTCTGATAAAACATTGGAGCCAAACCTGCAAAGGGCCCTACTTGAATGGTCATTTACTCTAGAAATGGGTGTACAGAGATCAGTCAGCTGAGAAGTCACAAGTAAGAAATGAATTCAATTCAAAAATTAACCCCAGTAAATCACAGGGTCCACATGGCCTATTCTCGGCCCAATAATTCATTAGAAAATTATAGTCCAGGAACCAAAACTTTATTGGCAAAAATGATTCCAGTTTTATTTGTAGTTAAAGCTGAAACTCCAGTATTTTGGCCACCTCATGCGAAGAGTTGACTCATTGGAGAAGAGTCTGATGCTGGGAGGGATTGAGGGCAGGAGGAGAAGGGGAGGACAGAGGATGAGATGGCTGGATGGCATCACTGACTCGATGGATGTGAGTCTGAGTGACCTCCGAGAGCTGGTGATGGATAGGGAGGCCTGGCGTGCTGCAGTTCATGGGGTCGCAAAGAGTCGGACACGACTGAGCGACTGATCTAATCTGATCTGATCAAAAGTATTAGGACTTCTCTGATGGCTCAGACAGTAAAGAATCTGCCTGCAGTGCAGAAGACCCAGGTTCAATCCCTGGGTCAGGAAGATCCCTGGAGAAGGAAATGGCAACCACTCCAGCCTGGAGAATTCCACAGACAGAGGAGCCTGTTGTGGGGTCACAAAGACTTGGAAACTGAGTGGTTAACAATTTTCAAAAGTATTAAATGAATTGTGTTGAGTTCAGAAGCCACAGTTCCCAAAACTTCTTTCCACATTGCTGTGGACTCTCCTTCTGTACTACACACCAAACCTGAGGAATCTCTCTTCCTCTTTCAACTCTCAGTCCAAAACCCACCCTCACCATTTTATATATAAATATAAAGATATCTAGATGTGAATCAAATAACATCAACCCTCTTGTCACTCCCACTGAATCTACATGATTGCCTTGAATGGCTGAAGGTGCTTGAAGGACTCGAAGAAGAAAATGCCTTTTTCACTCAGAATAATATTTGGTGGCAGAGGACGAGATGATTGAATAGCATCATTGACTCAATGGACATGAGTTTGAGCAAATGCTGCTGCTGCTGCTGCTGCTGCTGCGTCACTTCAGTCGTGTCCGACTCTCTGCAACCCCATAGACGGCAGCCCACCAGGCTCCCCTGTCCCTGGGATTCTCCAGGCAAGAACACTGGAGTGGGTTGCCATTTCCTTCTCCATGAGCAAATGCTGGGAGATAGTAAAGTACAGCAAAGCCTGACATGCTACAGTCCCTGGGGTCACAAAGAGTCGGAGTGACTGAATAACAAATGTTTGGCCCTTTTACACAAGGATTTAATCACACATAGGTGGGCAGGAAGTGGATTCCAGGTGAAGAATTACAGACAAAGTCCAACTGTTAGGCACGGATGAGTAAGTTCACGCCCCTGACACGAGTGTGTAACTGCCAAACAGACAAAAGCCCATCTTGGCCTGTCTGGAAAGTGTATTCTTGGGTCTACATGTAGGTCCACATGCCTCTCTCTGGTTCCTGAAGTCACCCGGCTGTGCACCTGGATTCCAGTCCCAGCAAGAGACTGTGGGTGATGCCCAGGCTTTGTCTCCTTTCCCAGCACTCACGTAGAGGGTCTTTGGGCCCCCTCTGCATGTCAAGATGTCCATTTGGCGTCCAGTGTTCCAGTTGCTTCCTCCAAGCCTTGTAACTCCGAGGTGCTTTTGGCATTACCATCTGCAAGTGTGATCAGGTGTAAAAGAGGATGTGATACCAAAGTGACACTGCTGTCACCTAGGATGGACTTCCTGCAGCTGACACGTGTACGTGGAACAGCAGTACACAGCCTGCTCGTCCAAGTCCACGGCACTGAGGGGAGAACAGAAGACAGGGGCTCTGGTAACAGCAAAATGCAGTGCCCTGTCACCAAGGGCCCGCAGAGCACAGGGAGACTTAATCCCTTCAAGATCTCTGGCACATAAACCCTATACAGATTGTGACTTAAAAAGGTTTAGTCTCCAGACTTGGGATATCGCTCATTTCTGACATATACCAAGAAAAGCTAGCTACACATTCATTGTGCTACAGAAAGTCTCAGTAGAAAAGAATCAGGGTGATTAATTTAAACTGAATTATTCTCCATGACAGCAGTTCCTGAAGTTTGTTGAATAGAATACTGGGATCCCTGGAGGTATTTAAAGGCACTAATATTCAGCATTAATTTCCAACTTTGTATTTACTGATTTCTGCTATGTGCTAGGCATGATTCTAGCCCAGGAGATCCATCAATGAACAAAAAAGACAAAAGTCAGGAAAAGTGGTGAGGCGATCTCAGTTTGAAAACACTAGATCTAAGAGTAATGCTATTAAGAGCATTTAGAGAGAAAGGGAACTGAATTATCAAACTTCTTTGGTGGGTGGTATCTGATGTTGTCTTCCTAGTGAGTTAATCTTCCAGAGAACTTAACATTTCTAATTTCAAAGCAGAACTATATGAGCCAGGATTCCCACCATCTAGGAAGGAGAAGAGAGAGAAGTTAGTATTTCAGTGACAAATAAGGTTAGCACATTAATTGTATTTAATTTTAATCCTAACACTAACCCTGTTAGCTCTGTTATGTGGGTATTAATCCCATTTCGTATACAAAATGGTACTGGATTTTCTAACTAAGAAAAAAACCAGAATTGTAACATTTTCTTATTTATTTGGCTGTGTTGGGTCTTCGTTGTGCTGTGCTGGCTTTCTCTAGTTGCAACAAGCGGGGGGCCTACTCGTGGTTGTGGTCTGCTTGCTTCTCACTGCAGGAAGACCAAGGTAGTGTCTCTTGTTGTGGAGCAAAGGAGCTCGATCCTTGGGCTCAGTAGTTGTGGTGAACTGGCTTAATTGCCCTGTGGCATGTGGAATCTTCCCAGCCAGGGATCAAACCCCTGTTGCCTGCATTTTAGGCAGATTCTTAACCACTGGACCACCAAGGGAGTCCATGTTTTTTTTTCTTTTCTTTTTTTTACATTGACTGATTTTTAATTACTATATTAAATTCAGTTCAGTTCAGTCGTCAGTCACGTCCAACTCTTTGTGACCCAATGGACTGCAGCATGCCAGGCTTCCCTATCCATCAACCAGCTCCCGGAGCTTACTAAAATTCATGTCCATAGAGTTGGTGATGCCATCCAGCCATCTCATCCTTTGTCGTCCCCTTCTCCTCCTGCCTTCAATCTTTTTCAGCATCAGGGTCTTTTCCAATGAGTCAGTTCTTCGTGTTAGATGGCCAAAATATTGGAGTTTCAGCTTCAGCATCAATCCTTCCAATGAATATTCAGGACTGATTTCCTTTAGGATGGACTGCTTGGATCTCCTTGCAGTCCAAAGGACTCTCAAGAGTCTTCTCCAACACCACAGTTCAAAAGCATCAATTCTTCGGCGCTCAGCTTTCTTTATAGTCCAACTCTCACATCCATACATGACTACTAGAAAAACCATAGCTTTGATTAGATGGACCTTTGTTGGCAAAGTAATGTCTCTGCTTTTTAATATGCTGTCTAGGTTGTTCATAGCTTTTCTTCCAAGGAGCAAGCATCTTTTAATTTCATGGCTGCAGACACCATCTACAGTCATTTTGGAGCCCCCAAAAATAAAGTCTGTCACTGTTTCCATTGTTTCCCTAACTATTTGCCATAAAGTGATGGGACCGGATGCCATGATCTTAGTTTCCTGAATGTTTAATTTTAAGCCAACTTTTTCACTCTCCTCTTTCACTTTCAACAAGAGGCTCTTTTGTTTTTCTTCACTTTCTACCATAAGGGTGGTGTCATCTGCATATCTGAGGTTATTGATATTTCTCCCAGCAATCTTGATTCCAGCTTGTGCTTCATCCAGCCCAGCATTTCTCATGATGTACTCTGCATATAAGTTAAATAAGCAGGGTGACACTGTACAGCCTTGACGTATTCCTTTCCCAATTTGGAACCAGTCTGTTGTTCTGTGTCCAGTTCTAACTGTTGCTTCTTGACCTGCATACAGATTTCTCAGGAGGCATGTAAGGTGGTCTGGTGTTCCCATCTCTTTAAGAATTTTGCACAGTTTGTTGTGATCCACACAGTCTAAATCTTTGGTGTACTCAATAAAGCAGAAGTAGATGTTTTTCTAGAACTCTCTTGCTTTTTTGATGATCCAACAGATGTTGGCAATTTGATCTCTGGTTCCTCTGCCTTTTATAAATCCAGCTTGAACATCTGGAAGTTCACGGTTCACGTACTGTTGAAGCCTGACTTGGAGAATTTTAAGCATTACTTAGCTAAAGCTGAAACTCCAGTACTTTGGTCACCTCATGCGAAGAGTTGACTCATTGGAAAAGACTCTGATGCTCGGAGGGGTTGGGGGCAGGAGGAAAAGGGGACAACAGAGGATGAGATGGCTGGATGGCATCACCGACTCAATGGACGTGAGTCTGAGTGAACTCCTGGAGTTGGTGATGGACAGGGAGGCCTGACATGCTGCAATTCATGGGGTTGCAAAGAGTTGGACGTGACTAAGTGACTGAACTGAACTGAACTGAACTTGCTAGCGTGTGAGATGAGTGCAATTGTGTGGCAAACCATTCAAATCACAGTAATTCAAGTCTATGCCCCAACCAGATCTGCCTTTGAAATATCCTTTCTCTGAAACATCACCAGATTTCTCTTCTTAATTGGATCATTCCTGTTGGCATAGAGCATTGCTATAGTATCATCCATCATCAAACAAATGAACAAATAAGTAACAGTCTTTTGGACTTCTATTTTCACACTTGACTGGGAAATCAGTATTGGACTCGACCTCCATCATAAGCAATTAGAAGATTGGAGTAAAAAGCTATAAAATCAATTTTTTTGGATACTGGCAAACAGGCACCATAGGATGTTAATCACTTAGAGAAGGGAAACAAGTGAAGTGAGTCCCCAGATTTCTACCTGGAGGCACTTTCTGAACTGCAGCACAGGAAGGAATACCTGTGAAAAGAAGAACAGTATCAATGAATGGAGAGCAAAAAGATTCAAGTTTGGAGAGGCTTAGGAAGCTGGAATTTTCAGGGAAGAGACCCAGAAAAGAAGGATTTTTGCAGAATGAAAGCTCCAGAAATCCATACAATTGCCTCGAGTCTTTGACTGAATTCTAAGCTTCTCATGTGCTGCGTGAAATCTCCACAAGGCTGGGATAAGAACAACCAGGGATTCTACAAACTAAAAAATGTACAGGCCTCTCAGAGGGTGGGAGATGTTTGAATTTCAACCAGATCAAATGGAGAGAACTTGTTGACAATGAAATCATTCAAAAGAGACCCCAAAAGGATTACTTCTTTGTCATAGGACTAAACTAGCCCTGGAGTAAAAGCTACTTCAGATTCACCCTGACAAAGCTAAAGAAATCTCAGGAGGATTAAGCTGCTCGACAAGTAACTCAACTGCCTTCCAAAACACACTTAATGGAAGACAACAGTGCAATATTAAAAATGTCCAGCATCCCATCAAAAATTATGAGATTACAAAGAGACAGGAAAATGTAGCCAAAAGAAAAATCAATAAAAAAAAAAAGACTTAGAAATAACAGTGATGATGAAATTATCAGGGAAGGACTTTAAAACAGCTATTATAAATATTCTCAAGGATTTAAAGGGAAGCAGGAATATGATGAGGAGAGAAACAATATATAAACCACATGAAGGGAATTTCTAGAATTGAAAAATACACTTTCTAAATTTTTAAGTCATTAAATGGACTCATCAGCAAATTAGAAACTATAAAAGAAATATTAATGAACTTAAAGACATAGCAACAGAAATGATCCAATTAGAAAGAAACTTAGAGAAGAAATACTGAAAAAGCAAAACAAACAAACAAACAAAAAACCCAGAGCTCCACTGAGCTACGAGTGGATTTTAAGTGGGCTTAAACATAATTTGGAGTTCCAGAAAGGAATGTGAGCAAAATAAATAGTTGGTGAAATAATAATCGAAATTGTTCAAAACATGATGAAAACTGCAAACCCACAGATCCAAAAATTTTATAAGATTGGGAGGTATGTGTGAGGTCTCACAGCATCCAGTAGGGTACACCTGGCTTGTCTGAATGGTAGCAGGAATAACAAGAGAGGGAAACCCCAGTGTAAAACTACTTTTCCTACCATATGTAACATAGCTAGTGGGAACCTGCTGTAAAGTGCAGGAAGCTCAGCTTGGTGCTTCATGATGACTCTGATGCCCCAGTGGGATGGGGGGCAATATGGGATGGAGGTCCAAGAGGGAGAGGATGTGTGTATACATAGAGCTGATTCACGTCATTGGACAGCAGAAACTAGCACAATGAACATTATAAAGTGACTATGTGTATGTGCATGTGTATGCTCTCTTGTGTCTGACTCTGCACAGCCCTATAGACTGCAGCCATCCACGCTCCTCTGTCCATGGAGCTTCCCAGGCAAGAATACTGGAGTGGGTTGCCATTTCCTACTTCAGGGAATTGTCCCAACACGGGGATCAAACCCGCATCTCTTGAGCCTCCTGCATTGACAGGTGGATTCTTTACCACTGTACCACATAGGAAGCACTAAAGCAATTATATTCCAAGTGAGGAAAAAAAAGGACTTGACATATTTGATTTTCTAATGGCCCATTGCACATCCAGTCACATGACCTGGGCCAGATTCTTAGGCTAGAGAAATATACTCTATATTTTGATAAGCTGCATTTCAAAAAGATAGGCATAGTGAGATAGAATGTCTGGTCATTTGCAGTCTACCCATTCTATTTATACATGTCTCCTTCCACATCTATCACACTCTATATTCTTGTTTTATTTTTCTGCCTAGCATTTACAAGTAATCAAAATCATATTAATTATTAATTCATCTACTCCATTATAATAGAGTACTCTGATATCTTCTCTTTTCCAGTCCTTAGTACTTGGTCAATAAATAGTTGTTGAATTAATGGGAAAATGCAGGGATGGATATATATATTTTCTGAAAAGTGGTAGGATATACCATCTCTGCTTTTCAGTAGGACATTTAGATAGTATTATCTTTTTAATTCAACCTAAAAGATTCAGAAACTCAAGGAGTTTATGGACTAAGAAGAAATGTATTTTGTCTGACAACCTTGATAAAGCACTATGTGTATAGGTATAATTTAACATTAGGGCTGAATAACTGGTTTCTTTATCTTTTGTGGTAGCTGCAAGGTGCTTAACAACTAACAGATAATAAGTAAATATTTATTTTTCTTTGAAGAGCCAACTTTCACACAGCAAATTCAAAACCATAAGAAGATACTGTTAGAACCGGACTTTCCAGGTAGTTGTGAAAATTATGCTACTTCCCACCTCTTTTCCCTTTTTTATTGGGGAGGGTCACAGTTATTCATTTATTCACTTGGTTTTGACTACAAGTGGGATTTTAAAGACCTTAATGCATGTTGTTAAGCAATAAAAACACAAATTGCACATTTCCTTAAAACGTAATCCTCAGACCAAGTCTTGGTTGAAGGCTCAGCTTTGTCAGGGTGGCTAATTCTTATTATCCTAATTATAATCTAATTTCAAGATTTCTTAAACAAAAGTGATTCAATATCCTCATTTTTTTTTGGTAGAGGCTAAATGGATAAGAATCCTTTGGAACTGAAGGATCTGACCATTTTTCATATTTTGCTAAGTAAACAAGGGAATGATGTGTAGCCTCCATGGTCTGACCTGTTATCTGGTCTGAAAAGAGAAGAGAGAAGTTTAGAGAGAAGATAAGCCAATTCCTCAATTAATAGCATTTCACACAGAACATTTTTTCTGGTCAACCTGTTATTCTGTCAAATAATCTCTCTCTCTCTCTCTCTCTCTCTCTCTCTCTCTCTCTCTCCACACACACACACACACACACACATTATTTTGTACTAGCCAGAATCCTTGATTCAGAGAGCTCCAAATACCTGCCTGGCCGAACCTAGTGCTATTAGTTAGGCCATGTATTACACTCTGATGTTTCTGATTCTTATAAGAATTTTTAAAACTTGCAGCATAACATCTCTAACAAACCTTAGAGATTTACAGTTTTGATTTACCTAGAAGTAAAGATGTTATTATCTGTTGTCAGTAAAATAATGTTTGTTTCCTCATATAAATTCCTAAAATTCTCAACATTTTGGTCCCCGTTCTTCTTTACCTTTTTAAAAAATTTTGAGGATCTCAAAGAGTATTTAATTATATGTGTTGTGTCTAGTCAATGTTTACATTAGAGATTAAAGCTGAGAAATTTTTAAATTATTAATTTATTCATTATAACAATAAATCCATTACATGCTAATACTTTTAAAGAAAAATGTTATTTTTGTGAATAATTTTATAAGATAATTTTCCTTCAAGAAATAGTTCAGTTCAGATCAGTCGCTAAGTCATGTCAAGCTCTTTGCGACCCCATGAATTGCAGCACACCAGGCCTCCCTGTCCATCACCAACTCCCGGAGTTCACTCAGACTCACGTCCATCGAGTCAGTGATGCCATCCAGCCATCTCATCCTCTGTCGTCCCCTTCTCCTCCTGCCACCAATCCCTCCCAGCATCAGAGTCTTTTCCATTGAGTCAGCTCTTCGCATGAGGTGGCCAAGTACTGGAGTTTCAGCTTCAGCATCATTCCCTCCAAAGAAATCCCAGGGCTGATCTCCTTCAGAATGGACTGATTGGATTTCCTTGCAGTCCAAGGGACTCTCAGGAGTCTTCTCCAACACCACAGTTCAAAAGCATAAATTCTTCAGCGCTCAGCCTTCTTCACAGTCCAACTCTCACATCCATACATGACCACAGGAAAAACCATAGGCTTGACTAGATGGACCTTTGTTGGCAAAGTAATGTCTCTGCTTTTGAATATGCTATCTAGGTTGGTCATAACTTTCCTTCCAAGGAGTAAGCGTCTTTTAATTTCATGGCTGCAGTCACCATCTGCAGTGATTTTGGAGCCCAGAAAAACAAAGTCTGACACTGTTTCCACTGTTTCCCCATCTATTTCCCATGAAGTGATGGGACCAGATGCCATGATCTTCGTTTTCTGAATGTTGAGCTTTAAGCCAACTTTTTCACTCTCCACTTTCTCTTTCATCAAGAGGCTTTTTAGTTCCTCTTCACTTTCTGCCATAAGGGTGGTGTCATCTGCGTATCTGAGGTTATTGATATTTCTCCTGGCAATCTTGATTCCAACTTGTGTTTCTTCCAGTCCAGCATTTCTCATGATGTACTTTGCATTTAAGTTAAATAAGCAGGGTGACAATATACAGCCTTGACGAACTCCTTTTCCTATTTGGAACCAGTCTGTTGTTCCATGTCCAGTTCTAACTGTTGCTTCCTGACCTGCATACAAATTTCTCAAGTGGCAGATCAGGTGGTCTGGTATTCCCATCTCTTTCAGAATTTTCCACAATTGATTGTGATCCACACAGTCAAAGGCTTTGGCATAGTCAATAAAGCACAAATAGATGTTTTTCTGGAATTCTCTTGTTTTTACCATGATCCATCGGATGTTGGCAATTTGATCTCTGGTTCCTCTGCCTTTTCTAAAACCAGCTTGAACATCAGGAAGTTCACCGTCCACGTATTGCTGAAGCCTGGCTTGGAGAATTTTGAGCATTACTTTACTAGCATGTGAGAGGAGTGCAGTTGTGCGGTAGTTTGAGCATTCTTTGGCATTGCCTTTCTTTGGGATTGGAATGAAAACTGACCCTTTCCAGTCCTGTGGCCACTGCTGAGTTTTCCAAATTTGCTGGCATATTGTTACAAGGTGGCATTATTTTATAGTTTTGTAATCTTTTTAATATCCTATGAAATAAGACAAATGAGTTCTTGTGTGTAGAGCTCTGCGTTCAGTCTGGTGCAATATGCGCAACAGTGAGTGCAACTCAGTGCAACAGTGCACTCCTGAGAGAGTTAGATGAAAAATAGCAAATAAAGTTTAAACATTCTTATAAAAATAGTTTGACTTCACAGACCTCCTGACTGGGTCTCTGGGACCCACAGGCATCCCCAGGCCGCACTTGGAGAATGTCTGTCCTAACCAGTTCAAAGAGATTCTCTCTCTGACCAGTGTCTCCTGATGGCAATTGTATGACTCATAAAAAAGAAATGAAAAGTGAGCAAAAGTGTAAGAGAAAGAAGTAAGTTTTATTCCTTTGGTTTCTTTAGCAACCATGCCTTTGGGCAAAACTTGATTTTAATGCAGTTGATAAATTTTATATGATGAGACATAGTACATTTTGTTTTAAAAAAAATATATATATATATATTTGCATGGTCTTATAAAAATAAATGATCCTTAGAATGTTTCTCAGCTTTGAAAGATGCCATAGATAAATCCATCCAAAAAGTTAGCCTCCAGCCACTTGAACCACAAAGCAACAACTCTGCTCTCCCAATCCCCCTCCTTACCTGTCATCCTAATATCTCTCAAGAATTGGAACTTCCTGCTTTCAAAATTGTTTTCTAAAATATTTTATTTTAAAGTGAAAAGTGTTCAATGTTTCCTAGAAGACATGATCCAGGAAGGTAAAAATTACTTACATCCTTGAGTTTATGAAACTAAGATGGAAGATAATTAATATGCTCAAAGGTAGACAAAGGCCCTTGACTTCGTAACCATTAAGTAATTAGACATAATCTTTAAAACACAATAGGTCTAATAAGAGGAATTGGCAGCCTGAATCTATTTTCTTTTTCATTCTCCTTGTCTCCAGCCCTCCAAAATGCTTACAATCAGGGTTCTTGAGACATTTTAATAAAAATAAAACTAGTTCTTTGTATTAACATATGACTTCTATCTGTGAAAGTATACTTCTTTGGAAATATTTGTATGTAGCTTGCAAGGTTGTAATATCAGATGACAATAGGGGACTTTTAAACATGTGTGAAAGTGAAAATGTTAGGCACTCTGTCTTATCGGACTCTTTGTGACCCTATGGACTGTAAGCCTGCCAGGATCGTCTGTCCATGCCAGAATACTGGAGTGGGTTGCCATTCCCTTCTCCAGGGGATCTTCCTGACCCAGGGATTGAACCCACATATGCTGCATTGCACGGAGATGTTTTTTTACAGTCTGAGACACCAGGGAACTCCATGTAGTGGCTCTAATATTCATGTATTCTGCTTACTAGCTGTGAAAAAATTATCACCAAGCTTAGCAACTTAAAACAACTTTTACTTTTTACCACAGTTTTGTAGGCCAGGAATTCAAGAAAGACTTGGCAATGCAGTTTTCACTTAAGGTCTCTCATGTTGGCTAGGCTGTAACATGACCTGAAGGCTCGACAGGGGTGTATTTCCAGTTCGGCTCCATCATCTGCCTGAGGGTCGATGGAGGTGGTTAACTGGGACTCAGCTGGGCTGTCAATCAAAACTGGCATAGACTTTCTACAAGACAGTTTCAAACTTCTCATGCAGAACCTGGCTGGTTTACCCTAGAACAAACATCTTAAGAGAACTAGGCAGAAGCTTCTCACTCAGTCTTTTCTGATGCAGCCTCAGAAGTCGCTCAGCACCACTCCCCTTGTTGTCTGCTGGTTACAGGGAAGTCATTAGGGTCAGCCCAGATTCAAGAGGAGGGCATGTGCACCCTACCTTTCAGTGGGTGGTGCGTTCAATCGTTTAGACATGCTTTAAAATCAGCACACCACATAAGGTTGGGAGGGTCTGCTCTAATATTTTCAAATGAAGAAAAACATCTCCCATGGAAATGAGGTAATATTGGTAAAATGCATTATATCTTTTTATAATTAAAAATATTCATGATCACTTGAAAACAACTTATGTTCAGAATTCTCATTTTAATTCTGTTAAAATTGCTGTAGTGTGTGTAAAGGAAGCAACCTTTTTCAGAAAGCAAACTCTAAGTAATTCTTTTGTTCTGAAGTTAATTTGTTAAAGGTTGCAAATTGCTAAACTGTTGATAGAGTTACTGTTAAACTAGACATTGTATTAATATTAAAAATTGTTTGAATAAGCTCTGAGTCTAGAAACTATTGAGAGAGGGATGGTTTCATCCTTCTGGTTGATGAAAATGTGATCATAAAGGAAAGATTTGTATATTATCAACAAAACATTGACAAATATAAGCATACTTTCTATATGGAAGTAAAAAAAGGACAGAGAAGAAAACCAAAAAGAAATATGCGCAGAATTATAAGCATTTAATAGTGGGCAATAAATGAGGGAGGCAGAAGCCTGATTCCCAAAACTAAAAATGTCCATCACCTGTAAGGACTTTGGATGCTGGCTTGGCCTAATGGCAAGAGTTGAACCAGATTCAGCATAGTTTATCTGCTAAGACAGAATTTAGGATGCGTTAAAATGGAACATTCTAATTTAGGACTGAGAATTAGAACAAAGTTAAATTAAGTTGAATTTCACAGTAATTTATGGAGACAATATGATGCCTCTCTTTTATTTTGGATGCAACAATTTTATGTCCTAAGAAAAAGCTTGAAAACAAAGTCCTATATGAATTTTAGATTAAAAATCTCTCTTTACCTTTTGCCTGGCTTATCTATCTTCTATCTATGCTCCATCTTTTTACCCTTGGCAGAAAAACTATTCTTTTAAAGCCTAAGTCAGTCTCAAAAATCTCCAGGTAGAAAGACCTTCTGATGATCCCTGAGGCTGTACAAGGTCCGTGGGTCCTGCCACCCCTCCCTACACCTGTCTCTTGACCTGCTCACCCACCTACTCGGCCCCTCCCCTGCACAGGCCTACTAGAATATGCTTTTTTTGAATTACAGACTAATCGCTTATTTATTTATGCTTTTTAAAATTGAAGTATAATTGCATTACAATGCTACGTTAGTTTCTGCTGTACAACAGCGTGAATCAGCTATATGCATACACGTATACCCTCCTCCTTAAGCCTACCCCCCACCACCCCCATCCCACCCCAACTGGAATATTCTTCCTCCCTTCCTTCAGAGAATGCCATCACAAGTTTGTCCAACAGAAAGTTGAACATTTAGGTCCAGAAATCAAAGGACTGTTCTTGAATGGAGATCTAGACGTGGAAATTGTGAGAATTGCTTTCATACAAGTAGCGATCCATGGACAGAAGACATCGTTAGAAAAATTGTAAGAATAGAACCCTGAGGAGGAGCTCTGGTTTAAGGGGTGAGTAGAAAAAAAGAAACAGTATAAGAAGAGATAAGAAGAAATGAGAGAATTATGTCAGTCAAGGGACTATAATATTATAAAACATAGTAGTGACTGGGCAACAGTGTCATGTTTTTCTTTGCTTAAATTGAGGAAGACGAAGAATATGCCATTGACTTGTATATGAGTAATCCCTGGGGTTCGAGAAAATTTCACTAGAGCCAGCTACCAAGACCACCCAATTGGGACGTTGTTTAAACACAATCTAATAATATGTGCGTTGGTGCTCTTTTTCTTCAGTGTTTTTCAGCTATTCAGATCAAGACATAAAGAAGCAGAGAGATTAAACCTATCTAGAGTTGGGATTTTCTTGTCAAAAAACAGAACAAATAACACCAAAGCTTTAAAAAGATACAAAGCCAGTTTTATTGCCTTCCAGGAAAGAAAAATACATCAGTGGAGAAACGCTCTGAATAGTTAGATAGAAAAAAAAAAAAGAGGTCATTAAATATTGATAGTGAGATGATTTGTAGTTATTATGCTAATTAAAGGGTTAAAAAGCAGCACTCTAGATAGAATGGAATGAATCCATAAGTCTGTATAGAGTTAATTTTTTAAAGTTTTGTTGCTCTGTTAGTCAGAAAAGAGATTTCAAGTAGGTCCAGTAAAAGTCTGGTATTCCAGGCCACTCAAAATTTGTTATCAAGCTTCTGATGTTACAACCAGTTGTGATAAAACACAACATTCCATTTTGATGGCTCTTAGGCAAGGACTTCTGTAAGTAGAATAATTTCCCTTTGTGCCATGAAGATGAGAAGGAAGGAGGGAAAAACAAAAAGAATGACACCAGTGGGGACATGAGATCCAAGCAGGGTAAACAGGGAATGAAAGCCAAGGGGAGAGAACACAGCCCATGTGTTGGAAAGTATTTCTTCATCCACTTGAAGGGCAGTGTCAATGGAGCTCTTTAATTGAGCAAGCTGGAGGGAGAGGAGGCTGTGAATGGAGAGTAGGAGGCATGAATTTGTGACTGCAGGCGTGACAGCAGCCTCAAGGATGTGATGGCTGGGTGGCTGCAGGGCACCACGGGAGGTGGTCAGAAAAGACCTAAGAGCCAGAGTGGTGGGTGTGTCATCCTCATAGACTTTGGAGTTCCCTGTGATCATGGCCACAGTTAGGAATGTTGGTCCCAGCTGTGGTGAGAGTCTGGTTAGACCAGATGCCCTGAGCTTTGAAGTGACAGTGGTTTTGCAATGGTCTGGAGAGAGTGTGGGTACACTCTCCCAGGTAGTGAGAGAGAAGCTTCCTTAGAGTCCCATTACCTTCTGAAGAAGGTATTATCCCAATTGTAGTGAAGAGAAAATGATATAATTTGTGTTATTTTCATGTGTGTTAAAAAAAAGTGAGAAAGTGTTAGGCATCTACTAATCAGCATTCATATACGATTTTCTTTCTTTCAAGTCATTTCACATTTCTTACCTTCCAAAAACTTTGATGTTTCCAGTGTCTTGATTCAAAGTGAAGCTCTGATTTTTGCTAGCTAGGTGACCTTGGGCAAGTTAGTAAATCTCACTCAACCTCAGATGTCTCATCTGTCAAATGGTACCAGGGTGATTACAAGTACAGAATTAGATATTCATGTAAACATGTATTATAGGAGTTAACACACAGTAAAAATCCACCGAGTGAATGGTAAAAAAATGTATTTATTCATCTAAATATATGCACATTGTCCTCAGTTGTTTCTGTCTCTTTGCAACCCCGTGGACTGTAGTCCATGAGGCTCCTCTGTCCATTGTATTTTCCAGGCATGAATACTGGAACTGGTTGCCATTTCCCACTCCAAGGGATCTTCCCTACCTGGGGATCAAATCTGAGTCTCTTGCATCACCTCCGTTGGCAGACGGATTCTTTACTACTGAGCCACCTGGGAAGCCCAAATATATGCACGCACAAAAAAAGTTTCAGTATTCTGCCTCTGCTACCAACAATTTTTTAAACCTGGGCAAGCCACTTTAATATCTGGGCACTTTCTGAGACTTCCCTGGCAGTCCAGTTGTTAAGACTCATTGCTTCTACTACAAGGGGTACAGTTCAATTTCTGGTTGGGGGACTAAGATCCCACATGCTGTGTGGTATGGCCAGAAGAAAATAAAGTAAAATATCTGGGCAGTTTCTTTACCTTGTCACCTATTATATCTCAGAGGAGAACAAAGTCATTTCTCGGTGTAGTTTATTAATACCTCATGCATACTGTGGCCACTGCTGCTAAGTCACTTCAGTCGTGTCCGACTCTGTGTGACCCCAGAGATGGAAGCCCACCAGGCTCCCCCGTCCCTGGGATTCTCCAGGCAAGAACACTGGAGTGGGTTGCCATTTCCTTCTCCAGTGCATGAAAGTGAAAAGTCAAAGTGAAGTCGTTCAGTCGTGTCCAACTCCTAGTGACCCCATGGACTGCAGCCTACCAGGCTCCTCCATCCATGGGATTTTCCAGGCAAGAGTACTGGAGTGGGGCACCATTGCCTTCTCCGTACTGTGGCCACAGTACTTATTAAATTAATTTGTGTGCTTCTTGTCTCCTCTAGACTGAGTTCTTTGAGAACATAGACTATCTGTCAGTTAGCTCAGGCTGCCATAATAATAACCATAAACTGGGAGCTTCAACAACAGAAATTTATTTTATCACAGACTTGGAGGCTGGGAAGTGAGGGATCAAGGTTCTAGACAATTTGGGGAGAGCTTCTCTCACAATTCACGGTGAGAGCTTCCCTCCTGGTTTGCAGAAGACTCTTCTCATGGTGCCCATGCATGGCAGAGAGAAAGAGAGTGAGCAAACCCTCTGCTGTCTCTTCGTCTAAGGGCACTAATCCCACCACAAGGGCCCCATCCTCATGACCGCATGTAAACCTGATCACCCTCCAAAGGCCCCATCTCAAAAATACTATCACTTGGGGGGTTAGAACGTCAACATATGGATTTGGGGAAGAGACAAACATTCAATTCATCACAGACTAGCTTTCATCTACAAATCCATAGCACTGCCCATGTCATTTTTCCTTGCTTGTTGAAATTTTAAAGCCTATTCTTGTCCCTAGATACTGTCATGTAGGAGTGATGAAAAACAAAAAGAAAAAAAATACATATCCACAATATAGTAGTTTCCCCTTATATAAAAATTTTACAACTTACACATCTTCAAAATCTCATAGTGTGTTGTTGTTTTGATATAATGAGCTTAATTTGCTGTATCATGGCATATTCATTTTAAAAATCCATTTTAATAAGTGTCCTTGGAGGGAACAATAAGGAAAATTATTTTTCCCAGCTAGATAATTTTCATTCACTCAACAGAGTAACCAGTAAACAGAATTCACCACGTGCCTTACTTATCATTTGGTCTCAGAAGGAAATATGGTCTGTTTCCTACTGTATTCAAGGGAAAATATGGAAGGAGGCCATCTAGTGACTAGCATAACACCTGCAAAAGCCTGATGGGATTATCACTGAAGCCATTTGCATAAAGAATGTCACCAGGGCTTCCCTGGTGGCTCAGTGGTAAAGAATCCACTTACCAGTGCAGGAGACACAGGTTCAATCCCTGTTCTGGGAAGATCCCACATGCTGCAGAGCAAGTAAGCCTGTGTGCCACAGCTACTGAGCCTGTGCTCTAAAGCCCAGGCTGCAACACGAGAAGCCAGTGAGAAGCCCACACACCGCAGTTAGAGAGTAGAACTGCCTGCTAAAGAAAAGCTAGAGAAAAGCCCACGCAGCAATGAAGACCCAGCACAGCCAAATAGATAAACAATTTTTAAAAAAAGAAGAATGTCACACCAGCCAGAGTTCAAGTAGAATGTTTTGTTGGGTGGTTCTTCTGTCTCAAAAACATCAATCTGCATTTTAACACTAGTTATTACATATTCGTCTCTTCTAATTCTCCCCGAAATAAAGTGCATCTAATAGAAAGAGAATAAGCTAACATGCTTCTAATTTTAATGAAACCTTTCAAGTCTATATTGCAATTCTGAGAATGAGTCACAAAGAATTTTATTACCCTTATATTCACATCTTATTCATTCTCAGTAAGTTTTTATTGCATGAATGGAAAAAATATTAATCTAGTTTAGTATACTAAAGAACAGCTCAAAATTCCCAGGTTTGCTTTGCCTAGCAGATAAAATTTTTGTGTCTTATTTCAAACTTGCTAGGTTGAAATCCTCTGGGGATTATGTTTTCATTTATATTCCTAGGAACCTTTTATCCTTGAGGTAATTTATTACTTTTTTGTTACTATAAAGCAAAATGAGGGAGAAAGAAGGATGCAGACAGTATTTGAAAACTAAACCGAATAAAAAACTTCCTAAAAGTGAAGTAGGGAGTTCTCACCCTATTTTGGCCCTAGATTATAATATATCAGCTGCTTCAGTGGGCAAATAGGGGTGGTCAGTAACTTTTTTTATTAGTGGTTAGTTTATTTAGTGTTCCTTTCAGTGTCTGTATTATAATGTTGGCAAGCTAAAGGCAGTAGGAATGTGTACATTTGGGGGTGGGTTTCTGGCGAGTAGCAGGGTGGGTGGGCGTGTTCTTGGGGATCACAAGGAATACTTTGGACTTCAGTTCGTCTCCACCACAAGGTCACTGAGAAGGAAGATTAAAGTATGCCAGTTTTCCCCTCTTAAAATAATCTTTTCACAGTTAATCCTTTTTCCAATTCCATAGCTGTTACAGGACCTACATCTTCACATGGCTGAACTTTGCTTACTTCAGCTTGTTTGTTGCCTTTTTCCTTCAGTCTTGGAATGTTCTGGCTCGGAAAGGGGGAGACGTGTGTCTTCATATGTGGTAAATCACTTATCTTGAATCCAACAGTTGTGCTTCATGCAGATAATAAAAGTAGGGGGAAATAACCTTCCACTTATGCCCTTTGCAGAATAAGGCATAAGCTACTAGACATTGACAAGAATGTACTAAAGTAACTTCTCTTTCTGTTGGAAACAAGTTACAGGGACAGAATAGGTGGCAGTGTGCTGGAAAATATTTAGCACCCACTTTCTGGGAAACAAAAGCCCTGATGTGTGGTGTCTGCAAATTTCGATAGTTTGTAAATGTTTCACCATGGCCGGTGTGAAGCTAGTGTGATGTCACTGAGCAGAGACATAGAGGTGTACACAGTCAGCTCTCATGAGTGGATGTGAGTGGGCTTCTCACACCTGGGTGTAGTCAAATTACACCTCCCCTCTGAATCAGCTTCCTGTCTAGGGTTGCTTACAGATGACTGCCAATTGGAAATATTAATTGGTTTGGATTTTTATTAATACATATGTTAGTCTTTAAATGCTAGTTAAGCTTTTAGGGGCTTCCCGGAGAAGGCAATGGCACCCCACTCTAGTACTCTTGCCTGGAAAATCCCATTGATGGTGGAGCCTGGTGGGCTACAGTCCATGGGGTCGCTAAGAGTCGGACCCGACTGAGCGACTTCACTTTGACTTTTCACTTTCATGCATTGGAGAAGGAAATGGCAACCCATTCCAGTGTTCTTGCCTGGAGAATCCCAGGGATGGGGGAGCCTCGTGGGCTGCAGTCCATGGAGTCACAGAGTTGGACACGACTGAGCGACTGAGCACACACACACAGTCCTTAATATTTCATAAATATAACCTTTTATTACTAGTAAGGTTATAAAAATTCCTTTTTTCTGTTTTTAAGGTTATAAAAAACAGCAAAAAATTCAATAATATTCTATTTTGAGGTCAAAACTGAACCTCTCCAACTTCAGGAATCCCTTCCCTTGCATAATAATCTTTTAGGCCTCAAATTTCTGCATCTTCTTTTCTTTCACTCCTCATGAGGTATCTCCCCATTTCATTTCTTTTCCCTGCACAGGCTAAAATCCATGGTCCATCGCTTCAAATAATACCTACCTGAACCCACAGCTATCTTGCTTTCTTTTCCTTCCTCACATACTCTTTAAAATTGCAATCCAAGATCAATCCGGTCATCAGATTTTTCTTCTCTTAACTGGACAGCTGAGCACAGATGGGGAAATCCCAGCCTCCTGGCAAATGGTATTCTTCACGTTTATAGTTTACAACATGAGCATGTTAAGTGAATTTTTGCTGGATTCTTTAAGTTACACATATCTGATATTTCAAATATGTATCCCTTTTTAAAATCTGAGACTCCATATTTTTCTCTTTCTTACCAAATGATATGCTTCCAAATCTCACCTCTCATTTCTTACCCAATCTGGAAACGTATCTATAATCTCACTTGTTTTTTGGCCTCTTTTCTGCCTTCTTTCCATCAAAGCCAAATTCCAGTATGGGTGGTTTTGGTATGTATTCCAGCTATCTGTTCTTAGTCAGCACACCACCTCCAAAAGCAGGGGCTTTAAAACCATATAATGCTATCTCTCATGGGTCTGTGGGTTGACTGGCCTCAGCTGGGCTCTTCTTACTGGACCATCTCATGTAGTTGATGTCAGGTATTGACTGCAGTAGCTGTCATCTGAGGTCCTGACGGAGTGAGATATCCAAGATGGAACTTGTGTGGCTGGGAGATGATGTTGGCTGTTGGCTGGGTGCTCAGCTGGGGAGTGACTGAGGCACCTCCATGTGGCCCCTCCATGTGACTTGGGCTTCTTACAGCCCAACCTTAGCTTCTGAGATAGCACATACCAAGAGCAGATATTCCAGGAGGTGTGATGTTAAAGCTACCAAACTATTATAAGTTTGTGCCCAGAAAGGACACAGTGTCTTGTCTGCTGTGTTGTGTTGGTCAGAGCAGTTGCAGAGCCAATCAGATGCAAGTGAGGAGAGAAATAAACTCTACCTCCTGATAAAGGAATAGAAAGGTCATATTGCAGAAGAGCTTAGAGGATGGAGGTATGTCTGTCATCTCTGGAGCCTACAGTCTGCTGTGGTGCTAAAGCTCTTAGTTTTTACCTGGCTCCTTCCTACTGGCTCCTCTACTGCCTGACCTATCAGTTCAGTTCAGTCACTCAGTCGTGTCTGACTCTTTGCAACCCCACGGACTGCAGCACACTAGGCCTCCCTGTCCATCACCAACTCCCAGAGCTTGCTTAAACTCATGTCCATCGAGTTGGTGATGCCATCCAACCATCTCATCCTCTGTCGTCGCCTTCTCCTCCTGTGCTCAGTCTTTCCCAGGATCAGGGTTTCTAATGAGTCAGCTCTTAGCATCAGGTGGCCAAAGTATTAGAGCTTCAGCTTCAACATCAGTCCTTCCAATGAATATTCAGAATTGATTTCCTTTGGGATTGACTGGTTTGATCTCCTGGTTGTTCAAGAGACTCTCAAGAGTCTTCTCCAGTACCACAGTTTGAAAGAATAAATTATTTGGCACTCAGCCTTCTTTATGGTCCAACTCTGCGATCTCATATCTCTACGTTGAGATTAAAAAATACACACACACACACACACACAGATTAATGAATTAATCACTTAATGATATGGTTACTTTTCTCTGTGTACATTATACTTGAATAATGCATTTAGAAAATGGTAAGAATTTGTGGTTCCCTGCTGGCAAATGTGTAATATGCATTTTGGGTACTAAATTCATTGTATGTATTTTGGATATTATCTCCAATGATAGGTATTGCTCCAAGTTTAGCACTTTTCCTTCTAGACGAAATTAATTGATGTTTACCACATACATAAAAGTCAGGATGTTACAGCAACACATACTAATATTAGAATACATAAAACTACTTCATATATCCATATATCTCTATCTGTATTGCTATAGCTAGAACCTATCTATCTGTCTATCTACCTACCCATCTATTTATCAGGAAAGCAAAATTTCCCATCTTTCCATGCCTTACTTTCTTTAATAATAAAATGAGATAATAAGGTGGTCTCTTAACTTGGATATGGAGAGATCAGACAAAGTGTAGAAGAGATTTTATGGTCTGGGAAGAAAGTTCATATAAATTTCAGATACTTGGTTTCTATTTTAGTTCCACTGAAATAAGCTACTAATATCCCTTACAAGTTGAAATAAAGATGGTCCTTCATATGCATTTTAGGATAGAATTTCCCTCTGTCCAGATAAGTAGGACAACTCACTTACTAAGCCTTGTTTTTAGGAAAATGACAGACTAGACAGTCCTTGGCACCCCCCATCTTTCTTCCTGTGTAGTGTCCACTCTGACCTCTCCTCCACACTGCATTATTCCACTAGGCCTTATTACATGATGGATCTTTTAAAAAAAAGCAACTGTTAGTCATTGAGATAACTTTACCTTGATGCCTAATGTATTTGTTGTCCCAGGATATGTGTGAATTTAAATTTTCTCCATAACTATACAATAGGTTTTAAAATTCATGTAAAGCAATTTGGGCATCAAGGCACAAGGAATCAGGGTCCACAGGAAAGGCTCAGTTCAGTTCAGTCACTCAGTCATGTCAAACTCTTTGTGATCCCATGGACTGCAGCATGCCAGGCCTCCCTGTTCATCGCCAACTCCCGGAGTTGACTCAAACTCAGGTCCATTGAGTTGGCGGTGCCATCCAGCCATCTCATCCTCTGTCGTCCCCTTCTCCTCCTGCCTTCAATATTTCCCAGCATCAGGGTCTTTTCAAATGAGTCATTTCTTCACATCAGGTGGCCAAAGTACTGGAGTTTCAGCTTTAGCATCAGTCCTTCCAATGAATATTCAGGACTAATTTCCTTTAGGATGGACTGGTTGGATCTCCTTGTAGTCCAAGGGACTCTCAAGAGCCTTCTCCAAAACCTCAGTTCAAAAGCATCACTTCTTTGGCCCTCAGCTTTCTTTGTATTCAACTCTCGCATCCATACGTGACCACTGCAAAAACCAGGAAAGGCCCACCTAGTGGAGAACCATTGATCTCTCCACATGGCTCTGTTTTTCCACGATCTCCAAATTACCAGTAAATCTTTGAGAAGCGTTAAGGAACTCCTGTGAACCACCCCTGTAGGAACCGGTCAGGTCCTCTGATTCTCAAGGTAAAGCCATTTGAACATTGAGTATGTATGTAAACTGAGACCAAAACTCTTAGTTTATATACATACAACTAAGCAGAAGCAGAGGAGCCTGGCGGGTTAGAGTCCGTGGGGTAGCAGAGGCCAGCACGACAGCAACAACAACAAAAGCAAAAGTCAAGTGAGCAAAATCTCTTCTACACATTGTTGAGTTTCTTCTTATTTCCTTTTTGAAAACTTCAACCCTGAATCTGTGGGGTCCTCAGCCCATCACCTGCCCAGCCTTCCCCAGCCAGGCATCAGCGACATCAGCCCTGTCAGGTAAGAGCCAGAGCAAAGTGGCAGCCGTGCCAGTCTGAAAGCACTC
This sequence comes from Tragelaphus eurycerus, assembly GCA_935064755.1. Lineage (NCBI taxonomy): Eukaryota > Metazoa > Chordata > Mammalia > Artiodactyla > Bovidae > Tragelaphus > Tragelaphus eurycerus. Next base: position 1,693,744 of record CAKXYN010000179.1, on the reverse strand, counting down.
TCCCAACTAAAGAGTGATTTACGGCCACTTTCCTGTTAATGTGTCTTGGTTGCCTCCAGCCCGGTTATTGTTCCCTAGGCGTTATTGAACTTAGGAGCACAGCGGCCCCGCAGTCCACAAAAGGCAGTAGACGTGCCACCCACCCCCAGCTTGCAGGGAAGAGCAGCTCCCTGCTACTGCGCCATAAATAATTGAAAAAGCTCTTCCAGGCAACACAGTCAAGATGCAGATTTAATTTATTCCCTGGGAGGACTAAAGGTGGCTCTATAGACCTGGTTCACAGTCCAGCTGAGCTAGGGACATGAGTTCCCTTCAAAATGTGTCACACTTACAGAGCACATGCCCTGGGGTCTCTCACTGGACTCCTTGCAAGGAATGGTTGGGTTGTTTGGCTGATAGGTATGTGTGTGTATATATATATATATACACACACACACACACACACACATATGTGTGTATATATATATATATATATTTTTTGCTTTGTTTTGTTTTTTTCTGGTTACTCACCACAACAGAAAGGGAAATAATACTGATGCAAATGCATGGCATTTTGCAGATCTCTCAGTTCACAGGAATCTGTAGACACAAATTCTCACGTGTTGATTGGTTAGAAAGTTTCTTTTTGAAACCTACCTGTGAGCTGACCTCTAGAGTCATTTTACATCAGGGGTCCTCAACTTCCAGGATCTAATGCCTGATGATCTGAGGTGGAGCTGATGTAATAATAATAGAAATAAGGGCTTGCCTAGTGGTCTAGTGGTTAAGAATCTGCCTGCCAATGCAGGGGTCACGGGTTCAATCCCTGATCTAGGAAGAAACCCCACATGCCTCAGAGCTACTGTGCCCCATGCACCCCAACTACTGAGCTAGCCCACTAGAGCCCAAAAGCCACAACTGCTGAAGCCTTCGCTCCTAGAACCCAAGCTCTGCAACAAGAAAAGCAATCGCAATGAGAAACCCGAGCACTGCAATGAAGAATAACCCCCGCTCACCACAACTAGAGAAGCACATGTGCAGTAACTAAGACCCAATGCAGCCAACAATTTTAAAATAAATAAATAATAGAAACAAAATGCACAATAAGTGTAATGCACTTGAATCATCCCCAAACCATCCCTCTCCCAGCCTGGTTCATGGAAAAATTGTCTTCCTCAAAACAGGCTCTTGGTGCCAAAAAGTTTGGGGACTGCATTAACACCACCTGTGAAGAACAGTTAGTAGGAGCTACAACTTCTTGGCTTTTGCTAGTCCTAATTCTAGCAGGAAAAGAAAGACGCAAAGAAATCCTAACTTAGATGGCTCAAAGGATTTCTCATGGAAGATTGTTGGGTGTATAGCCACCAAGGGACCAAAGACCCAAAGCCAGCAAGAGGACCCCAAGAACCAGAAGCAGAAGGAGGTGCCAGGAACAAGGAGAGGAAAGAGTCTTTGCAGAGAAGACAAACAGGGAAGAAACTTGATAACTCAGCCCAAGGCTGGGAGCAGCCAGGAGGCAATCACTTTATCTCTCTGCTTCCATCTTTATATCTGCTGTCTCATTGACCTAACCCAACAGGAAGCAGCTGCCAAGGGTCCCAGGGTGATGTACAATCTTTGGATTCGACCTACCAGACCCCACAGGGACCATTGTGGTGGGGGGACAGAGAAGAGGGCCATACACAGTTGAAACATAGTGGGGTCACTAGTTAACAAAAAATTGAATTAAAGGATTTCCACACACTACCTTTGGTGAATGTCTTACAAAAATATATTTTGCTTTTCAGAGAAATGTGTGTTTGTGTTGCAGAAAAGCGGACCCCTTCTAGGGCCTGAAATTGGGCTCCTGTCTAACACTCAGAAATGAATTGTCCTGAGATACACATGTGCTGACAAAGCAAGAGATTTTATTGGGAAAGGGCACCCGGGTGGAGAGCAGTCAGGGTAAGGGAACCAGGAGAACTGTTCTGCTGCGTGGCTCGCAGTCTCCAGTTTTATGGTGATGGGATTAGTTTCCGGGTGGTCTTTGTCCAATCATTCTAATTCAGAGTCTTTCCTGGTGGCACACGCATCGCTCAGCCAAGCTGGATGCTAGCGAGAGGGATTCTGGGAAGTGGACGGACACACGGTGTCTCCTTTAGACCTTTCCCAAACTCTTCCCGTTGGTGGTGGCTTATTAGTTTCCTATTCCTTATCAGGATCTCCTGTCTTAAAACAACTCATGCAAACCGTTACTATGGTTCCTGGCCAGGGTGGGCGGTTTCAATCAGTGTGCTTCCCCTAACATTTGTATTTTTTTTTTAAAATTTTATTAGAGTATGCTATGCTAAGTCACTTCAGTCGTGTCCGACTCTGTGTGACCCCATAGACGGTAGCCACCAGGCTCCCCCGTCCCTGGGATTCTCCAGGCAAGAACACTGGAGTGGGTTGCCATTTCCTTCTCCAATGCAGGAAAGTGAAAAGTGAAAGCGAAGTCGCTCAGTCGTGTCCGACTCTTAGCGACCCCATGGACTGCAGCCTACCAGGCTCCTCCATCCATGGGATTTTCCAGGCAAGAGTACTGGAGTGGGGTGCCACTGCCTTCTCCGTTTATTAGAGTATACTGCTACTGCTGTCGCTAGTCGTGTCCGCTCTGTGCCCCCTGGGGCCCCCGGCTCCCCCGTCCCTGGGTTCTCCGCGCAGTGGGTGGGTTGCCTTTCCTTCCCCTCTGGTGGGTCGCTCGCATGTCCGCGCCGCCGCTTTAGAGTATAGTTGATTTATATTGCTGTGTTAGTTTCAGGTGTACAGCAAAGTGACTCAGTTATACATATATATGTATATTCATTCTTTTTCATATTCTTTTCCTACATAGGTTACCACAGAATATTGTATAGAATTGCCTGTGCTGTACAGTAGGTCTTTGTTGGTTATCTGTCTTATATACAGTAGTACGTGCATGTGGGCTCAGTTGCTCAATCGTGTCCGACATTTTTACGACTCCATGGACTATAGCCCAGCAGGCTCCTCTGTCCATGAAATTTTCCAGGCAAGAATACTGAAGCAAGCTGCCACTTCCTTCTTCAGGGAATCTTCACAACCCAGGGATTGAACCCGCATTTCTTGCATCTCCTGCATTGGCAGGTGGATTATTTGACCACTGTGCCACTTAGATATGTATATGTTAATCCCAGTTTCCTGATTTACCCCTCCAAAACGTTTCCCCTTTGGTAACCACAAGTTTGTTTTTATATCTATGCATCTACTTCTGTTTTGTAGATAAGTTCATTTGTATCATTTTTAAAAATTAGATTCCACATATCAGTGATATCAATCAGTGATATCACATGATAGTGTATATTTCAAAGATCTTCTGACCTGCCTTTTTGTTCCACATTTTAAGAAATGCCTCTTGTTTTTCCTGTGAAGTATGTCCTTTCGAAAAGCAAGTTTCTGCCCCTTCTCCCTCCCTCACCTTTCACGATGAGAGCATTTGCAAAGTATGCCAAATACGGCTGGAACCTTTTTGACAAGTACTTAGTAATACTCAAGGTTTGTTTTTCAAGCCTGGGTTGCTATGATTGTATTCCTAAGGAAGTTTGTTAAGTTTGGGGAAGACTGTACAAGTCAGAGACCTGACCCAGTCCCTCTGACCTACAAGGTGATTTGAGGAAGTGACTTAATTTCTCAATTGTTTCTAAATGTCTGAGACAGAGAGAGAAGAAAGACTGCTGAAGTTCAAAGTCGCAGTGATGTTCTGCTGAACACTTTGCAAAATTTTAAGTGAAATTTTCCAAATACTGATAAAAACATTCCAAATAATGTGTCCTCTGATTCACTTCACACAGCTGTCAGCTGACTCCAAACATTTATGGTTCCCATTAAGAGCTTAGAGGAACAGATAAGGGTTACTTCTGCTCCATCTACATGATAAACGCCTAAGGCTGTACTGAGTCCTCTATAAACAGGGGAGATAAAGCCACAGAAACGATCAGGAAAACTTGGAACAAAATTTTAAAGGCTCTTCCATAGCCTGGTGGGGAAGGTAATGGCACCCCACCCCAGTCTTTTGCCGGTCCAGGGGCCGGCGTCCATGGGGTCCTGGGGAATGACTGGTGCTTCACTTTCCTTTTCACTTTCCATTGGGAGGTGGCCCCACTCCAGTGTTCTTCCTGGAGATCCCAGGGGCGGAGGAGCCTGGTGAGCCCGGGGTCACACAGAGTTGGACACGTTTCTTTTTCTTGGCTTTGGGGGCTCAGGGGTTGAGAAAAGAGGAGAATTTTGTCCTTTTGGTGAAACTTCTTGCCATGGAGAATTTGTAACCTGTGAAATTATGTTATTTCTAGACCAATGTGCTTAATACCACACATACACACAGAATTTGGGGAGACAACACCTGCAATTATAAGAATTCTGAAGTCCCATCTCACAGAGTGCCTGTTTCAAGAGTTTCTGGGTGACCTTTCTTGGTGGTTAAAATAAAACACAAACCTTTCAAGTTTCTCCCTTGCTCGCGTTGAGTCAGCTCTTGTAATTCAGTGGGTTTTTGGGTAAATGTGCACACATCAACTCATTGGCTTATGTACACACGTAGATTGTACCAAGCTGGTCAATGCAATATTTATATTTGTACTTTGAGCTGCCTAAGATTTTGTCATAAAACCTAAGGCTGCTGTAGGGGAGAGAGCACATAAAACTTTCATGACTCGTATAAAAAATACAAAATGTTATCATGAATATTTAATAAAATTTGCAGCAGTCAATGAACAAAATCAATGTTTTTTAATTAAGTTATTCATTTGTAATATGAGCTGTACCTTGTTGGGTGTTAGCATGGAATTTAGCAGGTTGAACTTAAAATAAATAAATAAACTTTATTTGAGCCCTTGGGGGCAGTGGTATTAGTAATAAAACTATTAATTGGTTGCCTTTTCTTTGATAAGCAAACAAGGTTTCTTTGGGGACAGCATCTTGTATTCCACAGCGTTTTACAGTTCTCAGCTGGATCCTGTCCAAGATGTTTCGTAAGATGAATTGCAGTTCAGAGTGTTTATAACAGGTACCTGCCTGCTCCTAGACTATTGTCAATTCTTACCAGGTCTCTTTTGTTAAGAATTGGGGCAGCTGAGGGGTGAAAGTTCAAACAACCTGAATGGGTTTTTACCCAAGGTTTTAAAAGTCATCAGATGTTGAAGAAATTAGTAGTAAACCTAAGGCTTGAGAATTCCGTCTCCTCTGTCTTGCTCAGGAATTCATTTGTCTCATCTGTCATCTGTCTCGGTCTCCTTTCCCCAAGCCCCCATCATTGATCATCAGAACTTGCTCCTTGGTCTGCCCTCCTCTGAGGGTGTAGAGGAATTGGTTGCTAGAAGCCAAATTCTGTGCGTGCTGTTCTTCCTTGTGGCCATTTAAAGTACTGCTTGAGTAGCATGGTGTTAGCCTAGCCTCCATACATCCTTTAAATCTAGTTGGTATCAATAATACATTGAAATTGCATATTAAAAACTATACACTGTGTTTATAATACCCTTTATCCACACTACAGAGAAAATACCTCACCTATCTTATTATGACAGTGTCCTTACTTGTTAACCATAAGTTGAAAAATACAAGTGGACCTCTAAGGACTTGTGAGACCAGCTTTTTGCAGTTTATAGCAGAAAAGGGCATCCCCCCCCCATTGATTATAATCATTAAATAAATACTAATCATAGGTGTAATTTCTAAATGCAAAAAAATTAATTATACATTATTTTACATGACTATTGGTTAAATATGTCAGATAGTGACATCACAAAATCTGATATAAATAAAATAACTGAAAATAAATAAAAAATAATATAACTTGGTAAAATGAAGTGTATAGAATTTGGGGTTAATTTAATAACTTATAAGGAAAAAACCAAATGAGACATGCATCTTGATGCATGTCCCAGATTTATTCATAATAAATTGAAGGTATGAGAGACACAGTAAATTCAGCAGGGAAACCACTGAAAAAGGTTTTAACTTTGATTTGTTTTAAGAATCTCAAGAATAAATATCATATGTAAATTGGATTTAATTAGAGTAGATCAAAGATGATTTCCTTATTAGAATCATCAAGAATAATTGATGGAGACTCTTTGAGGGTAAGGAAAATGTAGAAAGACAGTATGCTAGCTTATATTATGCTTAGCTTTTAAAGTTGTTTTTTCAAATTTGTCATCTTTATTGCTAATATTTCACTGATGGTTTATTCTTTATTTCTTCAATAGAATATTCAATTTAAAATAAAACCCGATATTCCATCTGAAAATTTCAATTCCCACCACAAGTATAATTTGATTAAGCTCCAAATATTTCTTTTAAAAACACAAAATAAAATCATTCTTTCTACATATGCTATTTCTGCTCAGTTCCAAAAGGATAAAAAACTACATTTGCTTAGTTTTGGTTCATCTATCACTTTGTACATTTTTATGGATTTTTATGTGTAATCACATTTTCAGAGAGGATTTTTATATAGTCTGCTCCATTTCTGCAGAGTTATTATCTTCCAGCCCTAAAATTATAGAAATTGATACACAATCTTTGGTTTCTCTCTCCTTGGGAAAGTGATAGGTAGATATCCATCATTCACGGTGACAGGCTAAACTCACTTTGTTTACTGTAGTGAAAGATGACTTTTCCTCTTGTTTCTATTTTTCTCCCCTTCTTGCTAACAATGGTGGTGGTGATCAGAGTGGCTTTGATGTGTATGTTGAATGGGAGTTTGGGGATAGGCACCGTATTTCTAAGCCTTGGAAAGAATCAGCATTTTTCGTCTAAAAGCTCAATAAAATAAGTTACTTAAAAGGAATTTATAAAAGAATTTAGACTTCCATTTGCCTTTCCTGTGGAGGCCACTCTCCATATATCTTTTCCCCCTACCTCTCTCTACCAATTTGCTCTTTACAAGATGACTGCTCTATCAGACATAAAATGCTGCCTTTTTCACTTAACTATGCAATAGCTGCTCTCTGTACTTCTGGGGCAGGTTTAATGGTGCATTTATATTCCATTCAAACTTGAACACAGCAAGAACAAACCTACCCACAGGAATCCTAAGTACTGGTGGCATTTGTTGGGATCTGAAAGCTTTGCATACAACATTCTGTTTACCTGAGCTGTTTCAAAGTGTTATCATTAAAACACAATTGCGCTTTACAGGTATCAGCTGGGCATCAGTGTGGTTCACAATCATTTTTATCCTTCTTCCCTATGGTTTATGTTGAGGTTCATTTTAATCTCTAGATTTGAACAGAGGACCATATAAAAAAGCCTCACTTAGAGCAATCTGTTAGAAGGGAACCTAATGTCAGTTTCCATTTGATTACCCTAGAGAAATGTCTTCTTCTAGAATAGGGCAGGGGAAATGCCAACTGGTAAGAAGTGGGGTGATGCTCTGGAAGAGAACTCTCACAATGGGCCAGTCTGGGGAGATTTTATTCAACCTTAGAGTTAAATGCTTGGAGACAGGGTCCCCACCTTGCCTGAAAGAGACCCACCACTGATCAGAACTTAGGTGCGTAGTAAGTGTGGTGAAAGATGCTGTGTCTGGTGAGGCTGGTCAGTTTTAATGCAGTTTGACCACTCTGATTTTCTGAAGACAAACTTGTGAGATATATACATGGTTCTTCACAGACCCCAGCCCTCCCTGTGTGTGTTGGGTTTCCCTCATGAAATGCTCCTCCACTCAAAGGATTCATTCTCTTACATTCTCCTGTGTTTCCTTCCTGCTGCTAAAACATACTACTAGGAAAGAATCAGTATCCTACACTCCTTCACATGAAGGTGAAATTTCAAATGTAAATTAAGAGACACTTTTAAAAACATAGCAAGGCTTGGTCACTGCGTGAAGGTGTTTATTTGTGCATGTGTGGTTGCATGCATGTAGGACAGAGGTTGAAGTCCTTACCTGTGCTTCCCGAGCTCACATTTCCTCAACTGAAAGATATCTGGAAAGTTGTTTACCACTACTCTTATCTAGAGCAGTTTCATATCCTTTTAGAAGAGTCCTAAACTAGTATATGTCTAGAATGTCTCAGATAGGGCTCCATAAAGGTGAGCAATTAATGTAAACTGTGAATAGGTCAAGAAGAGGCCATGTGGGTGATCTGGGTCAGCAATAATTCAGCCTTCCTTCATGCCAACCTTCAAGACAGTGTGACCAGTTCTGCTTCATGCATATTATATTCAACAGGCCTGGCACAACCTCTGGTCTCTCCTAGTTGATAGCTTACCTTTTTGTTTAAGCTTTTTTTTAAAAAAAATATTTATTTATTTACATGTATAGAGTCTTAGTTGTGGCATGCAAGGATCTTTGATCTTCTCACAAAATATGAGACTTTTTTTTTTTTTTTAGTTGCAGCATGCAGACTCTTAGTTGTGGAGTCTGCTTCCCTGAGCAGGGATAGAACCTGGGTCCCCTGCATTGGGAGTGCAAAGTCTTAGCCACTGGACCACCAGGGAAATCCCAGCTCTGGCCCTGACAGCACTTCTCTCAAGACTGTGGTGCGTGCTACCAGGCCCTCCGCATCTTGGGAGAGGGGAGGGCTTTCCGAGTAACAGTATCCAGCCACTCCTGGAGGAAAGAGTGTTTGTTTCCAATTAGGATGAAGATCACACCATCATTTATGACAGAAACACTATTTTTTCTTTTTCATAAATATACAAATGAAAGGCACTGTACTGACTACAGCTGTATCCCAGCATCTCCTGGTCTCTGTCGAGCTCCTGGTGGAGATCAAGGTCAGAGGAGGTGAAGAGCTCTGACTGCCCTCCAATACATGGTCTGGAAAAACCAATGAAGACTGTTATCTTTACTTCTCACATGCCTAACTCTCAGGGCTTTTCCACATTCCTTTTTGCTTTGGCAAAGATGCACACGGGGCCATTAATTACTTGTCTCTTTATATCTAGGGCAATAACTGGGAAGATTGTACCCACAGGTAGCTATCGTTTAGGTAATCAAATGAAAACAGTTAATTCCAAGCCTGCACAGCAATGGACTTCCTCATAATGGAAAGTAAACAGGGTGTCACTTTTCTAAACAGCTGAACATCTAAAGAAGAGGCCTGGGGAATCCAAGTCCATGCATCTAGCAAAGGCAGAAAAACGATGCTGGCAGCTCCTCCCCATGTCTGTGCACCCACTCCTCAACACTTCTCCAGTGTGTAGAAGAAGCAGTGCCACACTCTGGCTAATATTTTTAAATGCAACCTGATTACACCCAGACTAGGACTTGGATTTAGAACTTCAATTTGGCCCATGCATTTAAAAGGAAAGTTTAATTCTTTAGAGCTGGGTTATCGCAAAACTCATTCTTGGGACTTCTCTGGTGACCCAGTGGTTAAGAACCTGCCAATGCAGGGACATGGCTTGGATCCTTGTCTGGGAACTAAGATCCGATGTGCCATGGGGCAGTTAAGCCTGTGAGCCACAACTACTGAAGCCTGCATGCTCTGAAGCCAGTGCAAGAGAAGCCACCACAATGAGAAGCCAAAACTACAGAGAAAGCCCCACTTCCCGCGCCTAGAGGAAGACAGCATGCAGCATCAAAGACCCAGCACAGGCAAAAATAAATATATAAAAATTTTTGAAAAACCTCATTCTTGACACTGTTCGTGTAATAGATTCTCAGGATAGTAAATAAAATATGGTGCTTAAACTGACCAACACCCTCCTGCATTTTAAGGATTCTAAATGAAAGTGAAAGTGTTAGTCGCTTATTCATGTCCGACTCTTTGTGACCCCATGGACTGACTGTAGCCCACCAGGCTCCTCTGACCATGGAATTTTCCAGGCAAGAATACTGGAGTGGGTAGCCATTTCCTTCTCCAGGGGATTTTCATGACCCAGGACATTGAACCCGGGTCTCCCACCTTGCAGGCAGATTGTTACCATCTGAGCCACCAGAGAAGCTCAAGTACTCTGAATGAGTAGGTGGCAATTACATTTGAAAAGCTCTCTAGGAAGCGCCTACAGGATGACTGCCTAAATCTTTTGCGACTGAATTCAGGAAATCTCTCCTTCATCATGATCTGGATTCTTTCCACTCAACTGTAATCCCTTTGTCTGGTGTCCATTCTGCCTTCAACATGAGAGTAAATGCTGTCTCTCTCCAACTCTCCTTCATAACTGGTAATCCTACCCCTAAGCCTCGTCTTCGCCCAGAGAACGGTTCTGATGTTTTCACATAGTTGTGTCCACCCTCCCCAACCCCACCTGCCGCCTCACCATGTGCACATTTTATGGACTTTCTTGTCGAGTCTGACAGTAATGGCATCAGAGAGGACCAGCTCCCTAATTAGAAAACCTGCCATCTAACCTCCTGAGAAATCTCACACAGGGTGAACGTGAGCAGTTCAATTTTCCTTTTTAAATCCATTTAGCAAATATTTATTCAGCCTGCTAAATAGAAAAAAAAAAAAAAAATGCACTCAATCTAATGGGAGTCAGGAAGGGTAAGATAAGGTTGCTATCTTCAAGGACCGTAAATCTGAAATCTGTGAACGCAGCAATGAATGAAGGGATGGTACGAGGCTAGGCAGTTTCTTGGATTGGTTCCTACTAGTTATGGACACTGTCAGGAGTTGGGCTGATCAGGGAGGAAGGATCAGCCTGGAATCTGGGTTTGGAAAGAGTCAGATTTCTCCCAGAGCTCCTGTTAATGGGGCATATATTGTGATCTGTGCTATCTTTACAAGCGTCTGAAAATTTAAATGCACTTACATTGTAGGCCTGAATATTCAGAACGGAGGGACCGCAGAGGGTGAGAAATGCAGTCTAGCAGTTCTCTGGCCTCATTGCTTACTGTGATCAAGTAAAGAAGAATGCTGGCATTTTCCCCTGGTGGCCCAGTGGTTAAGAATCCGCCTGCCAGTGCCAGGGACATGGGTCTGATCCCGAGTCTGGGAGGATTCCACACACAGAGGAGCAACTAAGCCCATGAGCTGCAGCTTCTGTGTCTGCGCTGTAGAGCCCTTGAGCCCCAGCAAATGAAACCACCTCAGTGAGAAGCCCGTGTACCACAATGAATGAAATCCCCCGCTCACCACAACTAGAGAAAGCCGGCACAGCCCAAAATAAATAAATAGATAAATCAATAAAAGAAGGATGCTGGGAAACACATCTCTGACCCACATCCTTTTAGGAAACTATGCCACTAACCTGAAAGATCCTTCAAATGGGGTCTGGGGTTATAAAGGCTCTGGTTGTACTCTCTACTCGTGAAATATGTGGGGCCTCTGGATACAGAGGGGCACGATTTCTGAAGCATAAAGAGCAAACTGAGGGAGGAATAAAGGAAGACCTATAATATTATGCAAGGGCATTATTATTTGGAGGAGCTGGAAACAGTTCGAAGCCAATAGGGGTAGCAATGTGTCTGTATCATGAGGGCGCTGAGGAAACAAATGCTTTGGAAAAGGAGGCGAAGGTATTTGCTCCCTACCCACCACCTCACACAAATCTGAATAACACCTCCCCCAAAGGGTGGCAGTCGGGGAGAGACTCGGGCAAAGCAGCGTGTCTTTGGGGCCGGAGCAGCTTGGATGGCCGGCTTTTCAGGACTGAAAGATTTCTCCCGCAACACATTTCAATCATGGTACTTCTGATGTTTTTAACCTAGTTTATCCAGTGTTCGATTACCCGAATGGCGATTGTTGGTTTAAAATATACAGATAGATGGTTTTCATCATGTTAAGAAAGACTATATTTGATCCTATTTAACCTGAAGCATTTTTACACCTGCTTATGCAATGACACCCTACCCCAGTACTTTTGCCTGGAAAATCCCATGGACGGAGGATCCTGGTAGGCTCCAGTCCATGGGGTCGCTAAGAGTCGGACACGACTGAGCGACTTCACTTTCACTTTTCACTTACATGCATTGGAGAAGGAAATGGCAACCCACTCCAGTATTCTTGCCTGGAGAATCCCAGGGATGGGGGAGCCTGGTGGGCTTCCGTCTATGGGGTCACACAGAGTCGGGCACGACTGAAGCGTCTTAGCAGCAGCAGCAGCAGCATGCAATCTATGGGGTTCCCTGGTGGCTCAGTGGTAAAGTCCACCTGCCAAAGCAGGAGACAAGGGTTCAGTCCCCAGGTTGGGAAGAGCCCCTGGAGGAGGAAATGGCAACCCACTCCAGTATTCTTGTCTGGACAATTTCATGGACAGAGAAGCCTGGTGGGCTACAGTCCATGGGGTCGCAGAGTCGGACACGACTGAAGTGACAGAGCGCACATGCAGTATTTGTCTTTCTCTCTCTAGCTTATTTCACTTTAATACCCTCAAGGTTCATCAATATTGCTGCAAATGATAAAAATTTCCCTCCTTTTAAAGGCTGAATAACATTCCTGTGTGTGTGAGAGAGCGAGGGTATCATCATCTTCATCCATCCACCCGTCAGTGAACACTACTTAGGTTGTGTCTATGTTTGTGTGTGCTGTGCCTAGTCTCTCAGTCGTGTCTGACTCTGTGCGACCCCATGGACTGTAGCCTGCCAGGCTCCTCTGTCCATGGGGATTCTCCAGGCAATACTGGAATGGGTTGCCATGCCTGCCTCCAGGGGATCCTCTCAACCCAGGGATTGAACCCAGCTCTCCCGTGTTACAGGCGGATTCTTTACCGTCTGGGCCACCAGGGAAGCTTGGCTGTTGTAGATATGCTGCCGTGAACACAGTGGTACTTATATCTCTTCAAAGTAGTGTTTTCATTTTCTTCAGATAAATGCTTAGAAGTAGAATTGGGGGGGGGAAAGATAGCATAGAATCCAGATCATACAGTAATTCTATTTTTACTTTCTTGAGGAAACTTCATACTATTTCCCATGATGGCTATGCAAATTTACATCCCAACAACAGTGTACTAGGGTTCCTTTTTCTCCACCTTGTCATCTCTTATTTTTTTCACAAGTATGAGGTGATATCTCATCGTGATTTTGATTTGCATTTCTCTGATAAATAGTGATATTGAGCAACTTTTCATATACACTTTGGCCATTTGTATATCTTTTCTGGGAAAACTTCTATTGAAGTACTTTTGCCCATTTTTAAATAGTGATTTGTCTGTTGGCAATTGAATTGTATGTCTTCCTTGTGTATTTGAATATTAACCCTTATCAGGCATGTGGTTTGCAAATACTTTCTCTCATTCAGTAGGTTGTCTTTTTACTTTGCTGATTATTTCTGTTACTGTACAGAAGCTTTCTAGTTTGATGTAGTCCCACTTCTTTATTTTTTGCTTTTGTTGCATTTGCTTTTGGCATCAAATCTGAAAAAAATTCATTGCCAAGATCAATGTCAAGGATCTTACCCCTGTGTTTCCTTCTAGAGTTTTATGGTATTAGATCTTCAACTTAAGTATTAATCCACTTTTCAGTTAGTTCTTGTGTATGGTGTGAGATAGGGGTCCAGTTTCATTCCTCTGTAGGTAACTGTTGATGGTTTCATTTGCTCTGCAGATGCTTTTGATGTTTATTTTTGTTTCTTAGTTCTTTATTCTTTATTTGCATGTTTTTGTTTTTGTTGCTTTTGTGGTTTTTTTTCTTGATATACTTTCCTCTCCCAAACAGCTGGTTCATTAACTGATTTCTGAGTTTATTTTTGCTTTTGCTTTCTGTAATTTCTACCAGTATCTTTTCTATCCTTCTGTTTTTCTTATCTTTTGCTTACTCTCATAAGTATAATTTATTTTCACTCATTGTTGAATAAATCTACCCCAGTTACAAATTTTTATATCTTATATTTTAATATTTTTATTCTCTAATAGTTTGTAAAATTTAAAAATTTTTTTCTCGTTAAGTGTTGTGTAGTAGAATTTTTGTTTAGCTTTGTTTTATTTTGTTTTAGATTTCCAAGTGATTTGGTATGTTTCCTTAAATTTTCATATTTCTGCTTTTATTTCATCATGGTCAGAATCTGTGGCATTTATGACTCCTTTTTAAAGGAATTTTTAAAATGTTTTGATAGCCTATTATTGGATCAAGATTTTGGCTGCTTTGTGCAATATAAAGCTGGATAGAGATATATCTGTTCAATTTTATCTGTTTTATGATATTCAAATCTTTAATCTCCTTGTTTTTCAAATTTTTCACCTTTGAAAGACTGAGATATAATTCTCATAGAATTTTGGTTTTGTTCATTTCTTGTATTTCTAAGTTTTTGATTTGTTGAAATGCTATCTGAATTGTCACCTACACGTTTGAGAAATTCTTCAAGAAAATTGATTCAGTAATGAAAATGATCCTCTTTCTCATTTAAAGTTTTTTGTACTGAATTCAGATTTACTTTCAATTATTATTGCCACCACCGTTTTCTTTCTATTTGTGGTTACCTGATACGTTTGAGCTCATCTTTTTAAATTTATTTTTCTTTTTTAGCAGTGTTCTGTCCTTTTGTTTCCCTTTAAAATAGCTTATAGTTGGATTTTGGTTTTAACAAATTCTTAGAGGGGATTTTAAACTTTGTTCAAACAATGATTTTCTGTCTTAACCAAATGGTTAAACAAACTTCTGTCATATTATTTTAAATAGTTCATGTTTATATGCCTTGATCTGTCCATAATTATCTGTCTTTTGTGCTTTTATTTTTTTTTCCCTGGTAGTGAGAAAGGCCCATTTCTAAAAGGTAGAAAAGCTTTATTTACTGATTCAAGAACCATTATTTTAATTCATCCTTCTATATAATGTGAAATTTAGAATGATTTTATTTCTCCCCATCACTCTTTGGCTAATAGTAAGTGATATAAGATTCCAGACCCTGGTTATTACTACTTAATCATATTTATTACTAAATTGTAAATTGTTGCAGCAAATATTTTCTTTCAAAAATTATTTCCAACGTTCATGTTTAATTCTGTAGCTTTATTTTTAGCTGTTACTTAAGTGTAAATCTGTAGGTTTCACTTGTTTAATTGCCACCAGAGTCCTTTTACACCTTGACTTTCCCATGCTTAAGTTCCGCCTTTGATTCACCTCATTTATAACTGGAATCAGATCAGATCAGATCAGTCGCTCAGTCGTGTCCGACTCTTTGCGACCCCATGAACCGCAGCACGCCAGGCCTCCCTGTCCATCACCAGCTCCCGGAGGTCACCCAGACTCGCATCCATCGAGTCAGTGATGCCATCCAGCCATCTCATCCTCTGTCGTCCCCTTCTCCTCCTGCCCTCAATTCCTCCCAGCATCAGAGTCTTCTCCAATGAGTCAACTCTTCGCATGAGGTGGCCAAAATACTGGAGTTTCAGCTTTAGCATCATTCCTTCTAAAGAAATTCCAGGATTGATCTCCTTCAGAATGGACTGGTTGGATCTCCCTGCAGTCCAAGGGACTCTCAAGAGTCTTCTCCAACACCACAGTTCAAAAGCCTCAATTCTTCGGCGCTCAGCCTTCTTCACAGTCCAGCTCTCACATCCATACATGACCACAGGAAAGACCATAGCCTTGACTAGGCGAACCTTTGTTGGTAAAGTAATGTCTCTGCTTTTGAATATGCTATCTAGGTTGGTCATAACTTTCCTTCCAAGGAGTAAGCGTCTTTTAATTTCATGGCTGCAGTCACCATCTGCAGTGATTTTGGAGCCCAGAAAAACAAAGTCTGACACTGTTTCCACTGTTTCCCCATCTATTTCCCATGCAGTGATGGGACCAGATGCCATGATCTTCGTTTTCTGAATGTTGAGCTTTAAGCCAACCTTTTCACTCTCCACTTTCACTTTCATCAAGAGGCTTTTTAGCCCCTCTTCACTTTCTGCCATAAGAGTGGTGTCATCTGCATATCTGAGGTTATTGATATTTCTCCCGGCAATCTTGATTCCAACTTGTGTTTCTTCCAGTCCAGCATTTCTCATGATGTACTCTGCATATAAGTTAAATAAACATGGTGACAATATGCAGCCTTGACGTACTCCTTTTCGTATTTGGAACCAGTCTGTTGTTCCATGACCAGTTGTAACTGTTGCTTCCTGACCTGCATACAGATTTTTTAAGAGGCAGATCAGGTGGTCTGGTATTCCCATCTCTTTCAGAATTTTCCACAGTTTATTGTGATCCACACAGTCAAAGGCTTTGGCATAGTCAATAAAGCAGAAATAGATGTTTTTCTGGAACTCTCTTGCTTTTTCCATGATCCAGCGGATGTTGGCAATTTGATCTCTGGTTCCTCTGCCTTTTCTAAAACCAGCTTGAACATCAGGAAGTTCACGGTTCACATATTGCTGAAGCCTGGCTTGGAGAATTTTGAGCATTACTTTACTAGCGTGTGAGATGAGTGCAATTGTTCGGTAGTTTGAGCACTCCTTGGCATTGCCTTTCTTTGGGATTGGGATGAAAACTGACCTTTTCCAATCTTGTGGCCACTGCTGAGTTTTCCAAATTTGCTGGCATATTGAGTGTAGCACTTTCACAGCATCATCTTTCAGGACTTGGAATAGCTGAACTGGAATTCCATCACCTCCACTAGCTTTGTTCGTAGTGATGCTTTCTAAGGCCCATTTGACTTCACATTCCAAGATGTCTGGCTCTAGGTCAGTGATCACATCATCATGATTATCTGGGTCTTGAGCTCTTTTTTGTACAGTTCTTCTGTGTATTCTTGCCACCTCTTCTTAATATCTTCTGCTTCTGTTAGGTCCACACCATCTCTGTCCTTTATTGTGCCCATCTTAGCATGAAATGTTCCTTTGGTATCTCTGATTTTCTTGAAGAGATCCCTAGTCTTTCCCATTCTGTTGTTTTCCTCTATTTCTTTGCATTGATCACTGAAGAAGGCTTTCTTATCTCTTCTTGCTATTCTTTGGAACTCTGCATTTAAATGTTTATATCTTTCCTTTTCTCCTTTGCTTTTCGCTTCTCTTCTTTTCACAGCTATTTGTAAGGCCTCCCCAGACAGCCATTTTGCTTTTTTGCATTTCTTTTCCATGGGGATGGTCTTGATCCCTGTCTCCTGTACCTCCTCACGAACCTCATTCCATAGTTCATCAGGCACTCTATCTATCAGATCTAGGCCCTTAAATCTATTTCTCACTTCCACTGTATAATCATAAGGGATTGGATTTAGGTCATACCTGAATGGTCTAGTAGTTTTCTCTACTTTCTTCAATTTCAGTCTGAATTTGGCAATAAGGAGCTCATGGTCCGAGCCACAGTCAGCTCCTGGTCTTGTTTTTGCTGACTGTATAGAGCTTCTCCATCTTTGGCTGCAAAGAATATAATCGATCTGATTTCGGTGTTGACCATCTGGTGATGTCCATGTATAGAGTCTTCTCTTGTGTTGTTGGAAGAGGGTATTTGCTATGACCAGTGCATTTTCTTGGCAAAACTCTATTAGTCTTTGCCCTGCTTCATTCCGTATTCCAAGGCCAAATTTGCCTGTTACTCCAGGTGTTTCTTGACTTCCTACTTTTGCATTCCAGTCCCCTATAATGAAAAGGACATCTTTTTTGGGTGTTAGTTCTAAAAGGTCTTGTAGGTCTTCATAGAACCTTTCAACTTCAGCTTCTTCAGCGTTACTGGTTGGGGCATAGACTTGGATTACTGTGACATTGAATGGTTTGCCTTGGAAACGAACAGAGATCATTCTATCGTTTTTGAGATTGCATCCAAGTACTGCATTTCGGACTCTTTTTGTTGACCATGATGGCCACTCCATTTCTTCTGAGGGATTCCTGCCCACAGTAGTAGATATAATGGTCCTCTGAGTTAAATTCACCCATTCCAGTCCATTTTAGTTCGCTAATTCCTAGAATGTCAACATTCACTCTTGCCATTTCTTGTTTGACCACTTCCAATTTGCCTTGATTCATGGACCTGACATTCCAGGTTCCTATGCAATACTGCTCTTTACAGCATCGGACTTTGCTTCTATCACCAGACACATCCACAGCTGGGTATTCTTTTTGTTTTGGCTCCATCCTTTCATTCTTTCTGCAGTTATTTCTCCACTGATCTCCAGTAGCATATTGGGCCCCTACTGACCTGGGGAGTTTCTCTTTCAGTATCCTATCATTTTGTCTTTTCATACTGTTCATGGGGTTCTCAAGGCAAGAATACTGAAGTGGTTTGCCATTCCCCTTCTCCAGCGGACCACACCCTGTCATATCTCTCCACCATGACCCGCCCATCCCAGGTTGCCCCTCGGGCATGGCTGAATCTCATTGAGTTAGACAAGGGTGTGGTCCTTGTGTGGTTAGATTGACTAGTTATCTGTGAGAATGGTTTTAGTGTATTTGCCCTCTGATGCCCTCTTTCAAGACCTACTGTCTTACTTGGGTTTCTCTTACCTTGGGCGTGGGGTATCTCATCCCGGCTGTTCCTGGCTGCTCCCGGCCAGCGAAGACAGCCATCCTACCTTGGACGAGGGTCTCTCCTCCCCCCCCCCCCCCCCCCCCCCCGGGGGGGGGGGGCCCCCCCCCCCCCCCCCCTCAGTGCGCAACGCAGCCGGCACTCGTCGCGCACTAATAACTGGAATAGATTTACATAAATTTGTAGAACTGGTACATGGATTATATATTTTCAGAGACCTTGCATATCCAAACAAGACTGCCTGTTGCCTTAAAATCTGAAAGCCATCTGGCTATGTACAGAATGAATGAGTAATCACTTATTTTCTTAAGAAAAAAGTTTGTTTTCCTTTTTTTTTCCTCAAATTTGGGTTTAAAAAAAAAGTCTGAGCAAGAGAGGCATTCTTTTATTAAACTATAAATATTTAAACCAGAATTGTCCGTTTAGAAAAAAAAAAAAAATTTAAACAGCCAAAATTAGTAAAACTAGACAAAGGTAAATCCACCATCCAGATTTAATATAATGAAATATTTTTTCATATATACTTCAAATCTATTCTCTTGTGTTAAAGAAGAAAAATATTAAGAGTCAGCTAAATTCCCAATCTGACTTCTGACTAGAGTATTTTTCTTTAATCTTTTAAAATTTTATTTATTCACTTATTTTTGGCTGTGCTGGGTCTTCGTTGCTGCACAGGCTTTTCCCTAGTTGCATAAACTTCTCATTGCGGTGGCTTCTCTTGTTACGGAACACAAACTTAGCTGCCCAGGGCATAGGGGGTCTTCTGAGCCCAGGGATGGAACCCGTGTCCCCTGAACTAGCAGACAGATTCTTGACCACTGGACCACTAGGGCATTCCTTTTCTTTAGTCTTGACATTTAAAAAGTGTTGGTGTATGTATAGGTATGTGTCTTTTTGCATTTATTATTCTTTTCTGGAATGCAGATAAATTTTTTCCTGTTGACTCATTTTGCTTAGTTCAGAAATGTGTTTACTAAATTTTAGTGTCTATATTAAGATGCTAATATATTAAGATGTAATATTAGACAGCATCATCAACTCAATGGACATGAATTTGAGCAAACTCTGGGAGATAGTGGAGGATAGAGAAGCCTGGCAGGCTGCAGTCCATGGGATCACAAAGAGTCAGAGATGACTTAGCGACTGAACAACAACAAACAAAAATTTTAATACACATTGCTGGTTTAATTATATGTGCATGTATATACATAAATACGTATCACATATATACATTTATATTTCTATAGATATATACGTATACATGCATGCACATATGTATGTATATGCATATATATACATGCACACGTGCATGCTGAGTTGTTTCCATCGTGTCCAACTCTGTGCGACCCTATGGATTGTAGCCTGCTAGGTTCCTCGGTCCATGGGATTCTCCAGGCAAGAATGCTGGAGTGGGTTGCCATGCCCTCCTCCAAGAGATCTTCCCAACCTAGGGATTGAACCTGCATCTCTTATATCTCCTACATTCGCAGGCAGGTTCTTTACCACTAATGTTACCTGGGAAGCCCATATTTATGCATATATTTATATAAATGTTACACATCAATAAAATGATAGCCTCCTGCTTTTACAGCTACTAAAAAGTCTAGGTGGAAGACGGGAAGCTGTCTTTGCATCGTGGAGATGTGACATTATATATCTTTTTTTGTGATTTCTTTCTTGGGAATGTGGATTTTCTAGATATAGGATTATCAGTGTTTTTCATTTGATCTTTTTTACTTAGCACTTGTTTTCCTATAAATGATCTGTATTTTATCCTGGTGTCAGTGTGAGTGTCAATTTTTCTCAGTGTCAATTGTATATTTCCTATACAATGTCAGTGCTCTTTGTTGCTTTGAATTCACATTTTCATCTATTCTGGCATTTGTATTCATTTTCTTTATTCTAAATTTTATTTATCTGTTTTTGGCTGCCCTCGGTCTTTGTTGTTGCGTTCAGGCTTTTTCCAGTTGCAGTGCGCAGGGGCTGCTCTCTAGTTGTGTGGCCGGGGTTCTCGGTGTGGAGCACAGGCTCTAGGGTGCAGGTTCAATGCTTGTGGCACATGGGCTAGGTTGCCCTGCAGCACGTGGAATCTTCTGGGACCAGGAATTGAACCCATGTCCCCTGCATTGCCAGGTAGGCTCTCAGCTCCTGGACCAGCAGGGAAGTCCTGTGTTTATTTTCTAACATGAATCTCTTCTCTATCATTTGTATGAAAAAACCTTGCCCAGATCCATTCCCCTCTAAGATTGTAATCTCCGGATTCCTAAAAATCCATGTTTCCTTGATATTCTAAGACCAAGCGCAGAGGTCCATAGTTTCTAGTTTCATGTAGCGATGATGGCAACGATGATGACAGTGACAGCAAACGATGGCTATCTACTCATCAAGGGTGCTGTGCGTATAAATCCATTTCATCTTCACACCACTTGGTACTGTTATCCTCATCCCAGTGGACTAGTCACTAATAGATGGGAAAGCTCTGATTTTAGTCCAGAAGTTTGGCTCCCGAATCCCCATTCTCAGCCATGAAATAGTTCTATAGGCACTGTGCTGTGTGAGGTACACTTCCATTGCATCTACAGGAAAATGGATCCTTTCTTTCATGCTAGTGCTTCTTTGCACAGACTCCTCCCAATTACATATTTGTTGTTTTTCATACTGATCCTCAAACAGAGAAAAGATTTTCTATACCCAGCCCTCGCCCGCTGACAAATTCATCTCTCAGAGTCTCCTTGGTGCTTCTACAATCCCTTTCTCAGATCTGAAGCTTGAAAGCAAGTTGTTGGGTTTATGCCACATAACCCTTCTGCTGCCTGACAGTCGTTTATCCAGTATGATTCTACCTCACTGAGTTTCAGAAGTCTGGGCATGGGACTTCCTGGTGGTCCGGTGGTTAACACTGAAATGCAGGGAGTGTGCTTTTGGTCTCTGGTTGAGAACTAAGAAACTACATGCCATGTGGTGCAGCCAAAAAGTAAAAAATAATAAAATAATAATATTTAAAAAGAAGTCTAGGCACAATGATATGATTCCTAATTGAATATGATCTGTTTTGCAATTGGGGGTAATTTCTCCCAAAGCTTAGTGGTATTATCAATTGATAGTTTTCTTTGCTAGTCCTACTGCATTTTTGCCTCTTTCCATGTGTCTTGAAGGGCACTGCAGAAGAAACAGGTAAAGGGAATCAGGCACAGGTAGCAGATCACCATCATACTTCTGAAGGGTACAGTCACTGCTAGCAATTCCGTTTATTTGGCTGGATGGCCCATTTGCTCCAGAATGTTCATCAGTATAGAGGGCTGTTGACTTGCATCTTTTTACTCACACTTTCAGTCTCATCTCAAAAACTGAAACCATTAGCAAGAAGAAGGAAGTTGAAAACCCAAGTGAAGAAGAGAAGAGAAGGAAGAAAGAAAGTAAGAAAGCAGAGCATCTGTGGAGTGAGTCCACCGCTGCTTAAACTGCTGTAGAAGAGCAAGGTTGAAGTGTGGTTTCCCTCACAGTTGGTTTTCTTAAATTCATCGCCGCTCTCATTACTTGACCGCAAAGGGAAAGGAAAGTGTTCCATTGTCACTAAATTACTTGCCTGAAGAAGGAAGGAAGTTTATATTGGCTTAATCCTGATTCATCTCTAGGAAAATGTGCCCTCTCTTTCTCATGAAATTCAATTCATTATTGGAAAATCCCACTGCTAACATGAACAAATTGAATTATTCCATTGGGTTTTATTGCTCTAAAAAGCAATTCATTCATTGACAACAGAAACTATATTACTAAAAGGGAAAAAAAATAATACTTAATAACAAGGATGTCCCATGTGAATTCTCTCCCCAAAGGTTTTCTTGTGATTTGGGCTCCTAATAAATAAATAAAATGCATTTACTATGCTGCTGTTCTTATTATTCTATTATTCCAGAATGTGAACCACTGAACAATACCCATCATGTTCTGGATTCAAGATTCAGCTCTGGACCTTTGGCTTGTCCCCTCAATGCAAGCAGAGGCCAAGTATATTCCAATCTATGATCTTGTCTTCACTTTAGAGTAAAGCTTGTCCTCCCCACTCGTTTATAAGCTCTGGGTATTGGAGGATGGCCAAAGTGCTTGTTGTCATTCTCCCTGACTCTTAAATTGTTGGTTTTATACTTTTTAACTAAGATAAGATAACGCTGGGAGTGAAAAATAGTTTGCTTTCATTTTATGATATTTTAATAGGCCATCATAAGGTACTGTCATTTTGCTAGCTTAGTAACAGACACAGTCACCTTTCCAGGGGTAGCCGACATGTCTGTTACTTTCAGGAGAAATGCCTTCAGAAAGCTTTGCAAACCTGAATACTGACTAGAGGAGCAAAGGTATATTAAAGAAAAAAAAAAAAAAGTACTAACAACAAATGAGACTATGTTAACTGAGCCGCATTCTATTTGTTTTTAGCTTTATCTTATTCTATTCTGTTGATTAATTTTTGGCTGTGCCACAGGGCGAGTGGGATCTTAGTTCCCCAACCAGGAATCCAACCCATGCCTCCTGTATTGGAAACACTGAGTCTTAACCCCCGGACCACCAGGGAATTCTCTAGCTTTAAAATTTCCCCTAGAAATTGAGCACTTAAGAAATAAAATTTGTGAAGTGCTGCATTTTTCATGATCTAAAGTTTTATATCCTCAGTTATAAGGAAAACAAAAATGTTTTCTGCAAGCAGTAATGTTGAGATTTGGGGCATCTCTGAGGGGATTTCTGTTTTAAATGTGCGTTCTGTATACAAACTGGCCTTCTTCATTCTTCCCTCCGTGTTACCATTGGTCACCATGGAGGCTGCTGCTGGAAATAGCCCTTTTAGATGCTGCTGAGATGAACCGCATACTCCTGGTCTTGCATCATTCTCAGGAGTCCCTGGTAGGCTAGTAACACTGTATCAGAGCCCATGCCATGCCTGCCTCTAAGGTGCTGGGGTCCCATCACTGGATCCAGGCTGCTGTGGTCCAGGTGACATAAGCCCAGAGGCATTTAGGAAGATGCACCATGGGGAGGTGGGGAGTAGATGATGGACAGATTAAACCGTATCTAATTGTTTCTGTTTGACCATTTTTTACCCATGAAAATGACTATTTCATATGTCTTAACCTAATACATTCCCCTGATACTGCTGATGTTAGAGGTGATGTGGGCGAGGTGCTCTTGTGATATTCCCCCCTTCTCCCCACCTCCCCTTCTCCCCCCACCCCCCTCCTTACTCCTCCTCCCCATCTTCTTCCTCTTCATCCTTTCCTCCCTATACAGTCATTTGGGATTGTAATTTAGGAATCAACAAGGAACCCCAATCTTTCTCTCCTTTTTCTTTCCATTACATTTTTTAAAAATAAACAAATCATCTCAAAGCTTAAAAACTCTATAACAGTGACTCCATGAAGAATAACTATAACTAAATTGGATTTCCTGAGAGCTGGAGCTGTGTATGTCCCAGTGTCTGGCTTTGGGTGGGACCTGTGCAGGCCTGCCACGGGCAGAAGGGGTTGTGGCCACCCAGAAAGTGACAAGGGATGCTCTGTACTGAACCGCTGCAGGGGCTAACACTGCCTTCTCTCACTGCGAATGTCCCCCTCCCTCTGTCTCTTACAAGGACCCTTGTGATGATAGTGGACCCACCTGGATAATCCAGGATGGTCTCCAACTAAAAACCCTTAAGTTAACCACATTGGCAAGGTCCCTTTTGGCCATATAAAGTAGCATATTAACAGGAATCAGAATCTGGAGACCTTTGAAGAGTTATCATTCTATCTTCCATTTCTTATGATACTGGAAAGAACTCAGTCTTCCCAGATAGTCTAATGGTCTGGACAGATGGCCTTTTATATTTTTAAATCAGCATTCTATCAAAGATCGTTTTCCTGTCTTCCCTTCTTTCTGTCAATACCGTAAGTGTCAGGTACCTGTTTTAGCCCAGACCAGTGATGATAACAAGAGAAATCAAAGGACCTCCCATCTCCCCCTTTGACTGATCCTTTAAGACAGAGCTGTGAGAACGTGGCTGTCACCCCGCTTGCTATTCCTTGGACAAGCCTTCCATCAACAAGTTGGGGCATCCTGATGACAGAACACTCACTGAACATTTCGAATTCCTGAATGCTGCCAAACTGCTCACACAGGGGCTGCCCTCCTGATTCCTACACTTTCTGACAGATGAGACTCTTGCACACAGACACCACGTTAGAGTCTGACTACCAAGCAAGCGTGGAACATCTCTGGCATTAAAACCCAAAGTCAGCAGTGTGTGGGCCTTATTGATAAGTTGTCTGTGGCCAAGCAAGGAGCTGTCACAATGGCTGCATTTCTACACAGGGTGGGATTGTAAGGGGTGGAGGATGGGGTGGGGAGGGTGCAGAGTTTTGTCCGGGTGCCACAGCTCCCTCAGTTTGCCGTTGAGAATGAACGCCTCAGCGGCTTCCCTTAAGCCTTTAAGCTCCCTCTCACCAGGTCTAAAATAACCGGGGACTGGCAGAAGCCTAGAGCTATTCCTTTCCAGGTTTGTAGCATTGTTATTTTTTCTAAACTCCACTTGTGGAATGTTTAATGCCAATCCAACTTGCAAAGCCATCTGATATGAGCACATCATCCCATAAGCATTTCTGACAGCCAGTGTCACTGTGCATCTTTTTTTTATCACCCTCCTCTTTACAAGGTATCACAGATAGGACGCCAGGTTCAGCTGTGATTAATAGGGCTCTCTCACCATTGACTTCACTGGGCTCCAGCCTCCCAAGAAAAATGTGGCTGCTGATAAATCTCACGTGATAAGAGCTGTGTTATATAAGGCGAGCATTTCACTCATATTATTATGACCGCCTGGTAGTTTGCAGAGTTCAATTGAATTGACAGGGCCTCTTGTCCCATTGATTTTGCTTGGTTTCTGCGGAGTGAGCAAAACAAATTCTTACAGGACTGATAGAGATGAGACTATTTGGCTGCTTGTGTATTTTGGGAGGCATTTCCAGACTATTTTACATATTTTGAAAAGGTTTCTCTAGGGGTCTTTCAGTGTTTTTTCCCTCAGAAATTAATACATCAATGTTTCTGGTGGAATATGAAGCTGAGCAATTAAAAAAATTGTCTAGGAACAGTCTTGAAGCAAAGACAAAAGTGCAGTTTTCTTTCCATTTGTAATGCCCCAGTATGAATATGGGGGCTGTTGTTAAGGTGTAAATGTGCAAGAGACTTGTGGATGAAAGGGCAAATTGTTTGAGTTACTCAATTTCTAAATGGCAAAAGAGTTCAGTGGTTAAAAAGAAAAAAGAAAAGGAAAGCACCTTGGGTTTGATGGGAGCCTAAAGAATATTCCTAAAGAGTTGCTTACTGGAAACATTCTGAAGGACATTTAATTGTGCACACAGGGCATTAAGAGGAACAGAGAAGACTTTCCTTTGAATTGAAGTCTGTTGGGGAAGAACTGGGGGGAGCCGTTTCAATTCAAAGCATAACTTCCAGCAAAGCTAAAAATCATCATTTGTTTGTAGAGCAGCATACAATCATAAGGTCCAGATAAATAAATAAATTGGTCTTTATGAGGGTAACAAGTGATGAGCAGAGCTTTTCATTTTAAAGAAAAAATGTTTCCCGAGTAAAGAGAGAAGCAAAGCTCACCTTGACCACCCTCCTTCAGCTGCTGTCATACCCATGTTCCATGAACACGTGACTCGAGTCCAGCCACAGTGCAAAGCTTGCAACCCTCAAACTTGATCTTTTTCATGAGCCACGCCTTGGCTCGAGCTGTTCCCTTGACCTGAAATCCTCTCTTACCTGTTGTTAAGACCTAGAACAGAGTCATCACCACCTCTCATCAAAACCGGTATCTCTTTTCTGAAGTCTGTGAGCACATTGTCCACACGTCTTTTATTTATTTATTTTTGACCACAGTGGGTCTTCATTGCACGCAGGCTTCTCTCTAGTTGCGGTGAGCAGACGGCTCAGTGGTTGTGGTGCATGGGCCTAGTTGCCCCCCAACACACGGGATCTTCCCAGACCAGGGACCAAACCAGCATGCCCTGCATTGGCAGGGTCTTCCAGCACCCCCTAGATTGTGACCTTGACGTCTGTATGGCTGCCCTGTCCCAGAAGATCAGAACCTCTCTGCAAGTGCTGACTTATGATCGAATGGTTTTGTGCCCAGAGAAGAAACACCAACAAGTCCAAGGAACAGCCCATCACCCTCTATTTCTTATCAAGTCCAAGAACGTGAAACTCTTAATGTAAAAAATCTTCTCTGATGAAGAAAGCAGAGGGTGGTTGTAAAATTTAAAATCCTCTAATATAAAATGTTCATGTGGGCAGATCCAACAGAGAAGAAACTAAGCCTCAGGGATTTTCACTCTGAAATCCATGGATTTGCTCTCTTGTTGTTTTCGCCTCTTCCCAGTAATTCCATGTGATGGAGGCATTTTGCAGGGGTTAATCTACATGTGATGAAGTTTCAAAGAAATCATATACTGTACTCTACTTATGGGGTCCTGGAGTCTTTCTTTACTAGACAGCATGGTACAAAACAGTGATAAACAAGCTGATGCTTATCACGGTAGATAATACTTTTTTTTTCCTTTTCTTTATTTCTTCTTTTCTCTATCATCCCCAAAGCAAGTGTGCATTATTGTGAGTGATTTTTTTCATTACAATCAGGCCTTGTGCATATTCTAGCATAACTGGAGAATCTCTGGAACCCAGACCCATGCAAGATCCAGGTGATCAGTTTTATTTCACAAGACCTCCTGTGGTCGCAGACCCGTGTCCATCTGACCTTGGCTTTCTGATAAAAGTGATGGCAGGTGTTCAGATCTGGTCTGCACTGAGCACTGATATGGGGAACTCAGTCCTTGGGACTTCCCTGGAGTCCAGGGGATAAGGATCCGCCTTGTAGTTCCGGGGACTCGGTTTGATTCCTGATCGGGGAACTAAGAACCCACTTGCCTAGGAGCAAATAAGCCTGCGTGCCACAGCTTGAGAGTTTGAGTGTCACAACTGAGACCTGATATAGCCGAAGAGACTCGGTTCTGCCGCCTCCAGCCATGGGCCTGCTGGGCAGGAAGTTACCCTCCCCTCTGAATGTGCAGCACAGTAGAACAACAGAGAGTTTCAAAGGGACTGATTCTGATTCTGCGAGAAATAAACAGCCCATCCTCAGTAATGACTGACTTAGACTAGTTTCTTTCCTATGCTTGATAAATATGAGACAGTGACAGCTAAGAGAATCCTACACCAATGTTGATCAACCTTGAACTTCTAATTGAAAGTCAAAAGTATGCAAATTAATGAGATGTAAAAAATGAGGTCAAAGTAATGAAGAGGTTTTTTTTTTTTCCCTAAGTCTCAACTTAGAGAATTTTAGTGACTTGTGGATGTACTTTAGTTCTCCTGACTGTTTCTTCTCTCATTTCAAAATGAGAATACAATTAATAGCCAAATGGAAGAGATAATGACACACCAAGGTGGAAGAGGATCCAATCCACTATTGTCCAAATTCCTAGAAATCAGTGGTGTTTAGGGAGCTTTGTGGCTGGGTCTGGAGTGCCGAAGGATGCATTGTCCTCATCACAGAGAGTGAGGTAGGGTGGAAGGACCACAGACTCCCAGTCTGAAGCTGTGGAAGTGCCCATCCCCTCTGCCTCTCCTCAACCTCATTCTACAAGGTCGGCTCACAGGACTGGCTGAGCTCTGTGGAATGACAGAGAAAGTGCTCCGAAAACTGAGACACAATACAGTTGTTTCTTATCACAATCCTTGAAATTACTGCTTTATAATTTATCGATGCTTCCTTCCTCCCAATCTGTTTCAGACACATGCAATTTAGTTTACTATTTGTGGAAAGAAAATGCCTTCCAAAGCCCCAAGCACCTCTCACCTGGATGTTGACAGACAGCAGCAGGCTTTGGTTTCGGTTGCTTTGCCTGTGGTCAGCGTGCAAGGCAGTATCTTCCATTTCCACGATGGAAGCGAAAGAGGAAAGCGATTGAAGGAAAGAGCATCATGGGGAAGCTTGGGGCTCAGACCGATTTTTCTCTTTTGTTTAAAATTATTTCCAAGAGATTAGAACTACATGCTTTAAGTCTGAACAAATGTAAATAACTTGAGGATGATCTGTTTGTGATTATTCATACTGCTTTTCCTATGATGAGATTGCTGGATGGCATCACTGACTCAACCATCATGAGGTTGAGCAAACTCAGGGAGATAATTAAGGACAGAGGAGCCTGGTGTGCTGCAGTTCATGGGATCACAAAGAGTCAGAGGAGACTTAGTGACTGAAGGACAACTGTGCTGTTAACCCTCTTCTGATGTAAATCCTTGGCCAAAGCAGGCCACTGGGGTGAGGGGCCTGCAGCCTCAAGTAACCCTGAGTGTCAGACTCCATGGAAGAATTTCTCTTCCTTCCCCTAAAATTTCTATTCCTTTCTCTACCCTCTCTGCTAGCGTAGCAGAGAGTGATAAGTTTAAGAGTTAAAATAGTTATGCTCTTTTGTTCTTCTGTTTCTTAATATATTTATTTTATTAAAGTACAGTTGACTCACAGTGTTTCAGCTACACAGCAAGGTGATTCAGTTATACATATACATGTATGTTATTTTTCAGAGTATTTTCCATTATAGGTTATTTGACAATATGTTGACTGCAGTTCCTTGTGCTATACAGTAAATCTTTGTTGCATATCTTTTTTAAAAATTAGAAATCTAGCATCTGTTCATACTAAGTCAAACAAGTAGAATCAAAATGTCATAAATTTTTTAGTTAGGCAAAGGTTCATAAGTTTTCTAAAATATATATATTATGAATACTATTTATATACATGTATACAAAAGCTTTTCTACTGTGCTTGATAAAGGCTTGAGAAAGAATATCAAAAAAAGAGAAGAGATGAAGAAATTGGAAAACAAACTGAAATGGGAGCACTTTGTTCTTAATAAATCTATTTTGACTGCAAAAAAGAAAAAAAGCGTAGCTGATTGTGTTGGAAATTGAAAACTGAAAATGACAAAATCCAAAATCTTTACCTTTACCATTAATAACAACAACAATAATAATAATAGGCAACTTTTACTGAATTTCTTCTATGTGTCAGATGCTGTACTGGGTACTGACATATTTCAACTCATGTAATTTCATCCTTACAACGGCCCTGAAAGGTATGTGTCATACTTTCCATTTTTCATATGAGTCAACATCAGCTCACATGGTTGGCATAACTTGGAAAGCTTTTAAGAGGCAAAGCTGGGACTCCAACCTGCATCCGACTCCAGGCCTTCGTTCCCTTCACTCCTCCGTGCTGCTGCTCTACTATTTATTAGCTAGATGAGCCGGATGGATGGATTTACAGAGCTCCAGGCCTTAAGGTCAAATAACCTTTGGCTTCGTGTCTCTACCCTGTCACTTATCACCCTGGAGGTCTTGCAAGAGTCTGTTAATCACACTAAGCCTGTTGTTTCATCTGTGAAGTGCTGTTAATATTGGGCCTCCAATCCTCATAGGATCACTGGGGGACCCAAAGGACAATGTGTTCTGAGTGTTACACAGACATCCGGGCTTCTTACAACTCTTGCCTCTTGAATGGTATTGTTTGCAAAGCTTGTTCTTAAAGACGTGTTTGTCTTAAAGGTTTTATATTACTCTAAGACATGGACATTTACCAAGTAGTTCAAGCCATGACAGGCAATAAAACCTTTATTTAATTAGAGCCCAAATATTTATAAACTCTATGATCTACATTGCTTTTTGCTGTTTTCTTGAACTTCACTTTTGAGGGCAAGATGTCAGTAAGAAAACAAGTGAACAGCCTAGATTTGCTAAAAATCCAAACAGCTTCTAAGATATTTATTTCTAGGGTCACCATCAGAGGCTGTTGGAGCAGGAATCTTCCCTGGGGGCCATAGACTTCAAGTTGCTAGTCCAAAGTTGCCTCTCCCACTAGAAGCCTTGAACCCATGTAGCTCTTTCTGTCACATCTGCTCATGATTCTTTCTGAACCCCATCGTTGCCTTGGCATCTTATTGCATGCACACTGACTCTCAGAGCCAGTTTTACATCTTCTCCATCCACATGGAAAGGTACATTTTTCTGTTCCTGTGGATAGGGCCTTCCCAGGTGGTGCAGTATTAAGGAACCCGCCTGCCAATGCAGGAAATTCAAGAGACCCAGGTTTGATCCCTGGGTCTGGAGGAGCCCCTGGAGAAGGAAATGGCAACCCATTCAGTATTCTTGCCTGGAAGTTTCCACGCCTGGCAGGCCACAGTTCATGGGGTCACAAAGAGTCGGACATGACTGAGCACACACACACACACACACACACACACACACACACACACACAGAGTGGATGGATTAATTTTTAAAAGACTTGCAGGCACTGAGACTGGAAGTAGAAATTCCCGATTGTTTCAAAATATCTTGTTCCCCAAACTGTCTCATTCATGTTTTTTTGTTGTTGTTGTTGTTTGTTTTTACTGTTGTTATTTGTCTTCTCTCATAATGGCAAACTAAGTTCACAGGGAAACTTGAATTAGCTCCGACACATCGTCAACTTGAACTAACCATTCCCTTGAGCTGCCATTGCGCTCTGCAGATTGCTCCAGTTCCCCTGAAAATGGCCATTCTGACTCCTGAGCTTTACCTGGCCATCAGGGAGGACGGCATTGCGTTGCAATATGGAAGATGAAAAGCACAGAAAGATGACTTGTTGTTACAGCTGAAAGCAAACACAGGAAGATGTTGTGTTTGTGGAGCGTTAGGACTAGTCGTCGGGGAAGGCAATGGCACCCCACCCCAGTACTTTTGCCCCATGAACGGAGGAGCCTGATAGGCTCCAGTCCATGGGGTCGCTAAGAGTTGGACACGACTGAGCGACTTCACTTTCACTTTTCACTTTCATGCATTGGAGAAGGAAATGGCAACCCACTCCAGTATTCTTGCCTGGAGAATCCCAGGGACAGGGGAGCCTGGTGAGCTTCCATCTATGGGGTCGCACAGAGTCGGACACGACTGAAGCGACTTAGCAGCAGCAGCAGCAGCAGGACTAGTCGTTCCTTAGTCTCAGATGGAGATAATTGTACTTGAAACAAGAATGTGCCCAAAAGTGGAATGTGGATATCGTTTTTCACGGTCATGTTTTCCTTAGGACTATTTCCTCTTGATTGTTTCTTTCCTAGCAGTGGCTCCTCTAGGGCTTTGGGAAGAGCACAAAAACAGAACATTCGAACCTCTTGCTTTGAAACAAGGATTAGAATTAACAGCCCTTCAAATACAGCGACAAATGAATCCAGCCCGAATCCCAATGAGAGGGGTCAATCCAGTTCTTTTCACTTCCGAGATCAGAGGACGGGGGGGGGGGGGGAGCGATATTCACACAAAGACGCAAGAGAGGGTAAAGTACTTGCCCAAGGCCACACAGCAAGTTTCTGAGCGACTTGTAAGCAATGACACGCACAGAAAGGTCTTAATTGTTGGAGGCCTAAGATGGTAGGAAACTCGTGACGTGTGAGGCATCCAGCAGTTCCTCTGCAGTCCAAGTGGTTGCCATATCAACTGCCACGAGGTGGGAAGCCAGCCAACCAGTGCGTGCTCAGTGGTGTCTGACTCTTTGCGACCACATGGACTGTAGCCCCTGCCAGGCAACTCTGTCCATGGAATTTTCCAGGCAAGAATACTGGAGTGGGTTGGAGGTGAGGAGCAATCAGCTTAAACCCCAGAGTCAGGCAGGAGCAGAATGCAAGTGTCTGTGTTTGAGTAGAGAGCTGCCTCTACCCTCGTATACATGGCTGCAGGACCTAAAACCGTGGCCTGGGTCTTCTGTGCAGGGTTCCCAGAGCAAACCTCGTTTGGGAAGGTGAGCACTGGATGTGCTCTATGATTTCTAGACTCAAAGTTCTTGGACCAGAATGGCCGTGTTTACCGCAACAGTAATGAATGTGGGGCAGAACCTCCAAGATAATTTGAACAATAAACATTTTTAACCTGATTCACACAGGGCAGAGAAAGTCCATGTGATAGATTTTTCATTTGAGGCCAAAAAGAATTGGAGGTAATCTCAGAAGTGTTCCTCTTTGAGCCCAGAGGCCAAAACTTGCAGCTTAAAGAAGAAGTATAATGTGAGCTTTAAAATGGATTATCAAGAGCCAAATAGAATAAAATTGGGGTCTGAGTAGATGAGTTGGTAATGTGTTGGTAGATTTCCTAGATGAATCTTTTGACCAGTTGAATAGCACCAATAAGATGGTTTTAATGTAACATCTAAAATTGCTAAGCTTTGATATTGTAAGTAACCTGACCACATAATGTGATGCTAAGAGTAACTTGATTTTGCTGATATTGTTCTAAAGCAGATCCTCTTTATCAAAGTCATAGATACATAGGGCTATTTCAAAGATAATGTGAAAAGTCCTTTTCACAGTTACTAGTTTGTATCATCAACTTTCAATCATACCTGTACGTCTAGTATAAGCAGTTGGTTATATAAGCTTGTCTGAACTTAAGAAAGGAATGATTAAGCTAGGAAGTGTAATCTACTGTGTTCACCTATAAAATGCACCACCTGAAAAAAAAAATCTGTATTAAAAGCAGGCAGTCTATCAGGTACAATATTTTAAAATGCTAACTCAGTTCCCAGAGTTAATCTGCATGCTGCCCCAAGATGAGTCCCCTTCCCAACCCTCGGGTAAATCAACTTGGAGGATGGATCCACTGGAAATCTAATATGATTTCCTACTTTCTCAAGTATGCAAACTTCCTAGGTGGCTCGGCGATAAAGAATCCACCTGCCAAAGCAGGAGACATGAGAGACGTAGGTTCCATCACTGGGTTGGGAAGATCCCCTGGAGGAGAGCATGGCAACCCACTCCAGTATTCTTACCTGGAGAATTCCACGGACAGAGGAGCCTGGTGGGCTACAGTCCATCAGATCAGATCAGATCAGATCAGATCAGTCGCTCAGTCATGTCCGACTCTTTGCAACCCAATGAATCGCAGCAGGCAAGGCCTCCCTGTCCATCACCAACTCCCAGAGTTCACCGAGACTCACATCCATCGAGTCAGTGATGCCATCCAGCCATCTCATCCTCTGTCGTCCCCTTCTCCTCCTGCCCTCAATCCCTCCCAGCATCAGAGTCTTCTCCAATGAGTAAACTCTTCACATGAGGTGGCCAAATTACTGGAGTTTCAGCTTTAGCATCATTCCTTCCAAAGAACTCCCAGGGCTGATCTCCTTCAGAATGTACTGGCTGGATCTCCTTGCAGTCCAAGGGACTCTCAAGAGTCTTCTCCAACACCACAGTTCAAAAGCATCAATTCTTCAGTGCTCAGCCTTCTTCACAGTCCAGCTCTCACATCCATACATGACCACAGGAAAAACCGTAGCCTTGACTAGACGAACCTTTGTTGGCAAAGTGTTGTCTCTGCTTTTGAATATGCTATCTAGGTTGGTCACAACTTTCCTTCCAAGGAGTAAGCGTCTTTTAATTTCATGGCTGCAGTCACCATCTATAGTGATTTTGGAGCCCCCCCAAAATAAAGTCTGACACTGTTTCTACTCTTTCCCTATCTGTTTTCCATGAAGTGATGGGATCAGATGCCATGATCTTCGTTTTCTGAATGTTGAGCTTTAAGCCAACCTTTTCACGCTCCACTTTCACTTTCATCAAGAGGCTTTTTAGTTCCTCTTCACTTTCTGCCATAAGGGTGGTGTCATCTGCATATCTGAGGTTATTGATATTTCTCCTGGCAATCTTGATTCCAACTTGTGTTTCATCCAGTCCAGCGTTTCTCATGATGTACTCTGCATATAAGTTAAATAAGCAGGGTGACAATATACAGCCTTGACGTACTCCTTTTCCTATTTGGAACCAGTCTGTTGTTCCATGTCCAGTTCTAACTATTGCTTCCTGACCTGCATACAAATCTCTCAAGAGGCAGGTTAGGTGGTCTGGTATTCCCATCTCTTTCAGAATTTTCCACAGTTGATTGTGATGCACACAGTCAAAGGCTTTGGCATAGTCAATAAAGCAGAAATAGATGTTTTTCTGGAACTCTCTTGCTTTTTCCATGATCCAGCAGATGTTGGCAATTTGATCTCTGGTTCCTCTGCCTTTTCTAAAACCAGCTTGAACATCAGGAAGCTCACGGTTCACATATTGCTGAAGCCTGGCTTGGAGAATTTTGAGCACTACTTTACTAGCGTGTGAGATGAGTGCAACTGTGTGGTAGTTTGAGCATTCTTTGGCATTGCCTTTCTTTGGGATTGGAATGAAAACTGACCTTTTCCAGTCCTGTGGCCACTGCTGAGTTTTCCAAATTTGCTGGCATATTGAGTGCAGCACTTTCACAGCACCATCTTTCAGGATTTGGAATAGCTCCACTGGAATTCCATCACCTCCACTAGCTTTGTTCGTAGTGATGCTTTCTAAGGCCCACTTGACTTCACATTCCAGGATGTCTGGCTCTAGGTCAGTGATCACACCATCGTGATTATCTGGGTCGTGAAGATCTTTTTTGTACAGTTCTTCTGTGTATTCTTGCCACCTCTTCTTAATATCTTCTGCTTCTGTTAGGTCCATACCATTTCTGTCCTTTATCGAGCCCATCTTTGCATGAAATGTTCCTTTGGTATCTCTGATTTTCTTGAAGAGATCCCTAGTCTTTCCCATTCTGTTGTTTTCCTCTATTTCTTTGCATTGATCACTGAAGAAGGCTTTATTATCTCTTCTTGCTATTCTTTGGAACTCTGCATTCAGATGTTCATATCTTTCCTTTTCTCCTTTGCTTTTTGCTTCTCTTCTTTTCACAGCTATTTGTAAGGCCTCCCCAGACAGCCATTTTGCTTTTTTGCATTTCTTTTCCATGGGGATGGTCTTTGTCCCTCTCTCCTGTACAATGTCACGAACCTCATTCCATATTTCATCATGCACTCTATCTATCAGATCTAGGCCCTTAAATCTATTTCTCACTTCCACTGTATAATCATAAGGGATTTGATTTAGGTCATACCTGAATGGTCTAGTGGTTTTCCCTACTTTCTTCAATTTCAGTCTGAATTTGGCAATAAGGAGTTCATGGTCTGAGCCACAGTCAGCTCCTGGTCTTGTTTTTGCTGATTGTATAGAGCTTCTCCATCTTTGGCTGCAAAGAATATAATCGATCTGATTTCGGTGTTGACCATCTGGTGATGTCCATGTATAGAGTCTTCTCTTGTGTTGTTGGAAGAGGGTGTTTGTTATGACTAGTGCATTTTCTTGGCAAAACTCTATTAGTCTTTGCCCTGCTTCATTCCGTATTCCAAGGCCAAATTTGCCTGTTACTCCAGGTGTTTCTTGACTTCCTACTTTGGCATTCCAGTCCCCTATAATGAAAAGGACATCTTTTTGGGGTGTTAGTTCTAAAAGGTCTTGTAGGTCTTCATAGAACCGTTCAACTTCAACTTCTTCAGCATTACTGGTTGGGGCATATATTTGGATTCCTGTGACATTGAATGGTTTGCCTGGAAACGAACAGTCCATAGGGTTGCAAAAAGCTGGACACAACTGAAGCGACTTAGCATGATGCGTGCATGCAAGTCATAAGCTGGAAAAGTTTGCCATTGAGAAAGCCAAAACTCTATTTTTAATGAATGTCTCTTACATTGCTCACCTAGGCAATATGCTGAAATGGAAGTGAAACAACTAACTAAATAGCTAACGTTTATTGAGAAGTGAACACTAGTTGCTGTATGCCTGGCACTGTGCTGAGTATTAACCTCTGATATCAAATTTAATCCATATAAGAGTCCAGAGTTATCGACATGTTTCAGATGAGGACACTGAGTTGCCAAGTTAGGGTAACTTGCCAACGTCACATGTAGACAGGGAACAGAACCAAGATTGGAAAGGTGGTCAAACTTTTGTCCCACAATCTTTTATTATTATTTGAAGTATAGTTGACTTACGATGTTGTGTTAATTTTTACTGTTCAGCAAAATGATTCAGTTATACATACATATTTACACACACACACACACTTCCCCCATTTTTTCACATTCTTTTCCAGCATGGTTTATCATGGATATTGAATATAGTTCCCTGTGCTATACAGTAGGACCTTGTCGTTTATCCGTCCTGCATAATCATTGTTTGCCTCTGCTAACCCCAGACTCCCACCCTTCCCCACCCGCCATGGCAATCACCAGTCTATTCTCAATGTCCCTGATTCTGTTTCTGATTCATAGATAGGTTCATTTGTCATGTTTTAGATTCTACATATAACTGATATCATATAATATTTGTCTTTCTTTGTTGGGTGTACCTCACTGAGTATGATACTCTCTAGGTGCATCTGTGTTGCTGCAAGTGACATTACTTCATTCTCTTTTTCACTGAGTAGAATTCCATTGTCTATATATGTACCACATCTTCTTTATCCATTCATCCATTGTTGGATATTTAGGTATTTTCCATGTCTTGGCTATTGTAAACAGTGCTGCTATGAGCATTGGAGTGCACGTATCTTTTCAAATTATGGTTTTCTCTGGATATACAGCTTTTTATAATTGGATAATTTAAGGGACAAGGGAATTGGGGGGGATGTTGAGATGAGTTGACTGTATTTTGCGTTCATGGATGTGAATGGGTATGAACGAGAGGGTCCAGGGAGCAAAATGTAATGGGTTTAATAGTGTCCCCACCTCCCTCCAGAGTATGTCTACCTAGAACTTCAGAATGGGACTTACTTGGAAATAGGGTCTTTGCAGGTGTAACTAGTTAAGGTGGGAGCATACTGGGTTAGTGTGGACACTAAGTCAAATATGACTGGTGTCCTTGTAAGAATAGAGGAGACACAGACACAAATGGGAAAGATGGACATGTGACAACAGAGACAGAGACTGAAGTCATGTGTCAATAAGCCAAGGTCACCAGGGATGATTGGCAACTACTAGAAGCAAGGAAGAGGCAAGGAGGGTTCTCTGCTAGAGTTCAGAGATGGCTTTGCCCTTGATTTTGGACTACTAGCCTCCAGAATTGTGAGATAATAAATTGCTGATTTTAAATCCCCCCATTTTCTGTATTTTGTTACAGCACCCCTAAGAAACTAATACACCATGGTAACACTAATCGAAAGAAAGTTGGAGTGGCTTTATTAATAGTAAGGCTATTAGTAGAGATAAATAGGGTCATTTGATAATCATATAGGGTCCATTATAGATTTATCAAGAGAATATGGAAATCCTAAACTTTTATGTATAACAGAGGTTCAAAATACATGAAGTGAAAACATAGAAAAAATCGACAAATTCACAATAGTCAGACTTTTCAACACTCCTCTCTTAAGAAATGATAGAACAAGTAAACAAGAAATCAATAAGAGCATAAAAGACTTGAACACTTGAACCAACTTGACCTAATTGACATTGATAGAACATTATACCCAGCAACAACATTCATATTCTTTTCAAGTGCCTATGGAACATTTATGAAATAGACCACACTCTGGGCCAAGAAACAAGTCTCAGTGAGTTTAAAAGTATTCAAGTAATACAAAGTACACTTTGATTAAGTAGAATTGAATTAGAAATCTATAACAGAAAATGTTTAAATATTTGAAATGAAAATAACTTACTTCTGGAGAATTCATGTGTCAAGTAAATCAAATAGAAAATCAGAAGGTATTTTGAACTCAGTAAAATCAGAAACACAGCATATCAATATTTCTGGGATGCCACCAAAGCAGTATTTTGAAGACTTTTCAGCACTAAACTCTTATATTAGAAACAAAGTTCAGTTCAGTTCAGTTCAGTCACTCAGTCATGTCTGAAACTTTGCGATCCCCCATGCACTGCAGCAAGCCAGGCTTCCTTGTTCATTGCCAACTCCCATCACTCAAATTCATGTCTACTGAGTAGGTGATAGCATCCAATGATATCCTCTGTCATTTGCTTCTCCTCCTGCCTTCAGTCTTTACCAGCATCAGGGTCTATTCCGATGAGTCAGGTTCTTGGCATCAGGTGGCCAGAGAGAGTATTGGAGCTTCAGCTTCAGCATCAGTCCTTCCAATGAATATTCAGGACTGATTTCCTTTAGAATGGACTGGTTTCCTTTGGGATGATCTCCTTGTAGTCCAAGGGACTCTCAAGTGTCTTGTCCAACACCACAGTTCAAAAGCATTACTTCTTTGGTGCTCAGCTTTCTTAATAGTCCAACTGTCACATCCATACATGACTACTGGAAAAACCATAGCTTTGACTAGACGGACCTTTGTTGGCAGAGTATTGTCTCTGCTTTTTAATATGCTATCTAGATTCGTCATGACCTTCCTTCCTAGGAGCAAGTGTCTTTTAATTTCATGGCTGCAGGTCACCATCTGCAGTGATTTTGGAGCCCAGAAAAATAAAGTCTGTCACTGTTTCCATTGTTTCCCCATATATTTGCCATGAAGTGATGGGACCCGATGCCATGATCTTAGTTTTTTGAATATTGAGTTTTAAGCCAGCTTTTTCACTCATCTCTTTCACTTTCATCAAGAGGCTCTCTAGTTCCTCTTCGTTTTCTGCCATAAGGGTGATGTCATCTGCATATCTGAGGTTATTGAAATTTCTCCCACCAATCCTGATTCCAGCTTGTGCTTCCTCTAGCCTGGCATTTTGCATGACATACTCTGCATATAAGTTAAATAAGCAGAGTGACAATATACCGCCTTGACGTACTCCTTTCCCTATTTGGAACCAGTCTGTTGTTCCATGTCCGGTTCTAACTGTTGCTTCCTTACCTGCATACAGATTTCTCAAGAGGCAGGTCAGGTGGTCTGCTATTCCTGTCTCTTTCATAATTTTCCACAGTTTGTTGTTATCCACACAGTCAAAGGCTTTGGAGTAGTCAATAAAGCATAAATAGATGTTTTTCTGGAATTCTCTTGCTTTTTCGATGATCCAGTGGATGTTGATAATTCCATCTCTGGTCCTCTGCCTTTTCTAAAACTAGCTTGAACGTCTGCAAGTTCATGGTTCATGTACTGTTGAAGCCTGTCTTGGAGTATTTTGAGCATTACTTTGCTCGCACGTGAGATGAGTGCAATTGTGTGGTAGTTTGAACATTCTTTGGTATTGCCTTTCTTTGGGATTGGAATGAAAAATGATCTTTTCCAGTCATGTGGTCACTGCTGAGTTTTCCAAATTTTCTGGCATGCTGAGTGTAGAACTTTAATAGCATCATCTTTTAGGATTTGAAATAGCTCAACTGGAATTCTACCACCTCCAGTAGCTTTGTTTGTAGTGACGATTCCTAAGGCCCTCTTGACTTCCCATTCCAGGATGTCTGGCTCTAGGTGAGTGATCACACCATCATGGTTATTTGGGTCATTAAGATCTTTTTTGTATAGCTCTTCTGTGTATTCTTGCCACCTCTTCTTAAAATCTTCTGCTTCTGTTAGGTCCATATTGTTTCTGTCCTTTATTGTGCCCATCTTTGCATGAAATGTTCCCTTGGTATCTCTAATTTTCTTGAAGAGATCTCTAGTCTTTCCCATTCTATTGTTTGCCTCTATTTCTTTGCATTGATCACTGAGGAAGGCTTTCTTATCTCTCCTTCCTATTCTTTGGAACTCTGCATTCAGATGCTTATATCTTTCTTTTTCTCCTTTGCCTTTTGCGTCTTTCTTTTCTCAGCTATTTGTGAGGCCTCCTAAGACAATCATTTTGCCTTTTTGCATTTCTTTTTCTTGGGTATGATTTTGATCACTGCCTCCTGTACAATGTCACAAACCTCCACCATAGTTCTTCACTCTCTTTATCAGATCCATTCCCTTGAATCTATTTCTCACTTCCACTGTATAATCGTAAGGGATTTGATTTAGGTCATACCTGAATGGTCTAGTGGTTTTCCGCACTGTCTTCAATTTAAGTCTGAATTTTGTAATAAGGAGTTCATGGTCTGAGCCACAGTCAGCCCCCAGTCTTGTTTTTGCTGACTGTATAGAGCATCTCCATCTTTGGCTGCAAAAAATATAATCAATCTGATTTCGGTATTCACCATCTAGTGATGTCCATGTGTAGAGTCATCTCTTGTGTTTTTGGAAGAGGGTGTTTGCTATGACCAATGCATTCTCTTGGCAAAATCCATTAGCCTTTGTCCTGCTTTATTTTATATTTCAAGGCCAAACTTGTCTGTTACTCTAGGTGTTTCTTGACTTCCTACTTTTGCATTCCAGTCCCATATGATGAAAAGGACATTTTTTTTTTTGGTGTTAGTTCTAGAAGTTCTTGTAGGTCTTCATAGAGCCATTCAATTTCACCTTCTTTGGCATTAGTGATTGGGGCATAGACTTGTATTACTGTGATATTGAATGGTTTGCCTTGGAAATGAACAGAGATCATTCTGTCGTTTTTGAGACTGTATCCAAGTACTTCATTTTGGACTCTTTTATTGACCATGAGTGTTACTCCATTTCTTCAAAGGGATTCTTGCTCACAGTAATAAATATAATGGTCATCTGAATTAAATTTGCCCATTATGGTCCATTTTAGTTCACTGATTCATAAAATGTCCATGTTCACTCCTGCTATCTCCTGTTTGACCACTTTCAATTTACCCTGACTCACGGACCTAACATTCCAAGTTCCTATTGCAGTATTGTTCTTTACAGCATCGGACTTCACTTCTATCACCAGTTCTATCCACATCTGGGCATTGTTTTCACTTTGGCTTTGTCTCTTCACTCTTTCTGGAGTTATTTCTCTACTGTTCTCCAGTAGCATATGGGGCACCTACTGACCTAGGGAGTTCATCTTTGACTGTCATATCTTTTTGCCTTTTCGTACTGTTCATGGTGTTCTCAAGGCAAGAATACTGGAGTGGTTTGCCATTCCCTTCTCCAGTGGACCACGTTTTGTCAGAATTCTCCACCGTGACCCATCCGTCTTCGATGGCCCTACATGGCATGGCTCATAGTTTCACTGAGTTAGATAAGGCTGTGATTCATGTGATCAGTTTGGTTAGTTTTCTGTGATTATGGTTTTCATTCTCTCTGTCCTCTGATGGATAAGGATAAGAGGCTTAAAGGGAAGTCTCAAATTGGTGACTCCAATTTCTACATTAAGAAGAGCCAATTTAGAACAAAATATTTAAGAACTGACTCATTTGAAAAGACCCTGATGCTGGGAAAGATTGAAGGCAGGAGAAGAAGGGGACGACAAAGGATGAGATGGTTGGATGGCATCACCGACTCAATGAACATGAGTTTGAGTAAACTCCAAGAGTTGGTTATGGACAGTGAGGCCTGGCATACTACAGTCCATGGGGTTGGAAAGAGTTGGACACGACTGAGCAACTGAACTCAACTGAATTTAAGAT
This sequence comes from Tragelaphus eurycerus, assembly GCA_935064755.1. NCBI lineage: Eukaryota > Metazoa > Chordata > Mammalia > Artiodactyla > Bovidae > Tragelaphus > Tragelaphus eurycerus. The sequence continues at coordinate 1,652,130 of CAKXYN010000179.1, read as the reverse complement.
AAAAGAAATAATAAAGATGAGAATGGAATATAAAGTAGAAAAACAACACACAAAATTAATGAAACCAAATGCTGGTTCTTTCAGAACATTAATAAAATTGCTAAACATCTAAATAGATGGATTAGGAAAAAAAAGAAAACTAATTTACTAATATCAAAAACAAAAGATGTGACACGATTAGGGATTCTACAGATATTTAAAGGAATAATAACAAATTATTATGAACAACATTATTCCAACAAATTTGAAACTTAGATTAGGTATCAGCAGACTTTTTCTATAAAGCACCAGTGAGTAAAATCTTTAGGCTTGGAGGACCACATATGGTCGATGTCACTTTTTTTTTCAATCTTTAAAAATGTAAAAAAAAAAAAAGTTTAGTTTGCAGGCTATGGGCCAACTGCTGACTTAAGTGAAATAGACATATTCCTTGAAACACACAAAATTATTAAGCTTACTGAAGGAGAAATAGATACAGTGGGCCCTGCATATCCAGAGTTGTGGAACCTGGGATATGGAGGGCTAACTCTACCACGTCATTTCATATAAGGAACTTGAGAATCCACAGATTTTGGTACCTGGGGGTGGGGGACTCTGGAACCAATGCTTCATGGACATCAGGGGACAATGTCACCTGAATAGTCCTATATATAGTAAAGAATTAAATTTGTAGTTTAAAAATTTCTCACAAAGAAAACTCCAGATCCAGAAGGGCTTACTGATAAATTCTACCAAATATTCAAGGAAGAAATAATGCATTCCAACCCAAACTCTCCTAGGAAAATTAAAAAGAAGAGAATACTTTCCAACTCATTCTATAGACTAGCATCACCTATTACCAAAATCAGACAAAGACACTGCAGGAAAACTCCAAATCAGTACCCACTGTGAACATAGATATATAAATGCAGGAGGAGAAGGGGGTGGCAGAGGACAAGCTGGTTGGATGGCATCACCTACTCAATGGACATGAGCTTGAGCAAACCCTGGGAGATAGTAAAGGACAGGGAAGCCTGGCATGCTGCAGTCCATGAGGTCGCAAAGAGATGGACACAACTTAGCAACTGAGCAGCAACAGACAAAATTTTAATGTACTGAATCCAACAATATATAAAAAGGAAAATTCATGATAACCATGTGGCTTTCATGTCAGGAATGCAAACTTGTGACATCACTTGAAAATCAATTAATATAATTTTCCAGATTAACAAACTAAAACCATCTAATAGTCACAGAAAGGGATTTGTCCAAATTCAACATCCATTCCTGCATAAAATGTCTCCACAAATCAGGACTAGACAGAAACTGCTTCAATCTGATCATAGCAGTGATATCAATCAATCTGATATGAAAAATTAACTGCTGTTATCATACTTCATAGGGAAAGAATGATTTTCACCTCAGCGCAGAATCAGGACAATGATGTCTGCCTCTTCAGTTTTATTCAACATTATACTGGAGGTTCTAGCCAATACCATCAGGAAAACTGATATAAAAGTGCAGCATAAAAGACAACTATATTGTAAAGGAAGAAGGAAATGTTATTGTTGTCTTTTAGAAAATTCTTTGGAATTTACATAAAGCTACTAGAACCAATGAATAAGCTTAGCAAATTGACAGGATATGAGATCTGTACTAGTAAAGCTAATTTATATATACATATTAGCATTTATTTGTATTAAAGTATAGTTGATTTACAAAAGTGTATTAATTTCAGGTGTACAGCAAAGTGATTCAGTTATATATTTTGTTTCCAGATTATTTTCCATTATAAGTTATGACAAGATATTGAATATTGTTCCCTGTGTTATACAGTAAATCTTTGTTGCTTCTCTATTTTATGTACAGTAGTATTTATCTGTTAACCCCAAACTTTTAATTTACCCTCCACTATCCCTTGGTAACTGTCAGTTTGTTTTTATATCTGTAAATTTGTTTCTGTTTCGTAAACTGATTCATTTGTATTATTTTTTAGATTCCACATGTAAGTGGTATCATATGACAATTGTCTTCCTCTGTTGGACTTCACTTAGTATGAAATTTTCTAGGTCTATCCATGTTGCTGCAAATGGCAATATTTCATTCCTTTTTATGGGCTGAATAATGTTCCATTGTGTATATATACTACGCCTTCTTTATCCATTCATGAATGTCTTGGCTGCTGAAAATAGTGTTGCTGTGAACATTGGGTGCATGTATCTTTTCAAATTAGAGTTTTTCTCTTTTCCAGATATATGTGCAGAAGTGGGATTGCTGGATCATATGGCAACTTTATTTTTAGTTTTGTAAGGAATGTCCACACTGTTTTCCATAGCGGCTGCATCAACTTACATTCCTACCAACAGCATAGTAGGGTTCGCATTTCTCCATGCCCTCTTCAGCATTTGTTATTTGTAGACGTTTTAATGATTGCCATTCTGACAAGTGTGAGGTGGTACCTCACTGTTGTTTTGATTTGCATTTCTCTAATAATTAGCAACATAGAGCATCTTTCCATGTACCTGTTGGCCCTAGGTCTTCTCATTTTTTGATTGAGTTGTTTGTTTCTTTATTATTGAGTTGCATGAGTTGTTTGTATATACTGCCATTTATGATACCATCAAAAATATTAAGTGCTTTTGAGTAAATATGACAGAAAAGGTTGAAAATGTATACAGTGAAAACCACTAGTCATACAGAGAGAAATTATAGAATACTTAAGTAAATAGAGAGAAGTAATACCAATTTATGTGTGAGAAGACTCAATATTGTTAGGATGCCAGTTCTCTCCAAACGGATCTATAGTTTTAATGCAATACCCATAAAAATTCCAACAGGCTTTTAAAAGTTAGAAATTGACTAAAATTTATGTGGAAATGTAAAAGGCCTACAATAATCAAAATAACTGTGGAAAATAAAGAACAAACTTGGAAGGTTAACACTGCATGATTTCAAGACTTATGATCAAGCTGCAGAAATAAAACCAGTGTGATATTGACAAAAAGATAGAACAAAAGAACCCATAAGGAGATCTATACATATACAAACAACTGGCTTTCAACAAAGATGCAAAGACAGTTTAGTAAGAAAATGACAGGTTTTGCAACCACATCATGCTAGACCAACTAGATAGCCACATGCAAAAAAATTAATAAACTTTAATTCTTACATCATACAAAAATAACTCAAAATTACCATAGGTCTAAATACAAAATTTAAAACTATAAATCTTCTAGAAGAAAACATTAGAGAAAAATCTTTGTGACTTTGGATAGGCAAAGAGTTCTTAAATAAAATTCTAAAAGTAATGATTCAAAAGTAGTGATTGGAGTTTATTTTAAAATATCCTTGTTTTTGAGAGAAATCATGAAGAGAAAGAAAAGTCACAGACTAGGAGGAAAAATTTGTAAATTGTGGCTCTGATTAAAAAAATCCTGAAAATGAAACAGAAAAACAAATAACTAAATTTTTTTAAAAATTGGACAAAATATTTGAACAGGCATTTCTCCAAAGAAGGTATAAAGATGTCAAATAAGTACATGAAAAGATGATCAACATCATTAGTTTCTAGGGAAACCCAAATTAAATCTACAATGAGCTACCACTCTACACCTGTTTGAATTTCTAGGCTAAAACTGAATACGGATCATACCAAATCGTGAAACTTTCATATACTCTCCTGCACTCCTGATAGGTATGTAAAATGATACAGTCACCCTAGAAAACCATTTAGCAGTTTCCTAAAAAGATTAAATATACACCTGCCATATGATACAGTCATTCCATTCCTGGATGTTTACCCAAAAGAAAGAAAATCATACAATGTCCATACAAAGACATTTACATGAATGTTTACAGCAGCTTTATCTGTAATAGTCAAAAGATGGAAATGACCCACGTGTCCATCAAGAAAAGAATGGATAAACAAACCATGGCACATTCTCAGAATGTGCTCAGGAATAAGGAAGAAGGAACTATTGGTACAGGCTACAACATGTCTGAATCTCAAAGTGATTACGCTGAGTAAAAGAAGCCAGACTAAAAAAGTAATACTGTACGATTCTATTTATAGAAAATTCTAGGAAATGCAAACTGATATGGAGTGACAGGGCAAATCAGCAGTTACTTGGGGATGGAGGGAGAGATGGGAGGAAGGGATTACATGAGGCAGAAGAAAACTCTTGGGGTAGATGGTATGTTCATTATCTTGATTGTGGTGATAGTTTGTGGGTGTATACATATGCCAAATATTGATCAAATCCTACACTTTAAGTATATTCCATTTATTATATGTAATTATACCTTAATAAAGCAGAAATGGACTCTTCCTAAAGGAGAAGGAGGGGAAGAGAAGAAAGGAAGGAAGGAAGAGAGGAAGGGAGGGGAATTTCAGCTCTCTAGGAAGCTATCTGGGAGGCTAGATGAGTGAAAGGAAAGAATTTCTTTCAAGCACCCCAGTGTCTCCTAATTTGATTGGTCTTAATTCGGTATATGAGCTACCAGGCATGTCCCACTGGGATGTTTGTTTGCATAGTTCTAATCACATTAACTTTTAGCAACTTCTCTGTGATATCTGTGGAACATCAAGGTTGCAGCAGTCCACCGTCTCAGAAAAAAGTAAAAACTTTCTTCTCCCAGGAAGTTAGCTGAAAAAGCGAGGGGCTCCACACAGAACCCAGGCCACAGGTATCATCCGGGACTTGTTTTTCTATTAGTAGAAAAACCTCCTCACTCTCTACTTAACCCTTACTGCAGAGGATTCTGTTCATTACAAAATATTCCAATAAGCAGGCTCGATTGAGGAAGATACAGTTGTAAAACAAGTGAGAGATGGATCAAATTCTTTACCCAAAGTCCCCAAAGGGCTCTTCTAAATAAGAAAGCTTTCTGAGGACATATAAAATTAATGTAATATATATGTATAAAAATGGCTTTGCATGCACTTCAGGAATCTGTCTACATGCTTTAAGCCAGCTGGACTGAGTGAAAGGAGGTTTTGCAAAAGCAATGCTTTCTGTGAATGGGCCCCTTCTGGTCCCCAGGAAGCTGGCAGTGAAGAATCCACAGGACTCACCTAGCTGCCTGCATCTGTGTGCTTCGCAGGGACCTCAGGGACCTTCCTGGTGCCCCTAGCAGGAGGCCCTCTGCTCAGCTGTCGAGGGGTGACCTGGGTTCTTTGATGCCCTTCTTCAGGGCAGATCCCCAAGCCTGTGCTTGCTCTCTGCCATGCATGACTCCATGGTGGTGTGGCTGGACCTGGCCTGGTGGTGATGGGAGTGGTAAGTGTCCCCTCTCATACAGGCAGGTGTTGCAAGTGGGAGCAGGTCGTGTGTGCAAGCCTGGTCCACACTCCGGACTGGTCCGCACCCAAACCTGTCCCCTCCCAGACCGGCCTGCAGCCCTCCCCAGGACCTGGGGCACAGGTGGTGCCCACCTCCTGCTACCTTTCTGGAGATGCATGGATCAGCTTGTGCACCTGGGAGGACCCTGCACCCTGGTTCCCCAGAGAACTACTGCCCAGAAAAGGAACCCCCACCAATAGGGCCTCAAGTTGGCTGCACAAACCTTTTAAACAAAATGTTTTGTGTGTAGAACTGAACTTTTCTACACCCAACTCTCCCCTCTCTGCAGAGGCCAACACTTATCTGCCTCCCCTGCATCCTCCCAAGCCTGTTTCTCTGCTTTTCCATCTTCCAGCGGACCCATGGAATGTCTCGCTCTGTTTGCTTTTAACATCAGTTCAGTTCACTCACTCAATCATGTTTGCGATCCACAGACTGCAGCACGCCAGGCTTCCCAGCCCATCACCAACACCCGGATCTTGCTCACTCATGTCATCAAGTTGGTGATGCCATCCAACCTTCTCATCCTCTGTCATCCCCTTCTCCTGCTTTCAGTCTTTCCCAGCATCAGGGTCTTTTCCAGTGAGTCAGTTTCTCATCAGCTAGCCAAAGCGTTGGAGTTTCAGCTTCAGCATCAGTCCTTCCGATGAATATTCAGGACTGATTCCCTTTAGGATGGACTGGTTGGATCTCCTTGCAGTCCAAGGGACTCTCAAGAGTCTTCTTCAACACCACAGTTCAGAAGCATCAATTCTTCAGCTCTCAGCTTTCTTTGTAGTCCAAATCTCATATCCATCCATGACTACTGGAAAACCATAGCTTTGACTAGATGGACCTTTGTTGACAAAGTAATGTCTCTGCTTTTCAGTATGCTGTCTAGGTTGGTCATGGCTTTTCTTCCAAGGAGCAAGTGTCTTTTAATGTCATGGCTGCAGGTCACCATCTGCAGTGATTTTGGAGCCCAAGAAAATAAAGTCTGTCACTGTTTCCATTGTTTTCCCATCTATTTGCCATGAAGTGATGGGTGGGACTGAATGCCATGGTCTTAGTTTTTTGAATGTTGAGTTTTAAGCCAGCTTTTTCACTCATCTCTTTCACTTTCATCAAGAGGCTTTTTAGTTCTTCTTCACTTTCAGCAGATAGTGATGGCAATAAGGGTGATGTCATCTGCATATCTGAGGTTATTGATATTTCTCCCTGCAGTCTTAATTCCAGCTTGTGCATCATCCAACCCGGCATTTTACATGATGTACTCTGCATATAAGTTAAATAAGCAGGGTGACAATATACAGTCTTGATGTACTCCTTTCCCAATTTGGAACCAGTCTGCTGTTCCATGTCTGATTCTAACTGTTGCTTCTTGACCTGCATACACATTTCTCAAGAGACAGGTAAGGTGGTCTGCTCTTCCCATCTCTTTCAGAATTTTCTACAGTTTGTTGTGAGCCACACAGTATAAGTCTTTGGTGTACTCAATAAAGCAGAAGTAGATGTTTTTCTGAAATTCTCTTGCTTTTTTGACGATCCAATGGGTGTTGGCAATTTGATCTCTGGTTCCTTTGCCTTTTCTAAATCTATCTTGAACATCTGGAAATTCACAGTTCACATGCAGTTGAAGCCTGGCTTAGAGAATTTTGAGCATTACTTTGCTAGTGTGTGACATGAGTGCAATTGTGTGGTAGTTTGAACATTCTTTGGTATTGCCTTTCTTTGGAATTGGAATGAAAAGTGACCTTTTCCAGTCCTGTGACTACTGCTGAGTTTTCCATATTTGCTGGCATCTTGGGTGCAGCACTTTCACAGCATCATCTTTTAGGATTTGAAATAGCTCAACTGGAATTCCATCACCTCCGACATCAGCTGCATTAAAACTCAGTGTATTCTGCAGTTTATTCTTTTTATCCTTCAGTATGCCTTGAGGTTCTGTCCATTTTAGAACTTACATGGCTACCTCATTCTTTCTAAAGGCTCAATATTCACTCCACAGTGTGGACATGGAAGTTTATTCCACGGCCTTATTTGTAGGCATGTATATGGTTTCAGGAGAAGGCACTGGCACTGCAGTCCATGGGGTCGCTAAGAGTCATGGACATGACTGAACAACTTCACTTTCACTTTTCACTTTCATGCATTGGAGAAGGAAATGGGAACCCACTCCAGTGTTCTTGCCTGGAGAACCCCAGGGACGGTGGAGCCTGGTGGGCTGCCGTCTGTGGGGTCGCACAGAGTCGGACACGACTGAAGCGACTTAGCAGCAGCAGCAGCAGATGGTTTCAGTTACACACAGCACTGTGATACCTGTGTGCGTGCATGGTCAGTCATTTCAGCCGTGTCTGACTCTTTGTGACCCTATGGACTGTAGCCCACCAGGCTCCTCTATACGTGGGATTCTCCAGGCAAGAATACTGGAGCGACTTGCCATGCCCTCCTCTGGGGGATCTTCCCCAACCAGGGATCAAACCCGCATCTCCTGCGTCTTCTGCCTCACTGGGGGATTCTTTACCACTAAGTAACCAGGGAAGCCTGTGTGATGCCTACAGGTAGTTTAACCTTCAACCCTACACCTGACCCTGAGAAGCATTGTTTGATATCTTATCTGCTCTCAAAACATCCAATACATTCAGACCTTTTCCACAGAAAGTATCTCTGTCTCAGAACCAATAAGATAAAAGCTTATAGATTACTATTAGTAAAACTGGAAAGTGAAACTTTTTTCTTAGATCTTGTCCATTTCTCAGGCCATTAGATTTCTATAGAGGTCCACCCAGATTATCATTTTATTTTTGGTGTCTTTTGACCATGATTAGCCATGTGTTGTGTGGTTTTCTTCTTTAAATCATTTATTGTAAAGTTAGACAGGCCTGGGTTCAAATTGACTTCTCTGAGGTTCAGTTTTCTTATCTGAAAAATGGGCATCATATAAGTATCTCACCCTTGTGGAAAATAGAAGATGAAATTTCTGTAAAGTGCTAAGTGATCAAACCATAGTAAGTATGTGGCTGCTGGCTGTTATAGAGTAAATGATAAACTCTGCAGTGTAAATCTATTTCAGTGTTTTTAATATTGAGGGAATTTTTAAAATATGTGTTTGTTCATTTGGCTGTATCGGGTCTTAGCCATGTCGTGTGGGATCTTTCGTTGCATCTCCCTGGTTGTGGTACACAGGCTCAGAAGTTGCAGCACGTGGACTGAGTTGCTCCCCAACATGTGGGATCTTCCTTCCCCAACCAGGGATCAAACCCACGTCCCCTAAATTGCAAAGGAGATTCTTAACCACTGGACCACCAGGAGAATGTCCCTTGAGTGACTTTTTAACAAGAGCCATGACTCAATGTATTAGCATCTTTGATATTAATAGTCTATCTTGTGGATGTGATTGCTATGTATTTACTCTCATACAACTGCACATGCCCATTTTAGGCTTATGTTAATTGCCCATATGTTTGATCTAAGTTTGGTGAGGTATTAGATAATCTCAAAGTTGTAGAGGACCTTAAAAGATGATCTGTTCTAACTCCCTTCTCGTCATTCCCAGGTGTACAGACCTGGTCTAACAATTTATTTCCCAGGACAGCTAATTCAACCAGATAAGTGGTGAAAATATTCCCTAATTCCCAAAGTGGAATTACTTAATTGTCTTCTATCATCAAAGTCATTCAGGTGATTAATTTTCAGTCATTCCCCACATAAACGGGAAGGAACTGAATCTTCATTGATTCAACGTATTCAACTTATCGAGCACTTTCCAAGGACCACTGTCCATTCTGGGTGCTGATGGTAGAGATGAACAGTACCCTGTGCGACTTTACAGTCTAGCAGGAGAGGCAGCGCTAAAGTGCATAGGGGTTGGAGTCTAGATTTACGAGAAGGTAACGTTTTGCTGATAGTAAAACTGTTTCTATTAGGCTGATACTGACCTTGTGCTCCATGACATACTAAGCCAAGAGACAGATTTGGCACAATTCAGGGATGTCTTAGTTTTGGCATTACATAGTTTAAGCACTGTATAATTTAGGCACTGCATAAGTATGCCATAAATTAACAAAAAGACAGTGGTCTGTCATATAGGACAAATGAATGAGTCTTTCAAACACAAGCAATTTTTTTTCCCAAAAATCTTGAGCAGGAAAACATACTTTACAAATCTAGCATTTTCTTTTTTTTTCAATTAAATGACACACATACATACACAACCAAAAGGGAAAATTGTTTTCTAGGTTGCAGCAGGCCCTGGAGATTTAAATACTGAAACCTTCTATTTGTACCAATAATTCATATACAGCTAGATGGGGTGAAAAAGGTTAATGATGGAATTTTTTTTAAGTATGTTTCATTGACTAAAAATGGCAGATCTGACAGTTAAAATGAAAATTGTTCCAGAAGAAACTTTAGTCAGACTAATTATTTGAGACGTTATACGGATATATAATTATATTCTTCACCTTTAAAAAAAAGTTTTATTACAAATGTGCTTTTAAAGAACAAGTAGAGAAATAAAAGCTGTAATTGTTCTTAATTATAGCTAACTGTAATTGCACTCGATTGCAATACACTGAATATCACCAGTGGCTAAAGAAATTCTGGCATACAGACAGTGCACCCACATTCAAGAGATGAGGTACAGATTCTGAATATTCTGTTATCTGTAATTTAGCTCTTTTACTGCTGATTTCGTTTCTGTTGGTTTTATTTTATTTTATTTTTTAGCAATTGTAGAGATATGATTGTCATCTGTGAATGTGTTGAAGGTTGGAGATTTCATCTGGGGTTGGTTCAAAACCTCCATCACCACAGAAAAGACATTATGGCAATTGTTGAAGGAGAGAACAGGACGTGACCCACTGATTGAATACACAGATTTGAATTTCCAGAGGTAGTGATGAGTACCAAATGTAATTTACCCAGCAGGACCCAAGAAGTGGCCTGGAAGATGAGAGGGAACACATCTAACACACCTAGAACACGCTAACTTCCCCTCTGCTCTCAGAGCTTCAGATGGGTAAATGAAAGAAGCGGGCACACATCCATGAATGGGAGAATTTTCCTCTCGCTCCTCCCTTTGTGTTCAGAACTCAGATGGAATTCTGTGTCTGACTGGACCTCCCTGCCTGCATTTATAGTCAGAAGGGCCGGGCAGGAGCCCCTGAGTTGACTGTTTGTTCACAGACTCCTGAACCTCTTAGCAGCGCAGTGCGTGTGTGCTCAGTCATGTCCGACGCTTTGCAACTCCATGGACTGTAGCCCGAGCTCTTCTGTCCATGGCATTTCCCAGGCAAGAGTACTGGAATGGGTTGCCATTTCCTCCTCCAGGGGACCTTCCAGACCCAGGGACTGAACCCACGTCTTTCGCATTGGCAGGTGGATTCTTTACTGCTGAGCCACCTGGGAAGCCCTGAACTTCTTAGAGCCTCACTTCACTGGTCTGCAAAATGAGGCATAATGATGGGGAATCCACTTCTTCATCCAGGACTATACCAGGGCAGATTGAAAATCGAAATGAACCCCCCCTTGGACACTGGGCTAGAAAAGAAGTAGGTTCTTTAGCTTCCAGAGAAAGGGGCATTTTATTATGCATTTATTATGTCCACTGTTCTAAAAAGTAAAAAAATAGAAAACTAGCAAAGAAACAAGATTCCCCTGAATCGTGTCGGAACAACCCTTATTATTTTTCAGTGTCCATAGATGGCTACTATAAGCGTTCACCATAGCTGGATAAGCTTTGACAGAATTTCTGGAGTCTTTTCTTCATTAAAAAATTACTTATTCTAATTAAAATTTTAAAATTTATTAATTAAAAAAAAAAACACTTAATGCCTTGGCCTGAGCCCCATTCCTGACAACTGGTTGTCACCAGGTCTGCATGGAGAGAAGCCGCCTGAGGTCCTGTCCTTTTGGCCACTCTGCACCCTGAACAGGAGCGTATCTGTTCCTCACTCGGTATGTTGGATGGAAACAAACAAGGACAAGAGGCCTGAGCTCCAGCTTGTGCTCCCTGAAGCCTGACAGCCCCCAGTGCCTGGCAGGGCCTGCAGGGCCAGTCTGTAAAGAAGGGAGGAAGGAGCTGGACTCCTAGCCAGTCTCCAGCCAGGGGTTCAAGAGCTGGTGTAACCGTCTCTCCATCTTTCTCGTTAAGTAGCTCCATCCCCCGTGGAGTTTGACTGTGGCTGTCAGAAGCCTCCTCCTCCTCCTCCTCCTTTGTCTCCCCCCACCATCCTCCCTGTGTCTTTGGTCCCCTGCTGCCCTCCCCCAGGCCAGAGCCCATTCCAGGAAAGCCCACAGTGCCCTACAAGCTCTCACATCCACCTTAGACTGGCTAGTGGCTTTTGTGTTTCATTGTACTATTTTTGGCCACAGCATGTGGGGTCTTAGTTCCCCAACCAGGGATTGAACCCGCACCCCTGTATTGGAAGTATGGTATCTTACGACTGGACTGCCAGAGAAGTCCCTGGCTTTTGTATTTTATATTCTTGGGAAGGGCGGTATCTTTAAGACAAAATATCCTTCCTCTTGCTACAGTCTTTTCATCAGGCAGGACTTTGGTGCAGTTACACTGATGAAGTTGCTCTGGATTTGTTTGACGAGCTCTGGGCTCGTCGTGTGCTGGCATGGATAAAATCCCACCCTGCTCCTGACACGTGGGCATCCCCTGTGCGTGGGCCTTGGTCTTGGTGGATGACTCCCCTACTGGGTGGTCAGCCTTGTGAGAGAGGGGTTCATGTGTATTCATTTCCCGCTCCATCCTCAGCACATAGAAACCAGCACATAGTAGGAGCTGTAGAAATATTTGTTGAACAAATTGATAAGTAAATGCTAATGACAAATGCTAATGGACTCAATACCCATTCACGTCAGTTGATGGATTAGGCCATTAGTCAAACATCACAACGCAGGCTGGTGTTTGCAAATCCCTCTTTGATCCAGAAATTATCAGGAGTGGGGATGATTTTCTCTCATTAAGAGGACTTATTGGTGATATTATGTCTCTGGGAGCTAGGAGAGAAAAATTAGGCTTTTATTTTTGCACAATGGGCCTCATTTTAAACTGACTTATCAAAGAAAAAATTATTTTCAATTAATAACATGGGGGGCATATTTTCCCTTATGAAGCTCACTTATGAACTGCAGTACAGCTTCCAGCTCAATGATTAAAAAAAAGTAAATGCAGAGGTCTTACAGTAAACTAGGAACTACCTAGAGGGTGTAGTAAGCTAACACCCTTCCCCATGGCAGGATCCGTGTTTGAAGGCTGGTTGATTCAGGTACTTACTGGATCATATCATGTATCCATGCTGGATTTACAGAGCAGAAAGAGCATAAATGATTAAGAGGTAAACCCATGAGTGCAGAGATGTCATTCTCCTTCCTCTGATTCCACCAACAAAGTCCAGGACAGCCATCTCCCTCTCAAGTGCATTCCTGAGCTAAGTGTCAAGATGACATTTTTGAACGAAAAGAAAAACAAAAGCCCTTAACACCATCTCCCACTGACTGAAGGGACAGCAGCAGTGTTGTTTGAATAGTAGCCCAACTCACAGATGACAGTCTGGGCGCCACGGTACCTGAGGCAGATTTGATTAGGAGAAACCTGGGGTGATGTTGTTCTTAAGGCCCGTGAGCACAAGAGCAGAGCCAGAGGCACACATTTGTGGCTGTTTATTTGCCAACAAAGGTTCACCTAGTCAAGGCTATGGTCTTTCCTGTGGTCATGTATGGATGTGAGAGCTGGACTGTGAAGAAGGCTGAGCGCTGAACAATTGATGCTTTTGAACTGTGGTGTTGGAGAAGACTCTTGAGAGTCCCTTGGACTGCAAGAAGATCCAACCAGTCCATTCTGAAGGAGATCAATCCTGGAATTTCTTTGGAAGGAATGATGCTGAAGCTGAAACTCCAGTATTTTGGCCACCTCATGGGAAGAGTTGACTCATTGGAGAAGTCTCTGATGCTGGGAGGGATTGAGGGCAGGAGGAGAAGGGGATGACAGAGGATGAGATGGCTGGATGGCATCACTGACTCGATGGGTGTGAGTCTGAGTGACCTCCGGGAGCTGGTGATGGACAGGGAGGCCTGGCGTGCTGCGGTTCATGGGGTCGCAGGGAGTCGGACACGACTGAGCGACTGATCTGATCTGATCTGATAGGAAGTGTGCTAAAATAATCTGAAGAAATCTGGAGCCCAAGCAAATCTTAGCAAGGACTCTGAGTCGGACTGGCATATTCAGAAGGAAAGAGCTTCCATGGCGGCTCAACAGTAAAGAACCTGCCTGCTAATGAAGCAGGAGACGTAGGTTCGATCCCTGGGTCTGGAAGATCCCCTGGAGAAGGAAATGGCAACCCGCTCCAGTATTCTTGCCTGGGAAACCCCATGGACAGAGGAGCCTGGCGGGCTACAGTCCATGGAGTCACCAAGAGTCAGACACGACTGATGAACTAAACAATAGTGACAATTCAGAAGGAGGCTGGATACATCAGTGATTAGATTAAATTAACCTTCATGCAGCCAGTCTTCTGGCACCCACATCGCATGTCTGCCCGACCCCACATGCTAGTTCCCAGGAGCCCCCTGTATGACTCTGTTTCCTGAGGATTTGGTGGGCAGAAGTCCCGTCTTGCCTCGGTGGCTGCCCTCAGCCTGAGTTACATACCTAAGTGATGTAAAGAGAGACTCCACCTACTGGACTATAAACTCAGGCATGGTGGGTTTAACCCCTGTGAGCACAGACGAGGCAGAAGGAGCGTGAAGTGATGCCTCTTGTGAAGCAAGTCCGCAGGCAGGACCACTTCTGTGGATGCTGCCAGCTGATATCTCATTCACTTCCACGCTGGAGTGGACTTGAGAGGCTGGCCGGCCTCTTAGCGGTATGAAGTGTCTCTTGTCGAAACCCACAGTTTTCTAAGTGACTGGGTGAGTTTCTCTGAGGATCTCGTCTCCCCTTTTAGTTTATCAGTATTTAGAAAGTACAGGTCCAGCCTATCATTTCTTTAAGTTACAGCATCACCTCATATTGCCTGCTGCATTCACTGGGTACCAGTGAATAAATTACTGGGGTAAAAAAAAAAAAAAAGAGAGAAAGAGAGAGATGAAATGCAATAGTGCAAAGGAAAGAAATAGACATAAGAAATGAAGGTGGGGTAGAAGTTGTTGCGTTTCATGCCTTCATATATTCAGTCCCCTTTCTATGCAAATAGCCCTCCTATGGAAATAATAGCCCCCCTGTGACTCCTACTATTATGTATTGATACTGTCTCCCACCTTGCCTCATTCTTCTTCATGACATATGCCACGTAGTGCCACGTGCTGTCATATCCAAGTGTTTGTGACCTCATGAACTGTAGCCTGCAAGCTTCCTCTGTCCATGGGATTTTCCAGGCAAGAATACTGGAGTGGGTTGCCATTTCCTCCTCCAGGGGATCTTCCTGGCTCAGGGATTGAACCCACTACTCCTGGGTTTCCTGCATTGCAGGCAGATTCTTTATCCACTGAGCCATCGGGGAAGCCTACGTAAGGTGGTCATAAATATCCATTTGCTTCTTTGTTTTTTGTCTGTCTCCCGCTTCTAGATTGTACAATTTCCAACAACGGGGCCAGGTTTTGTGGTTGTTCTCTGTTCTGGCACAGAACCCAGAATAAATGCGTGGGTGTAAAATATGTATACATCAGATCTGGTAGACACTGAGAGCAAGCAAGGTGGCAGAGTGACCACAAGCATAGAATGCCTCTGTCCATCACTAGCTGTTTGGCCTTGGGAAGCTGTTTAACATTTTTCCGTCTCATTTTCCTCATCTCTATTGTAGTTGAATCACAATAACACCCCCTACCGCGGGGGCACACGACACACAAGCGACTTAGCAGCAGCAGCACAATAACAACATCATGTGGCTTTTAGATGAGTTAAGTGAGTGAACGCGTGGAAATGGCCTAGAATAGTGGCTGGTATTAAATAAGAGCCCAGTTAACGTGAGTTATGCTGTGTGAGTCTGTATATGTATGTAGGTTTCATGATGTAAGAGTAATTGCTTGCATTTATACACACACATGCACACACAACCACACACACATTTTAATTATGGGAGTGAAAACTGAGGAAGGATTAAGTGATAGAGAAGAAGGGCCAAAATAAAGAGATTGTAAATTCAGAGAAATTACAGAAAGAAAGAAGTTGGGATGAGTGGAAGGAGAAGTGTCTTTGACTTTATCAGAGAAGACACTTTAATCTCTAAGGTGTTTTAGATTTCCCAGACTTGAGGTTCACCATGTAGGAAAAACACTGAACTATTCTAAAATGATATATGAATTTGTAATGATGCCTTGAAGCTAATCTTTTTATCTATGTATTATTTGGAAATAGATCCAGCTTTAAAGGCCCACAGTTTGCCCCAAGCACTGGGTGACCAAAAAAAAAAAAAACAGACAAGAAAAAGAATAAAATCTAGTTTATTGTAATACTTTCACCCTTACCTCTTATGACCAGAACATTAAATCATTTACAGGGCCAGGCAATAAAAATAAAAGGTATTTTAACATTTTTTTTTGTCTTTGTACTTTTGGAAGAATCAGAGGTGCTAATGGAGAGAAACAGTCCAAGTCTTAAAAATATTTATCATGCTGACACACAATTAACAGGGGGGTTCTCATGTCCTCTGTTTTATAGTTTGTCAGCTAATTTTGGAAACTGGCAAGTCGCACAGAAATAGATAGCTCTTGCTTCAACACGTCCTAAAAAAAGAACTGTTTGCATAGTTCAAGAACGGGATGGGATAGGAGAGGATGAGGAAGACCACTATTTCAAACAGCTAAGAAGAGCTGGCATCACTCTGTGCGCCCTGGCAAATGCTTTACACATTTAAAATTAAAATCGTTTTTAAGAATTGCTAAGTAATCTACAAAAACTGTATAACACACACGAGACACTTGTCTGCTTTTGAAAATACTTGTCTCTTCTAGTTTATTTTTTCCCCTCTTTGGTAAAATGGAATTTATAGCCCAACTTCAAATTTGCAGAAAGCTTTCCTGTTTGTTCACATTGATGATTGATCCAGCACCTCTAGATCAAAGGGCAGCATTATTATTTCATTCTGGGACTTAGCAACCCCATGAGGCAGAAAGAATCGCCCAAGGATATCAACCTATCACAAGTGAACGCCCTCCATCATTTTGGTCTGTTTCTTAGCCCCTAGGACAACTCTGTTTCTCAGAACATGTGACTTCACTTTGTCATCTTTTTCCTCGTTGTTTTCGTTCTGTTTTTAGCATTCCACTCTCTTCTTGAAATCAGATTATCTTGATCATCACAACTAAGGAAAGAAAATTAGTGCAATTAAACTCCAAATATTGCTATAACTAAAACGGACATTTTATAAAATTAAGAGACTGGAATTACCTGCCAGCAGACAATGTGTGATGGTTCTCTTGCATGCGTATTTACTGAGTGTCCGGTAGGTACCAGGCACCGAGTATCCAAAACCTTGAACAAGAAGCGATCTTTAAGGAACTTTCACTAGTGGAAAACTCAAAACTATTCACCACTTAATACTTTACATAATGTCCTTTACTGGAGTGTAAACACTTGGAAAGAAGGATCAGGATTTATTTCCTCTTGGTGCCACTGGAAGCACCCAGCACAGTTTGTGCTGAGCATAGCCTCAGTGCTCATAATATGTTGGATGAATAAACATTAGTGATGGAGACGATTTATGCTT
This sequence comes from Tragelaphus eurycerus, assembly GCA_935064755.1. Lineage (NCBI taxonomy): Eukaryota > Metazoa > Chordata > Mammalia > Artiodactyla > Bovidae > Tragelaphus > Tragelaphus eurycerus. Next base: position 1,635,113 of record CAKXYN010000179.1, on the reverse strand, counting down.
ATAAAGGAGTGTTATTAATGGACATTGTGATATGTATAAGTTTATTGAAAAAGCATCATCCTTATGGCATCTTATTTTCAAAAGGCTTAATTTTTTAGAGCAGTTTTAAGTTTATAGCAAAATTGAGGGGAAGATACAGAGATTTTTCTTATGCCCCCACCCCTACTCATGCATAGCGCCCTCCACTATCAACATCCCCCACCAGAGTGGTGCATTTGTCACAACTAATGGACCTATGTCGAAACCAGAGTCCATAGTTTGCATTAGGGTTCAGTCTTGTACATTCTATGGACTTGGACAAATGTGTGTTAACATGTGTCTACCATTATGGTGTCATAAGAGGAGCTTTACTGCCCTAAAATTTTTCCATATGGCATCTTCTTTAGGTTCTCTCAATTGGGTTATGAAGGAAAATTGTATAAAAGATGCTTAGCATATTATGCTACGTTTATTTTCCTCAAGGGTTTCTTTACAAAAGATATAAATTCATGAAATGTGAATAATTCAGATGATTTGTTAGCAATAAAGAAAGAATAAAAGTGAACAAGTTATTATTTTAAAAGCTCTGGTGTTCTGATGATCTCAAAATATGGCCATTGGTTAGTGAGTCCTTGCCACATTCTGCCATCAGATACAGTGGTTCTTTATTTCTTTTTTTTTTTTTTTTTTAGATCATGGAGCTGCATGCTCTAGAGGAATCATCAGGTTTTGTCAGTAACATCTTATAAATTAAACTATGTTCACCCATTCATTTATGTTCACCAAAAATTACATTTCTTCTGAAGTAACTTCTGTAATTCTAATGTGAGTGCATGGCTATATAAAAGATGAATTTTCCCCTGCTAGTACTAAGTGTGTGCAAAGCATAACTTTTTTCTAGCATTTGTCTTTTGCTGTAAAGGCAAGCAAACACCTTGAGTCTATGGCTGTACTGAATGGAATTCTGCATTGTCTTTTGTGCGTAAATCACACCCATAATTCACCATCTAGGAATTTCTAGTTTACTTAAGAGGAATAAGAACTTGGAGAAACTTGTGACAACCGTGTCTTTTTTCTCCGCAGTATTTATAGTTGTCTTGCCCCTAGACCTAACTTACCATCAATTTTTCTTAAGCTTGTTGACTGGAAAAAAAAAAAAAGTACAGCCTAAAAGTTGAGAATTATGTTTCATTTGGCAGATGAAACTGAAGACTTAAGCCCAGGATGCAGCCTCTCAGATAGCTCTGAGGAACTGCTCCAAAGAGAAGCCAGGATATATCAGAGTTTTTGCAACAAAGACCAGGTAGTCAAAACATTGAAAGGTTCCTGTTAAAGAAAACCAGATATCTCAAGCTAAGGAATTCAGTTCTTCTCAATGCTTGGAAAGATGCAAGAGTCTGGGCTCACTGAAATCATTCCTTTGATGTGCACCTCAGCTGTCTGTGGCCAGTGGCCTTCCTTCCTCATCGTAAGTCTCCTCTGAGCACTCTGATGGAGGCGACTGCAGCAGCTGACTGCTGGATGGTAGGCATCCTGTTTGTTTCCTAAGTTCGGCCAGAGCAGCTGTAATGTGGTGGCTTGATGGCTGCAGCATCCTTTGTTAAGTGATAGGGAAGGCAGCAGTTTTTCATTGATAAGCTGCTTGTCATTTTTAATCTTTCCAGAGAACTCAACTCAGTTTTCCTAGAAACAAGAACTTTTCAGTACTAGTACATCATATTTGTGTGTGCTCAATTTCTCTGTCATGTCCGATTCTTTGCGACCCCATGCACTGTATCCCGCCAGGCTCCACTGTCCATGGAATTTTCTGGGCAAGAATACTACAGCGGGAGTGCCATTTCCCACTCCAGGGGATCTTCCTGACATAGGGATCGAACCCAGGTCTCTTGCGCCTCCTGCATTGGCAGACAGATTCTTTACCACTGTACCACCTAGGAAGCCCTTACATCATGTTTAGTTAGAGATTAAAATGAGTCCCACTAACATAAACAGGTGGGGAACAAACACAGTGTACTCTTGGTAAGCGTGCAAACTTACGTGATGGTGAAAAGTGAAACAGGCCCTCCTGAGAGGGCTCAGACACCATGTTCTTCCAAGAGAATGGAGATTGTTGGTTAATCCAGGAGGGTTTTGAGACAGGTCAGCTGCAGATATTTGGATTCTGCTGCTCTGTTGCCCTGATTCCCCACTGAGGGCAGTTTTGCCCCCAGGGACATTTGGAGACTTTTTGATGGTCACAGTCTGGGAGGGGGGATACCATGGGCATCCAGTGGCTAGGGGCCAGGGATGTTGCTGAACATCTGCAAAGCACAGGACAGTCCCTCACAAGGAAGGATCATTTGGCCCGAAATGTCATGATAGTGCCCAGATGGAGAAGTACCGCTGCTGTGGTTTAAATGGATTTATGGTAATATAGATCCAATGTGGTTGTATTAGATACCACGGGGACTTCCTGGAAAAGGAAATGACAACCCGCTCCAGTATTTTTGCTGAGAAATCCGTGGGCAGAGGAGCCTGGCAGGCTACATGACAGTCCTTGGGGTCACAAAGAGTTGGACACAACTGAGTGTGTGAGCACACACAGGGGGGACTTATTATATTAAAACATGTATAGTCTTGGAGCAAAAAAAGGAAAGGGAATTGTACCTTCACCCTGGGGTGCTGCTGTTACTATGATCAAGTTCTAAATATAAAATTAACCCTCAAGGTCAACAAGTAGGTCAGAAAAGTTCATTAATTCCTTCCTTACAAATAGAATAAGCATTGACAGAGTGTACATATATTTTGGTCTCAAGTAACAAATGATAAGTAAAAAAATAGAATTTAAAAGATATTTCTATTGCGATACCGTGTTACAAAGGAAGACTGAGGAAGGGGTGCTTCTTAGCTGGGGGAAGGGGGTTGCTGTCCACAATTCCAGATTCTGTTTTTGTTTTTTTTTTTAAATTTTATTTTATTTAACTTTACAATATTGTATTGGTTTTGCCATATATCAAAATGAATCTGCCACAGGTATATATGTATTCCCCATCCTGAACCCTCCTCCCTCCTCCCTCCCCATACCATCCCTCTGGGTCGTCCCAGTGCACCAGCCCCAAGCATCCAGTATCGTGCATTGAACCTGGACTGGTGACTTGTTTCATATATGATATTATACATATTTCAATGCCATTCTCCCAAATCATCCCACCCTCTCCCTCTCCCAGAGTCCAAAAGACTGTTCTATACATCATTGTCTCTTTTGCTGTCTCGTATACAGGGTTATCATTACCATCTTTCTAAATTCCATATATATGCGTTAGTATACTGTATTGGTGTTTTTCTTTCTGGCTTACTTCACTCTGTATAATAGGCTCCAGTTTCATCCACCTCATTAGAACTGATTCAAATATATTCTTTTTAATGGCTGAGTAATACTCCATTGTATATATGTACCACAGCTTTCTTATAGAAAAATTTCTTAGGCAGGCATGAAATTCTTAAATGAGATGAATACATGTGAGGCCTTCAACAATGTAGTGGACAAGGCTTTCAACTGCGGTTTTGTTGAAGGAGTGGAGCATTCTCTCAAAAGCCAATTTCTATAGCAATGAAGGCCAAAGCTTTAATAGTATGTGGTTATTTGGGAAAGAGCATTTCTATAGGAGCTGAAATTATAATCACTTATATTTTTAAAGCAGCATGGCTCTATGGGAACCAGCCTGTCCCTAACGTGCCTGGGTGCTATCACAGACAATAGGTGGGAAGGAGTTCTAGAAACTAGGAGGAAGCCCTCTATTTGGATTAAAATGAGTATATAAAGACAATGCAAGTTTCAAGGTGAGATTCTTAACCCAGAATTGACATACTGGCTTTCTGAGGTCCATGAAGCATTATAATTTTACACCATGTTTTGTGTATATGGGCATGTCATGTGTATATCATTATTTTGTCTTGCATAAGGTGTTTGTATCTTTTCTAAATTTAATTGGAGGATAATTGCTTTACAATGTTGTGTTGGTTTCTGCCACACATCAACACGAATCAGCCATAGGTATCCACTTGTCCCCCCACCTTGAACCTCCCTCCCACCTCCCAGCCCAGGTGTTTATATCTTTAATGAGATTCTCTTTTCTTTTCTATTACAGTGTATTACAAGATACTGAGTATAGTTCCCTGTGCTAGACAGTAGGACCTTGTTGTTTTTCTGTTTTATACAGAGTAGTATGTACCTGCTAATCCCAAACTCCTAATTTATCACCCCTCACCCCTTTCCCCTTTGGTAATCATAAGGTTTTTTTCTATGTCTCTGAGTTTGTTTCTGTTTTGGAGACAATTTCACTTGTGTCATATTTTAGATTCCATTTATAAGTGACATCATATAGTATTTGTCTTTCTCTGTCCAATTTACCCACTTAGTATGATAATCTCTGGTTGCATCCATGTTGCTGAAAATGACATAATTTCATTCTTTTTCTGGCTGAGCAGTATTCCACTTCATATGTATATACTATCTCTTCTTATGAGAGTCTTAAAGGGATTATATGAAGAAGAAGATTATATTACATGAAGAAGATTATGCACCACTGTTCTAAGATTTATATTTTGCATCCCTCTGTCTCAAGTTTGGGACTTCCCTGGTGGCTCAGAAGGTAAAGCGTCTTGCTTACAATGCAGGAGACGTAGGTTTGATCCCTGGATCGGGAAGATCCTCTGGAGAAGAAAATGGCAACCCACTCCAGTACTCTTGCCTGGAAAATCCCATGGACAGAGGAGCCTGGTGGGCTACAGTCCACAGGATCGCAAAGAGTCGGATATGACTGAGCAACTTCTGCTTTTAGAATATCTCAGCAATAAGCCTCCATCTCCTCCTTCTCCTTGCACCCATTTCTCCCAAGAACACATCTGTAATCAAAAGATAAGATGTGTAAAAAATAAATAAAAAATAAAAAAACAAAAAAAAAAAAAAAAAAAACTGGAAGATAAGATGTGTAATTGGAACAGGTTAGCTCTGAAATGTGTCTCTGGTCATTCTTACTCATGTGCTATAGAACTTCCATCAGTGACTTATCATTTGTGCCATTTTAATTGTCATAGCATCTGTGATTAATCCTTTGACCTGGTAGGACATTATAACAAAGAAATGAAAAACAGTGGTGGTGGTGGTTTAGTGGCTAAGTAGTGTCTGACTCTTGTGATCCCATAGACTGTAGCCTGTCAGGCTCCTCTGTCCATGGGATTCTCCAGGCAAGAACACTGGAGTGCGTTGCTATTTCCTTCTCCAGGGGATCTTCCCAACCCAAGGATTGAAGCTGGGTCTCATGCATTGTAGGCAGATTCTTCACCACTGAGCTACCCAGTAATTTGCTGCTAAAAGAACTGAATTCTGTGCTGGACATGTTACTTCATAAACCTAAGGTGACAGAGACCAGTACAAAGACACACCCTCAAAGAAATTTGTTCCTAAATGATTCTCGGAAAGAGAAACAGGTGTTTTGTTCAAATGGAAAACATCCAAAACTCGGTTTGGGATTCTTTTCCCACTTATTTTCCTTCCATATGTTGTACATTTTAAAGTTGAATGTTTTAAAATCAGTTAAGCTCAACCACCAGAAACAGAGGCAGATACTTTGCATGCGTGTAGAATTTCCTTGGAAAGTAACCATTGAAACGCTTAGGGGAATTAATCAGAAATGTGATGTGTTGATTTTAAGTTTCTAAACAATTGCAAATACAGTGTCCTCTGCACCCATATGATACTGGAATGCCTTGGCACATTAGATTATGGCTTTATTAAACACATATTTATAATTTGTCAAAATAGGCTAATCATGCTTATCTTCTTTTTCTTCCAGAGAGACAACCACAGAATTAGCTGGAAGTCTACCAAGGTGAGCAGTGAGCTTTGTTTATTTCTGTATGTGAGTTCTGATACACCCCCTGACAGAAGAGCTGTAGCAGAATGAAGCAGAGGTATTCTTCATTTTTGTCTTCCTCATGTTAGATTTTAAGACCTCTGCTTCACCATGGAAATGCCAAAAATTGGGTATAAGTGATATAACCAAGAGGTAGTGAAGGTGGTGTCCATACGTGACTTAGAGAAGTCATTCTCGTCCCATGGAAGTTATATCACGTACAGGGGTCCATTGGAGCTATTTTCTCCATAGACTTCATAAACATGCTACTTCCTGGGTTATATTCATGGGTATTGACAATCTAAAGACATACTGAATTGTTTCTTTTTTTCCCCATGATATCCATTAATGGTATGGTCTTCAAGGATTTGTAGATTTGTGAACATTTTGAGCTTCCCCTAAAGAACTTGCATCATGGTTTTGTTGACATAAATGCATTTGTAATTCACATCATCATTTGAATAACTAGTTACTATCTCACCTGGGAAAGCAATCAGTATATAAATTGATCAATGTCTTTAATGTATTTTGGATATATCACTATATGACAGAAGACATAATTAACAGAGGGCCAATTATAGGCAGCTAGCCATCAGAAATGATTACCCCTATCTATTAGAAGAAAGAAAGAAAGGAGGCAGGAACGTTCTAAGAGAGATTTTCTGGGCATCACACTGAGCACCTAGCATCGTGCCTGCGTCCTTGAAGCTGCTTAATGTCCTTCGGTGAATGAATGATAGGGCATGGGGTTTTGCCTGGACAGTGTTAGAAAGGGAAATGTAGAGACTCTCAAGAAGGATAGAAGAGATGATGCACAACACTGGGGAGCCAGGGGAGGTCTGAACTGTCACCGTCTGTTCCAGGACATAAGCTCATGTGGTTGCTTTTTTTTTAACATAAAGAAAATCTTTGCTTATAGGATCATAACTAATACAGCCAGAAAACTGTTTTCTGTGATCCAAATATTTAAATTACTGTATGTCTTAATTTTTTGTCTACCGTCTCAAGGCTAGCTTGCAGGGTTAAAAGCGTTTGTGTGTTCTGGTGTGGGTATCTCCAGTGGGTGTGTTTGTCCTGTGCTTTCAGTCTGGAAAGAGTCCTGTGTGAAGACCTGGCATCTTGTCATTTTCTGGGAGACAGAGAGTTGTGTATCTACTTGTGTTTGTGGTGCAGAAGTTAATCCCCAAATAATGGATGGAAGGGTGACTTTTAAACTTATCTAGAACGGCTAAGGGGTGGGCCACCCCTGTATTGTCAGATAAGACCCATGCAGAACTGTAATCATGAAGATAAAAATTACTCAGATGTCTGCAAAGTCTGGTGCACACCCTGAATTCTATTAAGTAGCATCCTGTTGTGAATATCAAGTGGCATTTCCCACATTCACCAAGAATGATCTTTGGTTGTTGCTGGCTTATTACTGGAGGGAGTCTGCTCACTTCTTGAGTTTTGTGGGAGGTATTTTAGTAATGAGCCTACTTATTGTTTCTTTCCATGAATTTTTGTTACTTCAATACTGCATCGTGTTGAGAATAAACACACCACCAATCCCATTCTAACTGCAGCGTGCAGTCATTGTATGGTGGTAAGGGCGTGAGAAATAATATGTCAGTTATTTCTCAGTTCTTCTTCTAATGTAGCCCTGGGCATTCTTTTGACTCTCTCTGGGGGCAGTTTAGGACATTATCCACTGACAATTATTTCCCTTCACATCAACACTAAATAACGTGGCTATTTGATGATGCAAACTTCTCTTGGCGTCCACTCTTCCAGCTGCTAGCATTTGTTTATTTGTACCGTCTTATAGAATTCAATCAGGTTTTCAACTCTCAGCCTTTTTTAAACCATTTTTTTCAAATTTCTTCAGCTTGTCATTGGGATAGTGCAAATGAGCCCTGGAAAACCTTAGTGCATTTAGAACAAGACACCTGTTGTTACTCTGTTTGTTGGCTAATGATTAGTGGAACATGACACTTTGGAGGTTTTATCCTTTTAGTCATAAAAGTGTGCTTATGTGGTGACATCTGGGAAAAATGGAAAATTGTAATTCAGGCAACTGCTACCTGGTGATATGTAGCTTGAAGGAAAGACAGTGGCGTTTCATAGCAGGTTTATGTTTGGGTTTACCTTGGCTTCGACTATCTTGAAATTTTCGGAAACACCATTTACAAATATTGCACAAAGATGAGATGTTTCAACTTTAATTGCTTTACACAGCTGGCCACTGATTGATACGATTACAAATCATACAGCAGTGGATCCTCTCTTGGCTGTTAAAAATGGGTTGAGGTTGAGCTGAGGTATGTGCACAAGGTACTTGAACAGACACCTGGTTTTCTTTCATCGCTAATGATAACCTAAATGTGTTTTTGGAATTCTTACCATTGCTGAAATTAAAGCCTAGTTATAATATGTCGCCAGAAAATATTGGACTATATATATGGGCAACATGCACTAAGCATTGTAATCATATTATAAATATTAAAACCAATGTTCTTGTCAGGATTAGAACAAATATTTAAACTGGCTACGTGTTCTACTCATGCTATCTTCTTAATCTTGAAGTGTTCTGGAAAAAGAATGTATGAGTCCATTTCCTGAGCTGTGAAAAGGATCATTTCTAATCTTATATAAGACTTCATGCTTTTATTTTGCTGTAGCAAAGATCAATTTAGCAATTGGAACAATTGTTTTTCTTCATTGCAAGCATGTCTTTCAAGATCTTTTTTAATGGTGCAAGGTGTTTAGGTAGATGCATTTTAATTAAATCGTGGTAAAACCCCAGTTGTTCAGGCGGAATGGAGATACTAACTTAGTTATGATAAACTGGGATTTTAGTATAAAGGATGTGTATACAGAGGGATAACTTTATTATGGATAGCAGAGTGAAGGTGTCAACAAAGTGTTTATTAACAGAGGTTTTACTCTGATCTTGCAATATTAGTGGCTATTTTTGGAAAAGAGAGAGCTTTTTAATTCCTTAAACATAATCTACTGTTTCTCAACATAAACTAAACAGAATAGAAAATAAAGCTATTTAATAGACCTTAATAGGAGCATCTTAAAGATGCCAGTAGAGATTCATGTTTAAAGCTCAACACCCAGAAGTCAGAATGCTCTTTGAAAAACATGAAGGATTGGTAAATGAAGCTTACAATAATTAAATACATAAATAAGATACTATTTTTTAATGGATTTTAGCATAAACCAGTGGAGGCAGGGGCCAAAGATTAAAGTTATAAAAGATACACAGTCTTTTACTTCTATTTTACTTATTTGTTTAATATTTATCTACTTATTTGGCTGCAGCAGGCCTTAGTTGAGGTGCATGGGCTCCTTGATCTTCGTTGCAGCATACGGCATCTTTAGTTGCAGCATGTGAGATCTGTTCCCTGGCCAGGGATCAAACCTAGGCCCCCTGCACTGGGAGCACAGAGTCTTAGCCGTTGGATCACCAGGGAAGTCCCTTTTCTTCTACTTTAATCCTGTAACTTAATCTTTTTTCAGTGCTTTCTCAGAGGAGGTCAGGAAACATAAGCATTCTGTGGGAGCAACTTTTTTTTTTTTAGCCTTTTACCACCCAAGGCTAAGAACATCAGTATATACCATCAGATTATCATTTGAGCTTCTCTACCAAGAAGTTAGAACTTGGTTGGTGTGACTATCAGAGAGAAAAGTCGTGGCATGGCAGTTTCACTTATGAAATTTTGATCTTCAGTTATAGGTCTTTGTTATCTGAAATTTGAACTCAGCAGATTTCATATAGTGGAAGGGCAAGGCTGAACTCAGATTGACCAGATATCTCAGTCATGGGTGTCACTGATCAGGTAGCAGCAAAGGGAAAAGGTGGCAACAAAGAGAATTAAAGAAATATCTGGAGGCTCAGCTCACCAAGTATGCACCATGGGTTTTCAGTTAGACATTCATTCCCCTGTGGGGGCTTTGGTAGGTAAGAAAAGCTCATATTTCTCATAGTCCTCAATTAAGTTGCTGTCTTCTGAAAGACCTTTAGCAATTAGAAGATAAGAATGTTGGTGACACGAGAAGCAAAGACAACCAAAAAAAAGTAGACAAAAACGGGTCTACATCTTACTGAGGAGCTTCTGCAAAGCAAAAGACACCATCAACAAAATGAAAAGACAAACTGTAGAATGAGAGAAAATAATTGCAAATTATATCTTCTAAGGTTTAATAGCCAAAACATGTAAAGAACTCACACAACTCAATAGCAAAAAAATTCAACAGTCTGATTTTAAAAATGGGCAGAGGACCTGAATAGACATTTTTCCCAAGAAGACATACAGAGGGCCAACAGGTACATGAAAAGATGGTCAACATCACAAATCATCTGGGAAATGCAAATCAAAACCACAATGAGCTATCACCTCACACTGGTTAGAAGGCCCTTCATCAAAAGACAAGATAACAAGCATTAGTGAGGATGTGATGGAAGGGAATCTCATGTGCTGTTGATGGGAATGTAAATTGGTACAGCTACTATGGAAAATAGTGTGGAGAATCCTCAAAAAATTAAAAATAGAACCACTACATGATCCAGCATTACTGCTTCTGAGTATCCAAAGGAAAGGAAAACAGAATTTCAAAAAGATATCTGCACTCCTATATTCATTGCAGCAGTGTTCACAGCAGCCAAGACATGGAAGCAACCTACGTGCCTATCAGTAGATGGATGGATAAAGGAATCATAGTATGTACATTCACTGGAGTATGATTTGACCATGAGAAAGTAGGAATTCTGCCATTTGTGACAGCATGGGGAGACTTTGAGGGCATTATGCTAAGTGAAATAAGCCAGACAGACAAAGACAGATACTGCATGATATCACTTATATGTGGAATCTTTAAAAAAGTCACAATAAAAAAAATTAAAAAGTCAAACACATAGAAAGTAGAAAACTGGTTGCCAGGACCTGGTGGGGACAGGGTTAAGGAAATATGGGGAGGAAATGCTGCTAGTTCCAGACCATTCTCATACTAATTAATCTAGAGCTGATTAATATTTCTTATTTGCCTTATTATCCCTAAGAAAGAACAGGTTTCCCAGCCTCCTGGGCTCCAGGTCTGTTGCAGTTTGATATTTACAACATCTACCATTTATTAATTAATTCAACAAAGGTACATTGAACACTATATCTATGCAAAGAATGGTTATAGGCTCTGTGGTAGAGAACACTGATCACTGTCTCTTCTCCTAAGTAATATAGTCTAGGATAGCAGGTAGAGATAATTATGGTGCTGGGTGGAAAGTGTTTAATGCCATAAGAAAGGTAGAAAGACATGTAAGCAAGCAAAAGGTACCAGGGAATTTCAGAAGTGAGATGGGCCACCTCTAATTGGAGGAAGCAAGCATAGCCTTGTGAGTCAACCTTCTGAGCTGGGCTTGGACAGATGGCTCAGGTCTGACCATATGGCGATGCAGGGGGCCGTTTCCCCCACACAGAGGGAGCATCATCACCCAGAGGAGGTGTGCAGGGGCTGTGCAGGGAACAGGAAGTGGTGCCATCTTGTTGGAGGGAGTGCAGAGACAAGAAGAGGCACCTGGAGATCACCTGATGTGAAGGGTTTAGACACCATTCTGAGGAGCTGTTCTTCTCTTTATTATTCATCCAAGAAAAGTTCTAAACTGTTGTTTAAGAAGAGTCATCTGGGCAAATTGACCAGAATGGATTTGGGGAAAGAAAAAAAAAGTTGGATATTCTCCACAGGGGACCCCATAGGACTCCCAGACCTTACAATCCCTAGAGCGCCCCTCTCTGAGTCACTCTTTGGCTAACAATAGAAGACAAGCCCCCTGGTTTAAGAGATTCTCTTCCAAACCTTACACGACCCAGTTTCCTGCTTATAGCACCCACCATTATACTGCACATGACTCTGTGGCCACAGTTACAGTTGGTAAGAAATATTATTTTTCCTTGCCCCAACCCCTACCTCCTTGTCTTTTACAGTGCGTTCCCCCTGCCCCACCGACTCATAGCCTATGACTAAATTTTTTCCTGCTTGCATCTTTCTCTTATAATATTTTTATTATCTATCCCAGGTTGAAGCCATTTAATAAAAAGCATTGTGGCTATATCAGGGTAGAAAATGCAGATTGAGTTTGTAGCTATAGTTCAAGAAATCTGAGAAAACCCATAGTTAATATGGTGCCCTTATGTATTCTCTCTTTTTCCTCTGCCATTCTCAGCATCTCTTGGTTCTGATGTGCCTCTTGTTCACGATGTGACTGCCACAGCTCCAGCCATCACATGGAGACATGATCACATCCAGTGAAGGGCATTTTTTATCATGTGTTCTATTTTAGGGAAGACTTTCTTGCCTGTGTCTGAGTTCTTAAGGAGGGGAAATTGGGTTTCTGGTATTTGCAGCCTTTATATTAGGAGACATATTCTGCCATTAAGAAGAAAAGAAGAAGTCAAGGTAGGGGGAAAATGGCTTTACATACTTAGGAAGTGGTATCTGCCACAAGAACTTTTTTCTTACTCAATCCTCAGCCTATTCCAGCTGGGTTTCTAACCCTTTCATTCTACTATCCTGGCCTGATCAAGGTCAACAGCACTCTCCATCTAGCAAAGTCCAGTGGCCATTTATCTGTTTTCTTATTTGATCTCTCAGCTGCACTCAAAGTAGGGCCTCCATTCTTCATGAAACAAAAACCTTCTGAGTTTCTGGGACAACAGTCTTTCCCAGATTTCTCCCTCTCTCACTGGCTGGTCTTTCCCAGTCTGCCTGCCTGTTCTTCCTCCTCTGCTGGACTCTATGTGCTGAGCTTCCCAGGGCCTCCCTTGTCCATTTCTCTCTTTATTCATAGAGAGGATGTGAAGAGAGATGTCATCAAGTTCATCTTAAGGATAGTTCCCGTTTTTGTATCTCCAGCCTCAGGTTCTACCTTGAGTTTCAAATCTGAATACCCAGTCATCAGTTTAACATCTCTTCTTGGCTATATAATCTTGAAGTTGATGTGATTGAAAAGAACCCCATTTTAAAAACATTTATTCAGTTGGCTGTGTCCGGCCCTCGTTGCGGTGCTCTGGCCCTTTGTTACAGCATGGCGCTTCTCTCTAGCTGTGGCACACAGGCTCAGGACTTGCGGCACACAGCCTTAGTTGCCCATTCCCCGACCAGGGATTGAATATGTATCCGCTGCCTTGCAAGGTGGATTCTTAACCACTGGACCACCAAGGAAGTCCCTCAAAAAGAACTTTTAAATCTACTCTCAACCACCTTAACTTCAGGCACCCAACTGTTTAAAGGAGAATCCTTGAGTCATTTATATTGCCTTTCTTTTTCTCACACTTAATAGATCATCCATCAGCCAAGTCTGTTGACTCAGTCTCAAATTTCATCTTTAATTTGGCCACTTTCTCCATCTTTTTCTAAGCCATTGTAGACTCCCACTTGTACTATAAAAAGGGCCCCTAACTGGTCTTCCATTTCCTCTTTTGCAAATCATTCTTCACATGGCAGCCAAAGAGATCTTTGAAAAGTCATCAATCAAACCACATTGCTTTTGGCTTCAAAGTGAGCAAGTTTGCTCTTGCTGGGAATAAAGTCCCACAGCGTGCCTTGGCATCTGGGAAGCTCAGTGGGCTGCCTCTGCAAGCTCATTGCTTCCTGCTCGCCCTCTCCTTCCTTTCCTGTGTTGCTGACCCACTGGCCTGTCTTCCCTCTTACTTCTGCAGAGATCCTGCCTCTGACCACTCTAAGCAGTCCCCTCCGTAGTGAAGTTACTGTCACGTTGCCATATTATATCGCCCATAGAGTAACTGTCATTATGTGTTCGTTTATTTGTCCATTTATCTATTGTCTGTTCCCCTCCCATCACCCCCAGAACAGAATCTCCTTTGGCTTTCTTGCTTATTCCTCTGTTCACAGGACTCCCAACAGAGATGGCAGCCAGCCAATGTTTGTTGAATGACCGTGTGAGCCCCCACTTTAGAGAGAATAAAATTGAGGACCTGTCTCTGTCTTCATGTCTTTTCTCTGTCTACTTGAAAGTCTCTTATCATCTCCCTGTTCTTTTTCTCCTTCCCCAACCTAGCCCTCACACATCCCCTATACAGGGTGGCAAATTACAGCCGATAGACCAAATCCAGCCTGTTTCCTGTTTTTATAAACAAGTTTTTATTGGGACACAGCCAAGCCCATATATTTACATATTGCCAATGTCTGGTTTCATGCTATCAAATCAGAGCTGAGTGGCTGTGGCAAAGACTGTATGACCCAACAAGCCAAAAACATCCATTATTTAGTTTTATAGAAAAAGTTGACCAACCCATGCTCCAGACGCATCTTAGATGCATTTCTGCTCTGAAGTCGTCTCTGTCCGGAAGGGTTCCGTGCCTCTCCTGTAGTTTCCAAAGGCCCGAGTGCAACTCCTATGCTGGCATCTGTATCATTGATAATAGAGTTCAGCAGAGGACTTTTAGATCTCCACTAATTAGGAAATGCATTGAGATCCCACTATTATTCATCGTTTTTCCTCAATGTCTAACAGTGCCTGGAACATAGTAAACCCTTAATTAATATTTACATAAGACTTTGAGTGAATAGATGTTTGAATAAATGAATAAAAGTTTGAATCGGGAAGTATCCTGGTCTGGTGGTGCTTTTATCACAAAATACCAGAGCCTGGGTGACTTAAACTTACCTGTTTCTCACAGTTCTGGAAACTGGGAGGTCTAAGACCAAGGTGCTGGCAGATTCAGCATCTGAGTGAGAACCAGCTTCCTGGTCTACTGTCTGCTGCCATCTTTCTGTACCCTCACCACGTTGGGGTGGGGGAGCTGGTAAAGAAGAGGAGAAAGAAAAAGAGCCATCTCACTGGTCTCTTCTAATCCCCACCCTAATGACCTTAACTAAACCCAATCCCCTTCTGGCCCCATCATGCTGGGCTTTAGGATTTCAACATATGAATTTTGTGGGCTTCCCTGGTGGCTCAGTGGTAAAGAACCTGCCTGCCAATGCAGGAGACTCGAGTTTGATCCCTGGATCAAGAGGATCCTCTGGAGAAGGAAATGGCAACCTGCTCCAGTATTCTTGCCTGGGAAATCCCATGGGCAGAAGAACCTGGCAGGCTACAGTCCATGGGGTCGCAAAGAGTCAGACACAACTTCGTGACTAAACAACATATGAATTTGGGGGTGGGGGGACACATTCAGTTCCTAAGAGGAAAGGAGGGAGGAAGCATTGGAGAAACTTCACAGACTACCAGTCTTAGACCAGATATATGATTTCTGTGTTCAGTCACCCTTCTCACTCTGCTCTTGCCAACCAGAAAAATTCATCTTGTTGGCTGGAAACTTATAAACTTAAATTTGACTGTTACCAGGCTTCTCAGAGCTGTTGCTGTTGAGTCTGTTAGCACAGAGGTTAAGAGACTGGGCTTTGGGTTCAGACATGCTTTAATCTTGTGTTTGTACTTTTTTTAATTTAAATTTATTTTAATTGGAGGCTAATTACAATATTGTATTGGTTTTGCCATACATCAACATGAATCCGCCACAGGTGTACACGTGTTCCCCATCCTGAACCCCCTCCCATCTCCCTCCCCATACCATCCCTCTGGGTCACCAGCCAGTGCACCAGTCCCAAGCATCCTGTATCCTGCATCTTAATCATGTGACCTTGAATGAGTGAGTTAATATCTCTGTCTCAGTTTTTATTTGAAAATTTGGAAAAATTATGCTACCCATCTCATAGTGTCACTGAGAGAAGATAATCTATATAGAGTATTTAGCCTGGCACCCAGGGAGTAATCAGTAGATGGTAGCTCTTAAAGTGGTGGGTTCAGAGGTAGCTTGCTAAGTCATTTCAGTCGTGTCCAACTCTGTGCGACCCCATAGACGGCAGCCCAGGCTCCCCCGTCCCTGGAATTCTCCAGGCAAGAACACTGGAGTGGGTTGCCATTTCCTTCTCCAATGCATGAAAGTGAAAAGTGAAAGGGAAGTCTTTCAGTCGTGTCCGACCCTCAGCGACCCCATGGACTGCAGCCTTCCAGGCTCCTCCATCCATGGGATTTTCCAGGCAAGAGTACTGGAGTGGGGTGCCATTGCCTTCTCCGCAGAGGTAGCTTTATGCTCATTATTTGGGTTGTGCTTCTATCAAGACAAGATACCCTGTTGCCTTACAAGAAGCACTCTGGTGAAGTGGTTCAGCACATACACTCTGGAGATAAACTTCAACATATGTTCAAATCCCTGTTTAGCTCCTTACTTGCTCCGTGATCTTGGGTAAGTTTCTTCACCTCTCTGTGCCTCGTTTTATCTGTAAATTGGAAGTCATTATAGGAACAGCTGTTCAGAGAATGAAATAAAGTGATAGGTGTAAAGTGCTCAAAACAATCCCTACTTTACTTTATTGTAAGGAAGTTAGAGTTGCACACTAGTTGAAATTTGTGATGGGGAATGAAGGAATGTTAAGCCACAGACCACAGAAACCTCTCGTTCAGATATTAATTATTCTGTGGCTAGATCTTTTGCCTTGCTATGTATGATTATTGATCTAAAACAAAATGCCCCAATTATTAAATATAAAATTCCCTTGACCTTGCTATGACACATGAAAATAACAATTACCCAAAGAAAGTATATATGCACATATCACCTATCTATCTTGGGCAGCTCTACCAGGAATATGGTTTTCATTGATTCTCCAGATAACCTAAATCAAAACATTTCTTTATGGATGTGTATAAGAGTCCGTAGTGACTGAATTAAATTTCACTTGTTTTATAATATAGTGTTCTGATGTGTAACAGACTATCAAAGGAACCATCTTTACAAGAAAAACTTTAGAATATTGTTAAGTTACTCACTGCATGACCTATTTAAACTGCTCAGATTCTTCTTGTAGACTGCATAATTAAATTTTAAATGGAACATGATAAAGAAATTATACTGGCGATCTCCAGAGATTTCGATACCCTATTTGGCTCTTTATAAAAGTGTAGCAAAGGCATACTTTAAAATTTAATAAAGGCCTGCCCTAATTTTTTTTTCCCTTTTAGATTTTCTTTATCTGTTCATGCATCCAAAGCTGTGTTATATTATCCACAAGTGTTACCTGAAATAAACAATCAAAATAAAAATTCTTAAAAGCACATTTATCCCAATTTGAGAATTCCATTATTTGCACATGAGAGCTTTTGTGGAGCCGTTGAACTCCTTGAAGATAAAACCTACCATTTCCTGAATTTGTCACCATGGAGAATTGGGGCTTTATTCATTCTGTTTGTGGAAGCATTCATATCTTCAGCGCTTCCAGAGCAAAGGGGTATAAAATGGATTCCAGGGAAGATGTAATTTTGCAATTAGAACTCCTTCTTTGCTATGGATAAGTTGCACTTCTTGAGGGAGTTGAAGGAAACACACACACACACACACACACACACACACACACACACACACAGCCTGTTGGAAGAAGGGTTAATGCAGAGGACAGGAGAATTCTGGGACTGAGCCTCCTAAGAGCTATTGGAGCCTCTTGGGTAAAGAATTCTGTTTCATCACCTTCCATTGTTCACTTTCTTTTGTATTTAAAGGGATGCTGCCAAGATAAAACTATGTTAAATACATTTTCCTTATATTTGCCTGATACTGCTTTGTCATATAAAACATTTTAGGAGAAAAGCTTCCTGGTCTTCCCTGAAGGATTTCAGATTTGCTGTCCACTGAGCTTTGACAAAACATGGAAGTGTCTCTCTTCCCATGCAGGATTGCATTATTATACCTTCTCAAACATTTGCCTCCATTAGTGTTTGGAGTATTCAAGCTACCAAGATCATATAAATTAACAAAACTCATTTATACATACACACTGTTAAACCTTAGAAAGCTTTCCTTTCAGATTAGGTTTTGTAAATGTTTCTGTTATGTATTTCCCTTTGCCTTCTTTCTGGCAAATATACAGATTTCCTATTGGGCTCAAACCACTCAAGCATCCAATGCTGGTTTCATTTTTCAAATAAGCTATATTAAACTCACATGCCGCTATATAAAACCAAACGGAGGCAGTGACACAGGCCAACAGAGAAAATAAATTCACCATTTAGCCTGACTGTTCATCCTTAACCCTCTGCCTGTCACACTTTGGGTGGGGGAGGAAGGATGGAACTCCAAGGAGAGACACTGAGCTACATAAAGGATGCTAAAGAGGAGTGCATATCCAGAGCAGGATTATCCAGTGAGGAAGTGGAAATTCTGCTTCACCACCACAGTATGACATTTGAGACCATCTCCTGGTCAGATTCAGGCTTCCCAGGTGGTGGTGCAGTGGTTAAGAATCCACCTGCCAATGCAGGAGACACCAGAGACATGGGTTCAGTCCCTGGGTCAGAAAGATCCTCTAGAGGAGGAAATGGCAACCCACTCCAGTATTCTTGCCCAGGAAATCCCATGGATAGAGGAGCCTGGCAGGCAATAGTCCATTGGGTTGCCAAGAGTTGGACACAACTACATGACTGGGAACACACACACACACACACACACACACACACCTTGGCCAATTCAGACCTATGGAGCTCGGGTGAGCATCTCCAAAAGTGACACTTGGTCACCTGTAACGTATTATAATGCACCAGGTTCCCCTTGAGTTCCTTGATGCAAAGGGAAATCATTCCCAAATTGGGCTTTCAGTGAAATAGATTTCAGTGAATAGCTCACAATTTAAAAATATATGTAAGGAGTAATAAAGATACTTATGGACATAATAAACAATGAAACTTTAAGATTAATCTGTTGACATTTAACAAGATTGTTATTACTAGTTGCATCACCAAGCACCCATATGAGCAAGGAAATTCATGAGATCCTATGGAGGTGCAAGGTATGATGAACACTGCTTTTAAGAACCAAACTATCTAAAAGTGGAAATCTGCTTTATAGTAGGAGAAACTATGCTCTTCACTAACTCTCAGTGCCTAGGACTAAGTCTGTCCAATGATGAGATGAAAACATTTCTATTGAATACATTAGGTATCATTTAAATTGAGCAAGTATTAAAGTTCAGAGGAGAAAGAGAACATTTTTCAGTAAGGTGATTAGAAAACTCTCACCATGGAGGATGTAGATCTTCTAGGAAAAGATACAGCAGTAACAGGGCAAAGAGTGAGAAATATGGAGTTCTGAAATGGGGATTGCAGCCAGCTGGTTTCAACCAGATGGTTTGTTGAGAGAATAATGAAATATGAGTTGAGAGGTGTAGGTAGAAGCTGGCTTGCACTCTTTAAAGGGATGAGAGAGTTTTCATTTTGCTTGGCTTTGTTTTCAGTGGGCCATTGGAGGCATTTGAGTTAGATGAATATGGGATTCAAAAAGTGTGTGAGCAAGGTGACTGATGGTGTCCTGCAAAATGTATTATTCTGACAAGAGCAGCACAAAACATAAACTCCAAGAGGACTAGGGCTAAGTCCCATTTTGTTCATCTCTTTTATCCTCAGCACCTAGAACAGTGCCTACAGGGCACAGTAGGTGCTCATATATCTGCCAAATGAATTAATGGTAAATGGAGATGAGGGTTTTTCCAAATAGTTCAAATGAGGATAATAAATGCATTAACTAGACTGATCTTGTAGAAAGGGAAAAAGCAATGACTGATTACAGATAATATTGGAAAACAAATCAATATTGCTTACTGAAACTCAGGCGGTGGAGAAAAAGTTTCCACTTTGGGCATGTCATTGGCATCACCAACCAAACCCAGTGAGGGAGGTCTGGAGAGGGCTTGTTGAGAGATGTGAAGCTAGAAAGAGGATTGCTTTATAAGTTTCCCCGGTGGCTTTAGTGGTAAAGAACCCGGCTGCCAATGCAGGAGACATAAGAGATGAGGGATTGATCCCTGGGTCAGGAAAATACCCTAGAATAGACAACCCACTCCATTGTTCTTGCCTGGAGAACCCCACAGACAGAGGAGCTTGGCGGGCTACAGTCCACGGGGTTGCAAAGAGATGGACATGACCGAAGCGACTTAGCACACACACACACACACACACACACAAATTTGAGATAAAGGCCAGATATTTTGATGAACATTTCTGGTGAAGGATGAGGGACATTTGTGGATTTGGAACTGTAGATTTGAGCATTAAGTAATAAAGCATCTTGGGGATTGCTTGCATGAAACTTTAGTTGAAGTCATCTTGTGCACACATGGGTTTTGTGGTTCCCTGTCAGAGTGACATCCTTTGCCAAATTAAGCAAGATGCAAATTTGATACTGATTCCATGAGGACAAATGATGTTGAAGCAGAGATAAGCGCAATAGTCAAGTGGTTTTTAGTTCACTCTGCCAATTTCTCAAGAGAATGAATAAAGGAAGTTCTCTAGGGTGACTTAATAGACTGTGCCCTTCCCTTAAATGCCCACCTCAATTTGCCATCTTGGTTCTGACACTCACTGTGAGAACTTGGTACCTGGCACTCCTGGAGGGGTTGAGTTGGCAGCTGAATCCTATATGCTGCCTGCTTCCATTTGGCCTTTCTCATCTTGGCCTGGTGCTTCTGGGCTAATTCCATCATGTCTGGAGTTTCATCTTCTCTGGGTTCATGCCTGAAGCTCTGGCAGTTGACTGCGTTCAGTTGAGAAAGTCCTATCCAAGTTCAAGTTCCAAGATGCAAGAATCTCTTTAATACCAGGGGGAGTGGAAACCCAAGTTCAATGCCATGTTTTATCCGTTCATTTTGTAACCCGGTTGCAGCATTGCCGAAATGTTACAAATTAAAATATTTTCTATAAAGGAGCCAGGATTCATTTAGGAAGGCTTTGGGACAACAGGAAGAATTACCGTTAAGGGAAAATAGGTCATAAAAGCCACCTGGGAGCTGGTTCCCCAGATCAGCCCAGGGGTTGTTGAATCTTGTAGATTTTAAATTTTGCTTATGAATGTGTATGGCCATTCAAGCATCCTACAGAGATGCCTGTGAGGGTGAAAAAGTTGTCTGTTTTGAGCTCAAGTGAAGGACAATAGTACTTTAGAAAATTGGGAAATGAAACTCTATGAAAGGAACTAAAGACAGTGTGAGATGAAGTCAGAGCAATTGTGAATTCTCAACCCCGAGAACACAAAGATTTCTTATGTGTTTTATTCTTCTCTCTTCCTGTTCCAAGCTCTCAGTGGATCCCCTCCCTTCTCTAATGTATATGTGCATTGTAGTTGACTGGTGAAGTAGAAAGCAGCAATAAGATCTTTAGAATGAACAAAGGTCAAGGAATGGTTCCTTTCACTCAAGCATAGAAAGATTCAGTTTTCAAAAAAAATTTTTTGAATAAATAGATGTTTTTCCTTAAAAAAGAAGAAATGATTACTCTCAGTGCAGCAGTAATCAAATTTCAACGTAAAATTTGTTCAAGATCATAAAGCAATCTGCATAAGAATTGTGCAAATATTCTTATGTGAATATTCTCCCCACCACCACCACCTGGCCTATTATTTTTCATAACTCCAGTGGGAGGACTTTTGAGTTAGATAGAACTTATCTTGCATCACCTCCTGGTTTTATAGATGAATAAGCTGAGTATCAGAAAGTCAGAAGCCAGTTTTAGTGACCACACTCTTTGTGCTTGCTGGACAAGTTGATATTTGCATGGTGTGGATGGAGCTGTGTTCATTTCAGGGTCTGTTCTTGGAGTCATAGACCTGGAAGCCTGTTACCTACTTTCTGAGATCTTTTTCCTCTCAGTTTTCTTCTATCTGCCTTCCCTACCTTCCCCTGGAGACAAAATCTTCATTTTCAGTATTTTCATGAAAGCCTTGTTTCAACTAAACAAAAGCCAGGTATAGAGATTCGGTTGATGCTGGGTATAACATCAGATCAGATCAGTTGCTCAGTCGTGTCCGACTCTTTGCGACCCCATGAATTGTAGCACGCCAGGCCTCCCTGTCCATCACCAACTCCCAGAGTTCACTGAGACTCACGTCCATCGAGTCAGTGATGCCATCCAGCCATCTCATCCTCTGTCGTCCCCTTCTCCTCTTGCCCCAATCCCTCTTCGCATGAGGTGGCCAAAGTACTGGAGTTTCAGCTTTAGCATCATTCCTTCCAAAGAAATCCCAGGGCTGATCCCCTTCAGAATGGACTGGTTGGATCTCCTTGCAGTCCAAGGGACTCTCAAGAGTATTCTCCAACACCACAGTTCAAAAGCATCAAGTCTTCGGCGCTCAGCCTTCTTCACAGTCCAACTCTCACATCCATACATGATCACAGAAAAAACCATAGCCTTGACTAGGCGAACCTTTGTTGGCAAAGTAACATCTCTGCTTTTGAATATGCTATCTAGGTTGGTCATAACTTTTCTTCCAAGGAGTAAGCGTCTTTTAATTTCATGGCTGCAGTCACCATCTGCAGTGATTTTGGAGCCCAGAAAAATAAAGTCTGACACTGTTTCCCCATCTATTTCCCATGAAGTGATGGGACCGGATGTCATGATCTTCATTTTCCGAATGTTGAGCTTTAAGCCAACTTTTTCACTCTCCACTTTCACTTTCATCAAGAGGATTTTTAGTGTACAGTAATGCTTCAGAGGGGACATCTGAGTCCAGTGGCTAAAACCCCGAACTCCTAATGCAAGGGGCCAGGGCTCCATCCTTGAGTTCACATGCCACAACTAAAGATTTCACAGGCCCCAGTGAAGAGCAAAGATCCCACATGCTGCAAACAAGACCCCGCACAGCCAAATAAATATTTTTTAAAAAAATAGTGCTTCTCAGATTTTAATGTGCTTGTAAATTTCCAGGCAAGAGTACTGGAGTGGGATGCCATTGCCTTCTCCATTTAAATGCATAGTCAGATCTAGTTAGTTCGAGATGATACCCGAAATTCTGCATTACAAACAAGCTGATTCTGACCACCCCATGAGCAACAAGGAACTGCAGACCCACCAGTCACATCTTGTTTGAAAGAAGTCCCCATCACTTTCCAAGTTCTGTATCCATATCTTTAGGAATACAATGCTTCTATTATCTCTGGTTGGCTTGTTTCCTTTTAGAGAAGATGCTACAGAGTGTTCTGCAAACTGCCACTGCAGGAGTAATTTCTTTTCAAAGTCTGAGATACTATAAACCCACTGTAGCAGCCTGTGGATTGAACTATATAAAGGCAATCTTAGGTTATCGAGCCCATGTGAGTTTAGGATTCAGTATCAATCAAGATTTGACTTTCAATTCTCGGTTTATGATGAGCAGCTCCCATTGAAGAAGAAACCAGAACTTTGGCTATTAGAAAGTTTTTATTTTGCAAATACAAAGACTTATTTATGTCAAGTAATTGAGTTCCCAGATGTCCTCATTTTGTATCAGTGACTGTAAACAGTGTCGGCCTTGGTAATATGACACAATGAATATATATGTATTCACATTCATATTCAGGAGTCAGCCTCAACACAACAGTCAATTCACAGGTTATCTTGCTCATTCCTGGAAACTGGTGTTTATTGACTGTGCAGATGATAAAATTGTCTTTGTTTTATTTATTCCATATGAGCCTGCAAAGTATTCTAGAAACAATATTACTTCTTTCCCCTCTATTCCCATTCATCCTATCCCCTTTACCAAAGTAAACTGAGGTATCTGGATATAGCAATCTAATATAGGATGACTCAAGAGAGATACAGAAAAAGATAGGTAACATTGAATACTCAAAATTCAATAATGAAAAATAATTACTTTAGTGAAAAGCCAGCTGTTCTTTCTTTCCTAATAGACATGTGATGTTGATGAAAAATAGCATTCAAGTAAAGTTTACCAAGTAGGACTGGTTTGATTCAGGGTATTATATTATTCTGCAGAATAGGAAATGTTATTTAGGTTGAACAAAAAGCTGAACAGTCCAGCCAGTCCAAAAGACCCAAATACTAAAGGATTATCTTTAGAGAATGAAAAATGCTGGTGCATTATATGTAAGGCAATGCATGATAATTCTTTCAGAGAATATTCTGCCTGTGTTTTCTATGTCCTTCAAATTTCATTTGAATGAATGCTTTATGGATTTCTGTGACGCTTGGGGACATGTTAAAATACCATTGCAAACGTATCAGGGAACTGAGGTTTAGATAATTCTCGATTTGAATGATTATAGCATGCTGCTGTTATCCTATTTGGGAAAAAAAAATAGGAGTTTTCTGACAATTTGGAGTTTCCTTTCTGTGTCTCCCCCAATGGGTTTGCACAAAGAAGACCTTTTGAGACATAGATTGGAGTCCAAGGACATGAGGGAGTGGGGAAGGGAGGCGGGCAGGGAGGCCGGCCAGCAGACATGTGCTCAGGAGTAGGTTACTGCCCGGGCAGAGGGGACTCAGGCACCCTGGGCCCCCATGGAACACTGTCCACTGAAGGGCGAGCAAGCTGCTGTATGTTCCACAATACCTTGTCCTTCAGTGGTTGATGTCCCTCAGGGAGAATTCATTCATGGGCACTTCTCTCTTCCCCATGCTCAGGCCAAGCACTCCTAAGGCCAGAGAAGACACACTCTGAAAGGCAGCAATAAGAGGAGTCTGTAGGCTTCTGCATAGAATGTGCAGGTGACCCTCAGGGCAAATTAAAAGCAGGCCATTAACAATATCTACGTACGGGTGTGGTCACCATTGTATCCAAGCACCCGTTACAGTGCCTGGTACCCAGCAGATGCTTCTTATTGTTGTTCAGTCGCTATAATTTGTGTCCAGCCCCATAGACTGCAACACACCAGCCTTCCTTGTTCTTCACTGTCTCTCAGAGTTTGCTCAAATTCATGCCCATTGGGTTGGTGATGCCATCTAACCATCTCATCCTCTGCTGCCCTCTCCTCATTAGGCCTTTAATCTTTCCCAGCATCAGGGTCTTTTCCAATGTGTCAGCTCTTCACATCAGGTGGCCAAAGTACTGGAGCCTCAGCTTCAGTATCAGTGCTTCCAATGAATATTCAGGGATGATTTCCTTTAGGATTGACTGGTTTGATCTCCTTGCAGTCCAAGGAACTCTCAAGAGTCTTCTCTAGTACCACAGTTTGAAAGCCTCAATTCTTCAGCAATCAGCCTTAAATATTTATTCAGAGAAGGAAGGCAGGGAGAGAGGAAAACACTTGACTCAAATAAAATGGGAAAAGCTGGCATTGGCTACCTGCCAGCCAACAACAGTAATAGATTGAAGATTAGAGGTAATTTTTTAAAATGGTATCTCACTTCTGACTTAAGTCCTCAAGCTAACATTGAAATTTTATGCTTGCCAAATTTATTATGCATGAGGAGAGGGGACAAGAAAAGATAGGCAGGAGAGAGCAGACAGCTCTGTGTATCAACAACCTCAATTCTAAAGTCTGGCGCTTGGGGACTTGACTTTTAGCATCAATAGTTATATTATATCCACTTAATTTTTTAAAAGATTAACAGTGTGTTTATCTTTGATTATTCAGTATATATATGTTGGTCGTTATCTGTGAATCAGTGAAGAGCTGCCTGGATTATCCATGCCAAGTTCTGGATGAGGAATTAGGTTAAAGGACTTAACTTCTTGGTTGTGGGGTGACCTGGGGAGCCCGGGTTTGAGGTCAGGCCAGCAGAGGCAAAAATGGAAAAACTGCCTTGGTTACCTGGATGTTTGCAGGTGGGCAGGGACTTTGTTTACATTCTGCTAACATATTTGAGTGAAGAGTACAACAGTCAGTAAATCACACAGATATTTCAGATACATGGCCCTAGGCACAGGAATTTCTAGAAATAGCGTGTGATTTCTTGCATTTATTATTCTGATGGTTTTCATTATGTAAATAGATAGTTTTCCCCTGAGAGTGTTTCTCTTTAGCCAACCATGGACCTGAATGTGTTTATATATGTCTGTGTGGTATGTTGGGAGGAAGGCTGGAAGGAGGGACTCCTCTCCAAAGTAAGTGGAGGGTTTTGGCTTCTTTTTTTTTTTCCTCTTATTTGCTGGTTTTAATCATTTGTAACTCTTGTATTATAACACTCACAATTGTTCCATAATTCAGTGAATGCAAAAACCTCAGAAGGCCATATTCTCTACTAAAGAACCCCCTCTGACACTGACAGGTGTGCAAACTTGTGCTCTTTTGTCCCTTTTTATAGACCCGGAGTGATATTGTTCTAGATAAATCGCATTCAAGGAAAAAGGGACCCATAGGGAAGTGGCATCAAGAAGGCAGAGCTTAACAGTGTCAGCAAAGGGTTAATAAACTAGCCATACTCATTTGTTGCCAGAAACAGGAGCAGAAAACATTTGGCAATGATCCCTTCCTTTTTTCCTGGAGTGAAGGCAAAATGGGTTACAGAGACACTGGGGCCAGCGTGGACTCAGAGTACTAAAGTATCTTCCTGTGCTCAGGAGCTGGACATGTCTCCCTCCCCCGAGGCCCCTCCATGGCCCTGGAACTGGGGGGCAGGCCAGTTAGCCACGAGTGGTGTGGGAATTCAACCCATAAACACGCTCTTCCTTCTAGCAGGACGCCTAGCTCTGCCTGACAATTTCCTCATACTGATTTATTGATTTAATTTTTGGTTGGCAGTGGTGGTAGTTACAAAGTAAATTCACCCCAGAAAAAAAAGGGTATTTTGGGAATTCATTAATGCTAACTCTGCACTTGGATGCTAGATTCACTTCCCATCTGCCCAAAACAGCCAAATGAAACAAGGAAGTGACACCAAGCAAGTGACAACTAATTATCTCCTCCGTTTATTCTGCTGGGATGGTGGGAATTGAAGGGTATTGAAGGCTGTTTTCCTCTTAATTGTTAACCTTAGAAATCAAAAGTCAAGTGACCATCACTAAAACCACATGTCATTGTGTTTGAATTCCAGCAATGTATTTCTCTATCTTCATTTTGATTTAGGAATCAAAAAAAAAAAAAAGAAATTGTCTTGGATTCTTAAACATGTCTTAGTGTAACAAATTACCCTAAAACCTAGCAGCTTAAAGAAACAAACATTTGTTATCTCAGTTTCTCTGAGTCAGGAATCTGGGCCTGACTTAGCCGAGGGCTCACATTTCAAGCCCATGGACAGAGGAGCCTGGTGGGCTGCAGTCCATGGGGTCGCTAAGAGTCAGACACCACTGAGCAACTTCACTTTCACTTTTCACTTTCCTGCATTGGAGAAGGAAATGGCAACCCACTCCAGTGTTCTTGCCTGGAGAATCCCAGGGACGGGGGAGCCTGGTGGGCTGCCGTCTATGGGGTCACACAGAGTTGGACACGACTGAAGCGACTTAGCAGCAGCAGCAGCAGCATATTTCAAGATTTTCTGACAAAACTTCAGTCATGATTTTAGCTGGGGCTGCAATCTCATATGAAAACCCAACTGGGGAATGACCCATCTTCAAGCTTTCTCTCATGGTTTCTTGTGGTTGTTGGAAGAATTCAGTTCTTCGTGGGCTGTTGGACTGAGGGCTTCAGTCCCTGGCTTTCTGTTGACTGGGGTTGACTTCCATGGCAGCAAACAAGAGTGAGAATAAGATATGGCCAATGGGCGGGGGAGCCTGGTGGGCTGCCGTCTATGGGGTCACACAGAGTCGGACACGACTGAAGCGACTTAGCAGCAGCAGCAGCAAGATGGAAGTTGCTGTCTTTTTATAACCTAATGTCGTGAGTGACATGCTATCACTGTTATATTCCCTTCGTTGTAAATGTGTCCAAGACCCAGCCCCTGCTCAAAAGAGGGATTATCAGATCAGATCAGATCAGTCGCTCAGTCGTGTCCGACTCTTTGCGACATACATGGACACAAATAGCAAGAGGTGGAGGTCACTGGGGGCCACTGTAGGAGGTGCTTACACAGATATGATTCCAAATCTCAGTGTGATGGAGAGTTGTCTTTGCTGCAGTTACATGATATGTTCCGAGACAAACTCATTATCGGTGGTAACGTGGATTGATGCCTTGCAGATACAGAAGAGAGAAATCATAGAGCCAAGAAAAATGTGATAGTTATCTACTTAGTAATTGAAATTTGTCCCACTATGGCTAAGAAGAAACCAGAGTTCAAGCCAAGAGTATGTTCTGTGAGGGCTGAAGAACAAGTTGTTTGAGCTCTGATAGCAGAAGGACCTGTGGATCCAAGACCTAGAGAGATGGTGGGAGGAGGACCCTGCCTGTCCACTTCGTACTAGAACAAGCAGATTGTGTTAGGAAACAAGAGTCCCTCCTCTAGAACTGCATGTGGAAAGATCAGGATGCTCTAGAAGAACTTTGGAGACCTGGGAAAAACACTGTTCTCAAAACACTAATTCTATCACCTATGCAGGGTGGCTCCTGGCTGGGTTCACTCTGCAGCCTGACCGCCTGATGGTGGGCTGGCTGTGGTCCAAACAGTGGTACTCCATCCATATGGAACCTGGGCTCTGCTCACCATAGAATGCATAGTCAGCATGCCTTTGGCACCCACTGAGCTGGATGTCAGGACTCCCTGTTCCAGTGCTGGATCTAGGTAGGTGTCCCTGGATCTATGGAAGTGTTGCTAGACCTAAGTGTGTATCTTTGAGTCTCTTTAGTCACTTTGCCTCCTTGGGTTTAGGAAGCTGATCTATGGAATGAAGTAGAGATTTGCCTCTCCACCCACCTACAATGCCTTAAAGAGGTTGCCAGAGACCCGTGAGCAGCTCCATCCAGTCCCACGTGTAGACACTTCGTGCACATAGCGTGTCCTCTGTCTGTAGTATTCAATGCCATTGACCACCTCCTTCTCCTCGAAGCACTGCTTCCATTGTGTCGATATCATTTCAGAAGTCATTACCAAACAGTTTATCTTTGAAATGTGAGGGCATATTTGACCCAGAAGAGGCATTTTGCATGCAGAGAGTGGAGGGCTAGACTAGTACCTCAGTAATTGCATGCACCAGGGAACAGGGGAAGAAGGTGTATCCAGCAGATACACCTAAGGAGTAAGAAGGCTGAGACTGGAGTGGTTTCAGCAGTGAGTTGGAAGGGGGCAAATCCAGAAGATTCATTCAAGAAGCTCAGCTTCGAAAGGGATCACAGAGAGGTGCTGGGAGCTGGTCGGAAGTAATGAACTTGAGGTGGCTTGTTTCTTAAAGAGAGAAGAGACTTATACACATTTAAATGCACAGAAGGCATCAGGAGAGAGGATGAGGGTGGGGGTGCAGTTTCTGGGGAGGCAAGAGGGGTTAGCCTCAGAGAAGACGGCCAATACCTCCATTTAAATATGATGGAAGGAAAAAGGGCTTTCCTGGTGGCTGAGATGGTACAGAATCTGCCTGCCATGCAGGAGGCCTGGGTTCAATCGCTGGGTTGGGCAGATCCCCTGGAGAAGGGACTGGCTACCCACTCCAATATTCTTGCCTGGAAAAGTCCATGGACACAGGAAGAAAGAAAGGTGTGTGGCCTTAGATCATACTGTGGGACTGGCAGCTTCAATGGGTCTCCTAGACATTCAACCCAAGAGCAGACAGGAGCAGCAGGGATGTGGCCAATGGCCCAGGAGCAGGGGTGGCTGTTACTGAGCCTGACATGGGACAGGAAGAGCAAGGCTGGAGGGCGGTGGAGATGTCTGACAGCATCTCCCTCTCTCCAACCCTGCCACCTGCACTTACGTAGAGGGGGAGGAGTTGTTTGCAGGGCAGGGAGTTCCTCAGGTAGCCAGAGGGAGCCCGGCAAGCTGTCAAGTCAGGGAAGGCTTTCTGGAGGAGGTGTGACTAGGGGGCCTGTATCTTGGAGGATGGTCAGGACTCAGGTGTTCCAGGGAAGGAGGAAAGCAGGTAACCACGTGTGCTAAGAAGCTGCTTCCTGTATGATGCTGGCACCTGTCACCCGCTTTCCTGCAGCGTTTTGTCAGAGAAGGGACAAGACCTGCCCAACATCCTTGGGCTGGTAGGCAAGCAGCCGAGCCCTGACCTCAGGCTGTGTGTCTCCAGTGTATACCACACTGCATCCCGAGGGCTGTGTGGCCAAGTCGAGAGCGTGGCTGCGCTGGGCAGAGCAGCTTTGACACCGGAGAAACTGAGGCCAACGTGGGCCAGCAGCACCGGTGAGCCTGGGTGAGCCTGATCAGAGGAGGCGGCTGGGCGAATCTGAGTGGCAAATGGTGTTGGTGGTGCTCCACCCCAGGGGACGTCCGTGGGTGCCACACACCTGACCAGGAGGAGGCCACGCAAGGACTTGTCAGCAGCTGCTCCGGGATGCGAGTCTGGCAAGGTGGCAGTTAACTGCTGACAAATTTCTTTCAGGGCCGCGACAATATGTTAATGTGCATTCTCCAACAATATGTTTCCAGCACTGCTTTTTTTCCCCCTGCTGGTTTGATTGAGAAAATCATAGCCACCGAAAGTGCAAGATTTATCCAGAGAGCGTAGCAGGGGTTTGGGATGTGAGCGGGTGTGGGGCGGGGGTGCCCCCTGGGAGGAATTTACCTTTTGAAACCAGAGGGGGAACAGGTGCTCTGGAAATGGCTCGTAACTGCGTGAGGGCGGGGACCACGCTCCTGGAGGGGAAGGTTACTCAGATTAACGACATTCCACGGAAAATGATGGCATCCTGGCTCTGTCACTAAAACAGGTGGCTGTCATTATGGCCGTGCGCTCCTAATGGGAAGATAATACGGGGGGAGAGAGGTTTATATCGGCCCCAGAAAGATGAAATTGCACACGAAGGAAGAAACAAGGCATAAAGAGGGCCGCCTGGGGGAATTTATCGCCCCACAGGACAGCACATGATTCTCATTAATGGTGCAGCGTTTCCCTCACTCTATCCAGAGGGTTATGTTACCTACATCGCTTTCATTTTGGGGGGCTTATTCAAATTTCATTTGAGAAAGATTTTTTTCCCTCTCTGTATGTTTTTCTTTCGTTTAAGAGAGTAGTGAGTATAAAAATGTACTGTGTGTGCTCAGTCATGTCTGACTCTTTGCAACCCCGTGGATTGTAGCCCACCAAGCTCCTCTGTCTGTGAGATCTTTCAGGCAAGAATACTGGAGCGAGTTGCCTGGATCTTCCAGACCCTGGGATCAAACACACGTCCTCTGAGTCTCCTGCAGTGCAGGTGGATCCTTCACCACTGCGCTGCCTGTGCTGTGCTTAGTCGCTCAGTCCGTGTCCGACTCTTTGCGACCCCATGGACTGTAGCCCGCCAGGCTTCTCTCTGTCCATGGGGACTCTCCAGGCAAGAATACTAGAGTGGGTTGCCACGCTGTCTTTCAGGGGCTCTTCCCAACCCAGGGAACAAACCCAGGTCTCCCACATTGCAGGCAGATTCTTTACTGTCCAAGCCACCAGGGAAGACCAATAATACTGGAGTGGGTAGCCTGTCCCTTCTCCAGGGGATCTTCCCAACCCTGGAATCGAACTGAAGTCTCCCACATTGCGGGTGGATTCTTTACCAGCTGAGCTACTTGGGAAGCCCATAAAAATGTACTGTTTATGATGAAATGTACCCCCTTCCTTTTCCTACCAATCATGGTGGCTGCCCAGCAGATGATGGGAAATCCATGCTGCTGCTACTGCTAAGCCGCTTCAGTTGTGTCTGACTCTGTGCGACCCCATAGACAGCACCCCACCAGGCTCCTCTGTAGTGGGCTCCAAATAATCATGAGGCCATACAGGGGTGCTGTGCGAGGTAACTGACATGCCTGTGTGCTCTATTTTTTTCTTAAAAAGATGAAATGTTTTGGTTTTTTTTTTTTAAACAAAGTCTAAATTTTTTCAATTTAATATGATGGCACCATTTAAACTTATTTGGTGCTAATTACTGCCCGGCAATGTTTTTAAGCATCTTATAAATATTTACTCTTTCCATATTCACAGTAACACTTTTGAGGAGCATCATTATCTTTGGAGGTAAAGCATGAAGAGGGTGAGGGACTCATCCAAGGTCACACAATCAGAAAGTGGTGAAGTTGGGGTTCCTGCAGCAGCAGGCTCCTGACCACTCACTGCTGTCCACTGGCTGCCCTGCACACATTTTGTTCATTTTCAGTTTCAAGGGGCCTTTAAATTACTTGTCCCCTCTTTCTGGGGGAGAATACATTTTGAAATCTCAGCGTGTTAGACGTTAGACGTCACTGCATTGACGGTGGGTGGATATCAGAATGGCACTTGAACTTGAGCAGACAGTGGTGTTTTCCATTTCACAAGGTGTCTTTAAAACGTGCAGTGTGGGTCCCTGTCAGACCTTCAGAACCCTGCCCTGCTTGCTCTGTGCACAGTCGGGGGAGGTAAGGTACCCCCTAAAAATCTACTAGAAGTGCACACTCACTCTCTCAAGCACAGAAGATCAGCACAAAGTTTCAGATATGCATACAATCTTATGTATGGTTTAAAACCCTACTTGGGATGCTCGGTCGGAAGGGTCTTTCTTTGGCCACACTGAGCATAATTTTTCCTGAAGATTTAGAACTGATGGAGCACAGGTGGGAGGCAGAGTAATTTACCCTATTCCTCCCCCTCCCTGTTCACCATTAGACACAAGACATGAACAGCTCTTTCGCCTTACAAGGCTTAGCCAGATTGCCAAGCAATTACGGTGATTTATGAGGGCAGGAGTAGAAGGAAGCAGCAAACGTAATTGTTAAGTGAGGATGGTCAGATTACCACGCCTGTAATTTGTAACTTATTTCATGCCGCGTGGCGTACCTAAGCAGCATATTGAAGAGGGGAATGGTATCTTACTATTTTTGTGTTCTCAGTGCCTAAAACAGTGGCTGGCTTTCAATGTTTGTGAAGCACCTAGCATTCAGAAGACTCCCTGCTAGATACCTGGAGTCAGTCAATAGGGCCTTTGGCTTTCTGCTTTCAGGGTCATAAATACTACATAGTTTATGCTTGCTCGGTCATGTCTGATTCTTTGCAACCCCATGGACTGTAGCCTACCTGGCACCTCTGTCCATGGCATTCTCGAGGCAAGGGATCGAGCCCTCATCTCTTGCATCTCCTGCTTGGCAGGTGGATTCTTTACCACTACACCACCTGGGAAGCCCCATAAGTAATATAAATGGGACAAATATACACATCTGTCGCATGGATGCGTACATGAAAATTGGCATTTAGAGGAGAGAGAAAATGCTTGGGGAAACAGGAAAATCTTTGTGAAGGGGGTATTGAAAAAAAGCTGGCAGAGGCTAGGTGGACTCTTAAGGGATGAGGAGGATCTGGTAGAAAGTTCACAAGAGTATTAGGCATGTACAAGTTATAAAGGAAATAATAAAGTTGAGATAGGTGTTGACATGCGGTAAGGAGTGTGACTGCCAAGCTGGGGCATTTGTGTATGGTAGACCAGGCAGTGAAAGACAGTGGAAGATTTTGAAGCAAAGCTCACAGCTCGCCTTTGGAAGGGTTGAGCTCCAAGGGTCTGTTGTGAGGGATGAACCAGGAGCAGAGAGAGCTGCTGGGAGGATATGAGAGTTATCTAGAGGAAGGGAAGCCGAAACCAAGATGGTGGCAGTGGACTGGAGAGAAGAGATGTCTCTCAGGTGTAATTTAAAGGAATCAGAGTTGTTTGGAGGGGAACTAAAACCAAGGGAAGTTTGAGTTACAAATAAAAAATCTGAACCGGGAGATCTGGGGGTCAGGAGGAAGAGCTAGTGTAGGAGAGAAGATGCCCAATTGGGTTTCCTGTGGTGGGACATGAAGGGTCATAAACTGTATGCTTGGCAGTTGGAGATGTGTAGGTGGGAGTGGCCGAGCCCAGGAGCATCTCCATGGAAGTGATGGTGGAAGAGGTGATGATGAACCAGAACCCTTAGGGAAAATGAGTAATGTGAGGTACCCCAGGATGGCTCAGACACAGTCAGGTCAACAAGAAGATCCGTCATTCGTGTTTCACGAGCACAAAGTGGCCAAGAGTGCAAACTCGTATTTCCCCATAGGTGACCAGGATCGGGATTCCCAGGTGGCTCAGTGGTAAAGAACCCCCTTGCAAATGCAGAAGATGCAGGTTTCATCCCTGGATGGGGAAGATCCCCTGGATAAAGAAATGGCAACACATTCCAGTTTGCCTGGGAAATCCCATGGACAGAGGAATCTGGTGAGCTATAGTCCATGGGGTAGCAGAGTCAGACACGACTGAGCATGCACTGAGCTGAACTGAGCTGACCAGAGTCCACCCCCACCCTCTCCAGTTCCTGCTGCCTGGGGTGCACGTCCAGGCAGACTTCAGAATAACTTCTCTTGGGGCGGTGGTACCAGCCCATCCCCACTGCCTGGTGATAGTAGACTCAGGTGTTTGGAAGTCAGCAGTCCTCTAGCTGTTTTCCCTTCTTCCAGCCTGGAACTTTTTAGCCTCCTTCCAATACATCAGCTAAAATGATGTTTCTAATATGAAATTCAGACCCTGCCCCTCCTCCCCTAAGACTCTCCATGCTAATAGCCATAGACATTCTAAGCAGGGCTTGAGATAGCCCCCTGCCAGGAAGCTCTGCCTTGATGCAACTCCTTCTTGGGGGTCTTCTATCCCCTGGACCCTCTCCCACTTCTCAGAACAGGATTCTGTATGTGATACAAAGGGCCCTTTGCTTTAAGTTCTGGCCTTGGAGTATCTGGTCCACGAACTTCCCATGTCTCTGTTCCCAGTCTCCCCAGTGATTCAGGGAAGAAATGGGTCTGTCCATTCATGTGTCCATCCGTGGGACTGCCTCAGGCCCTAGGTCAGGTTGCTGAACGAGTTAGCAATCGTCTTGGACAACACTCACTGAGCCCTCAGACTTAGATTAGTTCCCCATGGTTGGTGGGACAGGCCGTGTTCAGGGCAGAAGTAGGTTTCCGATCCATGATCCCCTTGTGAGTATAGGCTGTGTCCTGCATCCTTCACTAAGGGCCACAAAGTTGACACATATCAAAGGCAGCATCAAGCATACCCCCCCCACCCCCCCCCCCCCCTCCCCACAGGATAGTTCAGTGCCTGATTAAGGAACCATTACTCATGCTCCATGAAAGTCCTTCTACACATAATGTTTTGTCAGAGACAATGTACCTCCCAATAGTTCATTTTCCCAGCTACCTTCTTCTTTAGATGCAGACGATTGATGGGACATGGAATCCATAGTGGCCTCCTC
This sequence comes from Tragelaphus eurycerus, assembly GCA_935064755.1. Lineage (NCBI taxonomy): Eukaryota > Metazoa > Chordata > Mammalia > Artiodactyla > Bovidae > Tragelaphus > Tragelaphus eurycerus. The sequence continues at coordinate 1,600,247 of CAKXYN010000179.1, read as the reverse complement.
TCAAACTGAAGACAGTTCACATGAAGAAAAAGCTTCTTTTTTCCTTATTCTTCTCCACCCTCCCCACCCCTTCACACATCACAGAAGACCCCTGACTGCACAGCTGAGTGCCCAGTGAAGGTGCTAGTTCTCTTTGCTGCCAGACTATACCGGGCTGTAGGTAAAGACCTAGGGGATACACATTGGAAATTAACCAGAAGCCAGTGGGTATCCTTAGTCACTTCTGAACTCGCCTTGAAGATGCAGGGCCTGCTTCTGGACAGAGCAAAGGAGGAACAAGTCCTTTATGTACCCCAGATACTGCCTTGATCTGCGTGCCCCAGAATGAACACTCACACAGACACACAGGTGGAACGGGTATCTATCCAGAGAGTAAGAGAGGGAAAGGGGACAGCTTGGAGGAGGAGAAGGAAATCTGGGCTGAAATATTTGGCCTGTGCTATCTGGGCAGCATGCCTGTGTCCCCTGAATTTGCCATGCTGAAATCCCGACCCCCAGAGGTGACGGTGTTGGAGGGGAGGGGAGAGTGCTCAGGAGCTGCTTGGTTGTGAAGGTGCCCATCTGAGGCACACAGTCTCTCTGACCATAGAGCATAGGCCAAATACTTTTCAGCCTGATTTTCTTCTCCTCTCCCAAGCTGTCCCCTTTCCCCTTCTGAAGACAGAGGGACGAGGTGCTGGCTCTGAGCCAGCAGGAGGTCCTTCATGAGAACAGGACTGCTGGCACATTTACCTTGGACTTCCGGCTCCAGAACAGTGAGATTAAGTTTCTGTTGCTTGAAAACCACCCTTACTGTGGATTTCTGTTACAGCAGCCCAAGAAGACTAAGACTTAAGCTTGAGACAACCCTACCCCAGCATTTGAGGGTGCCCAAGCTGTTCCCTTCGTCTAGGAGCCTGCCCCATAGCCTGCCCCTTCCAGCCTGCTCCAACTTCAGCTCCTCCCATATTCTCTCTCTCTCCTTCAAGCACTGCCCCCCTCCCAAAGCCCCTGGAAAAGCCTATCAGTCCCCCAACCCTGCCTGTGTCCCCAGGGGGCGGTGGCTCCCTGGTGTCCCTCCCCAGCCTCATTGCACTATGTGGATGGTGGTGGGTGCTGGGGGACAAAGTGGAGGACGGTATGATGTGGGTGAGGGGATGGCAGGGGCATCTTCCTTCAGAGTTGCTGACTGTTCATTATGTTTTTAAAGTCCCATCTAGAAATTCAGACTCAGTTCATGCTGCAAGGATCCATTTCTGGCTGAAAACCCTTGCTTAGCCTAAAGAAGAGAGTCCCCTTCTTCAGACTGACGCATCTTTGACATTTTTTAGTGCCCAAAGAGCATCCGTCTCCTCTCTGAGCCTGGCTTGCTTGAGGGTCTTCTCTGATTGCCTCCCTCCATTCTTCCCATGGCTACAGGAGGGGTTGGGGCAGGGCCCGGGGCAGATCTCTGGCCACACTTGTGCCCCGTCACTGGTTTGCAGACTGTGTGCCTCTGCCTGCCTTGTGTGTTCTCAAGCAGGGTGGGAAGCTGGAGCAGGCAAGGGCCGTGATCTGAACATAATTAGGGCACACAGAGGAAAGAGGTCACGGGGACAATGGTGCCCTTAGCACTGTAGGATCAGCTGTTCTGACTGGAATCTCCGCAAACAGTGGATCTGAGCCAATGGAGTGAGTGTCTCAAACTCAGCAGGATTTCAGATGGCAGCCTGGCCAAAGGGTCAAAGGAACCAGGCAGTGTTCCCTTAAACAGTAGCCACCGCAAGTGGGAATGGGGATGGTCCTTAATATTCTCTTCTTTTTTGGTGGGGAGGAGTAGATATATGATTCCTTTAATAATAGGATGCTACCAGGGGCTTCCTGCTTGGGGAGGAGTGGAAGGATTGCAGGGGTCTCAGAAGAGAGATGTGAAGAATGACCACTTCTACATATGATTTTCCACTGCTGCCACCCTCTTTTGGAAATTGGAGACCATTTACTTATTTATCATCTTTGCATGTAAAATTGTAATTCTCGCGATTATGTTGCCTCAGGGCACGAGTACAGAACATAAAATTCCGTTAAAGTCTACAAGGCAGAACAGCAGCAGCTATCAGCACGTATTAAAATCTCTACTGTTCAGTGCTTCTTAGGAAGGTAGGTCACACATCCAGGCCTGGGCTACACTAAAGCGGAATTTCCATGAGAAGTACTTTGAAGATCACATATTTGAAAACAGGTGGGTTGTAGCTTGGTGGGATGTGTTCGTTGCAGCGGTTACTTTTGCGATGGTGTCATGGTAACTTGAGAACATCACTGTGTCTGATTGGCAAGCCTGTATTTCCTGATCTACTATTTAGCGAGACACTTGGAGTCTATGAAAGCCAGTTACCAAAGCCACCAGAATGAGCTGACTGGGAACTCATCTTTAGTACTATTCTTCTTTCCTGTAGTTCCAAATATTCAAGCCCTGACGTTACTAAGTTTCTGTTCAATGAACAGCTACCACTTAAAGAGAAGAGTGATTGGGTGGGTGAGCATGGCTCCATGTGTTCATTCCTCCGAGGACACTAGCTTTGAAGGATGAAGACTGTATCCCCCGACCCCCGACCCCTGGCCATCCACTCTCCCTCCCTTCCTGGGACAGTGGGGCTGAAGACACCCTACGGCTGGTGGGACAACTCCAGAAGCCCAAAGTGCAGAAGACCAAGGAGGAGACCATTATGGGCAGACTGTTCAGTGTTTCAGTTCAGCTAGCATTCCCTGCTTAACGCCAGCCCTTTCATTTTATCCCTCGAACAAAGAGGAAAGAAGACAGCTCTTGCTTTTCCATTTAAATCACATGCTAGTCACCTAAGGGGGCTTCTCTGGTGGCTCAGACAGTAAGGAATCTGCCTGCAATGCAGGAGACCCTGGTTCAATCCAGGGTCAGGAAGATCTCCTGAAGCAGGGAATGGCAGCCCGCTCCAGTATTCTTGCCTGGAGAATCCTATGGACAGAGGAGCCTGGTGGGCTACAGTCCATGGGGTCGCAAAGAGTCGGACACGACTGAGCAACTTTCCCTCGCTCATTAATCACCAAAGGTGCAGCAGAGATGAAGAGGTCATTTCCCATTCTATCAGCTGTCCCTCAAACCCTATACCTTGCCCATTTGACGCAGCAGCCCAGATGTAAAGCCATAGCTTAGCCAAGAGATGAGCCCCGGAGGGGAAGGGCATTCTGCACACACAGGTGTCTAGGGCCAATCTCCAGTACCCAGGGCTTCTTCCAATGACAGACTCCCCCTCGGTCTTCTGCGCTTGGGACTTCTGGGGCCGTCCCACCGGCTACAGGGCCCCTTCAGCCCCACTGTCCAAGGACAGGAGGACGAGTGGATGGCAAACAGAGCCGGTGGCCCCAAGCCAGAGAGGGGAGCGTGGCTACCCTCAGACTTAGGAGTGGAGGCCCCAGGGCTGCTCTGTGCAGCCACGGAGAGTGTCTTTGGACATTTTTAAATGTCAGGAAATAGCAACGGGGAATTACTCTGCCAGAATTACTGTCTTGGTTGTACGTTCTAAGGGAAGAGCCGTGTCATAACAAACTCTTAATCCTCAGCCGCTGAAGTTCTGCAGCTATTATGTACTTTTCTTATCACAGCTGGGTACTCCAGACCAACTCGGAAAAGAGCCAAACCTCCATCCTTTTGAAAACTTGGCTGTTGGACCATGCCCACTGTTGAGAAGGGAGATTTCCTCTACCCTTCTTAGTTCTTCTAGCTGTCTGACATGAAACAAATTAACACAGAAAGTCAAACAAAAGTTTAATAACATGTGTATGTGGGAGAGACCCAGGGAAACTGAGTCACTCACCAGAATGGCTGACACCCTCACCTTCAACACCATCTTCGGCTGAAAACAAAAGAGGATGTTGGGGGTGGGGCTTGGGACTTCAGAGGGGAAGAAGGCTGTTCACATGACGTTGGAAAAGCAATTGTTAGATAAACAAGTGTTTGCTGGGCCATATGGAGACAATGGGACATAGAAAGAAATTCTAACAAGCAGAATTGCTCCCTGTATACACACCTAGTTCATACTCTAATAATTTATGTTGGTCACTCCCTTCCTGGACCAAGTCCTCCATCTACATTTTTTTTTTTTTTTTTTAATTTATTTTATTTTTCGCTGCATGGGGTCTTCGTTGCTGTGTGGGCTTTCTCTGCTTGCATTGCACGGGCTTCTCGTTGCTGTAGCTTCTCTTTTTGCAGAGCATAGTTTCTACAGATACTCGGGCTTCGGTAGTTGCAGTACGTGGACTCAGGAGTTGTGATTCCCAGGCTCTGGAGCACAGGCTCAGTGGTTGTGGTGCACAGGTGCCCACAACTGTTAGTTGCTCCTCAGCGTTTAGGATCCTCCCAGATCAGTGATCCAACCCATGTCCCCTGCATTAGCAAGCAGATTCTTAGCCACTGTACTACCAAGGAGGTCCCCTACATTATTTTAGGGGACTGTGGGGATGATCACAGGTTCTTCCTGAGTCTTTTGAGCCTTTATTGCTTTCACATGCTTAAGAGACATTTGAGGGCATAAATTTTGCTTCTGTATCGGAGGCTTCCCTGATAACTCAGTTAGCAAAGAATCTGCCTGCAATGCAGGAGACCCCAGTTTGATTCCTGGGTTGGGAAGATCCCCTGGAGAAGGGAGTGGCTACCCACTCCTGTATTCTGACCTCGAGAATTCCATGGACTGTATAGTCCATGGGGTTGCAAAGAGTTGGACACGGCTGAGTGACTTTCACTGTGCTCACTTCACTCTGTAAACCCACTGACTCAAAAAAAAAAGAGCTATCGTTGCACATGGCCTCATGGAAAAGGCAGATATTAATAGGGAAGAAAGACAGTGAGGGAAGGAAAAAAAAATAGGAGTTAGACTTTGGGGAGAAAGTGGCAGGACATGAAACCCTGGGAAGAGGCCTTGACAGTGGAGCCCCAGAGTCTCTACATCTTGTTCCTTTTTCTACGTAAATATTTGAACACTTATCTCTATCAAGCTACTTCTCTTTATAAAGAATTAATGAGTATGAGATGGTGCAGAAAAAGGATTGCAGTTATTTAAGTGGCTACTTTAAAATTGGTTTTAATCAGACATTTGTATCATGTAATTATGGCCCATGGCTTTATGGGAGAAAACTATAGTTTAAGAAATTAAGCCAAGATAGTGTGGAGAAGGAATGCTCTCTGATGCTGGTCCCCCATTTGGTCCACGTGTAATTAAGTTTGCTTATTCTTCCTGTAATCAGGCATCCAGAGTGATCCCTACATTTTTAAAGGGCTCAGGTTCAGTGGTCGTAAAAGATGATGCTGGAGAAAAACAGATGGGTGAGTGGGTTCAGATTGCCTACATAATAGAAAAACAGTAATAAAAATGCCATCACCTCCATATTGTGGGAAGACAAATGCAGTGCTCATCACGGATGACTGGTTAGGCTCATTCTGTCCTCCAGCCATAATCAATTGTACATCATTAACAAGACACAAAATCTTTACTAATTAGCTTTTATGATTATACTGTTATTGCATGGAGGCATTTAAAGCATTGGCGATAAAGGAGATTCGATGCCCACAAAAGAAGAATCCTCTGAAAGGGGGGATATTTCGGCCCCATCGCTCGAGTCATCATCGGAGATTTTCACTCACTGTTACCATCTGTAATTTTTAACTCAATTCACTGTGAAGATTAATATTTTTAGTAAGTGAGTGACAACTGTTGAAAAGAGGGAGAAGAATATTGAATATGCTTTCACACCAGAAAAACTGGGAGAAGGTCAAGCTGCTGAAGTTATCGAACAAGAATAATTGTTCATTTTCTCTTTGATTGAAATCTTCAAGTCTATTTATTTTTCTTGTCCTACATATCATGTCTTACAAACTGTTTTTCTCTCAGTGTAAGAAATAAAGTTCAGCCAATTAAAAAACAGTTAGATCCATACCTTACACCAGGATATATTTCAAAGGGATCCAAGATTTAAATGCAAAATATGAAACAATAAATGTATCAGAAGAAATCATAGGAGAATTCTTTGATAACATTAGAGCAGGGAAGCCTTTTTAAAAATTGTGATACAAAATCCAAAAGCTATCAAATAAATATTAGATAAATTCAACTCCAAAAAAAAAAAAAAAAATTCTGCATGGCAAACTGACAAAAACAGACCAAAACAGAAATAAGCCAAGTCAAAATATAAATGACAAGCTAGGAAAAAAAAAATATTTGTATTTCATATCACAGACTGAGGCCTGCTATCTCAAATATGTAAAGAGCTGCTATAAATCAAAATGACAAAGTCCAGCAAACCAATGGAGAAATAGACAAGGATATGAATAATCATTTCCCAGAATATATTCACAGTTTCCTAAAACATATGAAAATATGCCCAGCTCCACTCAAAAGGTAAATGCCAATTAAACTACAATGAGGTAGCAGTTTTTGATGACCAGACCAGCAAGATCAGAAAGTTGTACAAGAGGTTTTGTTGATGAGAGCATGAGAAGTAAGGTTCTTTCCCATTGCTGATTGGAGTAGAAATTGGTACAGATTCTGGGGAGGACAGTTTGGCAATGTCAAACAAAATGACAAATGTACCTTCCAATCCAGCAATTCCACTGCTAGGAATTTATCCTATACAGATACATTTATGTGAAGAGATTTATTTAAAAGTTACCCCTGCATTGTTTGTAAAAGAAAATGCAAGAAAACCACCTAAATGCCCCTCAGTGGGAAACAAGTTAAATTACGAGACAACAATCCAGCAGAACACTTATGTTTCTGTGGAATAAAAATACGGATGTTCTTTATGCACTAATTTAGGAAAATCCCCAAGTTATATTGTGAAGTTTTTTTTTTTTTCAAAAGCAGCAATATGTAGCACAGAGTAGATAAATATGTTTTGTTCAAAAGGGAAAAAGGCAGATGCATTCATCGTTTTAAAAAGATCATCTTTGGTTCTTAGACGATTAACTGCTCTTCCAAAGGCTCCAGATATTCAGCACTTCTCCCCTTGCTATTATCTTTCCTTCTGGTTTGAGCAATCTCTGTAAAGATAACTCTGCATTTTTTAAAGCATCATTTACTGATTGCTTCCTAGAGCTTCCGCAGATCTCTCTTTAAACCTCAGAACAACATTTTCAGAAAGATGGTGATGTGTCTGTTTTATGGATAAGATAACTGAGACTCAGAGATGGCAAGGAGCTCACTCAAGGCCATGTGGCTAGCAAGTTGCAAGTGAAGTGAAAGTCACTCAGTCATGTCCGACTCTTTGCGACCCCACGGACTATGCATTTCATGGAATTCTCTAGGCCAGAATACTGGAGTGGGTAGCCATTCCCTTCTCCAGTGGTGTCTTCCCAACCCAGGGCTTGAACCCAGGTCTCCCACATTGCGGGCAGATCCTTTACCAGCTGAGCCACAAGGGAAGCTCAAGAAGTTGCAAAGCCAGGCCCAAGTATGTCTGGGCCTAAAGCTTGTGTGCTTCTTGCTCAGCCAGGCTGAGCAAGCATTCCTCGCCTTTCTCATTTCACATGAACTGATGAAATTCTAGCTGAGCATGAGGGTGGCCCACGGACTTTGCAGCTTCCTAGGCCCTGTCCTGGGGCTTCCCTAGTAGCTCAGTTGGTAAAGAATCTACCTGTAAAGCAGGAGACCTGGGTTCAATCCCTGGGTTGGGAAGATGCCCTGGAGAAGGAAATGGCACCCGACTCCAGTACTCTTGCCTGGAGAAACCCATGGACAGAGGAGCCTGGTGGGCTGCATGCAGTCCATGGGGTCAAAAAGTTGGGCACAACTAAGCAAGTAATACACACCTCCTAAATCTAGGATCCTAAATTTAGGCTCCATCCTAAATCTATTGATCCAACGCACTGGAATAGAACCTTTACACAAGGGCTTTTCAGAGCTCCTTGGAGGAGCCTGATCAACAGGGAGCTTCAGAAGCACTGCTACTCAGTAATAAGTAAGACTAGTTGCACCCACCCACGTTCACTTGTTTAATCGTCAGACAACCACGTGAAGTAGATACTGTCAGTGTGCCCATTTCACAGATATGGACACTCAGGCTTCGAGCAAGAAGTGAAATAATCTGCCCCTGCTACAGGGCTAATGATGGGGTGGGAGCTGAGGTTTAAGGCCGGATGGTCTGGCTCCTGGACTCTGACCCATCGGGCTACATTCTCAGCCACATACAGTGCTCGTATGGCGTGATTAGCCATCATAAGGTAAGACACCAGGATATTGTTCTGGGGCCATGATGGTGGATGCGTGGGCTCAGTTGAAAGGGAATATGCGGCTTCCTTCTGTTACTCATCAGGAAACTGAAACTCAGAGAAGTGAAGGATCCCAATAGTTTAAATAAATGCTCAACAGAACTCCCTGCTTCCTTCTGTGTCCATCTTCCTTTTTTGCCCAACGCATCAAGTCGTTATTTGAAATTGCCCAGACCTAAGTTAGAAAAGATTGTACTTGTTAGAAAGAGATGGGAAGAAAGGGCAACCGAGAATCCATTTGCTCTGGTTTTTAAGGTTGTCTTTCATGGATGCATCAGTTTACAGATATTTTTATAGCAACATCCTTCTTCTTCTTTTTTTTTTTTTATCTCCGTGTTTGATGGGGAGCTTACCGAACATCGATACTGAGTTATTTTACTTTATTGCTGCCACAATACTGCCCTTAATAAAAAGTGAAAGAAAGAAGAATGAAAGCTTATGGTCTCTCCACTCTATTTCTTCAAGAGAAGCCCATCATCAAAGTTTTAGGGTTTAAAATTCTTTGTAGAGAAAATGCTTTCCTGTCACCAGAAGAAAATACTTCAGGTGCTCTTTTTACTCGAGTATTTCTTTCCCTTTTTAGCAGTCCCCACCCCTCACCCCATGGCATCCATCAACTGCATACAACCTTGGGAGGAGCCCATACTTGGATCAAATCCTATTTCTGCCTCTTTTACATGGTGTGACTTGAAGCAAGTGTCTTAACCTCGCTGAACCTTGGTTGTTAAACTTTTGTACCACAATGTTAAATAATATCTACTGGTCAGGACTGTGAGGCAGAAGGTTCAGTGAACACCATTTGTGAAAGTGCTCAGTGGAGTGGCCCTCACATACTCAATGCCGCTTACAACTCAATTACTTACATTTTATTACTTCTCTAATAATGAGATAAACTGCCTCCTTATAACTTGACGACTGGCTCCAGCTCTGATAGCTGAGCTCTCCGGATCAAGGGTAAAATCTCCCACAGGGCAGCTCCCCAAACATTTAAAACCAACCACCTTCTCACCCAAATCCTCCCCTTGTTTCAGCACTCTGGAGTTTTGACTTCTCATATGATAATTTTTGGTCTCTATGTCATTTAACCAATTTTTCCACCAATTCATTCAAACTGGTTTATGTGTTTAGCTGTGATAGAAGGTCCTGGTTAATTTATTGAAAGAAGAATCCTAGTAGAAATAGTACATTAGTGCCAAGATAGAATTAGCATTGCTCCTTGGAAGGAAACCTATAAGAAACCTAGACAGTTTATTTATTTTTTTTTTTTTTTTTTTTTTTTTTTTTTTTTCCCCCCCCCTCCCCCCCCTCCCCCCCCCTCCCCCCCCCCCCCCCCCCCCCCCCCCCCCGTCCCCCCCCTCCCCCCCCCCCCCCCTTTTTTTCCCCTCGCCGGTACTCTATAATAATATAAATATATTTATCCTTCCCCCCCCAACCCCCCCCCCCCCTCCCCACCCCCAAAAAAAGCAGAAACGTCATTTTGCCAGCAAAGGTCTGTATGGTATTTCCAGTAGTCATATACAGATATGCAAGCTGGACCATAAACAAAGCTGAGCACAGAAGAATTGATGCTTTCTAATTGTGGTTTCTAATCTAAATCTGGATAAGACTCTTGAGAGTCTCTTGGACTGCAAGGAGATCAAACTAGGCAATCTTAAAGGAAATCAACTGTGAATATTCATCACAAGGACTAATGCTGAAGCTGAAGCTCCAGTACTTTGGCTACCTGATGCAAAGAGTTAACTCACTGGAAAAGACCCTGATTCTGGGAAAGAAGGCCAAAAGAGAAGGGGGCAGCAGAGGATGAGATTGTTAGAAGGCATCACTAACTCAATGGACATGAATTTGAGCAAACTGTGGGAGATAATGAAGGAGAGAGGAGCCTGGCGTGCTGCCGTCCATGGGGTGACAAAGAGTGATTTAGTGACTGAACAACAACAATAACAACCCTCAGGGATGCACTCAGTCACTCACTCACTAAAGATTATCCCAGAATGCCTTCTGTGTGAATGTAAAAGAATGGATTGGTTCACTTATGAGGCGATGTGAGTTAAGGCCAGAAGACTCCCGCTGGAATTAACCAGGTCATGCTTTCAACAACAGCTCAGGCTTACTAGATTGTAGAATAGTCCCTGTGATTCAGGAAAGAGTTGGTAGTTATGGATAGAAACTGGTTTGGAGGTCAGAACAGACAAAAATAAGCTCTTTACCCGCAAACAAACTGTTTTCCTTTAGCCTTCCCCATTTTCCTTTTTGGTATGTTCTTCATACCATGCTGGTGACATTATATGAGGCTAAATACTAGAATAACAGAACTTCCCTGTTAAGCTGGTGGTTAACACTTTGCCTTCCAATGCAGGCATTCGGTTCAGTTCAGTTCAGTCGCTCAGTCATGTCCAACTCTCTGCGATCCCATGGACCAATGCAGGGAATTCAGGTTCAATTTCTCGTTGGAAAGCCAAGACCCCACATGTCTAATGGCTAAAAAAACAAAACATAAAAAAGAAGCGACACTGCAACAAATTCAATATTTTTAAGTGGTCCACCTCCAAAAGAATCTTAAAAAAAAAACACTAGAATCACCTCACGTTGTTCAGAAGAAGGTCATTTCATCACAGCCCTCCCTCAGTATTCTCAGGGGATTGGTTCGAGGACTGCCCCCTCCAGTGTGTACTGAAATCCACAGATGCTCAAGTCCCTTATAGAAAAAGTATTTGCATATAATGTATACAGCCATCCTGTATAGTTCAAATCATTTCTAGGTTGCTTATAATACCTGAAAAGAGTGAAAGTGTTAGTTGCTCATGTCTGACTCTTTAAGACCCCATGGACTGTAGCCTGCCAGGTTGCTGTCTGTGGGATTCTCCAGGCAAGAATACTGGACTGGATTGCCATTTCCTTCTCCAGGGGATCTTCACAACACAGGGATAGAACCAAGGTCTCCTGAATTGCAGGCAGGTTCTTTATTGTCTGAGCCACCTGGGAAGTCCTTAAAATACCTAATGCAATGCAAATGCTATGTGAATAGTTGCTGGCTTATGACAAATTCAAGTTTTGCTTTGTGGAACGTTCTGGAAATTTTTTTCCATAGTATTTTCTATTTGTAGTTGGTCACATCTGCAGATGAGGAACCTAAGAATACAGAGGATACAATTGGACAGTCCACTGTATAGTTTCTGCTTTGGTTTTCTGTTTCAGAGGAGTATAGGACTTCAGGAATGTTTATGGAGTGTTCAGTAGGCTTGGATGAAGTAGACAAATGAAATGTGAGTGATTATTTAGGAGTCAGTAATTGAGCCTGGCTGAAAGCTCTCCTTCATCAAAGAAATGTTTAGACCAAAAGAAGCATGTGTCTGCCTCTTCATACATCTGTCTAGAGAGGAGGGTGTGTAGAGGGAATTGAACAGATTCAACAAGAAAGGAAAACTTGTTCAAGCATGAGGGAAATGTTGCCCTGAAATCTGTGCTTGGCTTCTTCCCAGAGATGATGCTTCTCCTGGACTTTGCAGCTGAATTCTCAGGGATTTATCCTCAGAAGTACCATGTGTACCAATGCATCTGCTTCTAGAAGGAACCACATTTTTAAGGGGGAACACAGAACTCACAGTGGAGCCAGGATGATGAAAGTGAGAAACCAGCCATCTGCCGAGATATTTTGCAGCCCAGCCTGAGGCTCTCTGGAGCAAACACATGGAACACAGAGCATCCTGGCAAAACTGTGGCGAAGACCCTCTGATTCGGAACTGCCCTGTCTGCCCTGTCTGACAACTTTGAAGTGCCATTTCACTGCTCTGCCTTACAGATATGTTAGAAAACAAAGAGTAAGGGGACTTCCCTAGTGGTCCAGTGGTTAAGAATCTGTCTTGCCGTGTAGGGGATATGGGTTTGATCCCTGGTTGGGGAACCAAGAGTCTACATGCTGTGGAACAACTAAACCCATGCACCTCAACTACTGAGCCAATGCACCACAAGAATCTGTACCCTGCAATGAAAGATCCTGTGTGCTGCAACTAAGAGCTGATGCAACCAAATAAATAACTATTAAAAAAAAAAAAGAAGAAGAGAGCCACCGTATCACCCCTGTGTATGAATGTACTGTGCTTGGTTGGCATACCAAAGACTCAGCCAACACATCTTTCTAGTACAGAAAAGCCCCAAATCCAGTTTAATACTGCCATGGACTGAATGTTTCTCCCTCCAAAATTCATATATTTAAGCCATAAGCACCAGTGTGATGGCGCTTGGGGGTGAGACCTTTGGGAGGTGATTAGGTCATGAGGGTGGAGCCCTCATGAATGAGATTAGTGTCCTTTTAAGAAGAGACAAGAGAGAGAGGATCTTGCTCAGCCTTGTGAGACACAGTCAGAAGACAGCCATCCGCAAACCAGGAGGAAGGCCCCCACTGTGAACCAAGCCCTGTGGGCACTCTGGTCTCAGACTCCTAGCATCCAGACTACAAGAGAGAAGTGCCTAGTTTTTCAGCCATCCAGTCTGCGGTCATGGTGTTTTTGTTATAGCAGCCCAAGCAGACTAAGAGATGCATGTCACAGTTATGGCCTTCTATGTATCAGTTGTCCAAGTCACCCGGTCCATCACAGCCCACTGGTTTCTATTTGACATTGTACTTCTCATTAGAGTTGTTAGACCGTGTTCATCTTCTATAAATATTTACTGAGCATTTAAAATACTCTGAGTTCTCCTCAGAAGAAAGCAAATGTTCACAATAAATCATTACCTGCATTTTACAAGGGAGACAGATAAGGTTCTAACTAGGTGATTTCTCCAACATGGAGAACCAAGCTGGGATTATAAGAATATTCTTGAATCTCCAGCCTGTGTTATTTCAGGGCAGTTCTACCATCTTCCTAAGATTGAATATTACATTTTTTCCTCCTTGGGTATTTCTGATCCATCTGCAGAAGGTGCTGTCATCACATAGGTATTATCTGGCCTTTTCAGAGATGGAGATTGACCCCAAACCCCAGGGGAGGTTGCCTTAGATTATTTTCCTCTGTAAAAAAATGTTTGCTGGATGAAAAAGCATGAAGTCGGTGCAAACTATTATAGCATTGAATTATCATTTTCCTTTTCAATTAGCACCAGGAGCTGTCACCTCTTGTGACCCAAACTGAAAAAGGATTAGCATCAACACGTCTTTATTCCAAGGCTATACATGTCAGGATTCTGGCTACAGGCTCCAAAACTCTCCAGCCACTCAGGATGGCTTTAAACTGCAGCTGGATTTCGTAGCCAGATAGTGAACTTCTTAGCAGACTTTTCAGCCAGTGGCACACTCCTCCTTAGGGATCATGGAGCTCTAGAAGCAGGATGTTGGCAACTGGAAACCTTTCTGATAAAAGACTGCAAGAACAGTGGTGGAAGAATGAACGCAAGGAGCTTTTCCTTCTCTCTGCATTCCTCCTAATGTGTAGTGTCTGAATCTTCCTTCCCCAAAACTTTATCATTCAAACCACTTGAAGCCAATACCCTTTGAGGCATTGAACCAGTGAACCACCATGTAATGCAAAAAATCCAACTGATTAGAATTCATGTTAGTACCCACCTAGTAGAAGCAATATGCAGGCAGACCTAGTTTTTGCATGTGGCTTTATTCTGCAATTTTTTACAGATTGAAGGTTTGCAGCAACTTGTCAGATTATGTTTTGTTTTGTTTTTAGCAATAATGTATTTTGAAGCTAAAGTATGTGCATTGTTTTTACACAGTGTCATTACATACACTTGGAGAAGGGAATGGCAACCCACTCCAGTATTCTTGCCTGGAGAATCCCATGGATAGAGGAGCCTGGCAGGCTATGGTCTATGGGATTGCAAGAGTCGGACATGACTGAGCGACTAAGCACACATTATACGCTTAATAGATCAGTGTCCACACAGAGTGGACACAACTGAAGTGACTTAGCGGCAGTAGCAGCAGCAGTGCAAACATAACTTTTATATGCACTGCTGCTGCTGCTGCTGCTGCTAAGGCGCTTCAGTCGTGTCCGACTCTGTGCGATCCCATAGACGGCAGCCCACCAGGCTCCCCCGTCCCTGGGATTCTCCAGGCAAGAACACTGGAGTGGGTTGCCACTTCCTTCTCCAATGCATGAAAGTGAAAAGTGAAAGTGAAGTCGCTCAGTCGTGTCCTACTCTCAGCAACCCCATGGACGGCAGCCTACCAGGCTCCTCCGTCCATGGGATTTTCCAGGCAAGAGTACTGGTGTGGGGTGCCATTGCCTTCCCCGTTTATGCACTAGGAAGCCAAAAATTTTGTGGGACTCACTTTATTGCAACATTCACTCTATCACAGTCGTCTGGAACCAAACCACAATATTGTCGAAATATGCCTGTGTTCTTAAAGCTAGTTGGTAGAGCATCCTGTCAAATGGAAACCTCTGTTTAATTGATACAACCATGCTTCACTGGGCGCAGTGAAAATTGAGATTCAGAGTGGTGACCTAGAGGCAATGAAATATTTTGAAACACGTTGAATCATCAGAGAAAGATTAAAATATGTTGTTTTAGCATTAATAGTATTCTATTGTGTTCCATTTCTTGCAAATTGCTAATACATACCTAGTATTTTTGGTGATACTCTATTAAACTGAGTGTTTGATTTGACACAATATCCCATTTCCTAGCAGAGACTTCTTGTTACATCTGGCTGGTTGTTTTTGCTCAAGGCAGAGTTAGGTGTTTCTTATTTTTTATGGGGAACTTAATAGGTGTGCGTTAGAATCTGCCTTTTTTTTTTTTTTTTTTTAAATCAGGCATTAACTTCATAGATTGAACTACAGAAGGCACATTTTAGAGGGAGATATTGTAACTAGTTGTGCCCTCAGCCAGACAACTAGCTGCTCCTCAGTATCTCAAAGCTTGGCATTCTCTTTGGCTAATGGGATAAAAGGAATCTTTTTCATTGTTCTGATATCTCTTCCTATTTCTTGAGCACAGCCCCCAGATCCTCAATGGAATTTGAATTCCAAAATAATCCCTCTTATAAGAAATATTTTTAGGCCTGAGGAAGGCCAAAGAGTTTCATTTGGAACTGAAATTCCTCTGTTCCCCGCCCCATCCCGCCCCATCCCGCCCCCAAAATAGAGAAGAGGTAAGTTTTTCAAGTAGGTGAGGGGATTTGGAGTTAATGATCTCAAGGTTTAAAAGAGACCCAAAGGAAAGCTGACCTCATTTTATTGGCAGAAGATTACACTGTGTATTTATAGTTTGTGATATTGACTTCTTGAAGACAAAAACTAAAAATATATTGGGGAATGTTATCGTGTTAAAGAAGGAATGTGTGACATTCCCATTCAGGTAAATTTCTTCATGTGACTAATTAAACAATGGTGGCAGCAACACCAAAGATTTAGTTTTGGTTTTAGGGTTATTTTTTTTTTTAAGATGTTTGAAAAATGTTTTGCACATTATTCAACTTGGGACTTTTAAGAGAATATTTCACTGCCTTCCTGGGTATACTTTCTTTTTTTTTTTTCCCTCAGATCTTTTTTTTTTTTTCCCCAATCAAATATGGATGAAAAACAAAAATTTAATCTAAAATTAGAAAAGGCTCTTTCTTCTCCCCACTTCCCAATCCACAGGCCCCATGGATCCACATGATGAAGGTTTCAGGAGAAACAAGAGGGATGCTCATTACCACTCTCCGCCTGGCTCTGGCTCCTCTTTCAATCATCACACACAGGCTTTGAAGGGTTCTCGGAACCACTGATTGCTGTAGGACAGACTCATCGTTCTGCCCAAAGAGGCTGCCATGCTTGAAGTAACAGAGAGAATATACCTTCACAAGAAATCTCTTTTTCAACAACTTAGAATGAGGAGGGGGCTCCCCTGGTGGCTCAGACATTAAAGAATCTGCCTGCAAGGCAGGAGACCCAGGTTCGATCCCTGGGTCGGGAAGATCCCCTGGAGAAAGGCAGGGCAACCCACTCCAGTATTCTTGCCTGGAGAATCCCATAGACAGAGGAGCTCAGCGGACTACAGTCTTTGGGTTCCCAAAGAGTGTTTCACTTTTCAGACCGAGGAAGGCAGGGGAGGGAGATGATAGGGGAAGAGGAGGAGACATCATCGGATATTTCTTCCAAGCCCTCCAGAGGTCATGCAGACCCTTGGCTCCTTCCGCAGGCCGCTCCTCACTGTTGCCCAGCCTTCTGATCCTCATCTTTTCAATGAGTAAATTCTGTTTTAGTCTACACGAGAAAAAAATGTCCCTTCCCTTCCACACTTGAAGTTGTCATCTTCAATTTTGTCCCCTTAATGGGAGTCTTTAACATGTCTTGCCAATGAGGATTAGAGCTTTTTCTTGAAATTTGTCAGATATATATGTACAAGCTGAAAACTGGAGACACTTACATGAAGGATGGGAGCAGGACCCACCCTGGCTAGCTTTTACCTGACAATGTGAAATCTGCCTTGTTCCTCTACTTTTGGACCTAATTGCAGGTCCATTATATCTGATATGTGTTTATTTTAAATTATTATTAATTTTTCACTGTGCTGGGTTTTCCTTGCTGCATGTGGGCTTTCTCTAGCTGTGGCAAGCAGGGGCCACTCTCTAGTTGTCGTGCCTGGGCCTTTCAGTGTGGTGGGTCTCTTGTTGCAGAGCCCAGGTTCTATCCACTCAGGCTTCAGTAGCTGTGGCATGAAGGCTCAGCAGTTGCAGCTCAAGGACTTTGGAGCACAGGCTCAGTGGTGCATGGGCTTAGTTGCCCCTCAGAATGTAGGATCTTCCTGGGCCAAGGATTGAACCGATGTCCCTGGCACTGGCAGGCAGATTCTCAACCACTGGACCACTAGAGAAGTCCTGGACATGTGTTTTTATTGATGAATTATTACTCTTGGGGGAACTGTTAGTCATTGGTTTGTTGGAAAATGATAAGGTAGTTCATGACCAGGACTTAATTTATGACTTTGGGGTAAGAGTGCTAAATTGACATCAGAGTGAAGGTTGCAGGAAGAGGTAAAAGTGTCCATCGAAGGTGAAGGAGGGAATTTATCTTCCTAATATTGTCACCCTGAGCACAGGGAGCCCAAACTCAATGTAGCAGCAAAATCTCAACCTTTCCCGTTCTAGTATACATACCTACCCCCTGCAGACTCTTCATGAACAAGGCTATTGACTTCCTACCAAGTTCACAGTTGTCAAAAAAAAAAAAAATCAGCAGATTCTCCCCTAGACCAGACTCTAAAATCTAAAACCATATGCTCCCACTCAGCCTGAAAGCATAAATTAGAATCAAGGAGATATGAGACTAGATGTCTTTCTTAGCATCACAAAGCCTGGCCAACAAAAAAGAAATAGCAGCATTTGGACAATATGACTTTGCAGTTATTGAACAATTTTATGATTCAAAAATTTGGAAACTGTAGCATTCCTTTACTTAGTTACTAGGGAAATTCTAAAATCTTTCCTCAGGGCTCCCCCTTCCTCCACCCTGACTACGGTGTTCAGGATGAACTTAACAGTGTCTATAATAGTGCTTTATGTATATCTGACTCCAGCACTGAAAAAAAAAAAGTTATTTGGATGGATCTTATCACTGATTAGGGGGTAAACTGACCACTTTTGAAGGTGACTTAACATTTCAACTCTTTATGATGTCATTTGGTGCCCCAGAAAAGGTAATTTACTAAATGGTACTTTTGTAACGTAAAAGAATTAATGATCATCAAAAGTGAGCAAATTATTCCTTTTTCAGTTTTAGAGTCAGGTCTAATAGAATTATATGTGAGGCCATCCACCTTTCAAAGGGATTTGATTTTATGTCATTTCAGCAACTTAAAAAAATATCATCTGAAGAGCAAAAGAAAGCCTGGGGCTTTTGATTTGTCTGTTGTACATTTTCAGACACATCTACAGAAGGAATAAGAAAATAGATTTTTTAAAATTTTAAGCTGAATGTGAACCTTCCCTTCTCATATTGTCATTTGAGAATCAACAAAATCATTAAGAGTCTTATGCAGAAGCAGGGCAACTCTTTACATCAAACAATAAAAATAATTACAATAATAACAGATACATATGTTTTCTATAACATTTCGAACTTTACAAAATGCTTTTCCATCCCACTGTCTCGCAGTGTCAATTATGAATTAGCTGTGAAGAACCTTTTTATTTTTCTGGTTGATATAGGCATGAAAAAACTTTCAGCTTTCACAGTGGTAAGATGCTGGCACGGTTTACTGAGAAAGACTGTGGAGCCATCATTATCTTTGATGATGAAAGCAAAGTATATTTAGAGACACAGTTAAATTTGCCTCTAACCCAATTCTTGGGGTCCAGTAAAAAAGGTTGTTGCTACTTTTCTCTTTTTACTAGAAGAATCTCCTACCTTTCCATCAATAAATATATATTCATAGGCAAATATTAAATCATATCCAAAATAGAGAAAGTACAATAAATATGGTCCCCCTCTCTTTTTTAAATTTATTTTACGGAAGCATAGTTGATTTACAATACTGTTAATTTCTGCTGTATAGCAAAGTGATTCAGGTACAAGTGTATATACCTTTTCATATTCTTTTTAATTACTGTTTATCACAGGATGTTGAATATAGTTTCCTGTGCTATAATAGAGCAGGACTTTGTTTCCTTTTTAATACTTTTTCAAATATTTATTTATTTGGCTGGGTCTTAGTTGAGGCATTCAGTATGTTCAGTCTTCCTTGTGGCATGTGAACTCTTAGCTGCAGCATGGGGGCCCTAGTCCCCTGGCCAAGGCTTAAATCCAGGGCCCTGCGTTAGGAGTGAAGAGTCTTAGCCACAGGGAAGTTCCCAGGACCTTATTGCTTATCCATTGCCTATATAGTATTGTAGTTCTCATCTCATAATCTCAGATTCCCAGTCCATTCCTCCCCTTCCCATCCTCCCCCTTGGTAATCAGAAATCTGTTTTTCCTTTGTTTTATTGATGTAGAGTTGATTTACAATGTTGTGTTAATTTCTGGTTCTCCTCCCTTTGGTATCATTTGACTGGGCTTCCCTGGTGGCTCAGCTGATAAAGAATCCTCCTACGATGCAGGAGACCTGGGTTCAGTCCCTGAGTTGGGAAGATCTCCTGGAGAAGGGAATGGCTGCCCACTCCATTATTCTGGCCTGGAGAATTCCACGAACTGTATAGTCCATGGAGTCGTAAGGAGTCAGACATGACTGAGCAACTTTCACTCACTCATTTGACTTTCACACATTTCATTTTTTATTATCCTATTAGTTTTCTGTTAACGTCATGTGTCTGAGTTTCCCCAACTCGATTGAAAACGTTTAATGAAACTCATTCTTGGAGTCACTTTTGTACTCTCCACAGGGATTATTACATATAGGGCATTTAAAACAGTTTAATTGACCCATGACTGATATTGGGTTGGCTAAAAAGTTCATTTGGGTTTTTCCATAAGATGTTACAGAAAAACACAAACGAACTTTTTAACCGATCTAATATAATCCCTTCAGTTGTGTCCGACTCTGTGCAACCCCATAGATGGCAGCCCACCGGGCTCGCCTGTCCCTGGGATTCTCCAGGCAAGAATACTGGAGTGAGTTGCCATTTCCTTCTCCAATGCATGAAAGTGAAAAGTGAAAGTGAAGTCGCTCAGTCATGTCCGACTCCTAGTGACCCCATGGACTGCAGCCTACCAGGCTCCTCTGTCCAAGGAATTTGCCAGGCAAGAGTACTGGAGTGGGTCACCATTGCCTTCTCCACATATAATCCCAGCCTGAAGACAGTAGATAGAGGAAGCAGTGGTTTCTGAACTTGATCCTGGATCAGAATCACCTAGAAACACAATTCTAGGCTCCACCCCAAGAGATTCTGATTTAGGTATAGAGTCAGGCTGATAATTTGCATTTCTAATAATTCCCAGATGATGCTGATGCTACAGGTCCTGAGACTACACTTTAAGGATCATTGCATTAGATTCAAGTGTAAAGTTGCCTCCAAATTTTATTTGATGATATTTAAGATTTCTACCAATGTCTAGTTGGGAAGCCCTTTAAGAGCACAAAGCAACATTATTCATAGAAACAAATGTCATCAGGAACTTACTACTAAACCCACAAAAGACCTAAAAGAAATCCAGCTGAGCTGCAAATATATCAAGCTATATGAGTGAATAACTCTGATTAATGATAATGATAATTTTCGAAATGAAGATGTATCCCACATCATTAGCACAGCTATTACCCAACTTATGAATGGATCGTATTCCACCGTTTATTTGGAGTCTGTTATATTTGGAACTCAGAATGTGTTTTGCCACAGAAGAATTGTGAGAAGCAATCCTAACAAATGTCTAACTCATAATTCTCCCAAAGATAGTTTTAACAGTACCACAAGTCTTAACCCTGAGGTTCTAAGGGGACAAGTTTAGGGGTATAGCTTTGTATCACTGCCAGCTGAAGAGGGTACCCAGATAGAACAGCAGCGAGGAAGGGGGTGGATACTCTGTTTTGGACATGTTGAGTTCTTTGGCCCCTCCAGGTGATGGTCACTGCGCACAGCATTATGGGCATATCCACAGCTCCACTATAGTCGACTCACAAATTACACATGCCCTCTCCGTTTGTCAGCCAGTGATAAGGGGAACTCAAGGTGCCTTTCTTCCATAACCGGGTCGATAGCACAGCCCACCAGAGCTGTTGAGTCCAGAGAGAGCTGCCCATCCATCGTGTGTGTCAGGGGGTGGGGGGGACAGGCTTCCCACGTGGCGCTAGTGGTAAAGAACCTGCGTCCCAATGCAGGAGACGTAGGAGACACGTTGCTAGGATTTCATCAGGAGAAAATGGGAAGGAGCCAGAAAAGGCTGAGAGAGTGGCCCAACTGCAGTGTATGCCCGACCCCTCGGAAAGGCAAGGTTGGTGGAAACATCCCAGACCCACGTGGAAGCTCTGGGTGGTCTTTGAGTGAACTTGCCTCCCAGAGCTGTCCCGTGTCTCCCAGGAACAGACCTGCCTTGACAGTCCTCCTGTGCTCAGTCTGCAGCTGGGAACAGACAGTGTAAAGTGTTATCTGGAGTGCACTCGTGCAGATGGATCTCAAAGCCTGGCCTCTGGGGACACTTGGTCACTTGTGGCCCCTCTCCTGGGCTTTCTGTCCGGTGTGTTTCCTTCACATACACCAATAGCCAGAGTGTCCTGGGTCAATGAAAAGTTGTGCTTTGAGATGGGAATGGTTATTAAAGCCAAAAAAAGAAAAGAAAAATGCTTCATTATCTTCAATACTTTGAAAGGAGAGAGCAGAGACCATTAAAATCTGCCATGATCTGAAAATTTTACTTTAAGCCTACAGTTTCAGCCTGTCTGTCCCTCCGGACTGGTCTTAAGAGCTGGGAAGAGGAGCAAAATGATCTGCCTTGGCCTCATTTTTCTCTCAGTGCTTAATGAAAGGGCAACAAAATGCCACGGAGCCGGAGCCTGCTGCCAGAGGGAGGGGGAGGATGGGGGAGGGGGAGGCTGGAAAAAGCACCAACGAATAATTGCTACTTCATAGTCAAGACTTGGAAATGCATCTTTTTTTTTTTTCATTCTGATGGCTAAAATTTTCATTCTTTTGACCTAGAAAAAAAGTCTTGGCCTTTAAATGTGGAGCACCTAATTTTTCATTTTATAAATAATCTGTGTTCCATTCCACTGGCTGGAATGCGTGATCATGTTTAGAATACCAGTTGCCACGTAGCGATATTCCCAAAGTTAAATATACATGTATCATGCTGTATTTTAAATTATGTAAATAATTTGCTTTCTGATTTCTGATGTTGAATTGGAGAAATGAGAGTTTCCAGTTTTCAAAACCCAATGACTCTTGTCTTTTTGAGGCTGTTTGTGGGAGGTGTGGGTGCTCGGGGCTCAGGAGTTCTTTTAGATGACTTTTGAAAAGCTTAACTAATGCAGAAGTTCCTGTGATAGTGCAGGCGTATTGTATTCTAATTGTAGGGCTCTTCACACCCTGTTCCTTTAGGCTGAAAATAATGTGTCACAAAATGACAACCTATCCATGGCTTTTGCTTAAAATGTGATAAAAGCCATTCAAGCATCAGAGTGGGACAGTTGCTGACTGTTCAGTATTACTTTTCTTGGTGAAGAATACATAGATTGAAGGTCAGGCCCTTATGGTAACTGATGAAGTTGCTAATTGTGTGGTTAAGGAGATACACTTCTAATGACTGGAGTTCAAATTAATAGCAAGATAATGACTCAAAGAATGAAAGACCATTTTTTTTTTTTTTTTGGTCCTTGTTCAGAATGAAAATACATTAGACAGTTCTAATAATACACAAAGGAGATGAACAAAGAGCTTGTTTTTTCTGAGCGGAAGAACCGCTAAAATTATGATTACAATGACAGATGGATTCAGAGACAGTTTCAAAATGTGAGGCTTGGGTGAACCCCAAAAGGCGTGAAACAAAATCCAGTAAGTTGCAGGCTAGGGGTAGGCATTCCAGGGAATAGAAACAGGGAGGTGTTTCTAAGAACCATGACTTTCAGGGGCTTCCCGTGTTTCAGGAAGGTGCTTTATCTTATGTGAAGTGGAGATTTAGCTGTTAAGATGTGCAACACAGGCTGTCCAGTGGTTAAGACTTTGCCTTCCAATGCAGGGGTTACGGATTTGATGCCTGGTTGGAGAGCTAAGGTCCCACATGCCTCGTGGCCAAAAGATCAAAATGTGAAGCAGAAACAATATTGTAACAAATTCAGTAAAGACTTTTAAAATGATCTACACCAAATTTTTAAAAAAGGAAAAAAAGAAGATGAGCAAGATCATGGCCTGTAGGTGAACCAGTCTATGCCCTTGGTTTTTGTAATAATAAGGAACAAAGTACCGACATTCCTCTTTTACTACACATACTGAAACCCACGCAGTATTCCATGCTGTGTCTTTCTGTCTGTCCGTCTCTCTCTCTCGCTCACACATTCACTTATAGGCACACTCTTTCCTACACTCTACGCAGAAAGGAAAGATGCTCTCTGTGGTTCTTTGCCTCAGAGCATACATCAGGTAGAAATGTGTTCCCTTCAGTTATACATCTGAAGTAATGTGTAGTTACTTGAGGTCTATTTATATAAGATTTTCCCACATAAATGGAGATGTTTATCCTTTTTTGTTGTTCAGTTGCTCAGTCATGTCCAACTCTTTGCAACCCTATGGACTGCAGCATGCCAGGTTTCCTTGTCCATCACTATCTCCCAGAGATTGCTCAGATTCATGTCCATTGAGTCTATGATGCTATGATCTCATAGCATAGTCTATGATGCTATGAGTCTATGAGTCTATGATCTCATCCTCTGCCACCCTGTCCTTCCAATGAAAGATACACACATTTAATCCTGTTTTCAATAGGGTGTTGGTCGATGCTCATGTCATAGATTACTAATTTGCCACCTAATTAATAATTATTGTTTAAATACTTGTTTGGGGTAGGAAACAACTTTCCCCAGCTGCTGACAGAGACTAACAATGAAATTTCATCAAGCAACTGAGTGAGGCAGGCTTCTGATTAAAGCAACCTAGTTTCCACTTCTGCTATTATTTTTAATATGACTTTAGCTAAAGGATTGAAATGTAATGTTTAGAAGAAAACAGCTGAGAAGGTTCTGTTTATGCCATCTGCTTAGAACAGAAATGTTTTGCTGAAATGTCTTCTGAATACATCCAAACCCCCGTATTCATGTCTTCTCTAAAAACAGGAGCTAACTAGCAAGTCCTTGGTTCAAACTGCACAGATGAGAAAGCCTTTTAAAATCATTGTTTTTCAAACTGTGACCCAAAACACTGATTATTCCATACTTTTAGGTGGTAAACAGTAATCATCAAGAACGCACCCACTTTCTCATTTAGAAAAAAGATTTTGTTCCAACAGGTTGGAAGCTGTCCTCTTGTTTCGTCTGTGACTCCTCTCTCCAGATTCTGTTCCTGCATCGGTCATTTGGTTCAGCTCCTATAGCTCTGCATTAGCAAAGTGCACCACGCACGGCTTCTTCACTCCCGAGGTTTTAGTTGGTTTTGTCTACTTATACTCTTGAGTTCACCAAGTCAGCTATGTGTTTCTTCACTCTCCTTTTCTTTTTCATAGAAAACTTGAGGTGTGTCTCTTTAGAGCTTGGGAATCAAGTAATAAAAAAGGGCCCCGACTTACAGATGAACAGATGGATGGAGAGAGTAGTTGTTAAGGATCCTGTATTCGGTTAGCCATCCCATTCCCTGGAACCAGTGACATCCAGTAGGAGAGTGAGCTGAAAATGAAGAGCACCAGGATCCCAAGCCCAGGTGTCCTTCCAGGGTTCACTCTGCCCCTCAATGACTCCACACCTTTCCTGCTGCCTCTGGTCTTCGGTATGGCTTTTGTTTCCTGCATGCCTTTTTTTGCTCTGCCTCTTCAAAGAAGAGGCTACCTCTTCCAAATCAAAGGCTACCTCTTACAAGGATTCCTGCCCGGTCCTCACAGTGAGTACCGAGCTCTTCCTCCTGTGTCTTCTCCGAGATGGTTACTTTTATGTGAACTCCTCATCCCATAGTATCTATCTATCTTAAGTCTGGTTTCTTTCCAAATCTTCAGTCCCTTGCTCCAGCTTGTCCATTGTGCCCCATTCTCACACCCCCCATGTATTTTTGGCTTCTCTCTCTTTGGTTTTCCCTTTCAGCCTATAAATGTGTACAAAGCTCAGGCATCCTGAAACTGTCCTATCCTAGGTGTCTTTCCTTTGAAACCCAAGTCTCTTTAAAGAGTCATCAACATGCAGTGGTTTTTATATCCTCACATCTTATTTATTAGTTAATCCTGTCTTGTCCTGTCCTTACTGCTCCACTAAAACTGCTCTGATAAAGGTGATCACTGACTTGCTGATTGTCAAAATGTAGCCCTTATTGAGTTTTCGTACACTGGATCTCCCTGTGGTACTGATATCACAGGCAATGTCTTGTGTGGGGAAACTCACCCCAGGTTTCCTCAAAGTATGCTCCAAGAAACATTAGTCTTGGGAAATATGAATAGATTTTATATAAAATGAGTTCCATGGTCAAATAATTTTAGAAAGCTTTACATCCTATTCTTTAAAGACTTGCACTGCAAATTAGCAAGCCAGTGTTAATTAAAACTCATCTTATTAAAATACCAGGAATACCGTTTGGGAAATGCTGCCCTTCAACCTTGACCCCACCATTGCCGTGCTCTTGTGCTTCCGGGAGCCTCTGTGGCTCTCAATTCTCTCTCTCTTCCCCTCCCCGCTTGGGTATTTCCTAGCATTCTGCTTGGACCCACTGCTTTTCTTTCCTTATATTCTCTCCTTGGAGAGCTTGTCCTCTCTGTGGCTTTAAGTACCTCCTACATATTGATGAGTCCCAGTATAGGTCTCCAGTTCTGAACCTCTCATCCACTTCAGACCCACATATACAAATTTCTACCCTGTTTCTCCACTTGCATGTTTCTTCACCTTGATGAATCCAGGCAATTCAAACCCAACTTGTCTACAACTGATATGATTATTTCCATGTCCACCCTTCAGTTTTGCCCTGTTTCTGTTCCTGGCTATTAGTGAATGGTATTAGTGAATGGCACCCAGAGATTTTCCTTTGCTGGAAAGAATGGGAGCAAAACTGATCTTGCCCATGACTTCCTCCCTGCACCACAAAAAAGTGTAGTCTGCACTACAAAACTCCCAACAAGAATGTCAAACAGAGGATGAAATGTTTCTTCAAGAGCAAAGAATACAGAAACCTAAGGAGTTGGCTGGACAAAGCAGAAGACAACAGAGTATCCTCCCAGATGGGAATATGACTTCTGGGGCCCCAGCCCCCAGGGCCATGCATGGCAGCAAAGTGTTACTCTACTAGGTGGAAGAACTTTATCTGTGACATTTTGAAAGGGTATTAAATCCTGGCACCCACCCACGCTGGGCTCTTCTGGAGACCGTGTCTGTGAGCCTGCCTACTCACCATGTGGAAGAGGCCCAGCATGAGTGGGAAGATCCGCCACCAGCTCTCTAAGGACAATCTTGATATAAAATGAGGACAGTTTGACCCAAGTTTTCTTCCTGAGTCCCCGAATCTGGCTGCCTTCCTGATTTGGGCTTTCGCTCTTCAGCTGCATTTGTGATCCCTTTCATGTATGTCATTCTTGTTTTCTAATGAGGCATACAGTGATTCTGTGGCGGGCTAGATAAATGGAACATCATGGGCTTGGAATCAGACACACCTGTATCTAAATTCCAGCTCTCCTATTTCAGCTCATGTGACTTTGCACAGGGCATTGAGAATTCTCTGTCAACTGGGGATAAAAATACCTTCTAGAGGAGCCATGAGGCTTAAATGAGATCACTCACATTAAGTGCCACGCACATAGCAGTCATTTACTATGGTAAATAGCAGCATACTACTAATGGTGCTTACTCTCAATTCGTATGTTGGATTCATCTTTATTTTCCCTGGCTGCATTTCTTCTGCACCCCTTCCTTTACCAGTACTGGCAGATCACTTATATAAATATAACTTATGACTCCACTGAACTATTCTCATCTTCATTAAAAGTTTTCACATAATTTCCTAAGTGCTGGGAAGGTGTTAGAGAGAGTAAGCCTGAAATTCAATACTTAGATAAATAAAAAGTCCAAGATGTTTAGAGTCTCCCTAAGATAAACCAGATTTGGGTTATAAAGCCCTATTTGAGTCTCTCACATAATAAAAAATCTATGAAATGTAATTGATCAAACTCAAGGAGATGAAGAGTCATATGGTCTCTGCTGGGATTTGAACTTGAGGCTTAAAGCAGCGTAGGCAAAGCAAACCTGAAGCTTAGTGTACTAAGCTCTGCCCTCTGGCTATGTGATTATATATAGCAATTTCCTATCAGTGAAAGGAGAAGAAATACTTGCTGAATTGCTTTTTTCCCTGGTCCCACCTCTCAACTATGATAACTAAGTTGAATGTAAATGAACAGCGTGACCTGCCTAGTCAAGTGCTCATAAACCAAAACCAAAATTAGTTTCCAGATCTTTATGTGGAGTCAAACTTCTGTTTTTACCATAAAGGTAAAGCAGTGATTTTACCGTGCTCTGACTCAAAGATTTATCTTTCCATATTGGCAGAACTCTGTTTACATATTTATCTGAAAATGAGTAACAGTCACTTGTTAGCAACAGTGGATAGACGATGGAAGGAAGCCAGAAGTTTATAGTTTTCACAGGTAATAAAGCACAATGGTGTCTCTCACCTCCTTTCTAACTGTGTGACATGGAACACATTGCTCAAGTGACTTATTTTCCCCAATGAAAAGATCCAGGGATCAGAAGTTTGAAGACTTTTTCTCTAATGACAGGTCCACAAACTGAGCGTTCAATTTCAATTTTTTTTTTTCACCATAGAGTTAGAACAACATCTAACTCATGGAGATCTTGGACATGAATTTGTTGTGTGGAGAAACATCCATAGGTGATTGCCTGAAAGGAATCTGATGTCATTTTAAGCTAGCATTTTTGCATGCTTCCTAAATGCCAAGCAATACCATACATGCATTTGAGTATGTGGTGGAAAGCAGATCCCATACTCCTGTTTTGTAGATAAGGAATCATGGGCCCTTGGTGGTAAATAACATGTCCAAAGGCTCCTAGTTGCTCACTGATTAAGCCAAGTCTAGAATGCGGGTCTTCTGCCTGAGAAAAATTAGAACAATCTGATGCTTCTCAGCATTGTGAGACGATGCGGCAGCCAGAGTAACGTGTGTCCGCATTTATCTTCATGACGTCTTGTCTCTTGTCAGGCTTGGGGATTCTCTTTACTTTAAGCTGTTTTACCCTTTCCTTTCCCATGCCTTTAGTTTTGGGGAGGAAGACTTGAAATCACCTTTCATTTTGTTCCCTTTTTCTTCTATTCCCTTTTGAGGATTCAAGACCTGATTCCACTTTCTAGTCCCAAGATTCTAACCAATCACATGACACAGTGCCCTTACTGAGGCTTTGGAAACTGCAGAGCACTTATAGACACAAGGAACTGGTGATCATCAGCATGATGGCTGACCTTGCAATTCAGACCACAGTTCCACGTTCATTTTTGTTGAATGTTATCTTCCCTTGTCTTATAGGATCTGGCTTCTAGAAATGTCCCCTCTCCTCTCTTGAGGGAATTCAAAATGCAACCCTGGGTCTCTCTCTGGACCTCCACCATGTAAATGTCAATTTTTATCACTTGCTGTGCATTTTCTAGGAAACTGTCCTTCCGTCTGCTCTGCTCGGCCATTGTGTTTTCTGCTGTTCCCATCACTGAGTTATTTTTGAGCACAGATCCCACCTTCCTGTCTGTGTCTCGGAGAGGTATTCCTGCCCCTAGAAAGTTCCCCCTGGTTAATCCCCTTCTGTCAGGAGCACTGCCTGACTGAGACCAACTCTTGACAGCATCCTAGACAAACGCCTGCAGAAACCTGCCTGGAGCCGCAGGCGGAGTCCAGAGCCTGCACTGTGTCTGGTGCTCCTGTTGGAAGTTGAAATGAGCCGATTCTTCTGGAAACTGCCGTGAGGGGAAGCTCTTCGCAAGTCATTTTGTTATTCAAAAGGAACAGTGAGAGCCTAGAACATCTGTTGTTTCAAACGTGCTGACACGGACACTTGGGGATGCGACAGGTCCAATGGCGTGTGTGGTATTTCCAAATACTCTTATCGGCAAGGACTATTTTAGTCTCTGGGGAGTATTGTACGTGGTAGACTCACTGACATCTGGCTGGTTCATATGTAACCACTGAAATCTTTCAAAACAAAACTGTTGCAAAGGATATTTAAACCCAGAATGTCACTTGGGAATAAAATGTTCCCTTCTCTGACTGTCTTTCCTGGTGTGAAATGTAGAAATTTTAAAGATTAGGAGGGAGTCAATTTGGATACTCCGAAGCACAAAAATGGAAAGAAAGCCTTATTCTGAATGTCATCCTCTTCTGAAATTATAGAGGGGGAGGGATCGTGCAGTTTTTAAAAAGGGAAATGGAAGAATTGTGTGCTCTGTATTTGTTCAGTTCTTTCAGGTACCTTGTTGCCTACTTGACAGTTCACTGTCACGTGGCCTGGAATTAGACTGGGTTCACTTTGAACCGCACCCACTGCCTCATAGCGACATGGTCCTGAAAGTGGTATCTAACTCATCAGGGCTCAGAGTCTTCCCCTGTAAAACAGGTGTTAGTTCCTCCACATCTCCTGGAAGTGCTGGAGGAATAAATATCTTGCCTACAAAGAGTTAAACCCAGTGCCTGTGCAGTAAATGCTCAATAAATGTTGGCTGCTATTTTGCTATTACATGGAAGTACATGTACCAAAGAAGGTATAAGCAGTTTCTCTTCCAGACTTTTTTCCCCAAAGAAAAGTGGTTAACATTAAATGAGACTTTTTTGAAGTTGATAAGAGATTTATGGAAAATGTTCCTATGAAATCACCATACTTGACTCCTCTTGAAATTATATGACTCAAAAATCAAAACAAAAGAACAGCTCTTGAAACATTTCCAGGCTTTCAGTTTGTCCCCATTGTTTTTGAGTTATTCAAGAAAGGGATATCCGGTACGATCCTAACGCTTTGCAAATTCAGTCTCTGTCATAGTTTAACCGTTTTACCACATTCTTGCAGTTCTAATAATGTAGGTCTTGTGGGAGTATCGCTCAAATGGCAAGCAGACAAAATTGTCTTCTTTTTAGAAAGTTATGTTAAAAAAGTAGTCTAGCACAAGGTTTTTTTGTTTATATTTATGTTTTTTTTTTTATCAATGACCCCAATTGGTGGCAAATTAGGAACTGAAGCATTCCTGATAATTTTCTTTATGGATCTTTGAGGTGTTTGTATATTTTTAAGACATAAAGATGATGGGTGACTGGCAGTACAGTTTAATCAGCATCCAAAATGATTGAATTTGAGCTCAAAAATTGTGTCCTATATGCCAAGAATTCAATAAAAGCTACTGCAAATATTATAATAGCTTGTGAATGGGAAGACGAGAGGCCTATCTAGCAACTGCCTAGGAAGAGGGAGCCGGGAGAAATCGGCAAGGTTCAAAAGCCACCAGTGATGCTGAAGGCTTTATGCCAGCAAATTTGGAAAACTCAGCAGTGGCCACAGGACTGGAAAAGGTCAGTTTTCATTTCAATCCCAAAGAAAGGCAATGCCAAAGAATGCTCAAACTACCACACACTTGCACTTATCTCACACGCTAGTAATGCTTAAAATTCTCTAAGCCAGGCTTGAGTACATGAACTGTGAACTTCCAGATGTTCAAGCTGGATTTAGAAAAGCTAGAGGAACCAGAGATCAAATTGCCAAAATCCGTTGGATCATCAAAAAAGCAAGAGAGTTCCAGAAAAACATCTATTTCTGCTTTCTTGACTATGCCAAAGGCTTTGACTGTGTGGATCACAACAAACTGTGGAAAATTCTTAGAGATGGGAATACCAGACCCCTGACCTGCCTCTTGAGAAATCTGTATGCAGGTCAAGAAGCAACAGTTAGAACTGGACATGGAACAACAGACTGGTTCCAAATCGGGCAAGGAGTGTGTCAAGGTTGTGTATTGTCACCCTGCTTATTTAACTTATATGCAGAGTACATCATGAGAAATGCTGGATTGCATGAAGCACAAGCTGAAATCAAGATTGTCAGGAGAAATATCAATAACCTCAGATATGCAGATGATACCACTTTTATGGCAGAAAGTGAAGAACTAAAGAACCTCTTGATAAAAGTGAAAGAGGAGAGTGAAAAAGTTGGCTTAAAACTCAACATTCAGAAAACTAAGATCATGGCATCCGGTCCCATCACTTCATGGCAAATAGATGGGGAAACAGTGGAAACAGTGAGAGACTATTTTTGGAGGCTCGAAAATCACTGCAGATGGTGACTGCAGCTATGAAATTAGAAGACACTTGCTCCTTGAAAGGAAAGTTATGACCAACCTAGGCAGCATTTAAAAAGCGGAGTCATCACGTTCCCAACAAAGGTCCGTCTAGTTAAAGCTATGGTTTTTCCAGTAGTCATGTATGGATGTGAGAGTTGGAGTATAAAGAAAGCTGAGCGCCGAAGAACTGATGCTTTCGAACTGTGGTATTGGAGAAGACTCTTGAGAGTCCCTTGGACTGCAAGGAGATCCAACCAGTCCATCCTAAAGGAGATCAGTCCTGAGTGTTCATTGAAGGACTGATGTTAAAGCCAAAACTCCGATACTTTGGCCACCTGATGCGAAGAGCTGACTCATTAGAAATGACCCTGATGCTGGGAAAGATTGAGGGCAGGAGGAGAAGGGGACGACAGAGGATGAGATGGTTGGATGGCATCACTGACTAAATGGACATGAGTTTGGGTACACTTCCGGGAGTTGGTGATGGACAGGGAGGCCTGGCGTGCTGCAGTCAATGGGGTTGCAAAGTGTGGGTCATGACTGACTGACTGAACTGAACTGATGCTGAAGGCTGTTGCCATAAGCCTGGATGCTGAAAGGAGGAGAAAAAGACTTATGAAAAAAGAAAGGGGCAGTATTAAAAACCCAGTGTCCAAACAATGTCAGTATTGCTGATGCATATGAGGAAAATTAACAGAGAGCAAATTCATGAGCAAAGAGAGCCTTATGTAAGCATATTTCACGCCTTTTGAGAAGTCAGGAAGAAAACAATTTTGGCTCCTTGGCAGGACACAGCTCCTGATTACTGTGCAGCCCGTATCCAGGAGTCCAGGCTTCTTGTTTTCCAAACCTAGAAACTGTCCTTCAACTTGCACGTTCTAGCCAGTTCTCTCTGCCTTAGAAGTTTTCCCATCCACTTTCTGGCCTGAGGTTTGGCCACCATTTTCCAGGAGGAAAAAAAAAATGGCTGAAACACAGCTGCCTGTGAACAAGGAAAGACCGAGACAGAGCATACTTGGGGTCCTGCCTCCGCACCCATGTTTTGCTGCAGTGATTCTCTTCTCTTGGCTCTGGGCAGGCGTCTTCCAACTGTCCAGATAAGATGAGGCCCAGAGAGTCACTGATCAGCACACTGCAAATTGTAAATCCAAGAAGGCGCTTTAGGGGAGAGTCACAGAATTGCTTAAATAATCTTCGATTATAGTAAATAACAATTATCATAGAAATCGGGTGGGATTGTAGCTCTGCAGTTTGCCAAGTTCTCAGCTAAAGAGCAAGTCAGATTTCATGATTCCTGGAGAAGCACAACTGCATCAGAACGTATTTGGTAAAACTACTGAATTGGTGGGCGTTGGGGGTAGGGGGAGAGAGGGTGGAGGATTAATAATAATAAACAGGAAGAGAAAAGTTCTGTAATGGCACAGATTTTAGTAACAATGTTTTGGTCCCTTTTTGATAAAAAGAGATTATGTTTCAATGGCATGGTTGTTTTGAGAAAGTGAAAGGGCAGTATTTTTAGGGAGAACATGGAAAGCACCTGTAGAGGCAAAGCTAAAGGTGATAAAGAAGAAGGCACTCAGCAAACCAGGACCCTGGGTTCATAATTCAACAAAGAGACGTCTGACTTTTTTCTGATAAGTTGCTAAAAACAGAGGAAAGGGAGAAGAATACGAGGAAAGAGAGAGAAGAATTGTAATAGCTTTGAATGTCAAAGAACGATAAAGCAGTGGAGCAGAGGTTACACTGAACATATTTTTAAGTGTATATGCAGTATTGATAACTATAGACACTGTGTTGCCCAGCAGATCTTTAGAATTCTAGGTATTCATCTTGCATGACTCAAACTCTACATGAGCAACTCGCCATTTCGTCCTCCTGAGTCCCTGACAACCACCATTCTGCTCTCTCCTTCCGTGAGTCTGACTATTTTAGCCATTTCTATCTATAAGTGCAGTCACACAGGACTTATCCTTCTGTGACTGACTTATTTCACTTCATAGGATCCTCAAGGTTCATCAATGTTGCCACGTATTGCAGGACTCTTTTTAGGCTGAATAATATTCCATTGTGTAGGGGGTATGTGTGTGTGTGTGTGTGCATGCGTGTACATTTTCTTTCCCCGTTCATCCATTAATGGACATTAGGTTGTTCCCGGAGAAGGCAGTGGCACCCCACTCTAGTACTCTTGCCTGGGGAATCTCATGGACAGAGGAGCCTGGTGGGCTGCAGTCCATGGGGTCGCTGAGGGTCGGACACGACTGAGCAACTTCACTTTCACCTTTCACTTTCCTGCATTGGAGAAGGAAATGGCAACCCACTCCAGTGTTCTTGCCTGGAGAATCCCAGGGATGACGGAGCCTGGTGGGCTGCAGTCCATGGGGTCGCACAGAGTCGGACACGACTAAAGCGACTTAGCCGCAGGTTGTTTCCACATCTTGGCTGCTGTGAACGTGGCACTTGTGGTACAGAACATGCCTACCAGTGTAGGAGGTGTAAGAGACATGGATTCAATCCCCGGGGTGGAAGATCCCCTGGAAAAGGGCTTGGCAACCCACTCCAGTATTCTTGCCTGGAAAATCCCATGGACAGAGGAGCCTGGCGGGCTACAGTCCCTAGGGTTGCAAAGAGATGGACAAGACTGAAGCCATTTATACTCGTGCATGCATGAACGTCAGAGTATGGCTCTTTCATTGAAATTCTGGGTTCAGTCCTTTTGGCTACCCAGAAGTGGGCTTGTTGGATCATTGTTGCTGTTGTTTTGTTGTTAAGTCATGTCCAACTGTTTGTGACTCCATAAACTGCAGCCTGCCTGGCTCGTCTGTCTGTTCATGGGATTTCCCAGGCAAGAATATTACCATTTCCTTCTCCAGGGGATGTTCCCTAAACAGTGATCTGCATTGTTGTCTGCAACAATGTGTCCTGCATTGGCAGGCAGATTCCTTACCACTGAGCCACTTGGGAAGGCCTTGTTAGATCACATGGTGGTTCTCTTTTTAATTTCTTTGGGAACCCCTATTTTTAATAGACACTGTGCCTTTTTCCAGCTGCCATCTATGGGGTCGCACAGTCAGACACAGCTGAAGTGACTTAGCAGCAGCAGCAGCAGCAGCAGTGCCTTTTTCCATTCCCAGCTATAGTGTACAGGATTCCAGTTTCTCCACATCCTTACCATTACTTGTTATCTTTTTTTATATATATATAATAGCCTCCTTAGAAGTGTGAGGTGATATCTCATTTTCTGATTTGCATTTCTCTGGTATTTAGTGCTGGTGAGCATCTCTTCATGTACCTGTTGACCATTTGTTCTATGTCTTCTTTGGAAAAATGTCTGTTCAACTCTTTAGCCCTTGTTTTAATTCGGTTATTAGTTTTTTGTTTTGCTCCTGAATTATAGGCATTCCTTCTAAATTTTGGAAACTAACTCCTTATCAGATACAGGGGTCTGCAAATATTTTCTCCTGTTGTGTAGGTTGCTTTTTCATTCTGTTGATTGTGTCCTTAGCTGTGCCGAAGTTTAGGGGCTTTTATCTCACACACGCAAAAGCCAGCTCAAAATGGATTACAGACTTAAACATGAGACCTGAAATGGAAAGACTCCTGGAAGAAAACAGAGGAGAAAAACTTCATGACATCGGTCTTGGCAATGATTTCACAGACACGACACAAAAGCACAGGCAGCAGAAGCAAAATTAGACACACGGGACCACATTGAGCTGGGTTTCCACTTTATTTTCTACTTTTCCAGTGTCTCTGCTGGTGACTGCTTTGTTGCACTTTTGAGCTTCTCTTCCTAATCATTGAGTTTTTTTTTTTTTTTACAGATGTAACTGCTCATCTAAAAGAAGCTGTGTCTTTTTTTCCTTTGCTCCCAAGACAGTATCCATCTTGTTTTACAAGGCATGTTATCTTCAAAGGCCTTCTTGGACCTTCACTCTGGTGTGTCTCTATTTGGACTTTGTGTGAAGCCCGCACTCTTTGTGGCCTCGTTCTCGTACTTATCACTTAACTTCCTTTGCTCAGCTGTGCTGGCCATCTGGATGGTTCTTAAAAACTGCCAATAGACTCAGAACTCTGCACATGCTCTTCTCAGGGCTCATGTTCTCTTTCTTATATGCCTCTTTCTCTCTCTCGTTCATCTTTTCCAACAAAGATGGTCACAAACACCCCGAACCACTAGTGCACAAGGGCTGTGGGTTAGTGGTACACCAGGGCCCTCATGACACATCAGCCAAATTCTCAGAGCTGATACAGATCAGATGTCCAATAAGTATTGTTGAATGAATGAATGAATGCTTTGCACATGTTTTATTCCCTTCTTCTCATCTGGGATTCCACTTTATGATATAGACTTCTGTGAAATGCCTCTCATCAAAGGTCTTTTTTCTCTGTAGTCTTTGTGGCTGTTGGAGTGATGTGATCTGTCTGAAGGCTGAGCAGGGAATAAACTTCTTAAACTTCACCCACCTGTCAAAACATTTATTGGCTTGTACCTTGCACTTAGCAGTCCTGCATTTTGAGAGCACTGAAAAGCAATAGCTGGAAAAAATAGGGTGCATGTAGCCTAATGTAGTCAAGATTGGAGAATCAGCACCTACAGTAATTTTCACAAGTTCATGAATGCCTCAGAGGTTGCCATCTGCATTTTTTAAATCCCAGGTTTCTCTACCTGCTTTACAAATAGCAAAGATATGTGCAAAGTTGTCTGTTGTTCATGCATGCGTTGTTTTCACTGAAAAGCAGGTATTTTGAACAGTGTTGGCCAGAGCTACTCCCCTTTCTAGGACATCAGTGATTTTATTATATTTTACACTAACCCTTTCCCACTGAGAGATTATAGAAATGATAAGAACAGCTAACATTTCTGTGCACGTTCTATGTGCCAGGCATTGTGCCAAGGTCTTTTTCAGGAATTTCCTCGTTTAATTCTATTAGGCAGGTAAAATTATACTCATCTGAGAATTGAGAAAATGGAGATTTAGAGGGACCACTCAGGATTTACACTGTGATCTGTCACATCTCTAAGCCTCTGCTCCTAACTGCTTGGTAGGTGATCTCCTCTACTTCCTGGCATTTAGGCCAACAGGATTCTCTGGCCCCTGGGGTCACACAGAAATCATAGGTGGAGGTGTAGGAGGTCTTACAATGACCCAGAACCCCCCTTTCTCATGCATGTGCCTGACGTTATATTTCTAAACTGACAAAAGAAAACCAGCCTTCAAACTCACTTGGAAAATGAGTCATTAGCTGCTACAGAAATGTACGAACCTAGCCATCCTGGGGGCAGAGCTGAGGTTAATCAGCTTGTGGGTCCTTTGGAAAAGGGATGGGAGGACAGAACCCAGCCCTGCCAGGCTAGAGGTCCAGGAGGAAGAGGGGTGAGGCCAGAGCAAGAAGGAATGAGGGCCAGGCAAGAGCTTCTCATCAGCTCCAAGGGTGAGAAAACGTATCTAATGCCTTCTTACTGCCCTGTGCTTTCAGCTTTGATCTGAAGGGAAGAAGTCGGTTCTGTGTCCAGACCAGATTCATTTGTGACCTGAGGCATATTCATCCAGGCAACTCAAGGATTACATTTTCCCACCACTACTTGAAAGCTAATTAGTTTATCAAGCACTTGCCACTTTTCGTATTCTTGTTCAGAACTACCCCTAATCTTCAATTTCTAAAATGCTTTTGGTTTTGAAGTGACTTTCATTTCTCTTGGTCCACTAGAGCTTTCCTCACTTATTTTCACGTTTGAAATTGTATGGGAATACTGTGCTTCTGGATTTATTCATTTAAATTGTCAGAAGGTATGTTGTATGTTAGAGTGCTTGTGGCTCAGATGGTAAAGCGTCTGTCTACGATGCGGGGGACCTGGGTTCGATCCCTGGGTTGGGAAGATCCCTTGGAGAAGGAAATGGCAATCCACTCCGGTACTATTGCCTGGAAAATCCCATGGACAGAGAAGCCTGGTAGGCTATAGTCCATGGGGTCGCAAAGAGTCGGACACGACTGAGCAACTTCACATTCACACATTCACATGTTGTCATATGCTGAAGAAGTCCCTTCCAGTTTTGCTGTAGTGATGGGGTTATTAACCCTTAACTGGCTTGAGGACTACATCTTAACCCAGCAATTTAGCTCAGGGCTTCCCTGATAGCTCAATAGGTAAAGAATCTGCCTGCAATTCAGGAGACCCCAGTTTGATTCCTCAGTCGGGAAGATCCCCTGGAGAAGGGATACCCATTCCAGTATTCTTAGGCTTCCCTTGTGACTCAGCTGGTAAAGAATCCACCCGCAATGAGGGTGACCAGGGTTGGATCCCTGGGTCGGGAGGATCCCCTGGAGAAAGGAAAGGCTACCTACTCCAGTATTCTGGCCTGGAGAGTTCCAGGGACTGTATAGTCCATGGGGTCGCAAAGAGTCGGACATAACTGAGCAACTTTCACTTTTCGCTTTAGCTCAGGGATTAATTTTGTCAGTGATTTAAACTCTTTTTAAATTATTTTTCTTCCAGTTTTTTTCAGGAGGCATATTCAGACCCATGGACCACTTGTACAAAATGAAATTATTAAGTAAAATTAGAGGTACATTTGACTGATGTACTTTTTACTTAAGTATCGT
The DNA here is from genome assembly GCA_935064755.1 of Tragelaphus eurycerus. NCBI lineage: Eukaryota > Metazoa > Chordata > Mammalia > Artiodactyla > Bovidae > Tragelaphus > Tragelaphus eurycerus. Next base: position 1,562,535 of record CAKXYN010000179.1, on the reverse strand, counting down.
GCATTCCCATGCAGCATTACATACACACATCATACTGAAATAAACAAAGGGTGTTTGGGGGTGGTATTCAGTAGGTAACTTGTACCTAAATTGACCCATTCTCTCTAACCTAATGGTTTATGTGGCTGACCGGATTAGGGACTGAGGAAAAATGAAACTGGCCTTTAGAACAAAAGAACGGACATGTGGTTTTTCTACTGGACTCACTAATTCAATCTACAATTTTTGCAGAATGTCTAAAGAAATCTTGTGCTGTGGTAGGTATTATTGTGGATGTGTGTTCTTAAATATCTTGTTATTTAATTTATTTATTCATTTTGGCTGTGCTAGGTCTTCCTTGTGGCCTGAGAAGTCTTAGTTGGGACATGTGGAATCTCATTCCGCAAACAGGTATAGAACCCAGCGCCCCTGCATTGGGAGTATGGAGTCTTAGCCACTGGACCACCAGGGAAGCCATGAGGACAAATATGTTTTAATGTAACTTTTGATTCTTGCCCTTTATGCTTTATAAACCAGCATTTCACTTTGCTTATAAGCTCTGAGCTCAATTACTGAACTCAAGTGGGGAATGGAAGACTCACTCATGGGAGTTTGATTCTTTTTAAGACCTCAGGGTGGAAGAGATCGTGGTAAGAAACAGTAACACTTATATAGAGTATATTATGTGGTAGGTTCTTAACATTTGTTCAATCATTTTATCTTTGCAGCATTCATTATCCCCAATTTACAGATGGGGAAATAGTTCCAGATAAGAAACTTGCTCAAGGAAACAGAAAGATGGTCACTGGATCTGAATTTGATTCAAGCTCTGTCTTACTCTAAAACCTGTCTTCTTACTGGTACTTTTCATATCCAATCATAAAATATAAAATTAAATAAGGTTTTGATAGCTTTTTAATATGCTCAATGCAGGAGGCCAAATAGAATAATTAAGAGTCTAAAATAGCTATTTTGCTTTGACTATTTGGCATATTTAACTGTCTACAGTTATGAGTTAAATGGATAATTGTTAAGTCTCTAAATTACTTTAGGTTATGTGGACATAAGCCTGACACGGTCTTATTCTGACTCTAATTATATTTAATTTCATAGCCCTAATAGCTCTTTGTCTGAGGCTATCCTGGAGGAGAGGGAAAGGTACATTTTGAGGATGTCTTCCGTTGTGATGTCTGGTAGTCCTTAGAGCAAGACAGGTATTACCCCCTTTAAAGAAATTCCATACAGAAAAGTCAGGCTTACAGATGCAAACAAGTCTTCTCTCGTAAAGGAATGCACCACAAATTTAATTTAATTTAATTAGTAAGTGTATTTAAAATATTATTTTATAAAAAACAAGGTCCTACGGTATAGCGATATCCTACAATAAACCATGATAGAAAAGAATACAAAAAAGAATGTGTGTATGTGTATATATATATATTTTTAAGTGACTCACTTTGCTATACAGCAGAAACAGAACACTGTAAATCAACTGTACTTCAATTTTTTAAAATCTAAAAAATATGATTTTAATATAGGAATTTGAATTGCACTTCTTTTTAGAAATGTATCTTTTATGCTAAGTGAGGCACATTTGTGTCTTGAATTGAGCAAATATTTGTCCTTATGTAAAGCACAAAGCACTTCTCTTATGTGATCTCAAGCATTCTTTTAATAATTTTAAAAGCAAATAGGGACCAGTACAGAGATGAAGAGAGACATGTGTATGAATGAGTTCACTGAGGTTTATCGTAATGGCCAGTATTTCAAATCTTCCACCACTTTGGGAGGAAATATGATAATCTACTCCCCTCACTCCTTTCCCAACTTCCAAATAAGCATTTTGACTGGGAATTAGGTGGAATTTATTCTACATATAAGTGATGATGTTTAAACTGTAATTGTGTGCAATTTGAAGGAAATATTCTTTCAGTGGCATGAAAATCAACCTGCTCAGGAATATTAAAATGTATTGAGGTTCACACTTTGTGATAATATATTATCATTTTGAAAACTTATTCTTAATAGACCCTCACATTACATTTCAATAAAGTGGTTTCATTTTCTTTAACAACCATTAATAGCTATTAGAGGTTAAGAAAAAAATAAGGCTTTATATAGATCATTAAAGTACACTTAAGTAATTTATAATTGACAATTAAATCAGCATGGCAAGGCATTAGCATAAGTTTGATAGATCTGCCTGTTTTAAAGAGCTAAGAAGAAAGGGCTCCTTTGTAAGACATCCTACTACAGACTATTCTTGCATTTTAATTGATCACAAAGAACACATTGTCTCCATATATGTGCTTGGTAATCATCTTTTACAAGTTTCCTTTTGTGAGGATTTCTAGGCTGTGTGTGGGAGTGTGGTTCATGGGAGAAGCAGTGTCCTTGGTGAGACTTGGAATTCACAGTGACCTTTAAACCTTCATAATAAGTAAGATAAAGAGTTAGAGGCGTTCCACTTTGAGAGTCCAGATTCCTCACTTTCTGTTTGCTTCTCCTCTTCCTTCATTTCTCTGAAGAATGATGAATGTGTGGTCACCAGGCTGGGTCTTCATGTTAACATGATGGTAGCCACACAGATGCAGGGGGTGGGGGCGGGGACGGGCATTGACCTTATCCTCTCAAACCATAGAAGAAGCATGTAGGCTCTGTCTGTGTAAAATTTGTGCTACCCTACCCCAGGAAATCTGTGGACTTATTCCTAGGAAATTTGTAGAGCATCCAGAAGTTCCGGTTAAAAGAATTTCTATGTTTAGATTAAAATGCAAAAATATAAACTCCATTTGAGAGGGAATTCTAATCACTGATATAGTTTTTCTCAGATGGAACACATAAAAATTTCATAGATAATTGATTAATTCTTACTTTTCTTCATTTCTTTACAACATATAATAACAATGAAGTTTATCCTTTTAGTGTAAACCTTAAAAAACAGAATGTGTTCTCTGTATTTTAAACTATGAAAAAGTCCAAAAAAATCAAAGGATCTCTCTATATATAATTTGCTAGACTCTGAACTAAGTCAAATACCAATACAGTTTTTTCCCCTATAATATCTAAGAAAGGTATTTTATAATATGGACATAGTCAAATTTTATGTGAGCTCCACTAATCTCATAAAGATTTACCTGCTTCCTGCACGTGTGCTCAGTCATTTCAGTCACGTCTAACTCTTTGTGATCCCATGGACTGCAGCCCACCAGGCTCCTCTGTCCGTGGGATTCTCCAGGCACGAATACTGGAGTAGGTTGCCATGCCCTCCTTCAGGAGATGCAGGGCATCTCGGGGATGGTTTTCAATTTTTAAATCCATCTGAGGGATGGAACCTGCATCTCCTGTGTCTCCTGCATTGGCAAGCAGATTCTTTACCACTGAGCCACAGGGGAAGCCCCATCTGCTTTGCCGTATTATTTAATTCATAGATTTTTAGGATTTCAATGTGAGATAAATGCATCACATTAGAAGTGAATGGGGATGATGGATGATGTCTAAGTAATTTTAAAATATTGAAAGTAGTTATATGTTGGTACTCAGATGGTAGAAATTAACATTTTTATTTAACTAGGAAGGAGAAAAGAGTCTCATATAATCAGACTGTGTATCCTTACACTGTGGAATTGTTCCATGCACACTACAGATACTCAGTGATTTTTTTTTTAATTTTATGTATTTATTTGTTTTTGGTCTTTATTGCTTCAAGAGGGCTTTCTCTAGTTCTGGCAAGTGCTCGCTGCTCTCTAGTTGCAGTGCTTGGGCGTCTCTTTGTGGTGGCTTCTCTTGTTGGGGAGCTCGGGCTCTAGGGCATGCGGGCTTCGGTCGTTGCAGCTTTGGGGCTCTAGAGCACAGACTCAGTAGTTGTGGCACATGGGCTTATTTGCTCCATGGCATGTGGGATCTTTCCAGATCAGGATTTGAACCCGTGTCACCCGCATTCACAGGGGGATTCTTTACTATGGAGCCACCAGGGATGCCCTGAGACTCAGTGATTTTTAAAAATTGAATTAATGAATTCGAGGGGTTCCAACCACACCGAAAGTGACCATACACACCTGTTAATGGGTAATATAACGCCAACCTCTCTGCCACGTGGCTGGTTAGTTAGGAGGATATGTGAGAAGTGTTAGCATCAGAATCATAATGACCATGCTGTCCTACTGCTAAATATAATGGTATTAGTGTTAAAGAATCTTCCCAGGTGGTATTAGTGTTAAAGAACCTGCCTGCCAGTGCAGCAGATATGAGAGACATGGGTTCGATCCCCAGATAGGAAAGATCCCTTGAAGGAGGGCATAGCAACCCACTCCAGAATTCTTGCCTGGAGAATTCAACGCACAGAGGAGCCTGGTGGGCTACAGTCCATAGGGTCGCAAAAATCAGACACAACTGAAGCACTTAGTAGGCAGGCCAAGCGTGAGTGTATGGAAGAGAGAACCCTGCATTCATAGAAGACCCCTGCCCTGTGGACTCCGCTCAGCACAAGCTCAGCGGGTAATTGGTGAAAATGTTAGGAGAATGCTGTAGAAGTGTATAAATTGTTTATTTTACAAGAAGAAGCTAAAAGTCAGGAAGAGATTTTCTGAAGGTCACCCATGGACAGCCTTCTTGGCAGTAGCGATCTTTAATTTTCAGATCCCGCCACCTCAATCTGATTCTGCTATTTGAAACATGTTTCAAGGTATTAATGAAAGAAATTAAGATTGGCAAGACTGTAATGACACTTGATTGCAAAAAGCAGGCTGCAGAATGGCTGATAACTTTAAAACGTCTGGTCATTCAGCAGTGAAAAACTAACCGATCTTCAGAGATATTTTTTTCCATTTCTGGTAGTGCACTAAAACCTCACTAATTCAAAACAGTCTCTCCTAAAATTGGAAAATGTCCCAAATAAACTATTTTTGTAAATATTATACTAAGGCATACTTATACTACTTAGTGGAATTAAATATGTTAAATGAAAACAAATATGTCACAACAGGGCTAGAGTATATGTATTTTCTAAACTTTACGGTATCTAGTTACATCACTTACTTTTTAAAATTGTATCCAAAAGAATCACATATTCTTTGGGATTTCTAGTTAAGATGGTGTTTTGACTTATGCCCTTGACATGATTCAAAGATAGAGTACTCAAAAAAAAAAGAAAATCCTCCACAAGCAATTACGGTTTTATGCCAAGAATAAAAAGATGTTTTTGCTTTAGGAAAATCTGTTAATATAATACATCATCTCTGCAGGTCAGCAAGGAAAAAAAAGATCTCAAAAGATAGGAAGTAAAATTAAACCCTTATTCCTGAGGCGGGGGTGGAGTGGGGGGACTCTGAGAAAACCAGGAATGAGAAGAAACTTTTTAAAACTTAATAAAAGACAGCTATCTTAAACCAGTCCTTGAAGGAGAGATGAGCAAGCATGCAGATTTCAACATTAAATAATGGTTTAGAAGGTTGGATCATAGCAATAAGACATGGAACTGAAATATTTTTTGAATATTTATTTATTTACTTGGCTTCACCAGGTCTTTGCTGCGACATGCAGAATCTTTAGTTACAGCATGTGATTTCTTAGTTGTGGCACATGGGATCTAGTTCCCTGCTCAGGGATCAAACTTCAGCCCCCTGCATTAGGAACGTGAAGTCTTGGCCACTGGACTTCCAGGAAAGTCCCTGGAACTGAAGTATTGATACAACAATTAGAAACACAAAGATTAAAAAGATGTTGTTTACACGTGACATGAGTGTCTGTGACTATGATCATGAAAAAACAAGGTCATCAACTAAAAATCTCTGAGTTTGAGACGATAATAACAAATGTTTCAAATCAATAACTTTACCCAAATCAGTAGTAACACATGTGGAAACTATTTAAAGAAAACATTAAGTTCTCCCTGAGACAGCCAGAAATTAAGATTTTAGTAAATTTAGAATTTTCTTATGTTTCCAAGTGGAAAGAGCAAGTTCTGTATAGATGTCGGAGAAGGCAATGGCACCCCACTCCAGTACTCTTGCCTGGAAAATCCCATGGACGGAAGAACGTGGTAGGCTGCAGTCCGTGGGGTCGCTATAAGTCAGACACAACTGAGCAACTTCCCTTTCACTTTTCACTTTCATGCATTGGAGAAGGAAATGGCAACCCACTCCAGTGTTCTTGCCTGGAGAATCCCAGGGACAGGGGAGCCTGGTAGGCTGCTGTCTATGGGGTCGCACAGAATCGGACACGACTGAAGTGACATAGCAGCAGTAGCAGCAGCAGCTGCTGCTGCTAAGTCACTTTAGTATGTTAGGTTTCCCCAAAGAAATTTAAGGGTTCAATTCAAATATGATTCAGAGTCTCAGTAGAACATGTTTTTGCATGAACAAGATCATTTTAAACTTCAACTTGAATTTCCCTTTTCAAGAAAAGAATAATAATTAGAGTAATGGGCATTCTAGCTGTTTTAAAATAAAGCTACCAAGTGTTCCAACTTAATACAAAGAGATATCAATGTAGTAAATGAGGGAGAGGTTAAATAGAGCTTAATCTAATACATCAATGCATGCATCATACACCAGAAACCACTGGAAAAAGGAATGAATCATGAAACAAATGATAGAGATAAAGCTGCCTTCTTGTAAAAGAGCAGAAACTCAGGTTGCAGTTAACTCTCCAACAAAATTCTATATGAATAAAAGAGTAAAAATTAAAACCAACAAGATATAAATGTGACAGTTTAATTTACTTTCAGAACAAGGAAGACATTTTATGTAATAAATAAAAATATAAGGGAAGTTATTAAAATAATTATATAAAAATTTTTAATTCAGCACCCCAATTATTTTAATTGAAAGCAAAGTAAATGATGAATCTGGGACATATTTATAAACCTTTTTTTAAAAGAATTAAAATACAGAAATATATAGATATATGGATATATATAGATATATCAGTTCAGTTCAGTTCAGTCACTCAGTCATGTCGAACTCTTTGTGACTCCATGAATCGCAGCATGCCAGGCCTCCCTGTCCATCACCAACTCCCGGAGTTCACTCAAGCTCACGTCCATCGAATCAGTGATGCCATCCAGCCAACTCATCCTCTGTCGTCCTCTTCTCCTCCTGCCCCCAATCCCTCCCAGCATCAGAGTCTTCTCCAATGAGTCAGCTCTTCGCATGAGGTGGCCAAAGTACTGGAGTTTCAGCTTCAGCATCATTCCCTCCAAGGAAATTCCAGGGCTGATCTCCTTCAGAATGGACAGTATCTATATATCTAGGTATATCTAGATATCTATATATCTAGAAATATATATACAGCTATACTCAAAAATCACCAGTTTTTGACTGAGGCACAGAAACTGATCTTTCAGAAAAGAAGACAAAGGACAATAAGCTTTGGGGAAAATATTTATCTTCATTAGAAAGAAACACAAATCAAACCGTGACATAAGTTGCCTCACTCAACACTTTTGCAGATTTAAAATCGAAAGTCAGTGTGTTTGAGAGACTGGTAAACCAAGAATTCTTCTTACCTTGTGGGCAGGTATCAACTGTTGCACATCTTCTGTGAAACAATTTAGTAATTTGTAATAAGACTTAACTTAGTACTCATCTCTCAGAAGAAAGTCAGAAAAGACCACAAACATTCATGTTTAAGAATTTTCACCTCAGTGTTATCTATAAAAGTGAAAATGTAGAAACACTGCAAAACTAAATTATGAGACATCAGTAAAATGAAATAACATGCAATCCTTAGTAAACATTTTTTTCAAAATTATTGGGAAATTCCCTGGAGGTCCAGTGACTGGGACTTGGCATATTCAACGCCAGGGGCCAGGGTTTGATCCCTGGGTTGAGGAACTAGGATCCTATCGCCAAAAGAGCTACTTGTGGGAGAAAAATAGCTCATGTTTTAAAAAAACGATGAAAAATTATATGATCAGTACATCCCCATACGTGCATGCTAAGTCACTTCAGTCATGTCCAATTCTTTGCGGCTTCACAGACTGTAGCCCCCAGGCTCCTCTGTCCATGGGATTCTCCAGGCAAGAATACTGGAGTGGGTTGCCATGCCCTCCTCCAGGGGATCTTCCCTACCCAGGGATAGAACCTGGGTAGGATCAAACCCATGATTCTTGCATCTCCTGCATTGGCAGGCAGATTCTTTACCACTAGGACTGGGAAGCTCCAGTATACCTCTGTAGATGAAGTACGTGTATTGAAAATAAAAGGAAATGTACCAAAAGTTAAACAATTATTTTTCTCTAGTCAGATTTAGGTGATAATTTTTCTTTTTTATACTTTTTTCTATTTCCAGGCAATATTGTGAACATGAATTGCTTTCATAATCATTAAAAACAGTAAATATTATTTTTTAAAAGAATCACATTCGATGCTCAAACTTTTCCTAAATCTGAGTTAATGGCATCTAAATTAAGAACATTTTAATAGTAGAGTTTTTAATAGTATAATGTTACATGCTCAGTGGGAATTCAGTATGTTATATTGATAAGTATCATTTGGCGTATTATGCTAAATATAGGCTGAAAAAAAAGCGATTATTTCCCAGAAATAGATAAATAATTGTTACCAAAAATGTTTGGTTTCAGCCTGAAACAGCCTGGAAGTAGGATTCAGTAAGTCACTCACAAATAAGGAGACTGACAGGCTTGTAGTGTCTGTAATATCAACATGGTTTGGGTATTATTTGGGGCAGTGAGTGTTCCCAGTGGTTTGTGTAACCTTAGTGGGCTCACAGGTCTTCCAGCATTGAGCCTTCCTTTATAGGAATGCTTTTGGTGCTTATGGCATCTTTCTGAGGTTTGTATGTGTTGTTTTCTTGTGGATGTGTGTTGTTTTGGTGTGTGTGTGTTTTCCTATGAAATATTCCTTTTGAAGTTCAGAGCTTAGGCAGGCAAGCATGAGTTTGGCGAGTGTGGCTTTTGAATGCTTAAGATAGCAGCTTTAATCTCACGTTCTAATTGACACCAAACAAAATGCAGACTGGTTCTTTGTTCTCCAAAACACAGTGAAGTGTGTGCACACGGGTCAGTGTTGGGTGTGCAGACGTGTGTGCATGCCCATGTGTGTATTTGTGTGCACATCTATGGATGTGGTTTGCTGAAAGAAGGAAAAAGATTTGAAAAGTTGAATGGCAGACTAATGAATTTGGCATCCTTCAAGCTGTGACTCATGAGGAGCAATTCTGATGTCATGGAGAAGGTGACAGCAGTCTCCATTGGGAGGACTGCTGCTGTGGAGAACTGCTTTCATCTCTCTAGTGTGTTGGCCCAGGTTGCATAGACCTCCAGTGACCAGGCTGCGAGCTTCACATATGGTATCACACCAGCCTCTCAACAATAATAGAAAACAGTAATGATCCATGCGGTCTATAAACTGACTGCATCAGACTAGATAATTACACAGGGACAAGGTTACCTGGAGGAAGAGTATGAAAGTTTTACTTCCTGGTAATTTTGTTTTCTTGACTTTTTCTTTTTTTTTTTGGAGGTGGTTCAGGCTCTTCATTTTTGTCAGTTCCCTTACTATGTGCGGCTACAGACAGGCGCTGTGGCTTTTATTGTCAGCCACCCCCGGAGACTCTATCAGAGTTCAGAGTAGGAGAAAATGCTCTTCAAAGATACTGAGTCACATGGAACCTCTGTGGCCAGTTAAACATTTGATCATCTGAAAATAAAAGGCAGCTAAGTTTGTATCGCGTGACTGTGCATAGACCGCAGTAGGCTGACACCTGCTCACTCACCACACTCACTCCTCCTTTCCATTCTGTCCACCTCTCTTAGTTTCTCCTTCCATGGGACACCCCTATGCCATGCCTCTCTTCATTCTGGTTCTTTGATTATTTAGTCATTTGTTTGTTTATTCTAGGATATGAAGAACATTCATTGAGCACCTCCTATCTATAAGGCATCTTAGTAGGCACTGGAGAAATAGCAATTATCATCACGGTCCCTCGTCTCAAGGAACCAATGAAAAGTAATTTACTAGTAAGTTGCTGCAATAAGGTTGCATACAAATGCTTCTGCAGTACAGTGGTTTGCAACAATACACATTTATTCATGTACAATGAGTCTGCAGGTCAACGGTAGTTTGGCAGAGGTTGGCTGGGTGGCTCTCTTTCAGGCTGTGATTCAGCTATGCTTGGCTCCACAACGTTTTCTGGGCTCAGATCTTCTCCATGTATGTTTGTCCTGAGGCTCAGGTAGAAGGGGCAGCAGTTCCCTGGGACATGCTTCTCACATGGCACGTCCCAGAGCATCAGGACCCAATTATACCACACAAGCACATTTAATATAATGCCTGCTAATGTTTCAACAGTGGAGGCAGGTCACATTGTCAAGTCCAATGTCAATGGAGTGGAGAAATGTATTTTACCCATTCTAGCACATGACGAGGTCACATGATAGAGGGAAGGCATTAAGAATTTGCAAGGTAGTTAATCTACAGTAACATCTGTGGTGTTAAAGTATGTTAAATGGTACAAGAGAACTGTATTGAAGATATAGAGGAAGGATAGGGAAATATCTCAGGGAGGGCCAGGTGCATCAGTCAGGATTAGAGAAGCAGTCCAGTAGGATAGATAGATACGTGATGGATGGTTCGATATACAAAAGACAGACAGACAGGTAGATGATGGATGGATGAATGGGTGGGTGGATGGAAAGATAGATACATGGACAGATGAATGGAAAGATACATAGATAGGTGATGGAAGGATGGAAAGATATATAGATCAGATCAGATCAGTTGCTCAGTCATGTCCAACTCTTTGCAGCCCCATGAATCGCAGCATGCCAGGCCTCCCTGTCCATCACCAACTCCCAGAGTTCACCCAGACTCACATCCATCGAGTCAGTGATGCCATCCAGCCATCTCATCCCCCATTGCCCCCTTCTCCTCCTGCCCCCAATCCCTCCCAGCATCAGAGTCTTCTCCAATGAGTCAACTCTTCGCATGAGGTGGCCAAAATACTGGAGTTTCAGCTTTAACATCATTCCTTCCAAAGAAATCCCAGGGCTGATCTCCTTCAGAATGGACTGGTTGGATCTCCTTGCAGTCCAAGGGCCTCTCAAGAGTCTTCTCCAACACCACAGTTCAAAAGCATCAATTCTTCGGTGCTCAGCCTTCTTCACAGTCCAGCTCTCACATCCATACATGACCACAGGAAAAACCATAGCCTTGACTAGGCGAACCTTTGTTGGCAAAGTAATGTCTCTGCTTTTCAATATGCTATCTAGGTTGTCATAACTTTCCTTCCAAGGAGTAAGCGTCTTTTAATTTCATGGCTGCAGTCACCATCTGCAGTGATTAGGAGATAGGTATTAGACTATAGATAGAATTTAGGTAATAGAAGATAGTTGACAGATATAAGGTGGATAATAAATGGATGGATGGATGAAAGGAAGGAAAGCAAGAAAAAGAAAGAAAAGAGAAAGAAAGTGGATAGATTTATGACTACATAAATAGATAATACATGGATGGTGGTTAGATGCATAGATACATAGTTGTTACAAGGATTTGACTTTAGTAATTGTGGCAGTAGGTTAAGCAGTCTCTGTAAGGCTTTTTTGCATCAGATATGGAACTTGATGTCTACAAGCCAAACCGTCAAAAAAGAAAAATAGATGTAAAGTTGGAGCAACCCAGAGCAAGCCAGAACCTCAAACAATGCATGTTTGTATTCAAGGAGGTGCTAAAACACAGGTCAGTTCTTGCTGCCTCTGCCTTGGGAACCTTGGGGACAGAGGTCAACACACACAGCTGGCCCAGGAGTCAGGGACCTTCCGGAAGATTGGGAAGGCAGAGCTGCTGCTTGTCACAAGGAGGCCAGTCAGCATATCAGCATGCATGTGTGCAAGCTGCAAAATGCTGTTTCTCTTCTGGCCCACATAGCTCCCAGGACTATCCTTGTGGCTCACTCCAACCAGAAACAGTTTATTAAAAGAAAGTTATTTTTGTAGTTGCAGTGTTTTTGTCTTTCTCTTGTTCCACTGAAATTTCAGAGTCTGATTATTTTTATATTCTGTTGGCCATATCATGGCATACCTATCAGCTACCAGCTGCCAGAGTAGTTTTTCAGTTTCCCATTGGCATGTTCAAAACAGATGCTCATTTCCTGATCCAGAAAGTACGTTGAATCTTCATTTCTTCTGACCTGTGGAATCCAGACCCCTTGCTCCATTGGTGACACTCATAATGTGGCTTCCCTCTTCCTCATTTCTTTTCTTTCCTCACATTTGTCAGCATCTGTACTCTTCTATTCAGATTTTCTCTTCACTGTCTCCCGCATGAACTCTCTGCACGCCGCTTCCCTCCACTAGGGGTGTCCTCACCCTTTGACTCCATGTCCTGCCCAAATGCAAGTGGATTCCTCAAGATGCCCTCAACTTTATTCCTCCAGGAAAAGCTCTCTGAGCACTCCAGCCACTCCAACCTCTCTTTCTTGGAATACTCTTAGGGCTAATGAATCGTGCCCGCAGTAGACATGATATTGTTCTTTGTTTCACATAGTTCTGTCTTTCTGACATGACTGGCACCTCTCTTGAATTCAGTTTTAGATAACTAGCATGTTGTTGTTTAGCTCCTAAGTCATGTCCGACTCTTTGCGGCCCCATGGACTGCAGCCTGCCAGGCTCCTCTGTCCATCACGTTCCCCAGGCAAGAATACTGGAGTGCATTGCCATTTCCTTCTCCAAGGGATCTTCCCAACCCAGGGATTGAGCCTGTGTCTCCTACATTGCAGGCAGTCTCCTGCATCAAAAGCAGATTCATTACCACTGAGGCACCAGGGAAGCCCCAACTAGCATGTTAGTCCCTCAAAAACAAAAAATCTGCTTGGTTTAGTTCATCACTGTGTTGTGCTTTAAAAAAAAAAAAAAAACAAAACTGGGACCATATTATGACATCTGTGCATTTCCTTTGCTACTGAGATGATGTCCTCGCCTTATTCATGGATTCAGCCAGACAGCCAGCAAGTATTTTTTGAGTCCCTATTTTTTCAGTCCCTATTTTTGTGCTCAGCAGTTGGTTAAGTCGGGTCCTGGAGGATCTGCAGAAACAAATCTGGTGAGGGTATGGAGACAACTGGGAGAGTCTTGCACGTGTCAGAAACAATAGCACAGAGAACAAATGCACAATAGCACAGAGGTAGGATAAACCGTATGTACACGAGGACTTCAGAGAAGTGCATGGCACAGAGAGCGTAGTGTGTCTGCTGAGAAGACCTGCGAGATGAGGTTACAGGTGTGGGTGGGTTTTGTGAACCATATTTTGTGGCTTAGACTTCATCGTAGGGACAAGGGGAAAGCTCTGATGAGCTCTAAGTTGGGGCAATTAGTGACCATATTAGAGACTTGCGGGCATTTGTGCTAAGCTGCCTTAGTTACGTCTGACTCTGTGACGCTATGGACCATAGCCCACCAGGCTCCTCTGTCCATGGGATTCTCCAGGCAGGAATACTAGAGTGGGTTGCTATGCCCTCCTCCAGGAGATCTTCCCAACCCAGGGATCAAACCTACATCTCTTATGTCTGCTGTGTTGCAGGTGGGTTCTTTACCACTAGTGCCACCTGGGAAGCCCATTAGAGACTTAACTCTGCTGAAATGTATGGCATGAATCAGAGAGTAGAGATGGAGGGTTCCTAAGGACTGGGAGAGCCTGGATTAGAAGATCATAGATGGTGATCAACCATTCAATATCACAGTAATCCAGGTCTATGCCCTGACCGATAATGCTGAAGAAGCTGAAGTTGAAGAGTTCTATGAAAACCTACAAGACCTTCTATAACTAACATCCCCAAAAGATGTCCTTTTCATTATGCTATGCTATGCTATGCTATGCTAAGTCGCTTCAGTCGCGTCCAACTCTGTGCGACCCCATAGACAGAAGCTCACCAGGCTCCCCCGTCCCTGGGATTCTCCAGGCAAGAACACTGGAGTGGGTTGCCATTTCCTTCTCCAATGCGTGAAAGTGAAAAGTGAAAGTGAAGTCGCTCAGTTGTGTCTGACTCTTAGTGACCCCATGGACTGGAGCCTACCAGGATCCTTCGTCCATGGGATTTTCCAGGCAAAAGTACTGGGGTGGGGTGCCATTGCCTTCCCCACCTTTTCATTATAGGGGACTGGAATGCAAAAGTAGGAAGCCAAGAGATTCCTGGAGTAACAGGCAAATTTAGCCTTGGAGTACAGAATGAAGCAGGGCAAAGGCTAACAGTTTTGCCAAGAGAACACACAGGTCATAGCAAACAACCTCTTCCAACAACACAAGAGAAGACTCTACACATGGACATCACCAGATTGTCAATACCAAAATCAGATTGATTATATAATTTTTCAGCCAAAGATGGAGATACTCTATACAGTCAGCAAAAACAAAAAACTGGGAGCTGACTGTGGCTCAGATCATGAACTCTTTATTGCCAAATTCAGACTGAAATTGAAGTAGGGAAAACCTTTAGACCATTCAGGTATTACCTAAATCAAATCCCTTACGATTATACAGTAAAAATGACAAATAGATTCAAGGAATTAGATCTGACAGAGTGCCAGAAGAACTATGGATGGAGGTTTGTGACATTGTACAGAAGACAGGAATCAAGACCATCCCCAAGAAAAAGAAATGTAAAAAGCAAAATGGCTTATCTGAGGAGGCCTTACAAATAGCTGTGAAAAGAAGAGAAGTGAAAAGCAAAGGAGAAAAGAAAAGGTATACCCATTTGAATGCAGAGTTCCAAAGAATAGCAAGGAGAGATAAGAAAGCCTTCCTCAGTGATCAGTGCAAAGAAATAGAGGAAAACAATAGAATGGGAATGACTAGAGATCTCCTCAAGAAAATCAGAGATACCAAGGGAACATTTCATGAAAAGATGGGCACAATAAAGGACAGAAATGGTATGGACCTAACAGAAGCAGAAGATATTAAGAAGAAGTGGCAAGAATACACAGAAGAACTATACAAAAAAGATGTTCATGACCCAGATAACCACGATGGTGTGATCATTCACCTAGAGCCACATCCTGGAATGTGAAGTCAAGTGGGCCTTAGGAAGCATCACTACAAACAAAGCTAGTGGAGGTGATGGAATGCCAGTGGAGCTATTTCAAATCCTAAAAGATGATGCTGTGAAAGTGCTGCACTCAATATGCCAGCAAATTTGGAAAACTCAGCAGTGGCCACAGGACTGGAAAAGATAACTTTTCATTCCAATCCCAAAGAAGGGCAATGCCAAAGAATGTTCAAACTATCGCACAGTTGCACTCATCTCACATGCTAGCAGGGGGAAGGCAATGGCACCCCACCCCAGTACTTTTGCCTGGATCCCATGGACGGAGGAGCCTGGTAGGCTCCGTCCGTGGGGTCGCTAAGTCGGACACGACTGAGCGACTTCACTTGACTTTTCACTTTCATCATTGGAGAAGGAAATGGCAACCCACTCCAGTGTTCTTGCCTGGAGAATCCCAGGGACAGGGGAGCCTGGTGAGCTTCCGTCTAAGGGGTCGCACAGAGTCGGACACGACTGAAGCGACTAGCAGCAGCAGCAGCACATGCTAGCAAAGTAATGCTTAAAATTCTCCAAGCCAAGCTTCAACAGTACATGAACCATAAACTTCCAGATGTTCAAGCTGGATTTAGAAAAGGCAGAGAAACCAGAGATCAAATTGCCAACATCCACTGGATCATGGAAAAAGCAAGAGAGTTCCAGTAAAACATCTACTTCTGCTTTATTGACTATGCCAAAGGCTTTGATTGTGTGGACCACAGCAAACTGTGGAAAATTCTTCAAGAGATGGGAATACCAGACCACCTGACCTGCCTCTTGAGAAATCTGTATGCAGGTCAAGAAGCAAAAGTTAGAACTGGACATGGAACAACAGACTGGTTCCAAATAGGGAAAGGAGTACGTCGAGGCTGTATATTGTCACCCTGCTTGTTTAACTTGCATGTAGAGTACATCATGAGAAATGCTGGGCTGAAAGAAACACAAGCTGGAATCAAGATTGCTGGGAGAAATATCAATAACCTCAGATATGCAGATGACACCACCCTTATGGCAGAAAGTGAAGAGGAACTAAAAAGCCTCTTGATGAAAGTGAAAGAGGAGAGTGAAAAAGTTGGCTCAAAACTCAATATTCAGAAAACTAAGATCATATCATCTGGTCCCATCACTTCATGGCAAATATATGGGGAAACAGTGGAAACAGTGGCAGATTTTATTCTTTTGGGCTCCAAAATCACTGCAGATGGTGACTGCAGCCTTGAAATTAAAAGATGCTTGCTCCTTGAAAGGAAAGTTACGACCAACCTAGGCATCATATTAAGAAGCAGAGACATTACTTTGCCAACGAAGGTCCATTTAGTCAAAGCTATGGTTTTTCCAGTAGTTATGTATGGATGTGAGAGTTGGACTATAAAGAAAGCTGAGTGTGGAATAACGGATGCTTTTGAACTCTGGTGTTGGAGAAGACTCTTGAGAGTCCGTTGGACTGCAAGGAGATCCAACCAGTCCATTCTAAAGGAGATCAGTCCTGGGTGTTCATTGGAAGGACTAATTCTGAAGCTGAAATTCTAATACTTTGGCCACCTGATGTGAAGAACCGACTCATTTGAAAAGACCCTGATGCTGGGAAAGATTGAAGGCGGGAGGAGAAGGGGATAACAGAGGATGAGATGGTTGGATGGCATCACTGACTCAATGGACATGAGTTTGAGTAAAAACTCTGGGAGTTGGTCATGGACAGGGAGGCCTGGCCTACTGCAGTCCGTGGGGTTGCAAAGAGTCGACTGGACTGAACTGACTATGATGGTGATAAGTAGATGGGTTCTAGAGAAAGTCTGGTTCAGTTGACTCACTGTCTCCCTGGCAGCTTTTACTCACAAGCATTCTAATTCCTGTATATTTCTATTCACCCAAGGCAATGGCACCCCACTCCAGTACTCTTGCCTGGAAATTCCCATAGACAGAGGAGCCTGGTAGGCTGCAGTCCATGGGGTCGCTAAGAGTCAGACACAACTGAGCGACTTCACTTTCACTTTTCACTTTCATGCATTGGAGAAGGAAATGGCAACCCACTCCAGTGTTCTTGCCTGGAGAATCCCAGGGACGGGGGAGCCTGGTGGGCTGCTGTCTATGGGGTCACACAGAGTCGGACACGACTGAAGTGACTTAGCAGCAGCAGCAGCAATCACACTTTGACTATGGAATTAAAAGCAGAGAGTTGAATGGGTCTAGTTGCATCGGATCTGTTCACTCTGTGATATTTCAGGGAGCATTTATGGGTCTTTTTCTAAGTGTGTGATACTCCACTCAAAAGTCTAAAACCCTTGACCCCGGAATATGCCCTCCAAGTCTAGAGTTTATAGTTCCTTATAACTTCTGGAATCCCAGTCTGGCCAAATGCACAGCGATGTTCAAAAACTGCGTTTGCTGTTGCCTTTTTGAACTGGTGGACCCAGCCAGCCTATGAGAGCATACGAGTTTGTTCTACATGACTGCTTTCCTGGTCTGCAAGCTAACTGCAGCCCCCCAGCCCCCTCCCCTCCCTTCTTGGTATTTTAGTTATGCCTTGAAGGAGATGGTGACCAAAAGCAGGGCACTTGTCACATGCCATCTCAAATTCAGGACAAGTATGTGAAAGTTGGGCTAGAGTCAGGCCGGAGCAGGCAAGGATTTGATCCCAAACCTCTTGAATTGAATCACTTCCCCACCCCGACCGTACCCCTGCCTCCATCTCCAGTGAGTATGCAGGTGTGAAAGCAGACTACTTCCTCCATTTAAAAGCAGGCTGCCTGCTAGAGTTACTGCCCCAGTTCTCAACTGATTCCTCAAACTTTCTGAATCTTCCTACATTTCACTGCCCTGCTTTTTTCACTTAGTATCTAAACATATAACTCATGATCTCATCTACAGCAAGAAAGGTAACTCAAAACCTCATATACATATGTTTTCTCTCTCCTGCCAGATTTAAGCTCCTTAGTGATGGCTTCAACCCTGTCTTTTAGAGGAGGATCTTTCTTTGCCTCCCTCCTCCAATTCTGGTCTGCCTGGGATCCTGGTCTTGGTCCCATTCTCATTCCTTGCCCTTGATACTCCTGCAGTGGTTCTAACTGTTCCCTCTGCTTGGAAGACGCAGCTGCAGGGGTCTCCAGCTCAGCTCATCCCCAGTGAAACTGATCTTCCCCATCCACCCTGTTCTGCTCTTTGGGGTTTTCATTTACTTAGCAGTGTCATCATTTGCTAAATTTTCCAGGTTAAAAAACATCAGGATTTTCTTTGACTCAGCTGTTTTCTTCATTCCATCCATTCAGTTGTCCTTATAGTGACTTGACCCCCTCTTCTCCCCGAGTCCTCATCACCTGCATCATGTAAAACAGTGAAAAGAGCTGAGTCCCACCCGCCATCTTTGCCAGTTTCACTGCACTTGTCGGCTTGGGCCTCTCTTGACCTCCTAGGCCCCCATGTCCTCATCTGTGTGATGTGGATGATAATAGCAATTTACTGAATTGCTCTGGTAATTGAGTGATTTGATCTTATGTGGAAGTCCTCAAGCCCAGCCAATAGGCTGTGGTTCATGAGTAGAAGACCCAGCTTGCCAGCCACGTGGCCTCATGGCTATACAGCAGCTTCCCTGCCATCTCCCTGACTCCGCGCTCTTCTCTGTTTGGGGGTCAGGCTGAAACCAGAGTCACTTTTCCAGAGCCAGAGCCATTTAAAATCTTTCGTGGCTTCAGACAGCCAGGTTTCAGTTGAGGATGCCGTGTCCCTCCTCCCTCGACTTGGGGCCACCCTCTGCCTCCTCCTCCTTTGGCCTCTAGGAACTTTCCTTTGATGATCACGACCTAGTCATGTTCTTTGTGCTTTTCTGGTACCCACTGTAACAATATTTAATCGTAACAAGAATCAGATCAGATCAGATCAGATCAGTCGCTCAGTCGTGTCCGACTCTTTGCGACCCCATGAACCGCAGCACTCCAGGCCTCCCTATCCATCACCAGCTCCCGGAGGTCACTCAGACTCACATTCATTGAGTCAGTGATGCCATCCAGCCATCTCATCCTCTGTCGTCCCCTTCTCCTCCTGTCCTCAATCCCTCCCAGCATCAGAGTCTTCTCCAATGAGTCAACTCTTCGCATGAGGTGGCCAAAATACTGGAGTTTCAGCTTTAGCATCATTCCTTCCAAAGAAATCCCAGGGCTGATCTCCTTCAGAATGGACCGGTTGGATCTCCTTGCAGTCCAAGGGACTCTCAAGAGTCTTCTCCAACACCACAGTTCAAAAGCATCAATTCTTCGGCGCTCAGCCTTCTTTACAGTCCAGCTCTCACATCCATACATGACCACAGGAAAGACCATAGCCTTGACTAGGCGAACCTTTGTTGGCAAAGTGATGTCTCTGCTTTTGAATATGCTATCTAGGTTGGTCATAACTTTCCTTCCAAGGAGTAAGCGTCTTTTAATTTCATGGCTGCAGTCACCATCTGCAGTCATTTTGGAGCCCAGAAAAATAAAGTCTGATACTGTTTCCACTGTTTCTCCATCTATTTCCCATGTAGTGATGGGACCAGATGCCATGATCTTCGTTTTCTGAATGTTGAGCTTTAAGAGAGGTCAATGTCAAGTTTTGTGTCAATCCCTGTAATAAAGAACAAAATCAAGCTAATACACTTTTGAAAGTGAAGAGACATCTCATTAGGAATTGCCTTGAGAATATGTCTATGGTCTTTAATAGCATTTACTGTTTTGTTTTTAATAGCAGGTGGAGGATGAAACTTTATAAGGGGATGTTGTTATTTTAGTCGCTAGGTTCTGTCTGACTCTTTTGCGATCCCATGGACTGTAGCCCACCAGGGTCCTCTGTCCATGGGATTTGCCAAGCAAGAATACTAGAATGGGTTGCCATGTCTTTTGTCAGGGGATCTTCCCAACGTGCAGATCAAACCTGTGTCTCCTGCTTGGCAGGCAGATTCTTTACCACTGAGCCACTAGGGGATGTACATGCCATGCTAAGTCACTTAAGTCGTGTCCAATTCTTTGTGACCCTGTGGACTGTAACCCACCAGTGTCCTCTGTCCATGGGATTCTCCAGGCAACAATGCTGGAGTGTGTTGCCATGCCCTCCTCCAGGGGATCTTCCCAGTAAGGGGATAACTTGCTGTAAGTCCCTGGGGATTTTGTGAACTAACAGGGAAGGAAGACAGAGGGTGAAAGGGGTGACCTACTCCCATATGGAGAGAGTTAAATATGGGAAACAGGTTGATTGAAAATGGATGAAGCAAAAATTAGACTGATTCTGATATCTGTTCCCTGGCCATACAGACATTTGCTTTTTCCAAGATACCCCACAAATCACCCTCCAACTCCCACTGCTCTTAATTCTGAAAGTTTTGTCAACTCATTTTACCCTCAATGCCTGGTCCTCAGTTCAGTTCAGTCGCTAAGTCATGTCTGACTCTGACCCCATGGACTGCAAAACGCCAGGCTTCTCTGTCCATCACCAACTCCCAGAGTTTATACAAACTCATGTCCATTGAGTCAGTGATGCTGTCCAACCATCTCATCCTCTGTCATCCCCTTCTCCTCCTGCCTTCAATCTTTCCCAGCATCAGGGTTTTTTCATATGAGTCGGTTCTTCTCATCAGGTGGCCAAAGTACTTGAGTTTCAGCATTCAGCATCAGTTGTTCCAATGAAAATTCAGGATTGATTTTCTTTAGGATTGACTGGTTAGCTCTCCTTTCAGCCCAAGGAACTAACACCACAGTTCAAAAGCATCAATTCTTCAGGGCTCAACTTTCTTTATACCCAACTCTCACATCCATACCTGACTACTGGAAAAATGACTAGATAGACCTTTGTTGGCAAAGTAATGTCTCTGATTTTTAATATGCTGTCTAGGCTGCTCATCGGAGAAGGCAATGGCACCCCACTCCAGTACTCTTGCCTGAAAAATCCCATGGACAGAGGAGCCTGGAAGGCTGCAGTCCATGGGGTCACGAAGAGTTGGACACGGCTGAGCGACTTCACTTTCACTTTTCACTTTCATGCATTGGAGAAGGAAATGGCAACCCACTCCAGTGTTCTTGCCTGGAGAATCCCAGGAACAGGGGAGCCTGGTTGGCTGCCGTCTATGGGTCGCACAGAGTCGGACACGACTGAAGCGACTTAGCAGAAGCAGCAGCAGGTTGCTCATGGCTTTTCTTCCAAGGAGCAAATGTATTTTAACTTCATGGCTGCAGTCACCAAATCTGCAGTGATTTTGGAGCCCAAAAAAATAAAGTCTGACACTGTTTCCACTGTTTCCCCATCTATTTCCCATGAAGTGATGGGACCAGATGCTATGATCTTAGTTTTCTGAATATTGAGTTTTAAGCCAACTTTTTCACTCTCCTCTTTCACTTTCATCAAGAGGCTTTTCAGTTCCTCTTTGCTTTCTGCCATAAGGGTGGTGTCATCTGCATATCTGAGGTTATTAATATTTCTCCTGGCAATCTTGATTCCAGCTTGTGCTTCTTCCAACCCAGCATTTCTCATGATGTACTCTGCATATAAGTTAAATAAGCAGGTGACAAAATACAGCCTTCATGTACTCCTTTCCCTATTTGCAACCAGTCTGTTGTTCCATGTCCACTTTCAACAGTTGCTTCTTGAGAAGCATACCGATTTCTCAAGAGGCAGGTCAGGTGGTCTGGTATTCCCCTCTTTAAGAATTTTCCGCAGCTCATTGTGATCCACACAGTCAAAGGCTTTGGCATAGTCAATAAAGCAAAAGTAGATGTTTTTCCGGAACTCTCTTGCTTTTTCGATGATCCAACAGATGTTGGCAATTTCATCTCTGGTTCCTCTGCCTTTTCTAAATCCAGCTTGAACATCTGAAGGTTCGTGGTTCATGTACTGTTAAAGCCTGGCTTGAAGAATTTTGAGCCTGGTCATACCTGCTTGCAATTTGTGAACTCCCAAACTTCAGCACTGATGGAAAGTAATGAGGGAAATTTATAATTTATCACTTTATTTTCTATTCACCCATATAAATGGTGCCTTAAAGTTAAAAAAAAAGTTTCCCTGGTGGCTCAGCGGTAAAGAATCCACCTGCCAAACAGGAGACATGGGTTCAGTTCCTGGGTTGGCAAGATCCCCTGGAGAAGGGAATGGCTACCCACTCCAGTATTCTTGCCTAGAGAATCCCATGGACAGAGGAGTGTGGATGGCAACCATCAATGGGGTCACAAAGAATCAGACACAACTTAGTGATTTAACAACAACAGCAACAAAGTTTAAAAAAATAGTAAAACATCAAGCTGATCATTCCATCTCAATGAATTGATCAAGTTCTTAAAGTCAGAGCAGGGCCTTCTGCATCTGTCTGTCCCTTTCTGGGTCTAACAGAGTGACTGCTCACAGTTGAATGTGGTACTTATTTCACAAGTCATGTCATGTAGCTGTAAGCCACTGAGTTTGGGTTACTTAATAAGAAGTGGGTTTCACAAAGAAATTTAGCTCTTGAACAAATATTCATTAAGTGTCCAGTGGATGCCACACATTGGCCTAAAATGATGATCAACATGGAGTGAGTTCCTGCTTTAATGCAGCTTCAGTGCAGATGGAGGGGAGAGATCACAAACAGGAAAATAAGTGGATAATCTCATTTCAGAGAGTGATATTTATAAAGAAAGGTAACATGTAAAGCACCTGCGTATTCTAAAAGAGCTGTCGTGGTCGGTGCAAAACCATCTTTTCCAGACCATCTGGGTTTCTATTTCATCTCTGTCATGTAATCACGTGAATCCCCACCTTGGTCTCACTTGCCCATCAGGAAATCTACCTGCTGCACCCTGATCTTCAACATGCTTGTGCTGTTCAAATCTTATAATTCCTAGAATCAAAACCACTAAGAAAGACAGACACCCAAGTGTACCAAACTCTGCATGGCCATCAAAAACTAGATAGTAGTCAGTTCAGTTCAGTCAGTTCAGTCACTCAGTCGTGTCCAACTCTTTGTGACCCAATGACCCGCAGCACACCAGGCCTCCTTGCCCATCACCAACTCCCTGAATTTACTCAAATTCATGTGCGTTGAATCGGTGATGCATCCAACCATCTCATCCTCTGTCATCCCCTTCTCCTCCCACCTTCAATCTTTCCTAGAATCAGGGTCTTTTCCAATGACTCAGTTCTTTGCATCAGGTGGCCAAAGTAGTGGAGTTTCAGCTTTAGCATCAGTCCTTCCAATGAATATTCAGGACTGATCTCCTTTAGGATGGACTGGTTGGATCTCCTTGCAGTCCAACAGACTCTCAAGAGTCTTCTCCAACACCACAGTTCAAAAGCATCTGTTCTTCTGCCCTCAGCTTTCTTTATAGTCCAACTCACACATCCATACATGACTACTGGAAAAACGATAGCTTTTACTAGACAGACCTTTGTTGGCAAAGTAATGTCTCTGCTTTTTAATATGCTGCCTAGGTTGATCATAGCTTTTCTTCCAAGGAGCAAGCGTCTTTTAATTTCATGGCTACAGTCACCATCTGCAGTGATTTTGGAGCCCCCAAAATAAAGTCTGACACTGTTTCCACTGTTTCCCTATCTATTTGCCATGAAGTGATGGAACCAGATGCCATGATCTTAGTTTTCTGAATATTGAGTTTTAAGCCAACTTTTTCACTCTCCTCTTTCACTTTCATCAAGAGGCTCTTTAGTCCTTCTTCACGTTCTGCCATAAGAGTGTTGTCATCTGCGTATCTGAGGTTATTGATATTTCTCCCAGAAATCTTGATTCCAGCTTGTACTTCATCCAGCCCAGCATTTCTCACGATGTACTCTGCATAGAAGTTAAATAAGCAGGGTGACAATATACAGCCTTGACATACTCCTTTCCCTATTTACAACCAGTCTGTTGTTCCATGTCTAGTTCTAACTGTTGCCTCCTGACCTGCATACAGATTTCTCAAAAGGCAGGTCAGGTGGTCTGATATCCCCATCTCTTTAAGAATTTTCCAGAGTTTGTTGTAGTCCACATAGTCAAAGTCTTTGGCATAGTCAATAAAGCAGAAGTAGATATTTTTCTGGAACTCTCTTGCTGTTTTAATGATCCAACAGATGTTGGCAATTTGATCTCTGATTTCTCTGCCTTTTCTAAATCCAGCTTGAACATCTGGAAGTTCATGGTTCATGTACTGTTGAAGCCTGGCTTGGAGAATTCTGAGCATTATTTTACTAGTGTGTGAGATGAGTGCAATTGTGTGGTAGTTTGAGCATTCTTTAGCATTGCCTTTCTTTGGGATTGGAATGAAAACTGACCTTTTCCAGTCCTGTGGCCACTGCTGAGTTTTCCATATTTGTTGACATATTGAATGCAGCACTTTCACAGCATCATCTTTCAGGATTTGAAATAGCTCAACTGGAATTCCATCACCTCCACAAGCTTTGTTTGCAGTGATGCTCCCTAAGGCCCACTTGACTTTGCATTCCAGGATGTCTGGCTCTAGGTTTGTGAACACATCATCGTGATTATCTGGGTAGTGAAGATCTTTTTTGTATAGTTCTTCTGTGTATGCTTGCCATCTCTTCTTACTATCTTCTACTTCTGTTAGGTCCATACCATTTCTGTCCTTTACTGTGCCTATCTTTGTGTGAAATGTTTCCTCGGTATCTCTAATTTTCTTGCAGAGATCTCTAGACTTTCCCATTCTACTGTTTTCTTCTACTGTTTTGCATTGATTGCTAAGGAAGGCTTTCTTATCTCTCCTTGCTATTGTTTGGAACTCTGCATTCAAATAGGATGGTAGTCAAGTTACAGAATTTCTGGGATGTGCCAGCCTGAGCAGAAGGTGATGGTGTGTGCATGTGTCTGTCTTTGTTGTGGTGGTTTAGTTGCTAAGTCCCATCTGACTATTTGTGACCCATTGGGTTACAGCACACCAGGCTTCCCTGTACTTCACTATCTCCCAAAGTTTGCTCAAACTCATGTCCACTGAGTCGATGATACCATCCAACTGTAACCACAATAATGAAAGTGGCCCATTTTCCATGCAAATATGATGCCTAACTTACATGTATTCACCTGTGGTTTTCTCCAGATTTCTGATATGCCCAAGGGTGGCCCTTGGCCAAACTTCAGGCCAAAAATGACCACTCAATTGTGAATGTGTTATTTATGATGTCATATGAGTTCACAAGCCCTGGTGGCTCACTATTAAAGAACCCACCTGTCAATGCAGGAGACACGGGTTCAATCCCTGGATCAGGAAGATCCCCTGGAGAAGAAAATTGTAACCCACTCCAGTATTCTGGCCTAGGAAATCCCATGGACTGAGGAGGGAGCCTGGTGGACTGAAGTCCATGGGATCACAAAAGTATTGGACATGACTTAGCAACTAAACAATCAATTCACAAGCCAAAGTTAGTTATTTTATCAGCAGGATTACTTATGGTAACCATTTTCATGGGAAATCTTTGACTTTCTTCTCTTTGTCTTTCACAGACCTATCTACATGGAGATAGATCTCCAAACTCACTCCGTGGTGTCTTTTCACAGCCCTGCTTGTCTATAGAAAGCAAGTTATTATTACTCTTTATAATAATAAAACCTCTTAAATTTATCTAGGGCATATTTTCAAGTGGTTTCTTGGAGCTCTAAGTACTTCCTGGTTTATTATTTACACCTACTCATTGATAAATATGACACTTGATCTTTTGAAGGGGCTTTACAATAATTCTTACTAATTACTCATCCCCAGGCCCCACTTCTAGCAAAACATCTCCATTTTGCAAAACGAGTACGTCATCCCACTGCTTGGAAAAGGAATATCCATGTGGAACGTGGGGCCCTTGGGTTGCTCACAGGGACAGCTGCTCCTTATTCATGACTTGGAGGTGCTTTTTGAGTCCTCAAGCGAGAGGAACTCCAGTTACTGAAGTTACTCCAGATCTGAAGTTAGATCTTCAGATTACCATCAAATCCTTTCTTTGCTAAGGCTGCTGAGGTCTTACTTTAAACCAACTGTCAATTATGTGTCAAGTAGTGATTTGTGATCCTTGTATCCTTGGGGCTTTGGAGGTCTTTCCTCTTAAGGCAGGAAGGAGCATGGGGTCTGGAAGCACAGGATTTCTCCCGTGTTCCATTCATTCTGGCTCCTGTGTGCAGATTTCACTTCTCTGCCTCATTCTGTCCACGGAGACCCTTCCTCGGAAGCTTAGACCTGGTCAGGGGAACTTTGTGTCTTCTATTTGACATAAGCTCTAGATGGAAACCCACCTCCTCACACAGGCACTTAACACTTTACTGAGCACCTCCTAGGGGTCATGTACGGTCTTTGCAGCAAATCCATTTCTCGTACACCTTGGTTGTCGCTTCGTATTCGCTTCATAGACTTTGTGTGTTCTTTCCACCTTTCATAACAATGTGGTATGTTTCTTAGTTCAGCCTGGCAATTCTTGATGTCTGCTATGGTCTGAATGTTTGTGACAACCCCCTACCCCCACCCCAAGGAATTTCATATGTTGAAAGCTCAATGCCCAATGCATTAGGAGGTGGGGTCTCTGGATTAAGTCATGAGGGTGGAATCTTCATGCATGGGATTAGTGTTCTCATAAAGGAAACCCCACAGAGACCCCTCATCCCTTCCACCACGTGAGGACAAAGCAAGGAGATGCCCACTATGAACCAGGAGAAGGACCTTCATCAGAACTTGACTGGGCTGGTGCATTGATCTAGGACTTCCCAGCCTCCAGAGCCGTGAGAAATAAACATTTGCTGCTTCAAGGCCCCAGGTCTGTGGTATTTTGCTTTAGCAGCCTGAATGGCCTACAGCAGTATCTGAAACTAGCAACTAAATAGATTTAATGTCTTCAGTGCCTCCATATTCCAAGATGGTTCTTTTTTGACGGGAATCTGAGGAACAGACTAGATGTTTTTTAGAGTCCCATCCCTGGGTTGGGAAGATCCCTTGGAGAAGGAAATGGCAATCCACTCCAGTACTATTGCCTGGAAAATCCCATGGACAGAGGAGCCTGATAGGCTACAGTCCATGGGGTTGCAAAGAGTTGGACACGACTGAGTGACTTCACGTTCCTTTTATTTTGTTTAATACTTATTTATTTATATCTGGTTATTATTGGGTCTTAGTTGTGGCACACAGGATCTTCATTGCATCATGTGGATCTTCCATTCTGGGGCATGGACTCTCTCTAGTTGTGGCATGCAGTTGCAACACATGGGCTTGGTTGCTCCACAGCGTGTGGGATCTTGGTTCCTCAATCAGGGACTGAACCCGCATCCCCTGCTTTGAAAGGCAGATTCTTAACCACTGGACCACCAGGGAAGTCCCTAGTGTCCCACCTGTTTTATCAAAGGATTTTACGCAGCCAGGTCCTACATCTCGAATATTTCATATTATACCCTTCTATTGAAATGGTATTTTCCATTACTTTTGCAATGTACATATCAAAATGCAAAGACAAGGCACATAAGGCAGAAAAAAAGTTGAATTCACTTTTTGTTGGATTTGGAAATTTGGCTTTTTAATCCCAGAAATTACCTACAATATAAAGAAACTTATAATACAGCTTAAACATATTTTTTAGGAAGCGCATATCTAGAAAGGTCACGAAATCTCAGCTCAGCTCTATACTTCTCAATTGCTGTACCTCTCCAGTTTTTCCCTCACCAAGCTTGCATTATTAGCTCAACAATTAATTTCTACAGTTAATAACAAACTTCTTGGATATAGAGAGCATTGAAATAGTTTTTGTTGTTGTTCTTTGCTAATTACTGCTATAATCCTTATCCTCTTAAAAACTTTCCCCTACAAACCAAATTTAATAATCATCAGGGTTGTTAAAAATTAATTCCTATAGGAGATGACCTCAAAAAATTGGTCTCCAAAAGTGCTTAGTCTGTCTAGTTTCCACTCAAACTGTATTTGAAATGAAGTTTTGAAAGAAATTGACAAATATTAGTAGCCCAGACACAACCTTCGAGTCAATTTTTTATTCATTTCCTATCTGTCCTCTAAGATAGGTAACCTTGAGGAGCTAATGTCTGGTGATCCTAGGTGGAGCAGATGTAATAATGATAGAAATAAAATGCACAATAAATGTAATGCATTTGAATCATCTGGAAACCACTCCCCCACTCCGCTCCCACCTCCAGTCCATGGAAAAACTGTCTTTCATGAAACTGTTCCCTGGCGCCAAGGTTAGACTGCTGCTCTAAGGTTGTTAGTGTCACATTAGAAAAGTGTGAAGTTCTTCATTACAATACCACTCAAAAGGCTTGCCTTCCCGTTTGCGTCTGTCACCCCTGGGCACAGAGGGGCTGCTGAGTCACATTGCAACCCAGTAGACAGAAGAGGGGCCCAGACAGGGCTCCCATGCTCTGTCATTGTCCACCTTCTGTGGGCATTGTTTCTGTGCCTGAACTTTTTCAGCAGAGCAGGTAACAGGACCAGCTGTGCACACCCTGCAGTGTTGCAGGGATTCATCAGGCAAACACGCAGTGTCAGGGAAGGCCTTCTCAGGGTTGTGAGCTGTGCAGGTGAAATGCTTGAATTAGTGGAAGAAGTGGTGCCCCACCCCATGATTGTTAAGGCAACTACAGCTGCTGCTGCTGCTGCTACTGCTGCTGCTGCCAAGTCACTTCAGTCGTGTCTGACTCTGTGCGACCCCATAGACAGCAGCCCACCAGGCTCCGCCGTCCCTGGGATTCTCCAAGCAAGAACACTGGAGTGGGTTGCCATTTCCTTCTCCAATGAATGAAAGTGAAAGTGAAAGTGAAGTTGCTCAGTCATGTCCAACTCTTAGCGACCCCATGGACTGCAGCCCACCAGGCTCCTCCATCCATGGGATTCTCCAGGCAAGAGTACTGGAGTGGGGTGCCATTGCCCTCTCCAACTACAGGTGGCACAGTGGTAAAGAATCCACCTGCCAATACAAGAGATGCAGGAGACGCAGGTTCCATCACTGGGTCCGGAAGATCCCCTGGAGAATGAAATGGCTACCACTCCAGTATTCTTGCCTGGAAGATTCCATGGAAGGAGGAGCCTAGTGGGCTACGGTCCATGGGGTTGCAAAGAGTCAGACATGACTAAGAGACTGAGCATGCGAGCACATAAAGGAATATGGAAAATAAAAATCTTCTCAAGTATTAAAAACAAATTCATTCCTTTATTTCACAAACTCTTATTAAGAATCAGCTAGATGGAGTTTATTCTATTGGGTGGATTAAGAATACAAAGATTGATCCAATGTGGATCTGGAGTCAGAGAATTCCTATGCAGTATGACACACCTGCCTTATATTCACTCATATTTCTATCCCCAAGTTCAGCACAGGCAACTGGAGAGTATAAGACCCCCACTTTGTCACCTTACTGGTGTTTGGATAAGCACTAAACTCTTACCTCAATAGCTTTCTCATTATTTAGGTCCCTAGACTCAAATGGAAGTGGAGGGAATATAAAATATTTAATGGTTTGATTCCACCCCAGTCCTTGCTACTCCGGATTCATAATTCATTTCACTAGAGGAATAGCCCCATGCACAGCAGCCCTGGCTTCCAGTGCTAAGAATCTATTTATGGATTAGCAAATGCATTAGTGCTACGTGTTAGTACTTGCCTCGGAGTTTAGCCCTTTCAGAAACTGGATGGAAGTATTAAAATAGGGTTTTGTGTCAGAACAGTGTATTTTTACTTTGCTCTGATGCACAAAACCATGGCCTGTGTCAGGCCACTCATTCCACTTTTTGTTAATATTTGCACTAACGGAACACATCGTTTCATTATACACACCTACAGGGCTTTAAAATAACTGAGCAGGACTTCCTGGTGGTCCAAGGGTTAAGAATCTGCCCGCCAATGCAGGAGACATGGGTTCGATCCCTGGTCAGGGAAGATTCCACATGGTGTAGGGCAACTGAGCCCATGTGCCACAACTACAGAAGCCCATCCGCTCAGAGCCTTGTGCTCCTCAACAGAAGCCACCACAATGAGAAGCCTGTTTACTGCCACAAAGAGTAGCTTCCACTCGCTGAAACTAGAGAAAACCTATGTGCAGCAACAAAGACACAGCACAGCTGTGTGATATTAATGAAATATATAATAAATAATAAACATATTATTTATTAATAATAAATTATTAATTTAACAATCAATTAAAATAAATTAATTAAAAATATAAAATGAGCATTTGTTGGCCCTGTTTTTCTACAGGGCAAAGAGAGCTCTAGAGAGGGGAGGTGAGCCCTGCCTCAGCTCTCAACACAGGTGACTAGGGAGATAGCTCAAAACCCTCTCTCTGCAGGGTCTCTGGTTCCAAATCATTTACATGATGTTGATCTTGCTCCACAAGAGTACCTTAGGTTGTACATAGTATGTCTCCCTGGCAAGGTCCTTCATTTTTATATATTCACCCTCTAACTCTCAGACATGATGATGAAGGAAGGCAGTGTGAAAATCTGCTTGTTTTAAGGACAGAGCTGTGGCCTCATTCTCTGATCCCAGTCCAGTGCTTCATCATGCGGTCTTCTGGCCATCCAGAAATGGGAATGGGCACTGCTTTCGGTCACTGCTGCTTGTTATTATCAGCCCTGTTGATAAACTGAGCGTGATTACTGGGCAGTAACCCTGAAAGCATCATCCTCACGCTCTAGAACATCTTCATCTCCTTATCTGTGGGCCAAGACTAAGTTCAGAGGTCAGAGATCTAGGAAGACGTTGGGGGTGTGGTGCTTCCCTGGTGGTCCAGTGGTTAAGACGTCACCTTCCAGTGCAGGGGGTACAGGCTCGGTCGCTAGTGGGGGAACTAAGATCGCACATGCTCCCTGTCCCCCCAGTAAAACAAAACACATAAAAAACAGAACCACTATTATAATAGGTTCAGTAAAGACTTTAAAAAATGGTCCACATTTTAAAAAATCTTTTAAAAAAGATACTGGGGTGCATTCTGGATCTTCAAAAGAGAGGGTAATGGGGTGCACCATGATTTTCCCCACAAATATTTTGAGTCTAGATTATTACTGAGGTGCACGATTGTGCTGATGAGAACAGGTGATGTGCTGGATCCCGGGAGTGGGGAAACCAGTGTTCCGTGAGCCAGCTCTGCTTCAGGCTGTATTCTGTGTCGCTCCATCCAAGCTGAGCGCGTTCTTGGCTTCCAATCAGCACACACCTCCTGGAGCAAAGCCTTCATTTGCAGTTTTGGACAATGGACTATTCCATCCATAGCATCTTGTCTTTCCTGTGTGTGCTTAACTTACTGTTTTACTGGGTTAATATGCCTGGAATTCTTATAATTCCAATAAACACAAGTACAGTGTGCATTTCCTTGGCTAACTGTATATGCTAAGCCCAGTGAGGATAATGAAGTATGGAAGCAGGAGTTTTTTCTTATTTTGGAAAAGAGCATTCTAATTGGTCTTTTGAGGCAGATGCTCCACTGTCTATTAGGATTTCAGTATGACCAAACAATCTTTGCATTGCCTGCCTCTTTTAGAAGTCCTGCGGCAGGTGGGTTATGCCCTGACCTCCAAGAACTCTGGTGCTCACAGAGTTAAAATCTTTCCAAGTTTCTGCAACCTCTGTCCTCCCCATCCTCAATCCAGAGTGGGGCTAAGGGTCTTGACCTTGTCACTCTTTCTGAGGACAAGGGGCAAGGAAGAGATGAATCCAGCTGTGAATTCAGCATCCCAAAAAAGAGAAGCAAAAATTCCTTTTTAGCACCCTGACCCACCCACATCTTCTGTGAGTCATCTGCGAGGCTTGCTGACAGTGGATGGCAAAGGGAAAACATGAACTTGGTTTTGCTATGAAATGTATAAGACAAAGAGGTAAATGAGTGACTTATTTTTCTTTCCAATTTCTGAAGATGGTAATTAGGAGAACTCACACCAGCCAGGCTTGAGCGAATGCAAGCAAGACCCCTATAGGCAGCACGGTGTATTAATGTAAAAATATGCTTAGACAACATAACTTGTCAGAGAGGATTATTTCTACTTAGTGGATCTGCAGGAGCCCCTTTGCTCTACCATTCAGAATTTGACTAGAGAAGAGAGTGAGGAAAGAGAGAGAGAAAGAGAGGGAGGGGGAGAGAGAGAGAGAGAGAGAGGAGAGAGAGAGGGGGAGCGGGCATTAGTGAACAGCTACTGTGGCATTGATGTTGGAGCGCACTTCTGAACTGGCTTTTGTTGAGACTATCAGTGTATCTGTGCAGAAAGCATGCGCTGTCCCAAATCCGCTGTTACTATGAGAAATGAAGAGCTGCTTTTAAGGTATGTTGCTGTGTTCTTTGTTTT
The DNA here is from genome assembly GCA_935064755.1 of Tragelaphus eurycerus. Taxonomy (NCBI): domain Eukaryota; kingdom Metazoa; phylum Chordata; class Mammalia; order Artiodactyla; family Bovidae; genus Tragelaphus; species Tragelaphus eurycerus. The sequence continues at coordinate 1,530,283 of CAKXYN010000179.1, read as the reverse complement.
AATGTATGCCTTGCTAGTTTTCAGAGCTGGCCGAGACTGTCATCTCGGTCAGAATCAAGCAGCTTCCTTATCTTAGAAGAAAAAAATAAAAATGAATCTAGAGAGAGAGAGAGGGGAAAGAGGGAAACGAAATCGAGACCAAGAGATTGGGAGAAAGAGAGAGCAAGAGAGAGAAAGGAGAAGGACTCCTGTGGACGAGTTATATTTGCAGGAGTTGCCTTTTGCAAGCATATCATGTATTTGCTTGCTGCTATTTGTGCGCGGCCAGTGGATAATTTTAAAGGCTCCGAATCTGGCTCTGGGTTTGTCTTTTCCTTTGCAATGTCTAAGCCTCTTTCATTATTATGCACTCTGCATGGAATACTCAGCGAGAAAGGAGCTAAGGAGACTCCATATTAGACTTGCGTTCCAGATACCGCTCTAATCTGGACTTAGCCTACCTAAATAGCCCTTCTGTGTTACCAGGTTTGGATCACTTTATCCTGTTTGCCAAAATGTGTACCTGTTTAAAGACCTCTATTCATGCATGGCGTCCTGGGTCCCTCTGTATTGAAAGCATATATTTGTTTCCTGCATCTGTGTAAGGGTCCTACTGCTTACCAAGAATGAGCCACCTTTTGGGAAGCAGAGAAAGAATTATGATAGAATTGGCATCCTGCTTTGAAAAATGTAGTCTTTTGTTTATTTGCTAGCAGACATTGTAGCACTGAATACATCTATGGGTCTGACAATGGGACCCGTTGAACAATGGAGCTGTCAAACTAGCTTAATGCATGTCTGGGTTTTTTTCTTCTTCTTCTTCTTTCTCAACACCCTTTTTATCTGTTTTAATCTTGTTTGTATAGACTATCCAGATTGAAGAGCTTTTAGGACTGCTTGTTTGTGGTTTTGTGCATTTAAAAAATTTAATATCTGCCGTTCGTAGGGCTTTTTGCATTTTGCAGCTATGTTGGTTGGATTAAGTTAGAGATTTATTACTTACCTCTCTGTTAAACTACAGAAAGAAACTCATTGATTGAGAACGCTTGTAATACCATTATCATTCTAGCAAATACATTGTTATCAGACATGCCTCTACAGTATTTAATGCTTGGGGATTTAAAATATGCCTGTTTGGTGGACTTATGGAACATAGCACTAAAGCAAAGTTAAGAGGAATATTTCTAATGTTTAAGTAAATTATGATTTCTAATGTCTGCTTCCTCTTTTGGCATCCAGGTAGATAAACAGTTTAGAAATTCAAGGAGAAGTGAGAACTTTCGCCCTCCTAATTTTGGTCACAAACTATCACTAGCCAGCCTGTTAAATCGTTAAATTAAAGGTCTCTACAGAATATATTGATTTTTGATATATGATTATGTGCTTATAAAATGCATTTCTACGCAGGGCAAACATGTCTCACATCTTCAAAAATCTTTCCTTTTATAACATGGGCAATGGTTTCTCAGGTGAAAATAGTGAGACTTAAAAAATAAAAAATAGAAAAATCAGTTTCAAACTTCTCCAACATTAAAAAACATTTTTATTCTCACACTAGATATAAAGGAACTGATCCTAGAAGATTAAATGGTAATTGATATACATGAAAATCATGTCACTGACATTTGTTTCCATAAAGAATATGTCTTTTCTAACATTTTAATGTTTTGCTTTAATTAGCTGTTTGTGCCAGAGCAGTAGATTGAAAAATACTCATAAATTCATTGAGGTTTAGAACCTAATACTTAGAAACAGAAGGGAAATTATTTTAAAGGGCAAATTTTAAAAGATAGATATATTGAATTACAAATATTTCTTCTTGGATTATATTGTGTTCAGATTAGTGATGTTCCCAGTAAATAAGGAGCAAGATGTAGTCTTTATAAAACCAGCTATGAAACATTAACTATTTTTCAGAGTTTGGACATGCACTCAATTTTTCAAACTTAGGCTGAAATGTTATATTTAACACAAAATTGTGAAAATTCATGTTGCAAGCTCAATAAATTGCCTTCTCAAACATAAATTTTCTATTGATAATATTTTCAGAGCCTGGCTGAACCCATAATGTATCCGTAGAATAATTATATTTTTAAAGTTATCCATTGTAAGTAAAGTGGATTTTATGATTATGTTCTCTTACTTCCAAAGGGATATGAACAGCTCATTCCATTGGGTATGCCAATAATTGCTTTTGGATGAGCTTAAAAACGGTAATTGGTGAAGCTTTCTATCTGAAACTGGCCCACTGTTACCAGCACACCTAGATTCTGCTTTCATGGGAAATTTTTTTTTTTTTTCTAAAACAAAGGTCACAAAGCAATATTTTTGTGATTTGGGGGAAAGAAAGTAGTGTCCTGTGTTTCCCAGCTGCCTGTTAGAAGCAAGCTGAAGTAAAAAAAATACCATAGAAAACTCCATGTTAAATTTTTGACTAAATTATAATCATTCATCTGTGATCTATTCACTTTAATCCCTGGGTGATCATATTAGGTCCAAGAACAAGGGAACCCCCTACCCACTCGTGCTTTGACCCAATCATTACCAGCTTCCAGAATTCTGAGGCCCCCATTCCAGCGTCCAGCACACAGCTGTCTTGTCCTCCAGCCTGATGGGGGAGTGGGAGATGGCCGGAAGTTGGCCAACTTGTCCACGTCTATTTCCACAACAGTAACAAGATATGCAATCTGTACCCTGCCATCAACTTCTGTGTTGGGATGATTCCCTTCCAAGGTGACCTAAACAAATGTCAAAGTGAATTTTAATCCTAAGCCCAGACTTGCAGAAACGGAACAGATGAGTCAAACTGGGAAAATGGCTTCTTTCAAGAGAGTCACAGTTGCACCCGAGTCCTTGCACACAGGAGCCTCGGGAATACGCAGCTGTGTTCAGCAGACCACAGGCTGCGAGATATGTAACCTCAACATCCGAAGAGTTCTTTTATTTGTGAAAATGAAACCTCACAGTTTTTCCTTTTCAAAATATGAGTGCATACAATTGCATAATATCCCTTGGGGGCTGAAAAACAAAGAAAGGCCTTTGATTAATATTCATATCTAGAACTTTAGAGCAAGTGCAGATTGTGCTGGAATACCTAGGAAGTCATTGGAAGAGTGAATCAATACTAATTATTGTAATCAGGGTGGTTAATTAAGTGAAAATGTGGCTGATAGAAAGTTCATTGCTCGCAGCCCTGGAAACACCTAGGTTAATGAAAAGAAGGTAAAATCCAAAAGCAAGCATGGTACCCGGGAATGATCTCTCCGTGTTTAGGGGGTCAGAATCTGTCAACGGAAAACATACCTCGATTTGGTATAATCGTAACAGTGAGAAAACCAGAAATATCAGACTTAGTTTCTGGTGTAGAGGTTTCTATATAAGTCATTAACAGAAAGCAGTTTGTTAAGAAGCATCTCCTGCGGCTCCCACAGCATTTATCTGCCCTTCTTCCAGCGGTAACAAGTATATTTCACTCTGTGGCAGTAACGTCTTAGATCATCTTGATTAGCTTTCATTGAATTTCTTTCTACATTTTGGTAATTCCTGGGGGATATGTTGAGGGTGGGGAGGTGGGTTCTCCTTTCATCACACTATTGATTGCTTCCTTCTTGGTTATTATTGGCTTTGGGAATTTTTCTGAACTCGCAGTGACTTTTATTCTGTAGGAAAGATGAGGCAGTGGTTTTTGGAGAGGATTAAGATCCGTGACATTTCATTTAACTGACATGGGGAAGAGGGTGTCAGAGGAAGGAACGCGTATGTGAGGTTTCAGGGCTATAGCCCATTAAGAATTGAAATGAAGTGTCCTGGAGCTGAAACATCTTTCTGATCCCATGGTACTCATCTCCAGAGGTCAGGCTGAGATGGAAGCTAGATGTACATGTAAGAGGGAGAGACTGTGTGTGTGTGTGTGTGTGTGTCTGAACCTCCACTCCACTCAGAAATGTGCTGGTTAACCCTGATTTCAGATGAGGGACCCTTTGTCCTCAGATGCAGCCTTCTGCTTCATGCAGTGTCATCAGGGGTTGTTCTGTGTAGGTATGTTTATCTGACCCAGAGCTTTCTTCTGACTGTGACTTATCACAGCACATTTTCTTGTATGTCAGGACCGTCATAGCTAATGGGGAACGGCATCTGTAGGGGAGGGTGACAGCAGCCCAGAGTGGCATGTGTTACCAGGACAGATAGGCTGCTCCCTCACCCTCTTCCATGGTGACCCGCCCATGATTGGCTGCCTAGGGTTGTGATGAATCACTGCAGTTTAGGAAGCAGGATATGCCAATGTGCCCTCGGAGAACAACAAAACCCAGAATTTTCCTCCATAATCATTCAATTCAGCAAACTTTGTTGTCATGAACACGAAGAGCATGAGGTTTGAAGTTATCAATAGCTGTGGCTTTTCAAATCCCTGGCTGAGAAGGCTTGCAGCTGCAATCGGTAGAAACTATGTTGAAACTTACGGATGGCATTGCTGGCTCCCAGCTGGTGTGTGAACTGACGTGAAGGGGCACCATGGTACCTGCTGCAGGAAAGAATCAGACGCTTGTCATCCCTCCTGCAAAACTGCCCATCTCAGCGATACAGGCACTTGCAGGTGTCGTCATCGTCACACCTTGCTTTTTGAATATCTTGGTCTGGGACCTCAGCTCTTTTGGGTTCTGTGACATGGCTTCCCCATTCATTCAGAGATGACTTAGGAAGCATCTCCGTGAGTGGAAATGCACTGAGCTGGTGATGGACGGTGAGAATCCCTGGTGGTGGCAATTAAGGTTCATTTTGACTTTCTCTTTGGAAACTGACTTGATCAAAAGGGATGGAGCTCTTGTCACCAGCTGCCGGATGCTCAGTGCTCATCCTATATAAACTGTACCCTTCTTCCCACCCTGGGTTAGGGCTGCTGGCCTTACAAGTATCAGTGAAAACATTATTGCTACAAGGACAAAAGGATTAGGACTGCCGTTTTCTTTTCTTACCCATCTGCCAGTTCCAGGTTTAAATAAAGATTGGGAGGTGGGAGTATTGTAATTGGAATTAAGAATAAATCCAAACCTTACTGACTCTGTACCTGACGCTACACTAGGGGATCTCTTTTATTTTATATAATTTAATCCTCCCAGATATTTAAGAGATAATGGTAGTTATGTTATTCCCATTTCAAAGACAAAAAAACTGAGACCAAGACAGAGACCCATATTCGATCCTGGAGCTGGGAAGATCCCCTGGAGAAGGGAATGGCTACCCACTTCAGTACTCTTGCCTGGAGAATTCCATGGACAGAGGAGCCTGGCATGCTGCAGTCCATGGGGTTGCAAAGAGTCGGACATGACTGAGTGACTAACACTTTTCACACTAAGGGGGAAAGTAATGCCCCAGACACATAACTCATGGTGGAAGGGATTCTAAGTAAGGACTCAGGCAAACTCCTCCGTGGCCAACTTGAAAGTACAACTGTTGGATATTTGACACTTGAAAGTCATATTTTCCCCTGGTGCCACATTTTCACAATGCACTTCAATTTGTCCATACCTGGAGAAGGCGATGGCACCCCACTCCAGTACTCTTGCCTGGAAAACCCCATGGACAGAGGAGCCTGGTAGGCTGCAGTCCATGGGGTCGCAAAGAGTCGGACACAACTGACCGACTTCACTTTCACTTTCACGCATTGGAGAAGGAAATGGCAACCCACTCCAGTGTTCTTGCCTGGAGAATCCCAGGGACGGGGGAGCCTGGTGGGCTGCCGTCTATGGGGTCACACAGGCTGACACAACTGAAGCGACTTAGCAGTATCATACCAGGGAAGCTGTACAGTAAGAAAGGGAAAACCATAGCCATTTTTGTTTCTGAGTTTTTAAAACTCCCTTGAGTTTTTGAATTAAAGCACCTATGCCTCACTTTTCTCATGCTTTAATCTGTATAATGGGAACACATGTTGGAAGGAATGAGAGAGCAATCTGAAGCATGATGAAATTAAAATGTGTCTTTTAACCTACATCAAGGACCAAAATCTGTCATACTGTAACGAGAACCAACCAAGCAACAGATACGCTGTGTGACATAATCTCAGCAGTTAGGAAGCTCACAACAGTCTTAAAACAGAGCGGGAACAGTGGGCACGAAAGGTATCAAGCAGTGTGTATTGCAGGGGAGGGGGTCTTGAAGGACAAGGAGGGGGTCTTGAAGGACAGAGGAGGGAACAGGAGGGAGAAGTTGTCCTTGGAACACCTTGGATTCATCTTTGTTATTAAAACAAAGCCAAACAAAACTCTTTCACTTCATCCCCTTTCTTCCTCAGACCAGAGGGTCATTCACATTGCTCCTCTGCTCTCACTTCATCGTATTCCTATGATATGGTGCAAATGCGTCGTTAGCCTCCACCAGGGTGTGTTGAGAGACTAACTAATTAGGTCACATAAAGATTTACACTCATCCAAGAGATAAGACAAGATAGCACATTTCCATTCAGCTTGGGTAGATCACTACACTGCTTTTTCATAAAGGTTTTGAGTAGTTCTTTTAAGAGGAAGAAAAAAGAATTATTTTCCCCTAATGGACTTCATAGAAATTAGCATCACAAGCAAATTTAAAGAAAAAGTCACTTGGGATTTTCAAAAACCTCTATCATAAAGCTAAAAATAGTTAGAGATTTGAACTATATTATAGAGAAAAAATAAATTTCCTGTGCTCAAAACCTTAATGTATTTTCAACCTACATGTCACTTTAATAGATTGGTTATATAATTGCTGTTGTAATAATTAGGTTAACACATTGTACCTCTCATCTGAGGATCATGGTAGAGTTTGATTTTTTCAGCCATCCATACCTAGGAGGAAACGATGGCCAAGCACATGCAAAGATCTAGACGATCGATCAGAAAATTCAGTGATGTGTTCCCAGTGTCAGTCTGCTCTGACAGAATGAGATGCAGAATCCAACAGGTTTGGTTCTTAAGTCTTATCATCTATTTCACTCCACTTGCAAGTAGCTTTTGTCTTAGAGTCAGATCTGCAAGCACCGTATCAGATGACTTCTGATTCTTGGAAGGAAAAGCTCTTTGATGGGGAATCCATCATCATGTGGGTAAATGTGTTTTGTTTTACATGCAGTCCAAGCATTTGGTCTCTTTAATCCTTCCTCTTCTTCAAGATGTATTTGTTCAGAAAAAAGGAGAGACACTGAGGCCAGTGGGGCTCTCAGACCTCTGGAGAGTCCCTCTCAGTTCCAGATTTTGATTCTTGCCAAGATCAGCTTCAGACTACTCCCCCAATCCCTCCAGGAAAGCTTAAAACTTCCTTTCTCTATTTATCCACCCCCACCTGTTGGCGCGCTCTCTCTGGACCTAATGTTATGCCTACTGCTATATCCACCCAGCTGTCGCCACTCAGCTGTTGTCTTTTGTCAAACAGTAGTTTCTCTTTTTGAAATTTATAGCACGTGACAGTAAAATGAGAACTTCTGCCCAATTGGGGAAAACATTTGGGGGAGGGGGTGGTTCAAGGGCCAATTGCCAGGGAACTCAAAACTTCATCCTGATAGCTATAAATTTTGTTCCTGCCGCCAGGCTGGCACCAGATAAAGGTACCCGATACAGTCTTGACAAATCTCAGCATCTTTGAGAGGCCGCTGGGACATTCCTTCGGAGGCTGTGTTTTCTGAGTGCCTCCGTGCACACATCACCAAGCCAGCCTTCTTCTCCTCCCCACCCCTTTTCCAGTCTTCTCCTCCCCAGTTTTCAAATCCTGTTTATTCACTCTGCAGGACACGGTCTTACATCCTCCCCCCCACCCCATGATGATGTCTGAAGAGGGGGCACCCCAGAGACAGCTGTTCTTAGCTGAGAATGCAGCCTTGGTCCAGGCAAACTTGACTTCCCCAACAGATGAGCCCCCAAGACTGGTCACTTCAGTGGTCACCTGCCTCCTCAGTGCCGCAGCTGTGGAGGAAGGCTGTCTGGCATTGTCTGGCTTCCGTGGGAGAGAGAAAGCGGGAGAGAGAAAGAGAAAGCTGAGGGGGGAGGGAGAGAAAGAAGGCCGCAGCAAGGATAATGAAGAAAGGAAAAGGGAAATGTAAGGCCGAGAGGGAAGTGATGAGCTGGCTGGGCGTGAGGCCTGCCAGGTCCACAGTGTTAGCATTTCATCCCCTTGGAGTGGAAGCTTCTGGAAACCCTAGAGGGGCACCTCATTTCCAAGTGCCAAGGTATGTACACAAACAACCCATCTTCCGTTGGAGGGTCTCTTCAGATGGGAGGGAAGTTCACCATTATGTCTTCGGCTCTGTGGAAAACAGATTCAGAAAAACACAAGATTGCAAAAAGCCAGTAGCAGCTGCTCTCCAATGGCTGAAAATTCCCGTAAAAAAATGTAAAATAAGAGTTTGATCACAGTGTCATCTTTACTGTAGTGTGATTTTACTGAAGTCCTTTTAGGAATGTGATAAAGTCACTATTCCAGAACCTTTCAAAATGGGGGGGCCGGGGGCAGGGGATAATAAGATCATCTTAAAGTTATGACTGGTGATAGAAGTATTTAAAAGGTACCTTTATTATGGAGCTAAGAAAATATACCTTTATAATGTATCACTTAAGGATCTATTTGGGGGATTTTAAGCACATGGAAAAAGACACTGTTGTTTATTTTTGCAAGTTGCTGATGAAACTGGGGTAAGCCAAAAACAAACACATGGCCATGAAGAAACTTTCCCAGGTACTTAAAATTCATGTGGATTTCACATTTGTTGGCTGGAAAACCCCCAGTGATGGGAATCCCATCCCCCGCGTCCCTTCTAGGGCCTTTCTTGCTCCAAATGACTTTCAGCACACTGGGCTTTTTTTAAACTGGAACAGCTATGTTAATAAAATTTGACTTTGAAAAGGTGATGGGGAAAGATGTTTTGGATTCTAGTTTGTAATAAAGACCCAGAAGTGAGGGGAGAAAAACCCTTTAGTGAAGGTGCCTGTTTGAGGAGATGGAACAGGATGCGTACATCTATAGTTGCGTGGCTGACCGTCTGCTGCTTTAAAGAGGCTGTGTGACCCATGTTATAAGTGGGAATAATTAAAACATGGAAATTTGTCATAAAATATACAGGGTTGTCTGCAGGAGAAGAAGATTAGGTGTTGGGTTATAAGCATCTATCACTATCGGGCCCCGGTCTCTTAAGTTACGGTATAAACTTTGTGCAAAAATGTTGGAATGTTGATAGTCAGGGACTCTATCCTGGTGCGTTGATGAAGGCGGGTGAAGGTAATAGAATACTTTGCACCGGAGCAGTGTGTACTCCACGGAAAAATGCATTTATTAGCACTGTGTTTCTTTTGAGAGGTTGTGTGTGTGTGTGTGCCTTACTGTTCGTGATAATTTAGTGCTCAAACAATGACCATGGGAGAAAACTCAGTGTGAGATGAGGCTTGTAGGGGGCGGCGGGCAGTGAAGGGGGGCAGTGCTGAAACAGCACCGTGCACCCGATTGCCTTGGAAGGCCTCGTATAAAATGAGGTCATTCAGAAACTTTCCCTTGAAGTGCTTCCAATTCTTGAATTGCCTTTTGTTTGGGAAATGAATAGCAAGTTGATTAAAAAAAATAGACAATTAGGGAAGGTAGGGGGATGGGTTTAGGGACCAGCTTAAGGTTTTTCTACAGTGAAGCAAAAATGGTGAGGAAATTGCGTGGTTCCCCACTGCCTGGTCCCCAGGGTGGTCAGCACACAGAGGTGTCACCCACCAGGTTGGGCCCAGGAGGGGGGCTCACCATGGCCTCACCCCCTTTCACTGCTGTTGGTAAGAACCTTGGCAATAAAATAGCATCTCTGAAGCCCGTCTGTTGAGCAGCGGCTCAGTCGAGCTTTCTGCAAAATAATTCCAACTACCAAATCATAATACCTGATGGCTCATTACAGAGGGAAAATTTAAAAAGGGGTGGGGGGGCGTCGAGTTGTTTTAGGTTTTTTTTTTCCTTCTGCCAAAGCAGATAGATTAACTTTTCATCAAGTGGTATTTGTTTGGATGTTTTTGTTTTGTTTTTTTAAGCTCAAGAGCTTTTGAATTTTTGTATTTTGTTAAAACGGCTATTGTGGAGGTGCTGTGATCATAGAAACACACCTCTGTGGGGTGTATGTATGTGTGTGGACTTAGTTTCTCTCCGGCACCTACATTAGAGCCTATGCAGTCACTCTATTATTTATGTATTTGGCAACCAAACTATTTCAGCTCAGCTTCATCCGAAGCTTTCCTTCGTTCCCGTTGTCACTGTATCTCGTGTACGAGCCAGTCTCCTTTTATATCTGACCCTGGGTTTGCTTCTGACTTTACATGGCCAAAGCAAATGTGCTTTGAAAACTCTGGGACACACTGTAGTTGTTAAATAAGGCAGTAACCTATGCACTCGTGGTTCTTTCCCTATGACCTACTTACATACTTCCTCACCCTCCTTATAGTATGATTAAAAGCTGCTTTGAATCCACTATTGCCTCAAGGGATTGGAGCCTAGAATTTAACAAACTGCTGAGAAGGCTTAAGTCAGTAAGAGGCCTTCCCCTACAGTGTCTCCCAACTAATTCACATGCAATTAAAGAGAAAATAAATATTTCAGAAGTGCACGTGTTAATGAAGCTTTTTCTACCTTCTAGGATGTAGATGTGCATGGAGCTTCATTCCATAGCAGCCTGGAAAATATTTTCCTTTTTGATGAATGCAGTTGTGTTCTGGAGGCCAGTTCTGTTCATTCGTTCTTCAGATAATTTTATTATAGAGTCAGCTGCTTATCTACATTTGGGAGTTATATAAATCATATCTTCAAAATCAGGAACTGTTGAGGTTTGTCTCATTTATCTGGCTAATTACTTTATCAAGGTTATTAAAAGACCAGCAAAATTCTTACAGTTTCAAAGACAGTCTGCAGTAGCGAGGGTAGGGAGAAAATGTAACTTATTAGGAAAAGTTGGGGCCTTTGTGTATAAGAATTCATTTTATTGCATCTGTTTTTCAGTTCTTTATGAATCTAGACCTGGTTTCACAGAAAGGCAGTATTTTAAGAGGAAGGTTGGTCCTAGCCCTCCACCTATCTTAGAACGATCTCAGTCAAAAGCCAAATACATTGCTCAGCTGAAGAATAAAATCAAGTCAATTAAGTATGTATGGCCCTAACTGAGTACACCAGGCCTGTTATTCCCAATTGCTCAAGGAAGGATTTACAATTGATGTGTGAATTTCATATTGGTATATAAATCTCCATATTCCTTCATAACGTCTAAAGATGATCCTATCTCATTATAACACAAGAAATTGGTGAGAAAAAAATTTTTTTTCTCCATATAATGGTGTCAGATACACTTAAAGCCACGTGATACAATGCCACGTGACCTGTTTAACCCTCTGCTGCCTGACTACACCCCTAGGTGTGAAACATCATTTCAAAATAAAATTCAAAGTGATTACCAAAAGAGACAAGCTATGAAACTTCTAGTATGCAATTTATGAGGTTACTTTAGAATGTGAAATAGGCTACACAGAAGTTTTACAGGCTTCTGACCTTGTGAAAATTTCAGTTTCATCTAAAAAACGCAGCAACAAAACAGTCACGAGACCGCCAAATTAGAACATCACCTTATATTTATCTTTTAAAAATTTTCACAAATCACTTGGGAAAATTGAACTCCCTTTTGTCTTCCTGAGAGTTCTGTCCTGTTTCCCAATTCCTATTGGTAAATTGGTCACAGATCTTAAATGAGTATTTAAGCTTCATGGCCATTACAGACCCAACACTCATGAAGCCACACTTGGTTTTTAATCATTGTGTTAAATACTTGGAAATGACCAATTCGTGACGTATCGTTTTAAAAGAAAAGGTGATTTATCACTCTTAGTTTCAGTCCCGTATACGTCTCAATGTTTTCAAGATGATACACAAGGAAGAATAATCGTGCAGGGATTCGTGCATCCTTCTCCTTGAAGCACTGAAAAGTCCCCAAATGTCAACTTGGGCCGTTGCTCTGATATTTACTTTGGCTTATCCACCAGTGCTATTTCAGTTATTGTGGTGAGTTCATACACGGGCGAGCACAGCCCACCGACGAGCATTTAAACTAACCCGGGTGATGATTCGTCTCTCGTGGCTTCCGTTGGGGAGTTCGGGTGCGCTCGTGGCGTGCACGGGGCTTGGGCAATACGGTGGCATTCAACCCACGACAAGCGGTCATTCGGGCCTCGTGCCAGGCGCCTGGAAACGGGACCGGGCACAGCCGGCGCGGAGGACGGGTGTGCAAGTCTGGACGCCAAGGACCGCAGGCCGGGCGGCGATCTGTCCAGGGGGCGGTCCCACCGCGCCCTGCTCCCCCCGGGGGCCGGGCGCGCGGGCCCGCAGGGGTTAAGCGGCTGCGCGGCGGGCGCGGCGCTCCGCCCCCGCTCGCCGCACCTGGCGCTCGGCGGCTCGCGGCCCGGGCGCTGGGTGTCGGCGGGGATTGGCGGAGAACGGCGTGGAGAGAATGTGACAAGTGCCGGCTCGGGCGGCCGCCGCGGGGAGGCCGCGCTCACCTGTCCCTGCCCGTCTGCGCCGCCCGCCGCCGCTCGGCCGCGCGCACCGCCGCCCCCCGCGCCCGAGCGCAGAGCGCGCGCCGCGAACATGACTTCTGCCTTCAAGCTGGATTTCCTCCCGGACATGATGGTCGAGGGCCGCCTGCTAGTTCCCGACAGAATGTGAGTGTGGCCGCCCGGCCGCCTCCGGGACGCTGGTCCGGAGCTCCGCGGAGGGAGAGGGCGGGCGGCGGCGCTCCTGCACCCTGGGGACGCGGGGGGCGGCTCCGGTTCGGCCGCACCCTGGGGTTCGGAGCCGCCACTGGATGCGGGGAGAGGTGGGAGCGCGTCCGGAGGAGCGGCGGAGCCCGGGGTGGGGCGGAGAGCGGGGACCAGAGAGCCGGACTCGGGATCCCGGGGTCTGGGCGTGGGGTCCGGCCCGCGGGGATCGGCGAGCGGGGCGCGGCGTCCCAGGGTGGGGTGGGCGCGTGCACGCTCGTGTCATTTGAAGTTCGGGGCTGCTGGAGCTCTCGTGGCCCGTTTACAGATCTCTTCTTGCCACATTGTCCGCTCCTCTTGTCTTACCCTTTGCAAAAATCCTTTTCCTGGGGTGGGGGGGGCGGGGGGAGGAAAAAAGGGGGAGGAGGAGATAATTACAAAACATTAAAATAGCCAGGTGTACTCTGCAGAAATTAGAGGTAATTTTTACGTAATCACGGTGGTTTGTCTGATATGCAGCCTATAATTTAATAATTAATGTGATTGTGGTTGTTTTACACGTCGTCAAACTAGAGTAGAGTTTATTGGGAGAAGTCGAGAGCTGGGAGTCCTTAAGAAAGGAAAGTATGCCTTAGTTTTCTCGGGGCTCATTAGTCTTGATAGGAAAGTTACTCTTATCAGCTGGGGCACTCTGGAGGCAATAGGATCTGCTTGTATTTCAGGCGTGTTTGAAAAGACAGCCTCGAAGGTTGCCAGGAGTGGGGATGAAAGGTCTGTGTCCATTTCAGGCTTGGAATATACACAGTTGTCTCTTATCAGGCAAGAAATGTGATAGTGAATCTAAGCTACAATTAATCGAGCGAAAAAGGGACTGCTCTCCTTGGTAAGAGTACGTATAAAATGTTTCCTATTGTACGCACCCCTAGATAACATTCATATTCTTTCTGGCACTTTGCTGTATCCGTTGCAATTTTCAGGCCATTCCGAGCTTTATGATCCATTTCCCTGGCAACTAACTTTCCCCTACGGTGCTAGATTCTTTTTCTAGGATGTTAAATGTTATGAGCTGAGAGATTCTTGAGAAGCTCCGCAGTGGCCAATTATTTGAGCCCCTAGGATTTAGGAGGAAAAAAAAAAGGTGAGGAGGGGATGAAAATCTGTTAAATGTGAATTGTCCTTCTTGTCGATATTAAGAATGTTAACTTGCTTTTACACGTGATCAAGTTCATTGTCCAACTAAGATAATCAGATAATGTAAATTAAAATATTGAATTTCCCTTTGGCAGTTTTCTCTGTGAAGTTAATCTTGATTAGTACCGTTCCCATGATATTTGTTTTGAGATCGCTGGCTTCTCCCCCTCCCCCCCCCCCCAAAAAATAGCTACCTTTATAGGCATTCAACACAAGTTTGCACAGTTAGCTAATTTGAAAGTTCTGTGTGTTTTCTCCTCTGCTCCTTACCGTGTCAGGGCCAGACCAAAGCTTTTCTTGGTCATGATTGTGCAATTGATGGTCACCTGCTAAGAATACTCTCTGAGTGCAAAGTGTTAATGGCCTCTGAAAGATGCTCTCTCTTTTCAGTTAAATTGTTAATTACGAAAATTTAATTTATCATTTTTATTTAGTGGATGAATGTGACTGGCACAAACTACTCTGAATAAAGCGTTTTTGTCTTAAGGATGGAGTCAGTTCTGAAGATCCTAATATAACTTCAACCCATTTCTCTTTGTGTGTTAGTTATTCCATGTGTTAGATTATTGAGTTAAACTCAAGTTGTTTTCAAAGTCTTTTTCAACTCTAGCTTAATTGAAGCTTTAAAAAAAAAAAAATAGAGGATTTGTAAATAATGTTGTTTCCAAAATACCGATTTTATGTCTCCTTAGCCCTAAGAGTACTGTAGCATGTTTTCCTTAAGAGTTTGTAATTAATTCACATTAGAGTCGGTCTTTGGGGAATAGGAGTGCGTGGGAAGGAATATGACAAGTTGAAAATGCTTGAAATTCACCTCCAAGTGTATCTTATTGTCACATTCAGACAGTTGAGAGGGTAGCGGTGTGGGTTTATTGTTTTCTGGACCCCGTTGTCTTTTATGGTGTGTTGACATTTGGACTTAAAATGCCGTGAGCTAGATATTGGCCTGTTCCTAAAAGGAACGTATATAAAACACAGAGCTTTTCTGGTGTTGATTTTTCTAAATCTGTGCCACATATTTTCAATGGTGTTTTCCCACAAGAATCTATTAGATAAGTTTGCAAGATGTAATATGTTTGAGTCCTCAAGGCAGATGAACAGATAGCTTTTGAGGTAGATGATTATGCTTGATGGCCCCGTGAGCCATCAGGCAAGTTTAAAGAGCTGGATTGTTTAAGGCTCTGTAGTGGGTATAGAATTGTTGTGACTTGGGCTTCAAAGTCCTGGGGTTTTCAGTGTTCGACATCAAAACTGTACATGGAAATAGATCTTTAAATGATCTTAACTATCAAACTTTTGTTGTTCTTGTGTGACTGTAGAATGTCATTTGCAACAGAGCATAATGAAAACAACACCAGAACTGATATTTTAATCCTTTTTTAAACTGGGGCAATTGGTTTTGGGTTATAGTTGGAGATGGGGATTTTTTCTTTGTTTCACCTTTTGACTGATCGTATGTATGCATTAGGTTGTTTTTTTTTTTTTAATGTGTTTGAATTTTTAAACAAATTTTAAACAAAATCTAAGAGATGCTATCTTGGAACTGAGAAATTAAAAGTGGAAAAATCTATGAGTGCACCTTTAAAGTATTAGTTCAGATTTGTGATGTTAAGAGTAAGATGCTGAGGAGAAACCCCCAGTAAATTGAAATGAAATCTTCCCCACACATTTGGTGAGTAACTTTACTGACAAAGAAAAAAAGTTACCCTGAGTCAACTTGGTGCATTAACCTTTTTTTTTTTTGTTGTTGAGTGGTCCCAAGTCGGGATAACCTGAAAGATGTCTATATGGGTCTAATTAAACTGGAAGGCAGTTCTAGGGACATCATTGTTAAAGCTGTTAAACCAGACCTCATTGTTTTATAGATAAAGAAACCATTAGAGGAGCAATGGGACCAGTCCAAGAAAGCAGTGTTATTACTGCTTCCTGCTCCCCACTAAAAGGACAAAAACACGAGTCATTCATTGAATGCCTACTGTGTACCAGGACACTGTACTTAACGCTTTCATAGTAGCTATAAGGGTGGTGGGTGTTGCACCCATTTCACAGATGATGTTTGAATGGATTACATTCTTGTGTATGCTATACAGGCAGTAAATGGTGAAGCTGTGGTTCTCTTGTGTGTGTATATGTATATATGTGTATGTGCGTATTATATTATAAATGCATGTTTATGTGTTGATACAGAGAGAAGAGAGGACAGAATTTTTGTTGGGAATGGTGGAGAATTATAGGAGATACATGCCTATCATTTAGGATTGACTCTCTAATTTGATTCAAATTAGTGAATTGATCACACTTGTTTGATTCAAATTCACAGTTATTCCATGAGCTCATGAACTAAAGAAGATACATTTTAATTTAAAACTTTTCTTTTTGTTTACCAAGTACCAGCAAGATGAAAGGCAAAAGCCTTGAGTTCTTTTTTTTTTTTTTTTTCAGATGGCATTTAAAGTTTTTTGGAAAATGCCATTACCAATAATAATAAAATACAGTGCTGAGATTTGTTACCCAATTCCTTGATAGACATAAGAGGAAATTAAAACATGAAGATGCTAAAAGAAGGATGGTGTGTATGTACTTTAAGGAAATTTTTAAAGAAGTATTTTCAGGTGGGATTTCTGAGTGCCTATCTCAGTATCAAGTGCTTCCTGAAACCGAAAATTCCTCCCATGTTGGCATTTAGAACACTAATGTTATCTTTGATCTGGGTTAGAGGTATTATTTTAACTGAGTGTTGCTGTTTAATTGTAATTTGCTGGATTGAGATTACTCTGGCATCTGTTGATGAGATTCGGTCAGCTGGGAGGAATAAGAACCTTGCAAGATAAGATGAAAAGAAGATAAGATTTTCAGATATGAACCCAGTGATTAAGATTTCATAGCCTCATTAAGAATGTTTTCCATCCCAGTGGCCCCTCCCCCCCAACACTATCATAATAGCATATTTGCCTTTTGATAAAAAACAGCAGTCTCCTTCCCTTTTTTACAAAAATCCCCAGATTTTTCATTCCTCCTTACTCCTTTCTCGTAGCTTTGTTTCTCACAAATTCAGCACCCCCCACTCTTGTCAATGAGGCTTTTATGTACAGTCATGTATGATGGGGGGGTCTGATGTCACTGTAGTGAATCGTAGACGGACCTCGCAGTTGCCAATACTCTCAGAATCTCTCACCTGATTTGCATTTCACTGGGAAACCTCAGGATTCTCAGTACGTGGCAAGCAGCCCAGTGAGAAATCAGTAAGTCACTGATGTCTCTTTCACTTCCCATGCTCAACCTCCAAACTTAAACTTTATTTCCCATTTAGAGTATTAGTACGGGAAGTTTTTTCTTTTTTTCTTTCAAAGGAGGCTTCGGTTTTTGCTTTGGGTTGGCAGATTAGGCCATCATGAAGAGTTAGCTATTTCTCAGTGTCATATTTGTTCCACAAAACTGCAGAAGACAGGCTTTGTAAAGTCCAAATGATTTCCAGCTCGTACAGTTCAATCGCTCAGTCGTGTCCGACTCTTTGCAACCCCGTGAATCGCAGCACGCCAGGCCTACCTGTCCATCACCAACTCCCGGAGTTCACTCAGACTCACGTCCATCGAGTCGGTGATGCCATCCAGCCATCTCGTCCTCTGTCGTCCCCTTCTCCTCCAGCTCATCAGCCCCTCCCTCTTCTCCTGCCCTTCTGGGTGTATTTCCACTGTCCGGGTGGAGCAGGTGATAGAAGGAAGCCAGCCTCGGCGCTGTGCTACTTGTGTAGCGGTGCAGAAAATTCATTTTTATTTTTCCTCAAGAAAAAGCTCTTGCTGAACTTGAAGGGAAACAGAGCTGCACATTCCTGGAAAAACCTTGGTGGGAAACAAAAACTAATTAGCGCGGTAAATGTGATGCTCGCAGGTAATTGTAAAATAATTATTCCCCTTTAGCATCATCAGTGTTTAATTGTGCCATCCAATATTCTCATGCTCTGAATCTAGATGTGAAGGGATGGAAACCCCCATCTCCTCCTGGGAATGTCTTTTTCATTTACTGTAAGCTTCAGACTCTTCTGAAAGGACTGTTAAGAAGAATGAGGGGGAAACATACAGGGGATTTTCAGCAGCTTCACTCTTCCCATTTGTTCTAAACCGTGATGGAAAGGGATTACTCCAACTAGTTTTATAGAAGTACGGTTCCACTTATGTGGTTGAAATACCTTGTGAGCATATTTGGGATGTACATGTTCACATTGTTACCCATGGAGTTTTATGAGCAGTCTGTTTTATGAACTGCAGATTGTATATTATGTTCGGATCCGGAGAGTGATGCTTTAAAATCAGCTGATGATTTAAAATGAAATGCTAATAAATATGTAATCATATGGTTCTCAAAATGACAGATGAGTACAAATTCGGTTTTTGGTCAAATTTTAATTCCTCCATTTGAATGAATGCCTCAGAGCCAACTTGCTGGCAAATTATCAGACCCATATTTTTTAATTTCCCCTCCTAAAGATATATGTAAATCAAGTTTAGGCTGCATTTAGACGAAAATATCATTTTAGTTTATTCTTCTCAACTTGTCTCCCAGATTCATGTGGCCTTCTACTTAAGGTCAGATTTTTAAGTAAAGAAATCTGTTTGAAAGAGACCTCAGTTTAAATGATGCATGCCCCCTTTCCATCAGCAGAAGTTAAACAGGTAGAAACAGGGTTCTTTTAATAGTGCTTTAAAAATGGGGTACGAGCAGTGTGTGGATTTTAAGTCTTAAAAATTAAAGAAATCGGTGGTTTGTTTTCTCTGTGAGATTGTTCATGATTCTGTCTGTCATGATCGTAGAAATCAAGTTCCCCCAGCCCATTTGCCTGACATTTATAGACTTAAACAGGACTGAAGACTTCCAGGGGTCACAGATGATGGTGCTGACTCACTCCTCAGAGAATGCATTTAATTTCAGCTGACATCACTTGTGGACAGCTTTTGAAAAAAATTTGTTTTTGAGTTTCATGGAACGGAATAGTTCTTCAGCCTCCATACTAGGATTGAAAATTCAATGTTTTTATGCTGAAGGGGCTTCATTTTTGTGCTTTTTCACAACGAAGTTCATAGCCAGATTTGGGCTCATTAAATTTTAAGATGATATTTTAGATCCTTTTCCTTGAATGATGTCTTCCTGTCTCCTGGTCTCCTCCTATAGCAGGAAATTTGTACCACATTTCTGTGACAGAATCAGCTGATCCTTCAGGCTGCTGCTGCTGCTAAGTCACTTCAGTCATGTCCGACTCTGTGCGACCCCATAGACGGCAGCCCACCAGGCTCTGCCGTCCCTGGGATTCTCCAGGCAAGAACACTGGAGTGGGTTGCCATTTCCTTCTCCAATGCAGGAAAGTGAAAAGTGAAAGTGAAGTCATTCAGTCGTGTCCGACACTTAGCAACCCCGTGGACTGCAGCCCACCAGGCTCCTCTATCTATGGGATTTTTCAGGCAAGAACACTGGAGTGGGTTGCCATTTCCTTCTCCAGATCCTTCAGGCTAGATGGTATTTTAGATCCTTTTCCTTGAATGATGTCTTCCTGTCTCCTGGTCTCCTCTAGCAGGAAATTTGTACCACATTGATGTGACAAAATCAGCTGATCCTTCAGGCTAAAAGAGCAAAATATTTTGTTGTTCACCTCGTTGTAAATGTGTGTAAAAATGGGTGCACACGTGTATAAAGACATATGTATGTAGATATAGGTGAAATATATATATGTATTTGCTGTTGCTCAGTTACTAAGTCATGTCCGACTCTTTGTGATCCCATGGACTGCAGTATGCCGGGCTCCTCTGTCTTCCACTGTCTTCCTGGACTTTGCTCAGATTCATGTCCATTGAGTTGGTGATGCTGTATAACCATTTTATCCTCTGCCCCCCACTTCTTTTGCCTTCAAATGTACACACTTACACACACACATATATATACACACACATACATATATATATAATTTATATTATATATTTATAATTATGTAGGCTCAATATCATGTAACTATATAATAAATTATATATAAATTACATATATAAAAGCACACACATATATATTAAGTATCAGTTCAGTTCAGTTGACCCCATATAAATAAATGTATGCATATATATATACACACACATCTATATGGAAAACCATCTTTGCATAATTCTTCACTTTCTTAAAATACCTTCCATTTAATGGTCTTTGTCTCTAAAAATTATGAAATATTAGTGACACTGCAGGAAATAGTTCTTCGAACGTTTTTTTGACTCTTTGGCCCAGAAGCTCAGAGCAGCTTCCATTAAAGGTAAAGAAAGTGTCACTGTGATGGACCTGTCACACCTTCTGGGTGAAAAGCTGAGACCCTTCCCACCCGGTTGAGTGACTTTTCTCTCCTTGCTGCAAAGACCTCAGACCTGGGGACTGCTTCTGTTTCTCGGTTGCCGTTGAGATGTTGCTCATATCAAGACCTTACAGGTTTAGGGTAGGAAGAAAGGGTCTTCACAGAAGCATATCAGTAGACCCTCCATCAATATTTTCTTGGGTAGATGTGGCTGGGGCTGTAATCCCATAGCTATTATCCCATAGCTTTCTGTTGCTGCTGAAAGGAGAATTTGAAATCCCACGTCTAGTGGGATTCTAGCACATCAACTGAACATCTTAAAAAGGCTAAAGCTACAGGAGATTCATGGACCTGTACAGGGATAAACTGATATAAACCTTCTTCAGCACACATGCACACCTTGACACCAGTTGTTTTCTCTGTACATCTCCAGAGTAAGACATTGGGTGTCACACAAAGGAAGCCAATGTAGGCTGAAATCTGATGTTTCATCTTCTTCTTGGGAGAGGGGGAAATCTTAGGGGAATAATAAAAGACAAGGATGATAGGAAAAAGTGTAGGAAGGAAAGCTTTTGGTCGTGGACTAATGGGTAGTCGTTCCGTGCTCTTACTCAGCTGAATCTTCTGAATCAAACTTCTCTAGGTCGTTAACAATAGCTCTTCCTAAAGTTTTCTACCTGCTTTTCTTAGGTCTTCCTGATATATATCTTTTGCATTCTTTTCTGTGAGTCTCCCAGTGGGCTTCTCTAAGCCCAATTTATTGTCCCTCTTCTGAGGAGTTTCCTGAATTTCAAGAGAGGGGGCCACATCCGTCCGTAACACCGTTCTCAGAACTGCAGCCTTGAGAAGGGCAACACCTGAACACCTTGGCCATTACTTGCAGTAGACTCCACTGGCACAGCTGGTGTTTCTGTGCATAGAACTGTATTTTGACTTCCTAGACTATAGAAGGGGTGTTGAGTTTTCTGGGTGGGCAGAAGGGCAGCATATTTCGGAGTGATTAACTTTATGGATGCCATTGTCTTCGCCTGCTATATTTGGCTCTGCTGCAGCTGTGTTTGCCTTTTCACAATTGTCACCAGGAGGCCTCCAGCTGCAATTATTCCCTTCAGTGTGTGCTGGGAGCATCCTTCCTTATGACTCCTGTGGTCCTCCCTGCCATCTTGCCTCAGCGTCAGGAGTCACAGGCGGCACACGAGTTCCTTAGGGAAAACCTGATGGCCAGTTAACACAACTGGCAACTTCATCTCAAGACAGTAACAGCTAAGTCATCTTCATTTTAGATTCTGGTGAGACCTGTCAGGGTGCTGCTTTCTCTTCACAAAAAGCCCATATTTTCCTCTCTTTTTTTCCTCCTCCTTCTCTATTGCTCTTCAATGGCAAAGGGTCGATGCCAGCATCTACTGATGGACGGTATTTCTTCCTTGTCTGTATTACTAGAGCAGTTCGGAACAGGTTTTATTTTGGTTTTGAGTATAATTGCTTTATAGTGTTGTATTTTCTGCTGTACAACAAGGCGAATCAGCTGTGTGTATACATATATCCCCTCCCTCTTGGACATCCCTCCCACCCCACATCCCTCACCCCACCCGTCTAGGCCGTCACAGCACCGAGCTGAGCTCCACGAGCTGTGCAGCAGCTTCCCACGAGCTCTCCATTTTACACATGGTAGTCTGTAATGTCAATCCCGATATCCTGATTCGTCCCACCCCTCTGTCTCCCTTTGTCTATTCTCTGTCTGCTTCTCTATTCCTGCCCTGAAAATAGATTCATCTGTCCCTTTTTTTTTTTTTTTTTAGATTCCACATATATGCATTAGTAATATACATGGAATATAGCAACCCTAGAGTGATGTGTTTCTCTTTCTGACTTGCTTCAGTCTGTATGGTAGACTCTAGGTCCATGCATGTCTCTGCAAATGACCCAGTTTTGTTCCTTTTTATGGCTGAGTAATATTCCATCGTGTG
The DNA here is from genome assembly GCA_935064755.1 of Tragelaphus eurycerus. NCBI lineage: Eukaryota > Metazoa > Chordata > Mammalia > Artiodactyla > Bovidae > Tragelaphus > Tragelaphus eurycerus. The sequence goes on along the minus strand of CAKXYN010000179.1, from coordinate 1,508,105 downwards.
TGTATACACACACACACACACACACACACATATCACCTAGTTACCCATTCATCTGACAATGGACAGAGTCAGGACAGAGCAGATTTTTACTTCTGGTATTTTCAGGCCCCTCACAAAGCCACCTCATTGCAGAGGAGACTTAGAGCATTTTTTTTCCTGTTAGTTGAGCCCCTCCCACAGAATTTTCTTTTCTCTCAAGAAGATTTTAGTAAAGGTTGGTCTTCACATAGAAACCATGTAACTTTAGTTGTCTGTGCGTGGGTCTTAATCTTGAGTTAGAATTTCCTCTTGGATCGTTTCTGCTTGTTGGGGACACTTGCCCTGCATCAGGAGCTGCTGTGTGTAGCAGAATGGCACCACCAGAGATATGGCTGCAGGATCTCTCCACCAATGGCTGGAAGGTCATCCTTGAAGGATGAGCATCTTTTCCTAAACAAGAGTCTCCTGCCTTCTCCCGGCCTGTCTCCTGATTTGTCCCACACCCCCCTCTAGTTTTAGGTGACTTGTCAAAATTCCTCATAAGGAGACTCAGGTAGACTTCCTTACATGTGCCCCAGGATTGTTTGAAGCTCATATCCAGAGAGGGATGACAACCTAAATATTTTACAGCTTCGTGTTAATTAAGACCGACCAAAGTTCACCTGCCTTTCCTGGGAGAAGCAAACACAAGGAAACTTTATTACAACTGACCAGTTAATGTCTTCTCCCTCAGAGTATTCATGCTCTAACATCTTGGCTGCTGCTGCTGCTGCTGCTAAGTCGCTTCAGTCGTGTCCGACTCTGTGCGACCCCATAGACGAAGCCCACCAGGCTCCCCCGTCCCTGGGATTCTCCAGGCAAGATACTGGAGTGGGTTGCCATTTCCTTCTCCAATGAATGAAAGTGAAAAAGAAAGTGAGCCGCTCAGTCGTGTCCGACTCTTAGCGACCCCATGGACTGCAGCCCACCAGGCTCCTCCGTCCATGGGACTCTCCAGGCAAAAGTACTGGGGTGGGGTGCCATTGCCTTCCCCGAACATCTTGGCTAAAGACCCATAAAGCAATATTGCTCCCATATAAACTTTCAGACAGGACCACATTAAGAAGACTGATTTTGGGTTTTTTTTTCTCTCTCTGCTCGATGATTGAGAAATAAAATACAGATCGTGTTCCAGCTGTGTATTTGTGATCAGACCTTGCATTCTGGAATCGGGTGAAGCAAAAAGCAATATCTCCCTCCCGTATCCCCATAGGTTTATTTGGAAAAGCCAATCTGTACACCAGCTGGAATAGATCTTTATTTTCTTATGGGAGGAGCCTCAGCTGCTCATCTCACCTGATGGGACTCCTAACCCCAGCAGAAACCCAACCATGATGTGAACGTGGAGATGAGTATTGCAGGCCCCCATTGCCTGCTGGCCTCATGAGGGGCTCAGGCCACAAAATGCCAAGAGTCTCTGAAGGAGGAAAGGACTTGGAGTGATTTTTTAGGAGTTGGCATAGTGGGTGGAGGTGGGCAACTAGCCACACAGTTCATCCTGCTTTTCTGCTCTGATTACACAAGCCCTTACTTCTCCTGACACAGTGGATAGGGTCCTTGAAGTCCTAAAAAGCCAGAGTTGCTACAACCGGTTGAAGGTTATAGGTCAGTTGTTCCTATGGTTATAGGTCAGTTGATGGATTATGATCAGATTCAGCTGGGAAGCCTGGCGCCTCCTCTGAGTCCATTGACTGAGGAATGTCCTCCATGGTGGGTCAGGGGCCACGTGGCACCCACTCTGGTCAAGGGAGTGACGTTGCCGGTGAGACACCCCCAGGTCATGAACGTAACCTCCCAAACCAAAAATCCATTGCCTCCCATCGCAGACCACTTTGCATAAGGGTGAACTCAGGCACTATCAGAGATGACAGTTGATTCTGAGATCCTTGGGGGAGGAACATGGGGTCTGTGGGTGAAAGCTGGCAGAAGCTTTTGAAAAGGGGCTGCCTTACAGATTCTACAACTGTTTCTTTACAAATTGATGAGTTCTTTGCAATTGGAACGTTTTATCTTCTCAGCATTGAAGACATCTAATTCACTTTGTAGGCAGCCTTTCAGTTGGGCCAAGACTTAGTGTCCAGCTGTCATAAAAAGTGACCAAAATTGTACTTTTTAAAATTTATTTTTATTTGGAGGACAATTGCTTTACAATATTGTGTTAGTTTCTGCCATACATCAGCATGAATCAGCCATAGGTGTACATATGTCCCCTCCCTCCCACCTCCCACCCCATCCCACCCCTCTAGATTGTCACAGAGCAAACAGATTTGAGCTCCCCGTGTCATACAGCAAATTCCCACGGGCTATCTGTTTTACGTATGGTAATGTACATGTATACATTACATGTACTATATGTAGATTCCATACATATACATTAATATAGGATATTTTTCTCTTTCTGACTTAACTTCACTCTGTATAAGTCTCTGGGTTCATCCACCTCATTAGAACTGACTCAGATGCATTCCTCTGTATGGGCTGAGTAATATTCTGTTGTATATAAGTACCACAACTTAATTATCCATTTATCTACCAGTGGACATCTAGGTTGCTTCCATGTCCTAGGTGTTATAAAATAGTGCTGCCATGAACATTGGGGTACATGTGTCTTTTCTGTGTGTCTTTTTTGATTATGGTTTCTCAAGTGTTTATGCCCAGTAGTGACATTGCTGGGTCATATGGTAGTTTTCAAAATTGGACTCTTGTCAGCCTCAGGAGCCATGGAATGGCCTTGATCTGGCCTCTATGTCTTTTTCAGATCTACTCAGACCGTGATACTTTGATCCAAATTGATTTTGTATTTTCTGTTCAATAAAATAACAATGTCTTCCCAGCAGCCAAAGAAAATGTTTTCTGGCATCAACAGAACTATAATTCTTTGACAACGCAATACTTCTTTTTAGTATGTTTCTCATAATATGACTCCTGATGTCTTAAAGAGTGTTGCCTTCTTGTGGATGTGCTTTCTGAAATATTTTGTGACATTCGCTGTTCTTGATTTAGGATGTACTAACATCCCAGCCATGAAGCTAGGACTTGTATAAACTATCAGTAATCTTCAGAAAACGTTGGCAACGTAAGTTGTATTGTTCTTGTTTTGCAGGTGAGGAAAGGAAGGTTCTAGAAAATGAAGGCACGTATCAGGTTGAATTTCAGACACATTGGAGAATTGGCTGCTGAGTATGTGGATCCTGAGTATGAAATAGTTTCTTAGCTGTGACCTAATAAAGATTGAAGACAAAAGGAGAAGGAGGTGACAGGATGAGATAGTTAGATAGCATCACCAACTCAATGGGCATGAATTTGGGCAAACTCTGGGAGATAGTGAGGGACAGAGAATGCTGGGATGCTGCAGTCCACGAGGCTGCAAAGGGTCAGATGTGACTTAGTGACTGAACAACAAAAATAATTATAACCCACTTTTTTGATACTCTTTCACATAAATTGCTTGCTCTTGATTTTGTTTCATCTTCTGAGCCCAGAAGGCAAGTATTAGAAGAAAGGGTCACCATAGCAAAACTGAGATCCCTTAATGCCAGAGCCATGGTCTTTCTTCGGGGAAGGCAATGGCACCCCACCCCAGTACTTTTGCCTGGAGAATCCCATGGATGGAGAATCTTAGTCCATGGGGTCGCTGAGAGTTGGACATGACTGAGCGACTTCACTTTCACTTTTCACTTTCATACATTGGAGAAGGAAATGGCAACCCACTCCAGTGTTCTTGCCTGGAGAATCCCAGGGACAGGGGAGCCTGGTGAGCTTCCGTCTATGGGGTCGCACAGAGTCGGAGACTACTGAAGCGACTTAGCAGCAGCAGCATAGTCTTTCTTAAAGCTGAGATAAGGAAGCAGTTGACATTGAATGGTAAGTGTTAGGCATGCAGTCCTGTTGGACTCTTTGCAACTCCATGGACCATAGCCCTCTAGGCTCCTCTGTCTGTGAAATTCTTCAGGCAAGAATACTGGAGTGGGTAGCCACTCCCTTCCTAAAGGGATCTTCCTGACCCAGGGATCAAACCCAGGTCTCCTGCATCGCAGGCAGATTTTTTACTGTCTGAGCCACCAGGGAGCCAACATAGCTCCTTATTCTTCATTGAAGAAACTGTGTCTTCCAGGAAGAGATTTGTGTGGAGGATTTCATTAGACACCTGGCATCCCACACCCATTTAATTTCTTCTTCCTGATTTTTGTGCCTGATTTAGAGGAATACCTGGCCTTTCTCAGGGTGCTTCCAGCCCATAGCATGTCGTCTTATGAATTAGAAAAAGACTCCTGCATGGCATTCAGTCCCTGATGTCCCCGTCAAGTGGTTACTTGCCACTGTGTCCTTTCTGTAGTTAACTTGCGGTTTTACCCCCTCTTCATAAATGGGCCAGGGAAGTCTGCTATAGAATAAGTGTCTCTGTACAAGGTAACACATGGGTTTTAGATGATTGACAGCCGTGACCAACTTAGGCATGGTCCCTGGTCCCTTTCAAATATCAGTACTCTTTTGACCTTTTCATAGCATTTTGCTCAAGTGTGTAAACATTGGAGGGCTTCCTTGGTGGCTCAGCAGTAAAGAGCCCGCCTGCTATGCAGGAGACACAGGTTCGATCCCTGGATCAGGAAAATCTCCTGGAGAATGAAATGGCAACCTACTCCAGTGTTGTTGGCTAGGAAATCTGATGGATAGAGGAGCCTGGTGGTCTCCAGTCCACGGGGTCGCAAAGAGTCAGACATGTCTTAGCAACTAAACAACGATAAACATTTGATGGGACTCTGGGTTTTCAGCACATCAGAGATTTGTGTTTCCTCTGTAGATACCCAGAGTAGAAGAACCCGTAACAGGAAAGTTAAGAGTAGAACTCAGGCCTGGGTCTATCTAACCCACACATCATTTCGTACCAGATATCAGCTTGTCGCAATGCCTCTATTCTTGGCAGGAGGTGCGTTGTAACCTCATAGGATGTGATTGGAGTGGAGTTTTCATGCCCTGTGTGGTTATTGTATTCTTGCTACTGATGCAAACATTATCTATAATTACATTTTCAAGTGACTGAAAATTGCAGGCTTTGTTGAACAAAAATACAGCCAAAGAATGGAATGTATATCCACTCCACCCTCATTATAAGGCTTTCAGAAATCAGACTATAAGGCCCAATACTGTGGCTCTCAAACGACATGATACCAGCTCCATTCTCTGATGTTTGAACACTTTGTCAAAGTGCTGGGTTCCCAACGATGATCATAAAATTGGAGGAAAATGTTATTACTCTTTTAGCGCTCTGCCAGCTCCGTTGTCAACTCTGTCACAGTGGCAGAATCCACTCACAAATCCTCTGTTTCCAGGATGTCCTATCCAGAAGCCATGGTTTGATTTAGATCCAAGGAATGGTGGGCCACTTTGAGGGAGTTGGTTGAGATAAAGACACTGTTGCTTTCCTGGGGTAGATACTGTTACATCCTTATGACACATTGTCTTCAGGCTGCCTCTCTTCCCACCTAGGGTGCAATTTAAAAAATAAAATTGCCTCCATGGGGACTTACTGCAAGTTAGACCTTTGCCTTGGTCTTAGAACCTGGCCATGGGACAAGAAAAATATCCTGGCCAACCTCATTCTCCTAGACTCAAGATACCCCCACCCCCCCCCCCCCCCCCCCCCCCCCAAATCTATTTTCACTGAGAAATTAAACCACATGGAATTTTTTAAAAAAGAGAATCTGACATGTGAGACCATAGTACTTTGCTTATTGTTGAATCAGCGTCTGAAATTTCAGGGAACCCATGAAATAGAAAGTATTCTTTGGTTTTGGATGGAAGGCACACAGGAGTAAGAAATTATAGTGATGTTGTTATTGTTAATTTGTTTCTAGGATATTAAACTTGTCACTGACATGATGGTTCACAAAACCACAATTCACTGTCTCAGCCCTAGTAGAATTCAGACTCTTTGCAAAACTGAAAAAAAAAAAAAATCATTGGGGTGCTTTAATTCAGAAAAGGAGCTGAGCAGACACTTGAATCAGGCTTCCCAGGAAACCCACAGACCTTTCCTGATTCAGTCGAGTTCTGCCCTGACAGGTAGGACCCCAGTGTCATCAAAGAGGCATTTTTCAGGTCATAATTAAAGTGTGGGCAGTTGGAATCCACTTGGTTCTGGTGTATACCTGGTGAACTGGATGCACGTGTGTGTGTGTGTGTGTGTGTGTGTGTGTCAAGTAAAGATTCTAGAAGGTGAAAAAACACGTGTCTGTCATAGTGTATTGTAACACACACATATTGTGTTACCTTTTCTGACATAAATTATAAACTCAAATATGTGTACAGTTGGGATATGGATAGACCACTTTATACTGTAATATGAAAGTTACCATATTTTTAACATTCATAGAGATGAAATGAGATAATTTGGGAGTCAAAGTAAAATGCTTTCTATGTGTAATACAACGAATCAACAAGATTGTGTATGACTTTTTTTTTTTCATTTTAAAATATCTAAAGGAGTTGTTGCGGCTGTTGACACTTTTGTGGCAGCAAAAATCCTGAGACCTGGCCATTCTCTATACTATGCTATGCTATGCTAAGTCGCTTTAGTTGTGTCCGACTCTGTGCAACCCCAGAGACGGCAGCCCACCAGGCCCCCCATCCCTGGGATTCTCCAGGCAAGAACACTGGAGTGGGTGGCCATTTCCTTTTCCAATGTATGAAAGTGAAAAGTGAAAGTGAAGTCGCTCAGTCGTGTCCGACTCTTAGCGACCCCATGGACTGCAGCCTACGCTCAGTCGTGTCCAACTCTTAGCGACCCCATGGACTGCAGCCTACCAGGCTCCTCTGTCCATGGGATTTTCCAAGCAAGAGTACTGGCATGGGGTGCCATTGCCTTCTCCGGCCATTCTCTGTAATATAATATAATTGCCAGATTGTGAGGTGTAAGTGAGGGCAACTCAATTTGTGTATTTCATCAATTCCCTTTGTGAATTACACTCTCGCACATTCAGCATGCTTTTTTTGACAGGTTATGTGTTTATGTCTCTAAGTGCCTGGGCTGCCGATAGCTTGGGTTCTTAACCAATCAGCAAAACTTACTTTAAGAAATTTAATTAGCCTAGAACCAAAGTAAATTAGCTTTTAAAGTTATCTAATTCTCGGGGTTTCTTGTTTGCTGCCGCAATAGCAAATTGATTCCACTGTGGCGTAGTCACTCAAGCGCGAGTCAGAAGGTACGTGGCCGTTGCACAGTTTGTGCTGCACACTGAGTGGTTAAAATTAAGTTGGACAGCTGAGGAGTTGAGGATTTGTGAGTCACCACTGACCTATTCATTGGCTGACTCAATCAGTTCTAAACATTTTCTCAGCTGAAATCTGCGTGTGTTTCTTTAGCTCTAAAATTCCTGCCCGTGAACAAGAGTTGCAGCCTGTGTTAAGTGTCAGCGTTTAATGTATTGGCTGGTTGCTGCTCATTCTAGGTGTTACAGAATTTTATGGAGTGTTAACAGTAGTTCATATTTTAAGTTAAACACTTGGTTACTCTGAGGTTTTGTCTATTAGTTTCTTTCTTTTTCGAGGAAATGCAGGTTTAAGATGAAGAAGGCTCTGCACTGTTTGTTTTGGTTTCTGCCAAGATTAGTAAAGGATTTTCTTGTTGGAAAATAAAAATATAACTGTTTGTCTTTCTAAAGACCTTCGTTCATCATCCTGTGGATCAGGTGAGGGGAATATGATATTGCCTCAATTTTTTTGCTATACATACATCCTTCCTGGAGTTCTTAAAAATATTGTTACTAAGGACATTAAGTGGAGGAAACGTGGTCTCTTGGTGGTGGTATGCATGTATGTTTATGGTCTTGGCCACTTGGACTGTAGAAGCCAGGCAGCTTGAGAGATAGGGGGAAACATTCACTGAAACATGTAATATTGCAGTTCTTTCCCATTAAAAAAAAAAGCTACAAGAGTAATAGTGCTCTACCCACTCTATTAGGTCCAGTTGGATCAGGTGTGATCCACAGAATTAATTGTGCAAGCAAAGAAATCTGGATTTTTATCCTGTGCAACTTTTTGCACCTTTAGCTTCCTGTAGACAGACTCTTGAATTTATGCTTGATCTAGAATCTGGAGACCAAGCAGGCATGTAGTGTGAAAATAAGCCAGTGACCTAGCAGCCACTTACCAGTAGCTCAAGATAGGATCTCCAGTTGGGACTCAAGACACAATGAGTAGGTGCCCTGCTTTCTGGAGATTCTGCCAGTTTGCACCTATCATACTGGCATCATCATCAATAGCATCTGCCTTTCACTCTAAAAAGTGCCCCATATTTGATGATAAATTATGTGGTCCCCTTCTCATGTTTGGTCCTGTCTCACAGTCTTTCTTAAATATAAACATGTTGCCAGCTTTTAAATATCTATACATAGGACTAACCCAAGAAGTGAAGTGAAGTGAAGTTGCTCAGTCGTGTCCGACTCTGCGATCCCATAGACTGTAGCCTACCAGATCCTCTGTCCGTGGGATTTTCCAGGCAAGAGTACTGGAGTGGGTTGCTATTTCCTTCTCCAGAGGATCTCCCTGGCCCAGGGATTGAACCCGGGTCTCCTGCATTGTAGGCAGATGCTTTACCATCTGAGCCACCAGGGAAGCCCTGGACTAACCCAAATCTTTCCACAAAAAGGGCTATCCATGCTTTGAAACATTCAGAAAAAAGCAACTTCCAGCTTTATTTTCTCTGACCTATTCCCTTGCTTAAATCCTTAGAAAAGTTCTTCAGAATGGAACAGATGTTTGCTCACTGTTTCTAATGCATTCGTACGGGCACTTTGGGGTGGACTAGCTCATTAGATTGTTTCTTTCTGACTGAAACCTCTTGTTCTGAAAATTCTCCTCCACAACTTTGTCTGATCACCATTCCCCCAGCACGTGGATTCGGCGTTTGAGGACGTGGACACCATATTTGCAGGGCTGCCTTTCCATTCAGCTCTGTTAGATTCATGAAATAACCGCCACATTCTGGAAAGCTGAACTTGGTGGCTCCATTAGTTCTGTTAAAGTTCAGCTGGCGTGTGAGCAGAGCCAGAGAGTGACCTGATGGTGCAGCCTTTCTTTGTTCTCATGCTCTCCCTGGTGAGATGGGAACAGGAGAGCCCAGTGAAGGTATGATGACCCAGGGTGTCCACTGTTGTTTTTGAGTTTCAGTCTCTGGGGTGTGTTTTTGCCCTCACCCATGCTAATTCGTCTTTCTCCTTCCATGCTGGAACTTCAGAGGATTTGTGCAATCTGTGTGTTTAAAATCGATTTCCTGATTTTTTTTTTTTTTTTTACATTTATACCCAGCTGTTTGTTATTCGGTGCAGCCATCAGCATCTGCGTCTCAGTGGACCATGTAATGTGCAGCTATAGCCAGATGTAACACTTCTGCTCTCTAAATGCTTCCGTTAGAAGCTTAGCTGCTGCTGCTGCTGCTAAGTCGCTTCAGTTGTGTCCGACTTGTGTGACCCCATAGACAGCAGACCACCAGGCTCCCCCCGTCCCTGGGATTCTCCAGGCAAGAACACTGGAGTGGGTTGCCATTGCCCTCTCCAATGCATGAAAGTGAAAAGTGAAAGTAAAGTCGGTCAGTCATGTCCGACTCTTTGCAACCCCAGGGACTGCAGCCTACCAGGCTCCTCTGTCCATGGGATTTTCCAGGCAAGAGTACTGGAGTGGGGTGCCATTGCCTTCTCCGTAGAAGCTTAGAGAGGCAGGCTTACAACTGCTGATAACCAGGTTGCTGGCATTAATTTACCCTCTGGAGCTACACAAATTCTGCCTGGCAATTTTATTCCACGGCCAGCAAGCTGAGCAGTGTTTGCGATCTCCATCCCCAGTAGCAGTGTTGACACTGTATATATCAAGTACATCCACACTGATATGAAAGGTGCTTGTTTGGCTAATTCAGATGGCAGGAAGCTAGCTGTCTGATCTGCATGCATAACACTCTGCAAGCAAGGTTGTACTCAAGAAACATTGGCCAGGATTCATAGCTAACCTTGGCCCAGATTAAAATAAGTTTGTAAACTAGTCTCTTGGAGAGAACATTTCTTAGGAAAAACAACTTTAGGATCATTTCTCTGCCTTGTATAGTCAAACCTTGTTTCTGATTTGCACTTATTATTCAAATCTGTGTCTCCTTTTGTATTTGTATGATGTATCTTTGTTTAGAGGCTATAGCTTCTACCAAATTTAATTACTTCCCTTGGAGGCTTTAAATTGAGGGCAGCGTCTATTAATTGTTAATTACATTCCCTTGCCATTTACACAGCAAAAGTGCAGTTTCTAATTGAGGGTCTGTTCTGTACAATGACAAGCGACTTCTTCCGTCTCAATATTTACCTTTCTGTGGGGTCTGATTTTTATTTCTCTAATCTTATCTTTTATTAAACATAAAAGTAGACATTCCAGTGATATATGGGCCATTCCTGTGATCCAGTGTTGTTATACATCTCAGAGAGATACGTGGGAATCATATTTGGCTCTGTGTTGCCATCTGGTGGTGTCTTGATCTTTCATAGCCTCCTTAGACCAGTGTCTGATGAGAAGATGGTACCCAGGGTCTGTTCCCTTCTTAATTTTACCGCACAGCCTCTCTGGGGGTTTGACATTAGCCTTCCTCCCCACTGGTGGCTGAGGGAAGCGTCACTGCGGCTCTGTGTTTTTGGGTCATTAAGTATGCATTGTGTGTCTTCTAGATATTTGGCATCTTGCATTATTCAGTCTTTGATTCTCAGTTTGTCGTTTTCAGACTTCCTTTTCTAGAAAGCTTATATCCTCAGCTAACCCGTCTGGCCTGAGAGGAGGGAGGGGAAGATACGTCTCAACATTCGATCTGGGTTTCTGTCTGGATGTCTTTTGGAGATTGTTATTTCTGCCCTAGTGGCTGTGCTTTGAGTCAAGTCCAGCCTGTCTGCTCAGTGATGGCTACTTCCTGAGAACCTTGAGTTGGCTGCAGTTCCTTTTCAGCAGTTTATTAAGAGCGTTATCAATCTCAGGAAGGGTTTGGTAATTTACTGAAAACAAAAGCGTTGTTTGTTCATTTATTTATTAGACTTGATGATTCACAAGCTCAAGTAACTTCCCCGCCCAGCTTGGACTGTTTCATTTCTTACTGACATCTCCATCTCCTCTCTGAAGTGGATCTGCTGTAATACTTGGCTTTCGTGTGATGATGTGCTTCTGTTCCATAGCCCCAAAACTTTAAATTAAAAAAAAAAAAATCAGAAAGGTAGAGAGCAAGAAAGAATCAAGCTACAGGTTGAATTAATGAGCAGGGCAAAGTGGAAAGCATTAAATCCTTTGTTATCCAGGAGGGTAGGTTTATAGCAAAACCAAAGTGATGGTAGCCTGTGGTTTTTAGTGGAGTTTGTAAAAATAGAGGGAAAAAAAAAAACTGCTTGACAGTGCCTAGACCTCCAGGTAGATAGTCATGCTGCAGTAGAAATCTGCCCTCTCTAATAGTAAGAGATGCTGAAGGCAAGCATGCACAATACTGTGTATCCTCAGCTGCTGGGATGGCTGCTTCTGGAAGGACCAAGGCACATCAGCAAGGAGAAACCTGGGTCGGGTTAGGGGGCGGGCGGGGATCGACCCATTCCAGCCTCACTCGAGAAATGACTTCCCTCGACCCCACCTGCATCCTGGCGGCTCTTTGTGAAGTCTTCTTGGAACTGGCCTTTGATCTTACCGGTGGGGGGGTGGGGGAATGCTTCTCTTATAAAGAATGCATCTAGGGTGGTTTGCACGGCACTGTGCCACCAGGCTGTGCTGGTGGAGGTATGTGGTGTGTGAAATTGAATGGTCTTTCAGACTGTGGGGCTTATTAAGTTATTGATACAGGATAGTTGTCAACTTAAGCAAAGTGTGGAGATAATCCTATTAGAAAGTGATTACTCTTCTACTGCAAATTCATTAAATAAGATATGATGCTGGGACAGTAGGAATTCTGACAGAATTTCTGGGATCAATTTAGTATTATGCATTAAGCAGTCATCAAAGTGGATTCTGAAGTGACAGAATGTCCATGGCCGCACTGGGGATCTCATATATATTACGCTCGTCCATATAGAGATCATACGTAAATTACAGGTAGAGGTGGGGTTCAATGCTCTTTCTTAAGGGTTATGTTTTTTTAATTGTATTGAAGTAGAGTTAATTTACAATGTGTTAATTTCTACTGTAGAGCCAAGTGATTTAGTCGTACATATATATATAACATATACATATTTTTCCATATTCTTTTCCATTATGGTTTATCACAGTATACTGAATATAGTTACCCTGTGCTGTACAGTAGGATCTTGTTTATCCATCATCTGCTAATCCCAGCCTCCTGAGGATTATGGCTTCAAAACGTGCTATATACCTTTTGTATAAATGTCACATGTCAAACTCACTTAACATTTGGAACCCCAGCTATGGGCTTAAAATCAGACAGTTAGTATAAATTAAATGGGTTGGGTTCATTTTTATTAAAATATTTCTGGCAGCGATGAAACTCATTAAATTTGATTTTGGAATTAAAAATGGAAAGCTTTACAGAATCATGGAAATGGAGGAGAGGGGCTTTCTGTAAGGGCTTCCCTGGTGCCTCAGTGGTAAAGAACCCACCTGCTGATGCAGGAGATGTAAGAGATGTGGGCTCTATCCTTGGGTCAGGAAGAAGTGACCTGGAGAAGCACATGGCAACCCACTCCAGTATTCTTGCCTGGAGAATCCCATGGACAGAGAAGCCTGTCTGGGCTACAGTCCACAGGTCACAAAGAGTCGGACGTGGTTAGCGACTGAACAAGCACTTCATGTGGGAAGCCAGCTGCCTTGCCTTCTCGTTCCATCCCCACCCCGCACTGCTCCCTGCGCTGAGCACCCTGTGCTCCCATCACATTCTGTACCTGTGAGCCAAGAGCAGCATCTGAGTTGCATCTCTTACATTAGACTACAGTACCCTGAAATCAGAAACCAAGACTCAGTGAGCTGATGACCACAGCACCTGGCATTCCTTCCAGCCCAGAGGAGGTGAGGGTGTGTCACATGGCACGGAAAAGGAAGAACACTCAAGAACTGACATTGCTGGGGTGGAAGTGAGCTGAGCAAATTGTCTTGGAATTCCCGCCTAGGCTGGGGCTGTGGGGCACACAGACAAAGAGCACGTCATCGGAGCTGACAGCACTTTCTGAAACCCTTGAGTCCAGACTCTGAGTGCCTGAAACCTGGACCTCAAATCTTTGGCTGTGGACTTAGTTATTTACCCCTGGAGATGCCACTTTGCTATATTGGTCCACGTGCACGTTTGGTTTCCCTGTGTAAGCGTTAGGAGCTTCTAAATAAATGCACATTATTGGAGGAAAATAATTGGAGAGTCACAAGTTTGTTTTTAAAGCTTTATTGAAAGCCACTCAGTGGAAGATCAGTGTTTAGTGTGTGTAATAACTGTGGTCATTGAAGTAGGAACTTGCATATCAGTTTTTTGGGCTAGTTTCATTATAGGCTAAAGGATAATTATATATCTCGTATATTTTACACTTTTATGCCAGTGCTACTGGGGGTGAGCATGGGCCCAAGCAATGCAAATATGTAGATAGAGATTTTTTAACATCCACTATAACTTCAGAACATAGTGTGCATGGCGGGGAGGTGCGCTGGGGTGGAGAAGACAGCAGTGTTATCTTTTCTGTTCTTTTGTCACGCCGATGTTACCATGTCATCTCTACAGAAAGGATCTCAAAGACACTCTAGGGATTGAAAAGAATAAAATGTGTTGATGGTGTGTATCTGGGCTACTAGAAACTGACTTTTAATGGAAGATTTCCCATTTTCCAGGAGTTCAGTGTCTCTTTGTTACTGTTCCGTTGTCGTGTCCGACTTTGCGACCCCAGGGACTGCAGCACGCCAGGCTCCCCTGTCCCTCGCCATCTCCCAGAGTTTGCCTAAGTTCATGTCCATTGAATTGGTGATGCCATCCAACCATCTCCTTCTCTGCCATCCCCTTCTCCTGCCTTCAGTCTTTCCCAGCAGCAGGGTCTTTTTCAAGGAGTTGGCTGTTCTCATCAGGTGGCAACAGTATTGGAACTTTAGCTTTAGCATCAATCCTTCTGATGAGTATTCAGGGTTGATTTCCTTTAGATTCAGTGTCTCTTAGGAAACTATAAACTTTGAAAAAAAATTAAAAGTATCGTTTCCATGTCATAGGCAGGGGGACCAGGTATTCTGATGGAAACAGGGATGGGAGAAGTGAAAGAAATCCCATGCCAGTGCAGACCAGGTGGCATTCCTATACTTAACCACAGCTTCACGGTGTTCTCTGTGAGAACTGGCTCCAACCGCAAGGAGATAATTCAAAACAAGCATGTACAAGACTCAGACATCATGTTTTAGAGAAGAAATAAAATAGGTTCTCTGTTATATAAACACACCGACTGATGGTTAGTGCCTGATAAGATCTTAATCTGCTATAATGACATTTTCACATCTGATAAATGGCATCATATAATCAAAGTAACAATCGTTTATAGAAACTTTAAAGGTATAATTTGTATGGAATTTTAATTATGGAGCTGTAGAGCTCTGAGCCACTAGGAAAACCTATTTTATGCTGTATTTCCTATGTGGTAACTTGTTGTGTTGCCCCTTTTTATTATTCTAGTCCTGTTGGTCTCTCCCTCTTCCCTATACCATGACTTTAGTAATTATTTCTTGGCTTAACAGATACTTATTAAATGCCTGCGTATGTGCCAGTGACTCTTCTAGGTGCACCGTTGACGTTGTAGCCCCATTTATAGAACAGATACTTTTTTACTTGCCTTCTGCCCTGTTGATTCCCTTCTTCCAGCCATTCCACCTTCTACCTTGTAGACTTTTCCATGATGCAGCTGTGTTGTGCCTGCTGTTTACCTCTGTCTCTGTGGTAGGTTGTTTTCCTTGCTCTTTTCCAGCCTCCTGCCCCTAGCAGTGTCTTAGTTCATGGCTGCTATAACAAATTACCACAGATGGGGTGCTTAAACAGCAGATATTTATTTCTCACAGTTCTGAACGTTGGAAAATCCAGATGAAGGCACTGGCAGTTTTGATTCTTGATGAGGGCTCTCTTGGTTTGCACACAATTGCCTTTTTTGGCAGAAGTTCTGCAGTCTCTGCTTCTTCTTATAAGGGCACTAATCCTATCATGAGGGCCCATCTTCTAACCTCATCTAAACCTAATTAGCTCCCTAAAGCTCCACCTCCAAATACTTTGGGTGTTGGGGTTTCAGCATATGAATTTTGGAGGGATATAAACATTCTGTCTATGACAGATAGTGATACCACCAAGTCATAGAAGCAGATCTGAAAAGAGAAATGGAACAACCAGTCTACCCTGCCGAGTGGGATAGAGTTCAGAAGGTGACAGTGTAACACCAAGGCTGTTAGCTGTGAAGGGTAGTTCACTATTAGCACACATTCTTTGGGATTTCCCTTTCAAACTTGGAGCCTGAGCACTCAGAAAGACATACCAGAGAAAGTTCCCAAACCCTCTCATTTCGTGAGGCTGAGAAAGTGAACGTTGTGAGTATCGTTAGTACTGAGATTGTAAGGCTTCATATTAAAAATACTCCTCATATTTCTTAGTTCTCTCTACATGTGTTTAATTTCTGCTCAGTCAGGTTACAGGAACTTTTGTCATCCGGTTTTACAGACCATTTTCTTGAGAAAATTGCCTTTTGTAAAGAGATCTCTCTGGGCCTTTTCTGTGATATTTCCCCAGCAGGATCTCTGTAACCCTTCTGCCAGGAATCCCTTTGGACTTGAATGCATCCTGGAGATGTTACAGTATGTAAGTGGGTATTTTTGGGTGTTCACAGCCCTATTACTATATATAAAAAGAATTCTGCCAGGGTTATTTGGATTTTCAGATATTTGGTGCATACCCAGCTCTACTTTTCTGAGATTAGTTCCATTATTCTCTATGTGGTTTTCACTAAAATTATGATCTACTCCTTGGGGACACAGTTATGGACCCATAGTTAGCAGGACAGACTAAAACATTTGTGATGACCTATTTGTTGGAGAAGACTCTTAAGAGTCCCTTGGACTGCGGATCACAGTCCATTTTGAGGAGATCGCCCTGGGATTTCTTTGGAGGAATGATGCTAAAGCTGAAACTCCAGTATTTTGGCCACCTCTGCGAGAGTTGACTCATTGGAGAAGACTCTGATGCTGGGAGGGTTGAGGACAGGAGGAGAAGGGGACGACAGAGGATGAGATGGCTGGATGGCATCACTGACTCGTGGATGCGAGTCTGGTGAACTCCGGGAGCTGGTGATGGACAGGGAGGCCTGGCGTGCTGCGGTTCATGGGGTCGCAAGAGTCAGACACGACTGAGCGACTGATCTGATCTGATCTGATCTGATTTTCATCAGAAATATGATCAGAATCTCATTAAGAAAATGAAATGAAAAGGAAAGCTGAGGGCTTAGCATGGGGTTGATATTTCAGGAAATCACCAAGAGGTTGGATTTCTGTTGTTGGGAGGGAAGGAAATATTATATTTGTGACCTTTCCTTTCATATTTCTATTACTTTCCACAGTAGATACTATATTTAATTCAGAGCTGTTGAGAGCCTGGAAACATTGCAGTAGATTGAATGACTTTTAATTGGGAAATCGAAGGTCTGTGTTCTTTGGAAGCAAGGGTCATAGTCAAGGTGGAAATGAGGACACAGTTGGCAGGCGTCAAGGCCACCCCAGCGCACAAATGACCTGACAGTCCCTGGGGACTTCACAGAGCCACCCTGATGTTTCTCCTAACCATAGATTTTAACCTGGTTTTCCTTCTTTTTATCTGAGAAATTGTGATTGGCTGTCAACACCCCCATCCTGCATCCCCCAGCATCATTCTTGTTTGGTTGGTTGGTTTTGTTTTACTGAGATAGTCACCCTTCTAAAGTGTACAGTTCAGTGGTTTTTAATATATTCACAAAGTCGTGCAGCCATCGTCACTGTCTATTTTCATCACTTCCAGAAAGAAACCCCATGCCTCACCCGTGCTCGTCACCACCTAGCACTCCCCTCCCAGCCTGTGAGCCCCGGGCAGTCACTCTCTGTCTGTGGCTGTGCCTCTTCTGTACATGTGACATAAATGCATTCATGCAACATGTAAACTTCTGTGTCTTCTTCTTTCGCTCAGTGTAGTGTTTTCTGGGAAAGATTGAGGGCAGGAGGAGAAGGCCTCGGAAGAGGATGCGTTAGGCGGTTGGCATCACCAACTCACTGGACGTGAGTTTGAGCAAACTCTGGAAGATGGTGAAGGACAGGGGAGCCTGGTGTGCTGCAGTCCATGGGGTCACAGAGAGTCTGACATGATTTAAGTGACTGTACAACGTTTTCCAAGGGTCACCATATTATGGCCTTCATCAGTATTTCGTTCCTTTTATGGCTGGGTAGTATTCCATCATAGACTACAGTTTATTTGTTCATCAGTTGATGGACACTTAGATTGTTTTGACTGACATGAATAGGGCTGCGGTGAACATTCACATACAAGTGTTTGTGCGAACATATATTTTAGTCCTCTTGGACTAAAAGGAGTAGAATTGCTAGGTCATATGGTAATTCTGTGTTTAACTTTTTGAGAAACTGACAGCCTGTCTTCCAGAGTGAATGCACTGTTTTACCTTGCGCCTATTAGCATGTTAAGTTCTAATGTCTCTACACCCTTGTCAACTTTTGTTGTCGTCTCTCTTATTTATGTTTATTTTGTAGATGAGAAGTTTAGGGTATAGAAGGTAAGAGTCAAACCGTCAGAGGGTCATAGGTAGGATCAGGGATAGAATTTGTGTTTCCTGACCATAGTCACTATTTTCCTGTCACATTTTGTTTTAGGAAAACTAGATGTGGAAAAAAATCATTATTCTGGAATTGATCTATTTTTATATCCCCATCATAAGAAAAGAGTGTTTTGTTTCTTTGTTATCTGGTTGTGTATCTCCAACCTCAACCTTTTTTCTGAAATGGAACTTGAATAGCCAGCTGCTTCCTTGCCTGTCTCCAGTTGGGCGTGGACTTGGTATCTCAGACTTGTCCCAAACCAGACTCTTGTCCCCTCCCCCTTCCATTCCAGTCTCCCTGAGTGGTACCCAGCTGCTCAGGACGAAAACCTGAGATACTTCCGAGCTTGTCCTTCTCTCATCCTCCAGATCCAGCCCGGTCACTAAATCCTAACAGTTCATCCCATAGTCACTTCTGTTCAAGCTGCTTCATTATCACTCCCCTGACCAAGGCACTGTCATCTCTAGACCCCTCTTACCGGACTTCAAACCTTGCATATCCCCTGGGCACCCCACTTCCATGGCTTCTTTCCAAGCCTAAAAAGAAACGTAAAATCCTTGTACCATTCTAAAGCCCTGGACTGCCCCATGCCCCTCGGTTCCTGCTAGCCCTCCCAGTTTCTAACTCTTAGCTTTCCTCCGAAGATGCTCGGATACGTTTATTTGCTTATTTTCTGCCTACCTTTCAGGAATTTAAGCCCTGAGACAGCAGACACTTCCTGTCTTGCTTTTACTGCTCTATCATCGTAGGTTGAGATCAGACTTAACACATGCTAGGCACTCAATCAATTTACCCTCGAATGAGCAGGCTGTTTTATTCTTCTTCCTGGCATCACTCAGGATCGTTTTGCTGTCAACCTATGTTGAGTGAGCTTTTAATCTTTCTTCCATTTTGCAAAAGGTCTTCCCCTATAGTTGTGTATAAATCTGTGCAAGCCTTTCCATAGCACAGTTCCTCCATAGATAAATTTGCAAGCGTGCTTGGCAGGTGCTCCGAGACCTCATCTGAAAAATGCCCCCACCAATAACAGAGATGATGATTATATTGTTGTCATTTTTATTACTCAGTCTGGTTTTAATACATTACAACAGTATGGACCCTGTTAGCCAAGTATGTGATAATGGCCTTGCATTATAATACCCTAGGATATAATATTGTAATGTAATAATATCTTATTGCTGTGCTCCTGCTAATAAGGATCTCACTTACATATGCACAGAGCCCTAGTAGGTTTTTGGGTTTTTTTTAATAAACATTCAGGGGGAAGAATTTGTTGAGAATCTTGTCTAAAACATAAGCTACCAAATGGGATGTTGACAGTATATATCCATGTATATAAGCTGAACATGCAGAGTTTAATTCGGTCATCTTGCTGTGTTGCACATTGTTCCCTAAAATTCCACATTGTCTAAGTGCCTTCCAGTAGATGAGAAGAGACTTGCTCTTACAGTCAGGTTTCCCTGAGTGTCAGTCTTTCGTCTTGAAGGTGCTGTGTACCCGTAAGACTCTCTTTCTCATCAGTGTTACCTCACCTGTAGGAATGGGATGAAAAACAGTAAGCCGCTTCCTGAGGTTGTGTGAGAATTGAGATGATTCATTTCAGGTACCTGGCTGGTAATAAAATGTGCAATAAATGTTAACTGCACTTATTAGTACTATTACTATCTTAAAACATTTGCGCACTCTGGCTGAAGAAATAGTCATGCTAGCATCATTTTGCTGAGGGATATCAGGGAGAGTAGTAAACCAGCTGTAAATAGAGCAGTAAAATTCAGATGTATTCCCTTTGCTCCCCCCCACCCCACTCCAGAACTGTATCTCATTCAGCTCCTGGAAAAAGAACCGGGCTGCCGCTAAACACAGCGTAACAAAATAATATAGAAAGAGACCCCCTTAAGGTACCATACATGTTTATAGCCTATTTAGGGAGCAAAAATGGATCTTTCTGTAGCACCGACTCTGGCCAAAACACTCAGGATACCCATTAGCTTTCGTGCTCATTTAGCTGTTATAATGGCAGTTCACATTCTCTTCCTTCTCTTAAGCTGAGCCTCTGGGGGTGGTAGTGAGAGAACAAACCCAGAATTGAAAATACCCCCCCGTTTGTTTTTAAAGGCGAAAGCAAAGACGTGGTCACCCAAGTCTGAGCAGTGAGGCTGCCCGGCTCTCCTAGCCTTCAGCTCCTCCCTGGTGTCAGCCACCGTCGAGCGAGTTCAGGCCTCCTCTGACGGTCTGCACAGAGGTTCCCATGGCTGCACAGCGGGAACACTGCAGGCTTGTTGGAAACCCTGAAATCCGGCCCACCCCCTGACTTCCTGATCCTGTGGGTCCCCTGCGGGGCTGAGCATCTGCCTCTCTAAGGAGCTCCGAGGTGGTGCTCCTGTGCCGGCCAGGAGAGGAGCTGGCTGCAAGCCCTTGGAGGTCTCCCCAGCGCCCAGAGCCGGGCACGGGGTATACACTTGTGAGTGTGCTATGTCTGAGTTCACTGAGATGAAATATAAAAGGAAGATGAAGTATATTAAGGTTCTCATTGGGCGCCCTGCCTAATCCTCATTAAGACTGTCCTGATTTCTTTTATGTCCTGGGCGTGTGGGCTCAGGGCTAATTTCCATGGCTTCTGCGTCCCTGGTGTTCTGTTGTTTTCCTCTAGTCTGGGGCTCTCCTTTCTGTTCTCGAACCTCTAGACAGACCGCTCATCATAACCCTGGGAACCCTCTGGACCAGTACATGCCTGAGAATTCTTTTACCTCCCAAAGAGCATCTCTGCAAGCCCCTTGTTGTCCGTCTCATTTCTGGTCCCCCTTAACTGAAAGCTGGAGCCTTTGGTTTGTGGCTTCATTTTCTAAAACTTTAAATTTGATCGCAAGTGTGCCTGTGCTAAACTGACATTGGATTGAGTCTCTGGGGAGAGGGAAAGGGTTTGTAGGAAAGCCGTAGAAGACAAACTGGACTAGAGGAGGGATTGTTTGGAGTTATTATATTGCCAAATTCATTGTTTATTTCTCTCTCTTTTTCTGAGTGTGAGCACTACGGGTATTCCTTCACCAGAAAAGAATTTTAAGGGGTGGTTTTGCATATCCCTTAAAGTCCTCCTATTTGAGTATCAACAAATTTTAGGGGAAAGTAGTGTTTTCCTTCACAAAAATAGAAAAAAAAAATCAGTTTCCACTTCCATGGACCCATTACTACTTACAACGGAGCCTTCTATGCAAAGATAATAAAGACTTAAATAGCTTTTTCAGTAAATTTTTGAGTACAATTTTCACTCTTTGCTTCCAGCCAGCACTCAAGTTCAGGTTTTAGTGTTTTGCAAAGTAGATTCCATGGAACACTAGGAGGATGTTTTATGGATGGAAAGCATTCAGTGACAGAAATAAAGCTTAGCAATCACAGATTTAAATAAAGTTAAACAAGTATCTTTAATTTCTTATTCAAGACTAATCTTTAATATGGGTTTCAGGCCTTGTGGGTAAGGGAGAGAGGTGTTGCTAGACCCTTCAGCATAGGAACTTTTGGTAGAGCTGCTTATGGTGTTCGTGTCATTTAGTACAGACTTTGGGGAGAGTACTGTGTACAAATTCTTGGGTAGTATCATAATTTTTGATTCCTAAAGAAGACTCAGGGATATAGGATAGAGAAAGCTACTCTTTTTCTGTACAGATACAAGAGACATAATTTTGGTTCCTTTCGTAAGTAGGAAAAATTTCTTTTCAAAAAATGTACGGTAGTATGTCAGTCATTCTGTCACACTTAAGGCCCCAGTGCCTACCCTGAATGTTGATTTCTGGTTAAATTCTTCTTGAATATAGAAATATTCATTTTGAGAATTTAGAGAAAATGCCACTGCCCAATTCACCCAGCATTCTATTGCTACATGTACTTCTAGGGGGAGAGCATGCAGAGAGGTCATGTTTTTTTCCTCCCCTCCCTGATGTCAACTTTCAAAATCATGGAAAAAGTAAGTTACTAGTAATTTTTTTTTTAACTGGGGTGTGGTCGCTTTACAATGTTGTATTGATTTCTGGTGTAGGCTGAAGTGAGTCAGCTGCATGTATACATACATCCCTTCTGCCTTGAGCTCCCTCCCGCCCCCGCTCCATCCCTCTAGGTCACTGACCTCACTGTGCTCAGCCGCAGACCCCCACTAGCTATCTGTTTCACATGTGGCAGAGCACGTACGTAGCTCACTCTGAATCTCCCACTTCATCCCGCCACCCCCCCACCACCCCCCCACCCCTGCTGAGCGTCCGCATGTCTGTTGTCTGCGTCTCAACTCCTGCCTGGCAAACGGGTTCATCTGTACCGTTTTTCTAGATCCCACATACATGATTTAATACATGACATTTGTTTTTCTGACTTACTTCACTCCGTTTGAAACTCCATCATCCATAATTTAAACAAGCCCACAAAGCCAGAAGTCCACGCGTAAGGATCGTGGCTTGCCGCTTTATACTCTTCCAGGGTCACTGGTCTTTCTCCCTGTTCACCTCCCCCAACACCCCAAGGCTGTTTTCCTGTTAGCAATACGCCATGTGTCACCCCATTTTCTCAGTCACTAGAAAATACCAAGGAGTATAGTTCGGGCTTTGGAGGCTATTCATCTCAGATGCTGTCAAAGGCAAGAGTGGAGTTATAGCTGTAGGTTATTAGTGCTACTGACAGTAGAAAAGTCCCCTTTGCAGTTGGGCTGTTGCCACAGTTTAAATGTTGACAAAGAACAGGGTGTGCATTTTTAGCTGTTGGAAGAGCCCATATAGACAAGTGGTGAGAGGTGAAGCCAAGCATAGACTTGATAAAGAGATGGTTGACTTTCTGGAATTTAGGGCAGTCTTAGTTACTGGGTTAGCCAAAGAGTGAGTTTGGGTTTTCCCATAGGATGGCATAGAAACCCCCAAACGAACTTTTTGGCCAACCTGATATTCTGTGCCATTCAGGTTTTCATTTCCAGGGTGGCTGCTTGTGTCAGCGAATGTCTTCGCACCACCTGTCCTTGTTGGCTATCTGATCCCCACCTCCAACCCCCCACCCATGCAACTGATGTTGGCATTGGGAAGAGCTGGGGTCACCCCCATTTGACGGCAGTGTTACGTGTGTTAGGATCCACCGAGCTGTGAAAAACACATCCGTAAAACATGGGAGGTAGAATTTAAGAACATGGTCATCTTCCTCTCCCCTCCAGGGGCCAGCCAAACTTTTTAACGCAATCCAGTCATAGAGTGCTCCAGTCATAGAGCACTGGCTTTTTCTGTCGCAGCCAATCTGGTTCTCATTCATTGAGTGTAATTATGAGTGTAGGTGTCATGGATTAGTTGGTTAAAAGCCCCTAAACACACACACACACACACACACACACACACACACACAAATGCATTGCATGTAAAAGTTCTAAGTACAGGATACCTCATTTAAAGAAGACAAGGAGCACAACATAATGGAAGTTGTCAGGAAAACAGAAATTAGGTATTTTTCAGCCCTTTCTTTGTCTCTGTGTGCCGTCTTCCTGTATCAGAAGCCAGCAAAATATGTGCAGGATTGAGTGGGAACTTGGGTGTAACCTCTTACCATGAAAAATTGGCAGGGAGCAAATCACTTCTTGTTTTCTGCGTGTTCTTACGTAACCTTGAACACACTGTTCTGTTGAAAAGTCTACTTTTTCCCTTGCTGGGGGAAAAAAAATCAGACTTGAGCCTTATTTTTGAGAGCTCAACTTGTTTGTGTGCTCTTTAAAATTGTTTTTGAAACTGCATGTCTCTTTGTGCTCCCTCCTACCCCCACTCCCAAGTTCCCAAATGCTGGGTTGCAGATGTGAGCCTGGGTGGAGAGGCCCACAGCTTGACTTTTGATGGTATTTTAATTATTTGGAAGATGACAGCGTACTGGATTTCATCATCTCTTCGCTGCCGTGTTCTCATGTCAACAGGGTTTTGCAGGTCTGCGTGCCTTGCTTGTATCTGATCATTTTATGGTGAAACAGATGAGGAGACGTTAAGGACACAGCCCATGGAAACTCTGTATGTCTGGACCTTTGGTTTTCCCCAGCCTGTGTATGTGTGTGCACTCAGTCGTGTCCAACTCTTTGCAACCCCATAGAGTTGGCCCCACCAGGCTCCTCTGTCCATGGAATTTCCCAGGCTAGAACACTGGAGTGGGTTGCCATTTCCTTCTCCAGGAGATCTTCCCAACCCAGGGATGGAACCCTCATCTGCATCTCCTGCACTGGCAGATGGATTCTTTACCACTACCACCACCTAGGAAGCCTGAGTCACTCAATAAACTGCCTTTATTTGGTGCTTCTCATTTGCCTTTTCTTTTTTTCTTTCCAATTGGATATTTCTGAGTCTCTCCTGTCCTTTTCTTTCATTCTGATCACCTTCCTTTTTCGTTTCCAAAACAATAAAAGTTACTAGATCATCTTGTTTCTGCATCTCTCCTTTCCTCCCCCTATCCCGTGCTTCTAGTACATCCTTGGACTCAGAATTTAGAGTAGAAAAGGTCCTTAAAGAAATGGTTCGTTGTGAGATCTTGCCTGCGTCCTTCAGCTGGTGGTTTTTTTTGTTGTTATTGTTTTCTTTTTTGCCTTTTTTTTTGTTTGCATGCACTTGGGTATGATGGGGAGGAAGATGGTCAATGTGACAGCCTTCACATGGTCTCCCCACAGTTAGGAGAATGAGATGCTTGACAGGACAAAGAGGCAGAAACTGGCAAGTAGGCGACATTTGTGTTACCAGAACCTAGCCTTTCTTGAGCCAGAAGCAAGGTCTAATTTGGTTCTGCTGAGACTGGATCAACACAAGACCCCAAAACCCTGCGCCCAACACAGACACCCTCACAGAACCTCACGTATTCCCCAGGACCGTGTCTGCTTTCAGCAGCCAGACCTGCACACGTGGAAACTAAATCAGCATGCTATGATTCACTGTCCCCTTCTTTAATGCACAGTGAAAGCAAAGTGAAAGCTAGTCTCCAATTCTTTGCGACCCAATGGACTATCACCTGCCAGGCTACTCTCTCCATAGGATTTTCCAGGCAAGAATACTGGAGTGGGTAGCCATTCCCTTCACCAGGGGTTCTTCCCATCCCAGGGATCCAACCCAAGTTTCCTGCCTTGCAGGTGGATTTCTTAAAAGAGAAAGACCCGGTGCCTGGGAGGGGTAAGGATTCGGAGCTAAAATCTCTGTGAGCTTTGGTTTCTAGTTTCCTCAAAAAGAACTCTTCTTGAAAAGCTTACCCTTTAAGAGCCTTCTTAAAAGAAAACTTGTGCTGAATTGCACAGGGGCCATGCAGTGAGGAGGATGCAGTCTTAAAAGCATCCTTTCTACTTCATTTCACACAAAATGCCTACTTACATTTTGAATATTGAAAACAACTGAAACATATTCAGTTCTCTTTCAATTATCCATTTATGTATTATTTATGGAAAATATTTAAATCCAGCAGGTCCTAGCTTATATTCTTCTGGGTTTGCTTCTTTGGCTTAGCTGGCTTAGATGAAACATGATAATAACCCTAGCAGTGCATGCTTATGAAAGTCAGTCTCATGTCTTCCCAATCAGATACTGCATTTGACTTCTTTATTCGGTGTATATTGCTGCTGCTGCGTTGCTTCAGTCGTGTCCAACTCTGTGCGACCCCATAGATGGCAGCCTACCAGGCTCCCCCGTCCCTGGGATTCTCCAGGCAAGAACACTGGAGTGGGTTGCTATTTCCTTCTCCAATGCAGGAAAGTGAAAAGTGAAAGTGAAGTCGCTCAGTCATGTCCGACTCTTAGCCACCCCATGGACTGCAGCTCACCAGGCTCCTCCATCCATGGGATTTTCCAGGCAAGAGTACTGGAGCGGGGTGCCATTGCCTTCTCCGTCAGTGTATATTAAGTATCTGCTAAGTGACAACCTGCACTGGGGGCTAGTGTTTCAGGGTAGGTATGATGACTGCTTTTTCTGGTGCTTACACTCAAGAGGAAGGCAGATACTAATCAAATAATCACACAATTATATAATTCTGATTTAATTGGGGGTGGAACTGGTCCAGGCTTCACTTGGATGAAAGGTCTGAGCTTCAGGTGAAACATCTTCCTGTTGTCTGCTGCACAGGATTCCCCTACAGTTTCATGACCTTAACTGCTTCCTGGACTTTGAGATTTCTGTCCTTATTTGTGTTTTTGTTGCTGCTGTTAATACTTTTTGCTTTGCTAAAATGGATCTGTAGACCATTTGGGGGAATTTGGAGAAGATGTATCAGTAGAGATCATTACCTTTTTTCACAGACATTGCAAAATCTAGTTGAGATAATCTAGTTTTGAGTTACTATGATCCCACCTTGCTTGATCCAGACACCTAGGAGAGACTTTTCCTTTATCCTGTTAGCAATGTCTAGGTTGTTTGGCCTGAAAAATCACCTGACTGCCAAGTACTGAGGCACTTTCTTCAGGAGATGATCACTGTTGCAAGAGTCTTGGGTCTTGTTCTGTAGCTTTACCAAATGGGACTTTACCCTGCCCAGAACCAAGAGCTGCCATGTTAAAAAAATTAACTGCAGATAGAGTATAATTCAGGCTTCCCTGGTAGCTCAGCTGGTAAAGAATCTGCCTGCAACGTAGGAGACGCCAGTTCAATTCCTGGGTAGGGAAGATCCTCTGGAGAAGGGATAGGCTACGCACTCCAGTATCCTTGGGCTTCCCTGGTGGCTCAATTGGTGAAGAGTCTGCCTCCAATGCCGGAGATCTGGGTTCAATCCCTGTGGAAGATCCCCTGGAGGAGGGCATGGCAACCCACTCCAATATTCTTGCCTGGAGAATCCACATGGACAGAGGAGCCTGGCGGGCTGCCGTCCATAGGGTTGCAAAGAGTCAAACATGACTCAGCGACTGAGCACAGCACAGAGTATAATTCACTTACCATAATTTACTGGTCTTGTTGGTGGTTGGTCTTTCTCTGGATCCTTATAAATTTTTTCTGACAATTACATTACAGGATCCTTTACAAAGGAATCTCTTTTACAACCAGAGTCTTGTTTGATCCAACCAACCATTAACTCGATGAAACAAATAGTCCTGCTATGATAGTGATAATCACAGGAAGAAATTGCAGCCTGGGAAGATGCAGTAAGTGGATGCCGGTGGTCCAGCCAGCAGAGGCATGGAGCTGAAGTCTTCTAAGGTCACAATCTAGCGTGTTCCTCATGGTGACACATAGCTGCTCCATATTGACTCTTCAGAGCTGGTTACTTTCCTTAGAGTGAAATTCCACATGATCCTTTTTCTCTTGACTCGATCCTGAGTTATTTTGTTATTTTCTTCTCATGACTTCCATGGCAGTCCAGTGATTAAGACTCAGCTTCCATTGCAGAGGGTGCCAGTTCAATCCTTGGTCAGGGGACTAAGATCCTACATGCCCCACAGTGTGGCCAGAAACAAGCAAAAAAAAAAAAAAAAATTTTTTTTTCTTTTTCAGTATAACCTTATAGTATTGGGTTTATTGCTTCAGAGATTTTTATTTAATAGAAAACCAAACTCACAGCACAGTAAGTTGTAGTCTCACGGGTTTGGAGGAGTCCTTCAGAAGAATCCACTCTGTGTCTTTAAATTATCAGCCACAAACTCAGTCATTATGGACATATTCTCTGGACATTTATTGTTATTATTGTTACAGTCACTTTACCAACAAAATGTCACACAAGGGCATTCTTTTGTCCCTTGGATCAACTGTTAATTAGTTTTTTCTCACTGGACCATCTCTTCAGTTAAGTAGATGGATGTTCTGATCTTGTTCAGGATTTTCACAGATCCTTTCCTTTCAACCACGCTGGTCTTGTGTTTCACCTGAGACACATCAAGGACATAAAATGCATGTAAGTACATTCAAGAGCAGTTTTAACTATGTATGGTGGCTGGATTAGGAGGAAGTATCCCATGGTGTTATCTTTTTTCTTTTCCCACTTCACTTGCAGGCTGACATAATTGTTTTTCTTTGGCATCAACAAATTTTCATCATTATTTTGTTCCAATAAATACATGTTTAAAAAAGACCGAATCAGTTTATTTGGAGATTCAGACTCTGATCTTTCTATCAGCTCATCTTGAATTTACTTTTGGCGGTTTTGTTTATAGTTTTTGATAGTATTATAAATAGTGGAACTGTGTTTGGATAATTTGAAAAATAAGAACAAGTGACTATCCCATTTTGATATAGCAGCTTTGTTTAGGCTGTGAGTTTTGTTGCTAGCCTCTTTAGAAAGCAACAAATCCTTGGACTGACTCCTTCGGTTGTGTGGTGTGATGAGACACGCAACGGTGCGGCGCCTGGCACACAGCCGCGCACGGGAGATGCTTCTGATGGCGATTCTTGCAAAGCTGGAGTGTATTTATACAGTCACAGTCCCTGGGGGCCATGGCCACACCTTTTCTTCCCTTTCTTATGCTTTTCTTCATCAAAGTTTTAATCTTCCATCTTTCCTGCTTCCCTGAGGGCTCAGACAGTAAAGAATCTGGCTGCAATGCAGAAGACCCTGGTTTGGTCCCTGAGTTGGGAAAATCCCCTGGAGAAGGAGATGCCTACCCACTCCAGTATTCTTGTCTGGAGAATCTCATGGACAGAAGAACCTGGTGGCCTACAGTCCATGGGATCGCAGAGAATAGTGCACGGCTGGGTGACTAACACTTTCACTCTCTTATTTCACTGTCCCATAGGTACTGAGGTATCATTAGGAAGAGGTTGATATTAGGGCTGTGGTTCTTAGACCAGGAAGGATAAGCATAAGGTTTTGTTGCTGTTATTCAGTCACTAAGTTGTGTCCAACTCTTTGCAACTCCGTGAACTGCAGCACGCCAGGCTTCCCTGTCCTTCACTATCTTCCAGATTTTGCTCAAACTCAAGTCCACAGAGTCAGTGATGCTATCCAGCATCTCATCCTCTGTTGCCCGCTTCTCCTCCTGCCCTCAGTCTCTCCCAGCCTCAGGGTCTTTTCCAGTGAGTCAACCCTTCGCATGAGGTGGCCAAAGTATTGGAGCTTCAGCTTCAGAGCATAAGATTGCTAAGATTTTATTTTGATAGGAAAGGACATTAGAAAATCTGTCGTCAGCTTTCATCGTAATTTTCAAAAGAAGTAGACAGTCTTTGTGGGTATTAATAGCACTGGCTTTTATCATAATTTCAGTTTATGAAAAGTCTTTATATTGTCCTATTGAGCTCATTTCACCATGGATTAGAGGGAACTCTGAGCTGACAGTGCTTGGGTGAACTGTGAAGGTCAAATGAAGGACTGAACAAGAGTTAAGATGCTGTTGAAAGAATATTGTAAACTCCTTTTTCTAGCATATGAGATCTAAATCCATAGTCTGGCTATAGTAGATAATGAAATTTATTGAATTGTTGCCGTTACCATAATGGGCATAACGTGTATACCGTGTGTGTATTTTTTATACAAATTTCCTGTTGCCCAGGATAATTGAAAAAGGTATTGATGGGAAAGGTGTTAAGTCTTGTTGTATCTGTCTTTCTTTCCAGGATCCTTGATTGGCACAGAGTGAATATAGCTGAAAGATATACATTCACACAAAAGAAGTAGGTAGATTCTGCAGTGTGTTCGGTCTGGTTCAGTCACTCAGTCGTATCCGACTCTTTGTAGAATGCCTTTAAAGTCCACATTGGCCCATTATTATCCTATATTTAGTACTACAATTTAATTGTCATCAGGGCACTTTATAAATAGGACAAATTCTTGTCTCTACCAAGTTTCTGAATTGGGATAACTGAAAGGAGAACAATAAAGGGAGAGACTTGGCTAACAGAACATAATCATTTTATCCAACATAGTTTTAACAAAGGTACAGATATGGCCGGCTCACCTCAGTGCATTTTCTTTGTTTCAAAATATTCCTTTTCCTCTGTGAGAGCTGAGTAGGTGAGTGGAATGGATGTAATGGTCTTAGAAGGTCTTTATGATCTGTTCTAACCCTGACACTCTAGGGAATGGGTTCTGAAGAGGAAAAACAAAGGTTTTTTTTTTTTTTTTTTTATAAACCTGACCTAGTTTTGATCCCAGTTGCTCCCCCAAACTCTGGATAGCGTTAGAAAGCACGGCAGACTCGATAAACCCAACAGATACCAGGCACCCTCTTGAAAGCTCTGGCCTGTGAATTTTTGCTTCCGTCCCTCTTCCCCATCTGGTGTATACCCTGTCCAAGCACTTCTAAAGGTTCCTTTTAAGTCCCAACTGCTGTATTATTTAAAATCCCATCTATAGCACTCTCGGCAAGCAAGGCTCAAATCTGCTTTTGTACTTGAAAACAAAGCTTTAAAAGCAGCCAGGGGAGCCACACTGGAGAGTAGTGATTTTGTGACAAGGGCCTAAATCCAAGAAATGCATTTAGAAGGAGTTTTTGTTTGTTTTAGGCACAATTGGTTTCAGCATGTTTGTCCAATGAAAATGGAGAATACTGAACTCATGTATAGATTTTTAAAAAAATCTCTGTAGGAAACTGGAGATTTTTGTTAGAGGTAGAAATATATGTGCACCATGGTACTTTATATTCCACACTTCTATAAAACTACTTAAAATACACTTTATAGTCACAGGAACAAATTATTCTGCATATAGAATATGCCCTTTCACACTCCATTTTATTTTATGGTTATTCTATAAATGGGGCTTTGTTGTTCCTATGGGATATGAATAGTTAGAATTAATGGTTAGATCTTCTGCCTTCTGCCTTTTCTAAAATGCAGAGCTGGGGGTGGGTGGCTAGTAGCATGCTCTGTATTTTGCAATCCATCAGGTTATAATGGTTTATTTGTATGAGCATGTTCAATCGTGTTTGACTCTTTGTGACCCCCGGACTGTTGCCACCACACTCCTCTGTCCATGGGATTTTCCAGGCAAGAATACTGGAGTGGGCTGCCATTTCCTCCTTCACGGGACTGAGCATGCATTTCCTGCGTCGGCAGGTGGATTCTTTACCACTGAGCCACCTGGGAAGCCCATAAAGGTTTATTACATGTGTTCAAACTTCTCAATACTGTGACAGTCTCTGTACAAGCTAAAGAGAGGTGTTGGGTGATATTATAAGCATAAATTCCACAAAATGAATTTATGATACAAAATGAGAGATTGGAGGAACACGGTTGGATCTTTGAGGAACCATTATGTAGGTCGGAAAGGAATTTGAGTTGTAGAGGAAGGGAGTCAAGTGTTTTACATGGTAAGAGTCAGAATGAAATGTTTGCCCAGTGTGCTGATTGACTTCTAGATAGAAGCATCACAGAATGTCTCCGAGGAACCAGCACGGGAAGCTTTAGCTTCATTAACATAGTAGACCTCTCATCTCCAAAGAGGTGACATGAAGAAGACTCTCAGAGCTAGTGCTAGAAACATCATCATCCTGGTTAAGCAGAGCAGCAGTCCAGTTGGAGAAGCAAGACGAAGCATCAGACAGGCCACAGTCATTAGAAATGATTGTAAACTTAGATCAAAACAAAGAAATCCAGAAGTCTGGATACTGGAGGAATTTTACATACATAGAAGGGAAGGGCCCATATGAGTAAAATTGGGTCCCCAAGGCCAGGCTCCTAGCCACATTGTTCTGGAGGGAGTCTTCCCCAGGAGGAGTACGGGGTCCTCACCGGCTGGGTGAACTATCAGTCTGCTGCTCTCAGTTGAATACCAAAGGTGGGCCCAGGGAAGGCCCTGCTAGGACAGTTAGCAAGCAGCCACTCCAGTAGGCTCTGGTGCCAGCTGTGTGACAAGGAATCGGGCCACCCTGATGAACCAGTGGTCTCCAGAGGCGGTTGGTCCAGCCCGGGAAAGAACCAGAGGTCCCAGTGCCGACTTTGAGGATGATGCCTGCGGTCTGGGCTCTGGGAGGCGATGGGAGGGGGCTGCCTGCAGGGGGTGCCCTCCCCACCACCCATGTTGGGGTGCTCTGGGAGTGGAATTCAGAGCCCCAGGAAGCAGCAGCTTCTGTGAATGTCTTGTATACAGCCAGGTAACTAGCCGGAGGAGGTTTTCATTTTGCTAAATGTTAATCTAGAGAAAGAGAAAAAGGAAAAAACAAGTTAATGGCATAATAAACAACTGCTCACCTTGGAACTCTTAGAAAGAAGCCCCAGGCAGGGCCTTGACAGGAGGATTTCATTTGAATAAGTGTTAATCCACCAATGCTTGGCTTCTATGGATACAAATGCTAATTTTGTGCTCAAAGTCATTGAGTAATATTATTCCTTTTTTTTTTTTTTTTCCTTTTTCCTAATGAAGTTCTAGAAGCTGGCCTCTAGCTGTGAGGTCTTAACTAGGAGTAATGATTGTTAAGGTGTTACTTGGGGAATACAGGAGTCTGTTTTCTTTTTAAGTTTTATTTTATATTGGAGCATAGTCAATTAACAGTGTTGTTAGTTTCAGCTATATAGCAAAGTGATTCAGTAATACATGTATCTGTTCTTTTTCAATTTCTTTTCCCATTTAGGTTATTCAGAATATTGAGCAGACTTGCCTATGCACTACAGTAGGTCCTTGTTGGTTATGTTTTAACAGTTTGTCCATGTTGATCCCAAATTCCCAATCTGTCCCTCCCCCACACCCTTCCTCCCAGGTAACCTTAAGTTCCTTCTCTAAGTCTCTGCGTCTGTTTCTGTTTTGTAGATAAGTTCAGCTGTATTGTGTTTTTTTTTAGATTCCGCATATAAGTGATTTGTTACTGTTGTTCAGTTGCAAGTCATGTCTGACTCTTTGCGACCCCATAGACTGCAGCATGCCAGGCTCCCCTGCCCTCTGCTATCTCCCAGAGTTTGGTCATACTAATATTCATTGAGTAGGTGATGCTGTCGAACCGTCTCATCCTTTGATGCCCCCTTCTCCTTTTATCTTAGGATATTTACCTTTGTCTGGCTTACTTCACTTAGTATGATAACCTCCAGGTCAATTCATGTTACTCCAAATGACATTATTTCATTCTTTCCATTGCATATATGTTCCACATCTTCTTTATTCATCCTTCAATGGACTTTTTCTTTTTTTTTTTTTTTTTTTTTTTTTTTTTTTTTATTTTTAAAATTTTTTTTTTTTTTTTTAAATCCACCCCCCAACCATTTGCCATTCTCTCCCCTAGCTGCTTCAAACATGACCAACACTAAAAAACCCTTCTGACTGTTGTAGTCAGACAGAGTACGTCCATCTTCCAGTGCTTGCCAGCAAAGATCAGTCTTTGCTGGGCAGGTCCCCTTATCTCCCTTTCAATGAAAAAAAAACGGAGATATATCCTTTTAACTGTGTTTTTCTCGTATATATGCCCAGGAGTGGGATGACGGGGTCATATGGTAGTGGGTCTAGTTTTAGTTTTTTAAGGAACCTCCGTGCTGATCCAGAAGCCTGTATTCTTGCCTGTTTCCCCAAAACCCAGCCTCATTCCTCTAACCTCTGTTATCACAAAGATGCATCTTAAGATGTGGCTTCCAATGAGATCCTGTTATTGGCTGGCAGTCCTCCACAAGGAATAAATATATTTAGCAAAACTAGTTCTGCTTTTGCCTGTAACCAAGTTAGCCAAGTTTGCAAGTTAAGTAGAATTTTTTTTTTTCTTCTCTTTTTTTGGGTGGTGTCCTTAGATTGCCTGGAAATCAACTGAAACTGCCCAAAAGGAAAATCTTTTATTCCCAACCAAATGGGAATACATTATCTGAAGGGGAAAAAAAAAAAATACAGATCTAATGTTAAAACCCTCTTACCTGTAACTCCTGGAGAATTCAACATGCCCCGTTTAGGTTTTAGTATTTCTATGAATGCAAAAGAAGATAAATAAAACACGAGACCAGGTTAGCTTGAACTCAGCCACGTAGTTGCATTGTATGTGCTGTCGACAAATTGTCATACAGGTGGAATCTGTCTGAGTCTCCTGTGTGTTTCTTTGGTGAAAAGTTTTAAAGGCTGCATTGCAGTGAGTTATATCATGTTTGCACCCCACTTCTGTTGGTTGTAAGAGCTATTAGAGCTATTTTTCAGCCATCAGTGCAAGCCAGCGGGTGAGGCATTTCTTCCTGTATTCCACATGTAAGAAAACGAAGCCACGGGCAGGTAAAATGACGCCTTCGAGGCCTGACACCAAGGAATAAAGCCGCCTCCATAATATGCCTCAGAGATACCGGGGGCTCAGTTCTAGACCCCTACAATAAAGTGAGTCATGTGAATATTTTGTTTTCTAGTACATAGAACAGTTACATTTATGCTAAAATCTGTTAAGTGTATCATCACAGTAGGTCTAAAAAAAAGTACGTATCTTAATTTAAAAATACTTTCTTGCTAGAAAAATGATAACCATCATCTGAACCACTAGCGAGTCAATCTTTTTGCCTTGGAACATCAAAGATCACTGATCACAGATCACCAGAACAGATAGAATGATAATTAAAAGGCTTGAAATATTGCAGGAATTACCAAAATGTGACAAAGAGACATGACGTGAGCAAATGCTGTTGAAAAAAATGTCCCTGAAAGCCTTGCTCAGCACGGGGTTGCCACTAACCTTCAGTGTGTTAGAAGGAAAACAAAAAGCTCGGTATCACGAAGCACAGTAAGGTTTGGTCGGCCCGCCCAGGTGTCCTGACCCTCATCCACTGCTTCTTCCATTCCGTCCCACAGCTTGGCCACACGATAGATAATGCGGTTTTAGTGAATCAGCTAAAATAATGTGTATTCTGATCCTTAATCCCTGATGATTTGATTTGAATCTCATTTCTGTTTCAGGATGGATGATTCTGTGCTTGAGTATTTTGGTGTTTATAGTGGGCTTAATAACATGGATGGCCTGCCTCTTAAGAACTGGGGGAGGTTGAAGCCATTTTACTAAGGTGAAAACGGACTGTTAAGGGCCCCCACGAAGCTGGTGCATGGGAATGTGGGAAAGTGGTGCTGTGGCCTTCTCCAGGCTGAGCCTGTTGGTGGAAAAGCCTGGGGTGAGAGCGTGAGAGCATCCCCTGTGAACACTCTGATTTCTGTGCATCACGGATTTTAAACCTTGAAAGGAAGGCATGGAGCCCAAGAGTTGAGCCCCTGCGGTAAGCTTTTCCAGGTAAAAGCTGTCAGCACAGAGGCAGGCCAGCGTGTGATGTCCATCAGCCCTGGGGAAGCCTGGCCCAGGGCGCCGCCAGAGCCTCTGAGTGGTGCTTTCTCTTAAGGAAACTGAACCCTTGAAGGCCTCCCCAGCCTGTTTATTGAATATGTGACATCCCTCCAATGTGTGGAGTTTCTGTCTCTTCACTACTTGCCTAAAGGAGGATGGAGAACCTTGCATTTAAATTATTTGCATTTATCTGATTAAGTACCAATTTCAGCCTTCAGAAGCTTGGCGCAGGTACTCAGAAACCGGTGGACTTGGCCGTGGTTCTTTTTCTCAGATTCTCTCCTTTAAAAAGCTTATCTGAAGTGCTCACCGTTGAAATGAGATGCTTGTGCTTAAAGAGGAAGAGAAGAGAGATGTGGACCGTTTCTGGGGGCCCTTGACTGCCTGTGGAGGGGCCAGCCAGGGGCTGGGGGACTCACATTTCACTCTGTCTCTTTAGGTGTCTGAACAGCCTCAGGATCTCAGAGGGGTGCCCGTGGTTTTCCTCTCTTGTGATACTTAAGATACAATGGAGGCCGCCTTGTGACTGAACCCAAGCCCTGTGTGCAGAGGGAACCTCCCCCACAAGGCATCAGGATGAGTGGGGTCCTTGGGATCCAGAGGGCATTTTGCACCTCCCAATGGCGCAGTAGTAAAGAATGATTCTGCCAGTGCAGGAGGTGCAAGACACATAGGTTTGATCCCCAAATCGGGAAGATCCCCTGGAGGAGGAAATGGCAACCCACTCCAGTATTCTTACCTGGGAAATCCCATGGACAGAGGAACCTGGTGGACGGCAGTCCATGGGGTCTCACAGAGTCAGACACAACTGAGCACGAACGCACACGCATATGCACACACTCTCGGGAGGCATGAGGAGCCCCCCTCCTGCATGCCAGATTTGGTCATCACTACCACATCATTTCAGGAAAAGCATACTTTGGATAAACGGTGGGGTTTCTTTTCTCCTCCTGTCCTCTGCATTTCACAGCCTTGGTTCTGCTGCTTTGAGATCTCTGCTTTGCCTGGAGTTGGGGTGGCATCCTTCTTGGATGTACCTTGATGTAGAATAATTAGGGACGTGCTCCATGTAAGGGAAAGGGCTGCCTCTTCCATGTTTACTCCCATTTGATTATCTGTGAAGTAATTGGAAATGGTTCAGTAAAAAATGCTGATTTGAGATGGCATGGTAGCCACCATAGCACTTGTGGTCTCTCTTTAAAATCTAGGCACAGAAACATGCAAACCTCAATATTTAAACTAGGATTTTATCTGTCCGTTTTTATTTGAGTTTTTTATTTGAAAGCATTGCTGTGTGCCAGGCACTGTGTGGAGAATTTCTATTTTTAAAGTCTCTTGGGAGCACATTTAAGTTAAAGCCTCATAGATCTGTTGTTTATTTGTTTTGTTTTAATTAACTTTTACTGGAGTAGAGTTGCTTTTGGTATTCCCAGGTGGCACTAGTGGTAAAGAACCTGCCTGCCAGTGCAGGAGACTTAAAGAGATGCGGGTTCAATCTCTGGGTTGGGAAGATCCCCTGGAGAAGGAAATGGCAACCCACTCCAGCAAATCCCACAGACAGAGGAGCCTGGCGGGCTACAGTCCGTGGGGTCTCACAGAGTCAGACACGACTGAAGTGACAGCACGTAGCACGCAGTTGCGTTATACTGCTGTGTTGGTTTCTGCTGAATAGCCAAGTGAATCAGCTGTGCATACCCATCTGTCCCCTCTGTTTTGGATTTCTTTCCCATTTAGGTTCCCATAGAGCACTGAGTAGACTGTATAGACTATGCTATATAGTTGGCTCTTACTGGTTGTCTGTTTTGTACATAGTTTTAATATGTGTCCATCTCAATCTGCCAATTCACCCCACCTTCCCTTTCTCCCTTGGTATCCATATGTTTGTTCTCTATGTCTGTGTCTCTCTTTTACAGTTTATTTTTTTGACTTAGTAGTAAGTAAAATGTTCTTAGAATATACTTAACTGATTTTATTTTTTTTTTTTTTCAAGATTGTATAAACAATTTTATTTGAGGGTTTTTTTTTTTTAGTTTGAACGATTAATACATTTCAGATATAATATTATACATATTTCAGTGCTATTCGAACATTCTGATGCTTTTTCATCTGTTGACGCCAGTATGGCAGATAACTTTAAAAAGGGACACGACTTTTTTTTTTTTGCTTGTCAAGATAGAAAAAAACATGATTATATAAAAAAGTATAGATTTAAGAGTTCTGTGTTGTGTAGGTAAGTGGTTTTCCTTTTCGGCTGCCACATTAGAATCCCCTGGATCATTCTTTGAGCATGCTGACACTCAGATCCCATTTTGACCAGATAAATTAGCCTTTCTGATAGGGGGAACCTGGACATTGCTTGTGTGCTTGTCTGAGTGGGGATGGGGCAGTCTGGGCCTCCTGAGCTCTGTGTTGGTCATCTAATGCCGCTCCTGGGGATGTGCTCATCGCGTTAGTTGTGGCCACTCAGTTGAAGCACAGGAGACCCTTGATCCATGAGTCTGCTCAGCACATCCTTTAAGGGTCTCCTCCATACCAGGCTTTTTTCCAGCACCTGCTGGAAAGACATGGTCCCCTCCTTCTGGAGTTTAGATTTTGGCAAAAGATGACTTATTGCCTTGTCACTGTCTGAACATACCCCTGGTAGGGTCCTATTGTCTGTCGGTTTAACCTAATTCTTGGGTCTGGGCTGGGTGATCCGAATCAGTTCATGGGGCTTGACGCTTGTTCTGACTTGTGGGCTTTGTTTCTCCCCTGCCACACGCACAATGTTGGATTAATTCACACTTTTCAGCAAGTTATTCTCTGCCGCACTCCACCCAGGACTGGCCATGTAACCACGGAATTGTTTTTGTCTGTCTGTTATAGAAAGACAAATAGTACCTTGCTTTTATTTTCCTAGAATTTAAGCTTTAAAGTTAAAATCAAACAACATTTCTTGGTTAAAAACAATGAAAGTTTAATACTGTGGAAGTAGTAGGTAAGCAAGTAATTGAATATAAAATAATGATTCAATTTAAAAGTAAACCCATCATTCAAGACTGAAAGACTTTAAATTATTCAGGATGTGAATTCTTCTGCTTCAAACTGAGTATAATTAACACAGCCCCTTGTGTATCCTGATACCAATATTTTGTCTCTTCCCCACCCCCCAATAACTCTGAAATCTTGATATATAGAGCGTGAAAACCAGAGATAAAACACACATTCAACTAGGCAGAGACTCTTAACTGACCCAAATAGCAGTTCATTCATGAGATAATGTGACCTGCAGTCATGGGGATGGAATCTCTTGATTGAACTGGGGTAAGCCTGGCATAGAACAGACTCTGCAGTGATCAGAGAATCTGCGGAAATAAGCTCAAGCAGGAAAAAAAGGCAAAAGCTGTGCAGACCTCATCTCGATTCCAGGAATATTTCTTTCTTGAGACGTGTGTATCATTTGTCAGCTGGACTGTTCCTGCTAATCCTTTAAAGCTTGTCTTTTATTAGTGTGAAGTGCTTTGGTGTCAAAGGATTTGAGCAATTAAGCGATTTATATATTTTAAGGTTGGTTTTCTGTTCATAATTTGGGAATCACACCTTCTGTTAAAAAGGGTTTCCTCTTTGGAGACGGTCGATGTATGCTAGGGTTTTGGGGTATTCACACGTTGGACAGGCATCGTTATCACCAGAGCATCTTTACCTGTCCTGGGAGTCAGTACCCTGCATTGTGATCCAAGTGTGTATTTCTTAATCATGATGATGCCTTTTGCAAAAATGTGCAGTTCTTTTTGTTCCCTTCAGCCTTCTTCTCTGACAGTAAATGTCTGTATTGCTGAAGGGAAGTGCCTTAGCACTGGAGCTGTCTCGGATGCTTTTTGGAAGGAGATAGGGAAAAATAAAGTCAGTATACCAGTTAGTTTGGGGCTTCCCTAGTGGCCCAGTGGTAAAGAATCTGCTGCCTGCCAACACAGGGGGCTTGGGTTTGGTCCCTGAGTCGGGAAGATCCCCTGGAGAAGGAAATGGCAATGTGCTCCAGTGTTCCTGCCTGGAGAATCCCACAGACAGAGGGACCAGACCTGGTGGATCTGGTCCCTGGGGTGGCAAAGAGTCAGACCACAGCTTAGCAACTACATAGCAGCAACACACCTGTTAGTTTCCTACCCAGTAAACAACTCATGTGATGGTGTCCTGGATTATTCATAAGGGGCTTCAGTAGCTGGTTTTGACAAATTCATGTCAAAATGGGAAGATGACAAGAGAGAGGTTTTCCTCTTCAAACCAGTAGGGAAAAACTTAGAAAAATACACACACACACACCTCATCCCACCCCCGAGACCACTGGCATAGATGTTGCTGGGCCATAAGCTCAGCAGTCAGACCCTGTTCCTGGGTCTGCAGCAGCAATATCATGTGACGTGACAGATAATCTTACCAAGAGGTAGAAGCTGCAGTGTGAGGGAGTTGAATTTGTGACATGCACTCCCAATTCCCTCCTACCTCCCATTGTTCCTCACTTAATTTCGCACTAACCTCTTAATGGCTGTTAACAACGTCATCTCGTGAATTCCCTTCTGCCTTTTGAAAGGAGGAGCCCAAGCATCTAACAGAAATGTTTGAGGCCAAAAAGTTCTGAGGGACAAGTCGTTGTAACCTCTTTTCAAGAGCACGTACACATGTGCGTGTTGGACAGATTTAAAATCACGGGGCTTAAGTTGACGCCATTCGATTTTATGGGAACAAGCATTATGAGAGCCAGTGGAAATATATTTTTCAGGTGCTGGTAAAAGGCAGATCTCTCACTGGGGAACTAACTTGCTGAATTTTCTGAAGATCTGAGATGTGTGAGATGCATAACCCGTTGCTGGGATTAATGTATTGGAGCTAACTTTATGTTTTCTAAGGAAACTAAAAGTGCTGCTCAGTC
The DNA here is from genome assembly GCA_935064755.1 of Tragelaphus eurycerus. Lineage (NCBI taxonomy): Eukaryota > Metazoa > Chordata > Mammalia > Artiodactyla > Bovidae > Tragelaphus > Tragelaphus eurycerus. The sequence goes on along the minus strand of CAKXYN010000179.1, from coordinate 1,468,272 downwards.
CTGTGTGGCATATATTCCACTTTTACTTAAGATTCTACACACACGGTAGGGAGAGTACCAGCTTTACGGGGGGGGGGGGGTGGGGGCACAAAAATTTTTAAATCTAAATATTGATTTAAATTGAGTCATAACTCTTTGGACAATACCATTTAGTCACTGTTGTTTCTGAGGCAGGAAACTCGATGTTCTGGGTGGTTGTAAAGGAGAGAGAACATGGTTCCCTGGTGTATGTTTCAGGGGGTGGAGTAGATCACAGGTTATTTAGAGTCAGATCAGGCGGGAATCTGGACCTCTCTTTTTCTCTTTATTGGTTCTGTGATCTTGGGCAAGCCAGTTCACCTTCTGAATCCCAGTTTCCCATCTGTAAAACGAGAACACTCATTCACTTTGCACAATGTTGGGAATTTCAAAGCCCAACAGGTAAACCATCTGCCCCCAGTAAGTACTTAGTAAGCACTTGTTCCCTTCATTGTTGTCAAGTATCAAGGCTGGAGAGGCGAAGGCAAGTATGAAAACATAGAATCAGAGAGAAAAATGATGAAGCAATAATGGGCAATTTCACTTATTTCACAGAATGTGGTGAGAAAACAAAACTGAGTTGGGATCCACTTTTCCTAAGGTCCCTATTGAGAACCTATGCGCCCTGCTTGATTCCAGGTGCTGGGAATCAAAATCACAAATAGGCTTTGCCCTCATAATCTTCGTGGTTTTGTGGGTTAGCAGACATCGATTAAACACTGACATGGGGACTTTGCTGGTGGTCCAGTGGCTAAGACTGCACACCCCAAGGCGGGGGGCCCAGGGTTGATCCCTGGTTGGGGAACTAGTTCCCACATGCTGCAGCGAAGACCCAGCACAGCCAAATAAATAAATAGATAAATGAACAATCAGGGACGTGTTGGAACTGAGCCAGATGGAAAGGCAGTTTATTTTGGGTGAGGTGATACACAGCATAGACAGCAAGTCAGGAGATATGAAGCATGAGGTGGCAGCTGGACTAAACGGTTTGAATCCTGCTCTTCCCCTTCCTGGATGTTTACCCATGGCCCTCTCTGAACCTTGGATTTGTTGTCTGTAATGTGGAGGCAGTGGATCAGGGGGCTCTGTTGAGGATTAAAATTGAGATAAAGCCCGTTGGGCCTCCCACGTGGCTCTAGTGGAAAAGAACCCATCTGCCAGTGCAGGAGACGTGAGAGACGTGGGTTCCATCCCTGGGTTGGGAAGACCTCCAAGAGGAAGGCATGACAACCCACTCCAGTATTCTTGCCTGGAGATCCCCTGGACAGAGGAGCCTGGCGGTCTATGGTCCATAGCGTCGTAAAGAGTCAGACATGACTGAAGTGACTTAGCACACACAAAGCATGTTAGGCACCTGTTCTAACCAAACATCACACCCTTCACAGCATGATGCCAAGAATCAGTGCCTGTCCCAGCCAGGGGCTTGTGCAAAACACATGTACACCAAGTGAAAATATTTTTATATATTTGAGTCATAGAACTTGGAAGCTTGGGATTTAAAAGACTATTTTAGAGAAATTGTTTCCAGCTTCTGTGCCCCTAAGACCCTGGGAGGACTGCAGAGTTATGAGCAGAAATTCTGAAATCCTTGAGCACATCAAGCATTATCTGTAGAGGTCTATGTGCCCATGTGTGCGTCACAACATTTGTGTGATCTGTTTTGTTGCTGTTTTGATCAGTAAAGTGAAAAGTTTTGAACTGTATTACTAAACTCAAATACTTTACACACCTTTCTGTATATTCTCAGTCATCAGGTATCAAAAAATTCAACTATTATCACATGAGGGAGCAAAAAAATCTTTTTGAAATATGTTCAAAAAAGGTAGGAATTATTGTTCAAGGAAGTTTGAAAAAAATGGCCAAAGATTGGAAGTTGCCTGGTGACTTTGGCTTCTAGCCTAGTTCTCCATTCTTGGAAAGTATGTCAGCTCTATTCTGAAGTCAGGTGTCATCACTGAAATGAATACCTCCATTCTCAAAATATCTTGGCACTACCTTAGGAGCAGCGTGGAATTAAAGGGAGAGATTCCACCCGAGGTCTGGTTGGTGTTATTTGGGTTCCCTAACTAATATTTGGCATGGAAATGGGACCCATTATTCTTTGAAATGGGACCTTCCCTGTGGTTCAGATGGTAAAAAATCTTCCTGAAATGCAGGAGATCCGGGTTTTGTCCCTCAATTGAGAAGATCCCCTGGAGAAAGGAGTGCCAACCCACTCCAGGATCCTTGCTCGGAGAATCCCATGGACAGAGGGCCTGGTAGCCTGCAGTCCATGGGGTCACAAGAGTTGGACACGACTGAAAAGTGGGTGAGCAGACGCCCTCCATTTCTTACAGTTCTTCTGTGACCCAGAAATTTAGGCCCAGAAAAGAATACAGCAATTCACCTAAGGTGACGGAGCCTTGAGTGACAGCACAAGTGTAAGCAGACACGAATCAGAGTGATCACCTGGGCATGGCCTTGTTTGAACCTCTGCGTAGGAAGACACCCATTCCTTTAGTGAAGACCCACTGTGACCTTGTCCAGAAGTGGAAACTGTGTGTTCTTATGTTCAAATATCTAAAGCAGAACAATGTGAACTCCTGGCTGATGCCATTTAGGGGCCATGTTAAGCTGCATATTTAAATTTTAGAGCTTATTTTCTCCTAGAAAACAGTTTACAGGTATGTTCTCAGTTGGGGTACAGGAAAAAACCCTCTTGAACTCAGAAGGGAATGAGCTAAGAGTTGTTTTTGGTGATATTCTAGTTTGCTGCCGTGACTGTGGGAAGATGCCTCTCTGTCTGGATCCCTGGGCCTGAGAAGTGAGCCACCTTGGCCCTCGCCACGTGACTGTCCCCTCCTTCCTTCATGACTACGTCTCAGTGGCAGAGGCGTGGGGACCCGCACAGTCGCCTCTGCTTTTGTAAGGCGTGCTTATTGTCTGAGGCCATGTTTCTAATTCCTGTACAAAATAGTGAAAGAAACTGTCATGCCGCACCACCTTGTTCTATTAGCATGTAATATACACACGTGCACTTTTTAAATAGAACAAAGTAGATGCAGCTTAGTGTGAGAGTTGTTCAATGGAAGATTGTTCTGTGGAACACCTCATTAAAGAGCAAAGGTTGACTAGGGTGAGTCCCCATGTGTAAGAAGGACATGATCAGGAAAGTTTGAGAGAGATGGTAGTGTGATCATCTAAGACTAGTCTGATGCAGTATTTTATTCTGTTTTGTTGTTCATTCGCTCAGTCGTGTCCAACTCTTTGCAACCCCATGAACTGCCGCACTCCAGGCTTCCCTGCCCTTCACCCTCTCCTGGAGCTTGCTCAAACTCATGTCCATTGAGTTGGTGATGCCATCCAACCATCTCTTCCTCTGTCATCCCCTTCTCCTCCTGCCTTCAGTCTTTCCCAACATCAGGATCTTTTCTAATGAGTCTGTTCTTCTCATCAGGCAGCCAAAGTATTGGAGTTTCAGCTTCAGCATCAGTCCTTCCAATGAATACTCAGGACTGATTTCCCTTAGGATTGATTGGTTTGATCTCCTTGCAGTCCAAAGGACTCTCAAGAGTCTTCTCTAGCACCGCAGTTCAAAAGCATCAATTCTTTGGCACTCAGCTTTCTTTATGGCCCAATTCTTAGACCCATACATGACTACTGGAAAAAACCATAGCTTTGACTACATGGACCTTTGTCAGCAAAGTAATATCTCTGCTGTTTAATGCGCTGTCTAGGTTTGTCATAGCTTTTCTTCCAAGGAGGAAGCATCTTTTAATTTCATGGCTGCAGAAACCATCTGCAGTGATTTTGGACCCCAAGAAAATAAACTCTCATTATTTCTATTGTTTCCCCATCTATTTGCCATGAAGTGATGGGACCAGATGCCATCCATGATCTTGGTTTTTTTTAATGTTGAGCTTTAAACCAACTTTTTCTCTCTTCTCTTTCACCTTCATCAAGAGGCTCTATAGTTCCTCTTCACTTTGCACCATAAGGATGGTGTTATCTGCGTATCTGAGGTTATTGCTGTTTCTCCCAGAAGTCTTGACTCCAGCTTGTGCTTCATCCAGCCCGGCATTTCACACGCTGTACTCTGCATATGAGTTAAATAAGCAGGGTGACAATACACAGCCTTGATGTACTCCTTTCCCAATTCGGAACCAGTCTGTTGTTTCACGTCTGTTTCTAACTGTTGCTTCTTTACCTGCATACAGGTTTCAGTGAAGCAGGCAAGGTGGCCCCCATCTCTTGAAGAATTTTCCAGTTTATTGTGATCCACACAGTCAAAGGCTTTAGTCAGTGAAGCAGAAGTAGATGTTTTTCTAGAATTCTCTTGCTTTTTCTATGATCCAGTGGATGTTGGCAATTTGATCTCTGGTTTCTCTGGATTTTCTAAATCCAGCTTGAACATCTGAAAGTCCTCAGTTCACATACTGTTGAAGCCTGGCTTGGAGAATTTTGAGCATTACTTTGCTAGCGGGTGGAATGAGTGCAATTGTGTGGTAGTTTGAACATTGTTTGGCATTGCTTTTCTTTGCGATTGAAATGAAAACTGACCTTTTCCGGTCCTATAGCCACTGCTGAGTTTTCCAAACTTGCTGGCATATTGAGTGCAGCACTTTCACAGCATCATCTTTTAGGATTTGAAATAGCTCACCTGGGATTTCATCACCTCCACTTGTTTTGTTCTAGAGATGCTTCGTAAGGCCCACTTGACTTCACACTCCAGGATGTCTGGCTCTAGGTGAGTGATCACACCATCGTGGTTATCTGGGTCATTAAGATCTCTTTTGTTCTATCTGTCAAGACATTTAAGAAGCTCAGAAGAAGGCTGCTGTGTCAATAAAGTGGGTAAATGCTCTGAGCCATACGTATTGATTCAGATGTCCAGACTCTAAATGTGAATATATGTCCTCTCACCTTTGTTTCCGTTTGGTTTGGCATTTAAAAGACTTGTCTTTTGGGGATAAAATATTTGCAGCAGAGCAGGTGACACCATTGGCAAGGACAAAATGGAGGGAGAAACTGTTGAAAATTCTTAGGAATGAAATGAAAAGTAATATTGATGAAGAACCCAGGCAAACAGATACTGTGAAATGATGCCTAGAAACTTTCTGGGCAAGAAAATTGTTACTGGTATGAGAGCAAAATCTCACTTGACTGACATCTTTAATTTACTGCTAACAGAGTTGACTCATTGGAAAAGACTCTGATGCTGGGAGGGATTGAGGGCAGGAGGAGAAGGGGATGACAGAGGATGAGATGGCTGGATAGCATCACTGACTCGATGGACGTGAGTCTGAGTGAACTCTGGGAGTTGGTGATGGACAGGGAGGCCTGGTGTTCTGCGATTCATGGGGTTGCAAAGAGTCGGACACGACTGAGCGGCTGAACTGAACAGAACTTAATATCTCAGAAGGATCAAAGCAAAAGTCTCTTCTTTTTTTTCCAGATTTTTGTTAAAAGCTTTCTTTACAATGATGCATCAGCATGCTTTTTTTAGTGTGAGGGACCCTGATTATTTCAGAACATTGGTTTAGAAAAAAAACTCTGAAGTTATGAGAAAAGTTATGATACCTAGTTTTTAAGAAGTCTAGTTAGATTGCTGATAGACATAAAAACCAGAAATGTTTAAGTAGGAGTAGGTGAGACAGGAAGCATTGCTTGGATCCTGGGCATTATCTTATTTTCAGCTTTCTAAAGCCTAAGGACATTTTAAGTTACCTGGTTTGAGCTCCACAAATCAAGGCACTGGTCATCAGTAGTGGATATCCAGGCTTAACGGGGATTGACAAGAGGAGAGCTTGCCTTAGAAATCTGATTTGAGTTATTGGTAGCATGGAGCCTTCCAGAAAGCAGATTACAGTAAACAGAGTCTGAGCAAGAGGTCTTGGGCTCAGCGATCAGATCTGCCTTGTAGTTCTCGCTCAGTCATTCAAGGCTCCATCACCTTAGGTGAGTTGCTGTATTTTTTTCTGGGCCTAAATTTCCTCATGTACAAAATGGTAATTTCCCAGATCCATTGTGGTTTTAAAAACAATTAACCCTGAGACGTGTCATCAGTGTCTTCTGGCAGGGTGGTAGTCCAGACAAAGCTTAGGGTTAGCATTAGAAAAATCTGATTGTCTACCTATAGGATGGCTATAGAAACTGTGTGAAAAGATGGAGGTGATGTGTGAGCCTAGAATGAGAAAAGGCTTCTCCTTGGTTAGTTTCGTTTTGATCGACATTTCTATAATGATGACAACTGCTACTGTTTTCTTCTTTCTTTTTAAAGGCAAATTTAGTTAAGTGAGCAAATACTACACTGGAAAAAAATCGTAAATCATCCCAAGTGGGTCAGGTCTGATTTAGTCCAGTATTTAATGTGTTCTTTAAGTCTTTAGTAACTGGAGGCTTGACACCATAACTGGGAGAAAAACATCAAAAGTAATTAGGTCAGCCTGTGGTGTCAGAAGCTTCTGTCCTCCAAATATGTGGTTGTGAGTATGTATGCTTTTGCCTCCTAGAAAATGATGCAAGTCCTCTGAGCCCTATAAAAAATACATGTTATTAGTTCTGTTAGCAAAACTTAAAGTTGGAACTGAAAAGTCATTAATTTCAGAGTTAGCTATTTATTGCTAAGAGTGTTCAACACCCTGACACTCTCAGAATGGAAAGGCCAAGTGAGCCTCTTGACAGCTGAATTATGAACGATTCTCCCATAATCTTTACCATCGAGCACACATAAACATAACGCTAATTTCACTTTTATGAACTCCAGTCCCATAGCTCTAGAAGTTGTGTGTGAATAGAAGAAAAATTTGTAGGATGAAGACAATTGTCTGATACACAAGCTGCTACATCAGGATTGAGACATAAATTATATATATGAGGAGTTTTGCAACAAAAGCCCAAAATAATCCTTGAGAAACAAGTACCGAAGGGAATGGAAAAATACAAATTAGTTTGGGAAATGACCTGCTTAGATTGACTAGAGCAAGCTGTTTTCTGCTAGTTCAAGGTCATTCCCTCTGACAGGCCTTGATGTCTCATCCATACGAGTTTTGAACACATTCCCTTGGAGGGCACTTCCACAGTCTAATGGCTTGAGATATTTGAAAGCTTCTTTAAGACAGTCAGCCTAAATTTTCTTTTAATTTCCTCTTCCAGTGTCTCTGTAATTGCCCTTTCTTGTATTATCCTAAAAGGAGTTTGCAGGGAACATGTGCAGTGGGAAGGAGTGTTCAGTTTTTCCCTCTGGGGTGCTACAGATTTCACCTTTCATAAACTTATGCTTTGCTCACAGAAAATGACTACAAAGGGAACGAATTCACTGCTTTTCCAGAGTTGAACAAGGTTCTGCCTGTAATAAAGGTGCCCACAGAGGCTAGCTGGAGCCTGAGTCCTGGAGGAGAGAGTTTGCCCGAATGTATTTTTTCACTGGCCTCATTCCAGTTCTTGGCCCATTTCTAGAGTCACTGGCCTCATTTATCGCAAACCTTCTTCCTCCCTGAAAACACCGTCTTCCAATGCCAAGCACTACCCCATACACACTGACCACTCAGGAAGGCTGTGTAAAAATATAGCAGGACAATGTCCTGTACCCATCAAAACCTTGCTGAATACATAGGGATATCAGATCAGCAAAGTGTGGGTCATTCTGTCTCTTCATGCACTGCCTACAAAAAGTACAAAAAGAACACCAGCGATTCTGTATTCTTATCCCTGTGATGGACTCTTGACCACCATGGGTAAGACTGTAAACCCGTGGATGCTCCATAGAGAGGATCCGGGAGGAATTGTTTCTGGGCATGTGTTTGAGAGTCATACTGCTCCCGTCTTTAGTGTAGATGTGATGTGATTAAAGAATTAAATAAGCAAACACTTTTGGACCAGAAGCGAGTTGTTCTACAGTCAATTAATTCCCTAGAGCAGATCACTGCCTTTTTTCAACTGTTTGTATTCTGAGGGTGCGGCAGGTGTGAGAGCCTTGCACTCCTTCATGAGCTGACTGTACAAAACTGCTCTGCCCCCTGTTTTACCTCCACGCCCCTCTGTTGTATTCAGGATACTCTTTGTATTTATTGGCCTAGAAGTAAAAACAAAAACATTCTTAAACTTCTTCAGAATGATTGGGTACAGAGGAAGGCATCTGGAAAAAACAAAAGTGTAGATTTCATTCATTTTTTTAGGATCTACTCAAAGTCCTATCACCTAAATGATTTCTTATTCCACAATTTCTTTATATTCCACGTGTAAACTTTGATTTTAGTACATGCCCAGCTTTGGGGGTTGATGGACAGTTATCTCCTCCACAGAAATGTGGGGAAACTGCAGGTCCACGGAGTCTAGCTATTCAAAATAGAGAAGTGGTCACTTAGCCCTCTCTTGGGTTGGCTTTTGCAGTCACCTGGCTGCATCCTTGTGTGTGGTCAGAATTACCAGGACACAGCACAGATGATAGCAGCATTTACTAATAAAAAGCAGATCGCCGTGGGATCAATTAGTTGCTCATCATTTGTATGACTCATAACTGAAAAAATGAACCTGGCTGAATAATCAAGAGTATAAACCACTGTTAACTGCTCCCAGGTTCAGAAATGTCTTGGCTGTATTTGTAAGAGGTGGTAAGGCAGGATGAAAAGGGTTTGCACTTGTCAGACACTAGTTCAAAGACTGGCTTTGCTGCTGAGTGTCATCTTAATGAGTCCTTTAACCACTAAAGTTATATAGCCATCTAAAAAAATGGAAATTACATAGGCTCACTTTATGAGAATTAATGGGGTTGTGTATAAATGGTCCAAGTAGGGACCTCCTTCATGTTAGTTCCCTTTGCTTTTTCTGTCTTTATTTGAACAAATTTGTATATTTACAAGTCTTTGTGCTAGCATCTTTAATGGGTTATTTCTTAGTAAGTGCCCAGTTTCTGACCCATCATGATTGCTCACTAAAATGTTCATGGAATGAGTGAGTGGATGGTTACATATATTTAGTGGGGTGTGGCCATTTTTTCCCTCTATTAGACAAGGAACATAGAGTTGGTAGGTTTCCCCAAGATTACCCGGAAGATGGAATCACTGCCTACATAGACATCTAGAAATGTACTGTACAGCTCTTGTAAATTTCAGGCAAACGCAGTGTTAATTCCTGTATGTATTAACCATTGCCTCCTTCTCCATCAGACACTCACTTTGTGAAAATATAATTTCTGCATGGCACTGATTCCGATATTAGAGGACCTTTTCATTGTGTCTTGTAGAGGGAACCTCATCTGTGTGCTTAATTTGAAGCATGCAGTAAGGAGAAGGCATTCGGAGGTGGAGGAGAATGGTGGCCATTCTTTTCTGGGACAACCTTTGATTGGAATCAAAGTCCTAATACTCAATTAATGAAAAGAAGATTGTTGGAACTATCATTTGACCTACATCTGCTGTTATTAGAATTAAGTCTAACCAGCTGCCAGTTCCTAGAGGCAGGTGGCTGTAGCTTTCTGTCTCAGCATCTGCCTATTTTTCCATTTCTAATTGGCTTTGTTACATAAGTTAGTCTGGTATTTGTTTGAAAAAATATATATCTGTGTGTGCTGAACTTCTTCTCACAGTTGCTTGAGCATCTATTTCCTAGAAATCAAGCTTTCAAAAACTGAAATTCTATAAATATAAGAGGGATTATTTTAGAGGAGGGGACAGGCTCAATCTTGTGATCAATTCTTTAGTACAGTGAAGAATTACTAGTTTCCATTCTGTTCTAGAAGTAATTTTTTATATAGTGGGGCCTGACTAAAGAATATTAGGACAAGAGCATTTCCATTCCCAGTAGAATTTGTTCCCAGAAAAGATGGAAATTATACATCAGGACCCTGCTTCACTCTTTTGGCACCACTGATTCAAATACTAGCCAGAACCTAGGAGTTGAGATGGGGGGAGGGGAAAGTTCATTAAACTGACATGTTGGAACCTCTAAAAAGGTTTTCATGGAGTACTCATTTAGAAATAGATGAAAATTTGAACATATGTATATATAATTTTTTTTTTTTTTTTGCGCCTGAAGTACTTGATTCATGACTCACCTTTCTGATAAATGGTTTGTTAAAGGGTTTCCCATGTGCATCTCTTATAAAAGAAAGATTTTTTCAGGGTGCATTGGTCATTTATTGACATACTTTCCCTAGATTCTAATTTCCTCATAATATTGGTGCTTTCTTCCATACATTTTTAACTCATAGAAAAGAAAAACACATCAAGCTTTGTTCTGGGGCCAATAGCATGCCGCTCTCGCCTACTTGTCTTTCCCTGGAGAGACTTCCAGATTTTCCTGTGACTTTGGCCAGTTGATCACAGAATGGTAAATATTCCACTGAACGGAGCCTGGAGCCCTGGATTCCTCCTTTCTCCTTGGAGCCAGGGTTCTGTGGAGGAGAGGAATAAGGAAGGGAAAATAAATGTAAGACTCCATGTGGATATACAAAACAAACTTATGTTTACCAGAGAATAAGGTGTGGGGAAAAATTGGGAGATTGGAACTGATATATGTACACTGTTATGTATAAAATAGATAACTAATAAGAACTCAACACTCTGTAACAGCCTGCATGGGAAAAGAATCTCCAAAAAAAGTGGATTATATGTTTGGCCGATTCACCTTACTTGTGTCCTTGAAGCTAGCACCACATTGTAAATCAACAATACAATTAAAAATTAAAAAAAAAAATTCAGACTACAGTCCTGTCCACCCCCATGTTAATCGCTCACATAAGCCTCATTGTTTTTTTCTCAAGAGTTCAAAACTCTTAATTACTCCCCAAAAGACACATCCAAAAATGATACCCCAATGGCACCCCACCCCAGTACTTTTGCCTGGAAAATCCCATGGACAGAGGATCTTGGTAGGCTCCAGTCCATGGGGTCACTGAGAGTCGGACGCGACAGAGCCACTTCACTTTCACTTTTCACTTTCATGCATTGGAGAAGGAAATGGCAACCCACTCCAGTGTTCTTGCCTGGAGAATCCCAGGGACAGGGGAGCCTGGTGAGCTTCCGTCTATGGGGTTGCACAGAGTCGGACACAACTGAAGCGACTTAGCAGCAGCAGCAGCAGTAGAAGACCCTAAAGAAAACCTGTCCAGTAGGCAAACTCCTATCTTTTGTTGAAATTACAGGAGAGATCAACTCAGTGACCTGGCCCAGGTGATGACATTCCTCTCAGCTTTTCTGGATTTCTGGGTCATTCAGCTTTTTATTCTTGTACAGAGTATTGGTGGATGCCACGGGCAAGGCGATGTGCTGGGTTTCCCTGCAGAGCAGAAAGCATGGTGGCCTAAGAGTCTTGAAGCACGGGTTCCACGTTCCACTGTGCTATGAGTGACTGAGTGAAAACAAAACAGTGTTAGTTGCTCAGTCGTGTCCAACTCTCTGTGACCCCGTGGACTGTAGCCCACCAGGCTCCTCTGTCCATGGAATTCTCCAGGCAAGGGTACTGGAGTGGGCAGCCTTTCCCTTCTCAGGCACTCTTTGTGAGCCAGGGATTCAACCTGCTCTGCTGCATTGCAGGCAGATCCTCTCCCGTTTGAGCCATCACTATATGCAGATTGCTCCTCCTACTTGGCTCACTCCTCTCTCTTCTGTAAAATGAAGGGATTACTTTGAGCTCTTAGATCCCTTCCAGTTCTAAAACTTCTGTGATTTTCTGATTACACATCTCTCGAGCCAGTAATTCATGATTCCAAGTTTAGGCTGAAAACTCAGTTCTTTGGACTCTCAGCCTGAACCACATGGTGGCCTGTGAAGAGGTCCATGGTTGGAGATGCTTGGTTGTCTCATCTTGGACACAGTAAACCTACTGAAGATGGTTAGTGTAGAAGGCCAGGGAAGTCAGACTTCCAGACAGACACGTCAGAGCTTTGCCGTCTTTTGAATAGTGTGTGTTGTATACCTTTTTGTATGTACTAACTGGCAGTTATTAAATCGCTGGTGTCAATGCTGCTTAAAATGGGGTGAGGTTTTCTACCTTATACTGATACCTGCAAGCAGATGCCAGATGAAGAATTCCACTGAAATAAGAAAACATGTTGTCTTTCTCCCTTCAGAGGACTCACCTATGCAGACAGATCTCAACCCCAGGCCCCATCCCTACATGTATTGTTTCCTGTGGTCGCGGTTTTTATCCTGTCTTGACTGGCAGTGAGGTCAGAGGTCATAATGACCCTTCTGTTCTTATCACAGGCTCTGTTGATGGTTGACACCTCCGTTGGGAAAATAAAAATGAGCTGGTGAAAGACTTATCTTGACAGATGCCCATGATCAGGGCTCTGCCAGTTGACGTGTTCCTAATAATAGGAAACAAATGTGTATTTCTGCTTCTTGACTCACGTTGCCAATTCCTTACAGGAGCCCTTGAACTTAAAATGTGATTAAATAAGAAAACTGGAGAGGGCAGTGGAGACCGATGTAGAGGGTAGTTTGGTGACTGTTTTATGTTATTTCTGTCCTCTCCATGAGTGAGAATAACCAGCCTGTGAATGATGAAAGATAACTCAAGTTTTCTTGTTGCTATTTAAGTCATGTCCTACTCTTTGCAACCCCATGGACTGTAGCCTGCCAGGCTCCTCTGGCCATGAGATTTCCCAGGTAGGAATACTGGAGTGGGTTGCCCTTTCTGCCTCCAGGGGATCTTCCCGACCCAGGAATGGTACCTGGGTCTCCTGCGTTGCAGGTGGAATTCTTTACTACTGAACCAACAGGTAAAGTGAAAGTGAAGTCGCTCGGTTGTTTCCGACTCTTTGCGACCCCGTGGGCTGTAGCCCGCCAGGCTCCTCCGTCCACGGGATTCTCCAGGCAAGAATACTGCAGTGGGTTGCCATTTCCTTCTCCAGGGGATCTTCCTCACCCAGGGATCGAACCTGGGTCTCCCACATTGCAGGCAGACGCTTTAACCTCTGAGCCACCAGGGAAGCCTAACTCAAGTTTTGCACGAAAGCTTTTACTAAGGTAGCACCATGTATCTTCCACTTTCCATATGCCTGCTTCCCCTTGTCCTGCAGTGGGTGAGAAATGCATTGGTCACCTCCTCCCCCTGCCCAGAACAGTGTCATGGTTTAAGAGCCAGGACTCTGGCTTCAGACAGCTTGAATTGGAATCTGGATTCCATCACCTATTTGGACAGGCCTCTCAGTGTCTCTGTACTCAGTTTCTCCGTCCTTAAAAAGAGGGTGAATAATGCTTTTCTTGTTTAGTCATGTTGTTGTTCAGTGGCTAAGTCGTGTCTGACTCTGCGACCCATGGCCTGCAGCGCGCCAGGCTCCTCTGACCTTCACTGTCTCTCGGAGTTTTCTCAAACTCATGTCCATTAAGTCATTGATACCAGCTAGCTATCTCATCCTCTGCCTCCCCTCCCTCTCTCAGTCTTTCCCAGCATCAGGATCTTTTCCAGTGAGTCGGCTCTTCACATCAGCTGGCCAAAGTATTGGTGCTTCACCATCAGTCCTTCCAGTGAATATCCAGAGTTGATTTCCTTTAGGATTGACTGGTTTGATCTCCTTCCTGTTCAAGGGACTCTCAAGAGTCTTCTCCAGCACCACAGTTCAACAGCATCAATTTTTCGGCACTCAGCCTTTTTTTATAATCCAGCTCTCACATCCGTACATGACTACTGGAAAAACCATAGCTTTGACTATATAGACCTTTGTCAGCATTTAGCTGTAGGTAGGATTAAATCATACTAGATGGAGAGGACTTTAACACAGGGCCTGCCGTATAGTAACGGCATCCTTGTTGCTTGTCTCCCACGGCCAGGCTCAGCAACCAAAATGTGAGCTGCTCAGATAAAATTGACTTTAAAGATCCTGAAAAGGAGACAATCAAGGTTATACATAACGACTTAAAGGAACAATCCAAAAAGAAGTTATAACAATTAAAAATATATACGCACCCAACATTGGAGCATTGATATACCTAAGACAAACATTAATTAATATGATAGAAGAAATATGCAACAATACAATAATAGTGGGAGACTTTAATACCCCACTCATACTTATACAGTCTGGCTGTAATAGACAAAGTAAAGAGGAAAACATATTCACTTATGAGCCTCAAAAAATTCAATTCACTCAGGAGAATTAAAAAAAAAAATAGACTTATTTGTTCACTCTGTAAAGGTTTATTGACTATTTTATGGGTCTGGTACCACTTTGGGTAGTAGGGAGGAAGAAGTGACAAATGTGATCCTGTCCTAAATAATATATTGTGGTAAAGATAGACCTACCAATACAAAATACCAAGATGTGCCTAAGATGAGGACACCCAAACTGTACTTTTAGTTTCCTGAGCTTTTCATTTCCAGATCAAACCTCCTAATATAGGATGAATTCAACATGATTTTTTTTTAAATGTTCTTTGTGATTAAAAACAGAGAGCCATTAGTTAAGAAATTACATATACTCCTCCCCACCATCACTCCCCTTCTTTCTTCCCATTTCCCTCCCACCCTCATTGATCCTTTCCTTTGTCCATTTTCCCCTGCAAGAAAAAAATAAAATAGTTTATAGCAAAATATGAGCTGCTTTAGAATATATTTAAATTCTCAGTCCAGCAAGCTGAACTCTAGGATCAAAGATTCAGAGCAGGTACCAACCCACTGTGAAGAGCCAGTCTAGGCTGATGGTCCATGGTCTGAACTAATAATTATGGGCAGAGAAAAGAAACCGTCCTGTGGACAATTCATTTCCCTCCAGGAAAGGGAAGAATCCAGGAGAACTCACTTTCTTGTTCTCTAGTTGGATGTTAAGCCCAAGAAGAGAAAGTATGTAATTCTGTGACTTAAATTGATCTGTAGCTTTATTGATGGTATGTGCCAGCAAATGTGGTGAGAATAAACACCAATTAAGACATAGTTGTTGTATTTTTTATCTTGTTGGATACCAGACACCAGACTGATTTCGCTTTTGAGTAAGTGTGGACTGGAGATGGTAGCCATGCTGAAGGTCTTACTGGGTTGAATGAAGGGATATAGCAGCCCACAATTAAATGTCATGTGTAGGTATTCAATTCACTTCAGTTCAGTTCAGTCGCTCAGTCGTGTCTGACTCTTTGCGACCCCATGAATTGCACCACACCAGGCCTCCCTGTCCATCACCAACTCCTGGAGTTCACTCAAACTCATGTCCATCGAGTCGGTGATGCCATCCAGCCATCTCATCCTCTGTCATCCCCTTCTCCTCCTGCCCCCAATCCCTCCCAGCATTAGAGTCTTTTCCAATGAGTCTCTTTGCATGACGTGGCCAAAGTATTGGAGTTTCAGCTTTAGCATCAGTCCTTCCAATGAAAACCCAGGACTAATCTCCGTTAAAATGGACTGGTTGGATCTCCTTGCAGTCCAAGGGACTCTCAAGAGTCTTCTCCAACACCACAGTTCAAAAGCATCAATTCTTCAGCACTCAGCTTTCTTCACAGTCCAACTCTCACATCCATACATGACCACAGGAAAAACCATAGCCTTGACTAGGCGAACCTTTTTTGGCAAAGTAATGTCTCTGCTTTTGAATATGTGATCTAGGTTGATCATAACTTTACTTCCAAGAAGTAAGCGTCTTTTAATTTCATGGCTGCAATCACCATCGGCAGTGATTTTGAAGCCCCAAAAAATAAAGTCTGACATTGTTTCTACTGTTTCCCTATCTATTTCCCATGAAGTGATGGGACCGGATGCCATGATCTTCCTTTTCTGAATGTTGAGCTTTAAGCCAGCTTTTTCACTCTCCTCTTTCACTTTCATCAAGAGGCTTTTGAGTTCCTCTTCACTTTCTGCCATAAGGGTGATGTCATCTGCATATCTGAGGTTATTGATATTTCTCCTGGCAATCTTGATTCCAGCTTGTGTTTCTTTCAGCCCAGCGTTTCTCATGATATACTCTGCATAGAAGTTAAATAAGCAAGGTGACAATATATAGCCTTGACATACTCCTTTTCCTATTTGGAACCAGTCTCTTGTTCCATGACCAGTTCTAACTGTTGCTTCCTGACCTGCATATAGGTTTCTCAAGAGGTAGGTGAGGTGGTCTGGTATTCCTATCTCTTTCAGAATTTTCCACAGTTTATTGTGATCCACACTGTCAAAGGCTTTGGCAAAGTCAGTAAAGCAGAAATAGATGTTTTTCTGGAACTCTCTTGTTTTTTCCATGATCCAGTGGATGTTGGCAATTTGATCTCTGGTTCCTCTGCCTTTTTAAAAACCAGCTTGAACATCTGGAAGTTCACAGTTCATGCATTGCTGAAGCCTGGCTTGGAGAATTTTGAGCATTACTTTACTAGCATGTGAGATGAGTGCAGTTGTGCAGTAGTTTGAGCATTCTTTGGCATTGCCTTTCTTTGGGATTGGAATGAAAACTGACCTTTTCCAATCCTGTGGCCACTGCTGAGTTTTCCAAATTTGCTGGCAGATTGAGTGCGGCACTTTCACAGCATCATCTTTCAGGATTTGAAAGAGCTCAACTTGAATTCCATCACCTCCACTAGCTTTGTTCGTAGTGATGCTTCCTAAGGCCCACTTGACTTCACATTCCAGGATGTCTGACTCTAGGTTAGTGATCACACCATCGTGATTATCTTGGTCGTGAAGATCTTTTTTGTACAGTTCTGTGTATTCTTGCCATTAGAAATGTGAAAGGCTTGGGGGCCCTGAGAAAGGAGAAATGAATGTCTTTTGACAGGTTAAAGATGAAGTCTGTGAATCTGACGTGGGCCTAAAAAAGACAAGATGTTGATAAGTAGAGTCAAGGGGTTGGGAAAGGGGAGTGAAGAAGTCAACCATCCTTTTGAATGTGTAAGTGATAGAGGTCACATGCAGTAATTCCTGCTTTTAAATGGAAAAGTCCATATTTTGCTTAAAAAACCAGTCAGTTCAGTTTTGGTGTAGATATCTCAGGCCCTACCTGATCATGAATTAAGAAGTCCCTGGGAAAAGGATAAAATGACAAAAGTGTTTTCTACCTTTCTACCAAGAGAATGGAGAAGGCAATGGCACCCCACTCCAGTACTCTTGCCTGGAAAATTCCATGGATGGAGGAGCCTGGAAGACTGCAGTCCATGGGGTCGCTGAGGGTCAGACACGACTGAGCAACTTCACTTTCACTTTTCACTTTCATGCATTGGAGAAGGAAATGGCAACCCACTCCAGCGTTCTTGCCTGGAGAATCCC
Organism: Tragelaphus eurycerus; assembly: GCA_935064755.1. NCBI lineage: Eukaryota > Metazoa > Chordata > Mammalia > Artiodactyla > Bovidae > Tragelaphus > Tragelaphus eurycerus. The sequence continues at coordinate 1,451,097 of CAKXYN010000179.1, read as the reverse complement.
AGGGATGGCGGAGCCTGGTGGGCTGCTGTCTATGGGGTCGCATAGAGTCGGACACGACTGATGTGACTTAGCAGCAGCAGCAGCCAAGAGAATATGAAAATCATGGTCTAGAGAGTAGAAACCCCTTCAGAGAAAGGCCATTATCGTCTGCTGAGGTCATCAGTATATATGCTTTTAAATAAGCCCAATGATCCTCTTAATATCTTATGGAAATGCAAGCTCCAACACATTAAAAAGTATTCTGTTGGGACACTTGGCTATTGCTGTATTTTGCCAAGTGTGTTTTTAGAAGTTTTGACTTCTTAAAAGTCTACGAATAAATACCCTGTGGTTTTATTAGTTGGTAATGCAGTGATTTTCTAAATATTCAAAAGTACCTTTGTTAGGATATTGTTTTATTTATATAAAATTTCAAATATATGTTACATTGCTTTTTGCATTCACCCCTGGGGCTGTTTCTCCACCTAAGTTAACAAAAAAGAACATGCATGTGACATAAAGGTTTATATGAAACCATCACTGAAGGCTCTCGAGGTCATTTTCCAAATCTGTATATAATCCATAGGGAAACTAGACCCCAAAATAGAAAGTGCACTGACCCAACGTCATACTGTTGGTGACTGACTGATCTGATTCTGGAAGCTGAACTTTTTAACTGTTGGATTGGGGTTCATCTTTTACACCCTCATTCTGCCTGTTGGGAAAAAACAAACTGGGAACTTAACAGGTTTTAAAGCAACGTAATAGAACACCATGGGTCTCTGGCCCAGGATGTTTCAGGTACGTTTTGACTAACAAATTGTTGTTTAAGAATAACAGCAATACTATAACGTTCTCCTAAGCACTGGTGCATTTATTCATTCACTCTATTCATTACAGTCACCTTGTGTATTGATACTGTTATTCCCCCAGTTTCCAGATGGGCCATGCTGCTAAGTCACTTCAGTTGTGTCCGACTCTGTGCGACCCCATAGACGGCAGCCCACCAGGCTCCACCATGGAAGTGTGTAAAGTTTACATTTTGCAGCAGGGGTGTGGCTGTGCGTTGCAGATCTGGGATCCTGTCTGCTTCCACTAATTGCGGTCTGGTCACAGAGAGGTTTCTGTCCCTACCTCCCACCTGCCTGTGTCAGGAAGCAGTCTTTGTAATTCCTTGTTGACTGTTCTGTTGGCTTTTCCCAGGTGGCTCAGTGGGGAAAGAATCCTCCTGCAAAGGGAGTTCAGCCCCTGGGTGGGAAAGATTCCCTGGGGGTGGGCATGGCAACCCACTCCAGTATTCTTGCCTGGGAAATCCCATGGACAGAGGAGCCTGGTGGGCTTCAGTCTAAGAGGTCGCAATGAGTCGGACCTGACCGAAGCGACTGAGCATGCACTTTGTGAAGTTGCTACCATACAGAGGCTGTACTAGCAGAGTTTCATTTGGATCCTGGATCACTATTCCATTTCCAGAGAGACTCAGCGTACAGAATGTCCGGCATCAATCCATACATTCATAACAAAGGCACGTTGGCACCGCAGCCGTGGTTTTGCCATCCACAGCAGCCCTGTGGCTGCAGGGCAGATCCTCAGAGGAGAAGATAGTATCTTCCTGCTTGGGCAGGTGGTTCAAACTCCCTGAGGGTTTGCAGCCCCAGCACCATAAACTTCTCTCCATCTAGGGCAAGTCTTTTTTTTTTTTCTCTTTTTTTAATAAACATATTTGCTAATTTAGTCTTGGCTGCACTGGGTCTTCGTTGCTACACAGGCTTTTCTGAAGTTGGGGCTGGCAAGGGCTGCTCCTTGCTGCAGTGTGAAGGCGTCTCTTGGGGCACACGGGCTCTAGAGCGCCGAGGCCTCAGTATCTGCAGCTCCTGGAGCACAGGTTCGATAGTTGTGGTGCGCAGGCTTAGCTGTCCCGTGGCATGTGAGATCTTCCCAGATCAGGGATCAATCCTGTGTCTCCTGCATTGGCAGGCAGATTCTTTACCACTGAGCCACCAGGGAAGCCCTCAGCCAAATCTTGACTTCGCAAAAGGACTTCTAGTGGACAGTCTACACACCCTAGAGGGTACAAGCTAATAAACACTCCCTGCCTGGATCTAAAGCAGGGTGGGGACTGGACTCCAGCATCATTATATGTCACAAAAGGGTCTCATTGGGCAAGGTGGGGCTGAGCAGTGCCCAGTATTTGATAACATTGAAAGGCTTTTTTCCTCTTCCACAATTAATCCATGTCTCCATTTGCACGTGTTTAAAAAAAAAAGAAACTGACAGTACCAACAACACGAGAGAGAACGCCCAGCCTGAGCAGTAAATCTCCAGAGGCATTCAGCAAGTGCCACGGGGCTCATTAATCTTGATTATTTCCCGTAATAGATAACTTCACAAATCAGCTATTATTCCTAATCATGCACATAAAGATAACAACGGAGGGGTAATAGCTTCCTGCCTGGCGAGACCAAAATAAAATTTTATCTAAAAATGTGTTTCTGCACATTCCCAGGAAAGGTGCTTTCCTCCTTCTTAAAGGGGCAGGAGGAGATGGGGGGAGGAACCACGGAGAAAGAAATTGATCATCGCGGATTGGGTTTTTAAAAAGAATTAGGTGTGTTTGATTTTCTCGGGGACACTGGCTGGCTTGCTTGTCATTGTGTCGCTGGCAGGTAGTTTGGAGAGGGATTGGGCCATGAGAGACAGAGAATTGTGCAGTTCCAGTCTCTCAGAGAAGAATACACAGGGGAAAAAGCTGAAAGCAAGGGGGTGATATTTTTTTCTGTGAAGTTGACATTTTGGGTTTCAGGATTTTTGCTGAGTTGGAGAAATTGCTTCACATTGCCTGAGTGTGTTTATCTCCTCCGGAGTGCTCACCAGATACCAGGTACCAAGCAGAATGAATGGCAGCAGAAGAGTATGTGGATGATGAGAGATGGGTCTCCTACATGTTGGAGTGGTGTATGGGTGGTAACACTTTTTGAATATGTGGTACCAGGTTATCTTAAACTTAAAAACTCTCAGGTCTTTGGCAAGAAACAAAAACGTGTATCTAATTGAGTGTTGGAAAAAGGGCTCCCTAAAGTCACCCTGGTGAAGGAAATTACTAGCTCCCCCTCCTACACAATGTATTTCTGATGGCATTGCAGTTGATGTGGGCAATGGCTTTATCATCGTGTAATGACAAGCTGCACCTGTCCATCATTTTGTTATCAAAATGCCAGCACACTGCAGCAGGGCCTGGAATGAGATATATCACATTTATGATGAGATTTGACTCCACGGTATTCAGTCAGCAGGAATAATTGACCTATCACAACAGTATGTGCACACGGAATTGGGCTCATAGATGCTGCTGGAGAGTACTGGCCAGAGTCTGTTCTTCTCCGGGCACCTGAAGTTAAAATTTCACTCTGAGGTTCTCTGTTTCTGCCTGAAGCAAAGCCATTCTGCTGTCCCTGAACTTCCTGGGAGGATCTGGAGGTGGCGATTCCCACAGCCACCTTCTGCCTCATTCGAATTTATTAAACATTATGGCAGAAGAATTTCCAGAACCAGTGATTCAACATTTTCCTGCCAACACAGTCTGTCTTTCTCATACAGTCACAGCAAGGACAGAGAAACTGAACACCCCTTAATGTGCGAGGCGGAGTGTTAGGCTCTGGGACAGAGACATGTCACAGACATTATCTGTACTCTTCGTGAATGAGGCAGTCCAGGAGAGGAGACAGGATGCAAAAAAACAAAGATTTGTACAAGATGAAAGGTGCGCCAGGGTGAAGGTGGTGTTCCAATGCTGAGGACATTCCGGGGAGACAAAGTGGTTCATTAAAGAAGGGCATCTCGGGTTGGAGATGCGAGGGAGTCTTGAGAGGAAGAGGACATATGTATGCCTATGATTCATGATTATGTATAACAGAAACCAACACAATATTGTAATTATCCTTCAAAAAAATTTTTTTAAAAAAACCACTTAATTGTAAATACATATATTGTTTGTCAGTTATATATGAAATAGGATGAGGTATAATCCGCCTGCAATGCAGGAGACCTGGGTTCACTCCTTGGGTTGGGAAGATACCTTGGAGAAGGGAATGGCTACCCACTCCAGTATGTTCTGGCCTGGAGAATTCCATGGACAGAGGAGCTGGTAGGCTATAGTCCATGGGGTCAGAGAGTCAGACACGACTGAGTGACTTTCAGTTTTCATTCCCTGGTGGCTCAGACAGTAAAGCGTCTGTCTACAATTCGGGAGACCCGCCGTTTGAGCCCTGGGCTGGGAAGATTCCCTGGAGAAGGAAATGGCAATCCACTCCAGTACTATTGCCTGGAAAATCCCATGGACAGAGGAGCTGGTAGGCTACAGTCTATGGGGTCGCAAAGAGTTGGACACGACTGAGTGACTTCACTTCACTTCACTTCATGATTAACAGTGAATATTGACTTAATAGTGAATATATGACATTTCATGATATATGTAAGTGAAATCATTGCTCTGTACTCTGTGCACCTTAAACTTATCTAGTAGTATATGTCATATCTCAGTAAAACTGGAAAAGGGGGGGGGGAGGGGACATCAACTTATGCCCATGAAAGGAAAATGCTCTGAGGCTGCGTGAGTAGCATGAGCAGGGCAAAGCCATGGGAGAAGAGTGACGAATCCAGTTGGGTTGGAGAAGGCAGTGAAGAATGGGAGATTGAGAGCGTTGATTGAGACCAAATTAGAACGGACTTGGCACATTGTGCTGAGGAGTTTGGACTTTTCTCAGTACACGCTGGCTCTCTATTAAAGGGTTTGAAGCAGGGAAATGACATGATTGGGCCTGCAGTTTAAAAGGATTAATATTATTTCAGCAATAGTCAGAATCGATTCAGATCAGATCAGATCAGTCGCTCAGTCGTGTCCGACTCTTTGCCACCCCATGAATCGCAGCACGCCAGGCCTCCCTGTCCATCACCAAATCCCAGAGCTCACTGAGACTCACATCCATCGAGTCAGTGATGCCATCCAGCCATCTCATCCTCTGTCGTCCCCTTCTCCTCTTGCTCTCAATCCCTCCCAGCACCAGAGTCTTCTCCAATGAGTCAACTCTTTCCATGACATGGCCAAAGTACTAGAGTTTCAGCTTTAGCATCATTCCTTCCAAAGAAATCCCAGGGCTGATCTCCTTCAGGATGGACTGGTTGGATCTCCTTGCAGTCCAAGGGACTCTAGAGAGTCTTCTCCAACACCACAGTTCAAAAGCATCAATTCTTCAGTGCTCAGCCTTCTTCACAGTCCAGCTCTCACATCCATACATGACCACAGGAAAAACCATAGCCTTGACTAGGCGAACCTTTGTTGGCAAAGTAATGTCTCTGCTTTTGAATATGTGATCTAGGTTGGTCATAACTTTCCTTCCAAGGAGTAAGGGTCTTTTAATTTCATGGCTGCAGTCACCATCTGTAGTGATTTTGGAGCCCAGAAAAATAAAGTCTGACACTGTTTCCACTGTTTCTCCCATCTATTTCCCATGAAGTGATGGGACTGGATGCCATGATCTTCCTTTTCTGAATGTTGAGCTTTAAGCCAACCTTTTCACTCTCCACTTTCACCTTCATCAAGAGGCTTTTGAGTTCCTCTTCACTTTCTGCCATAAGGGTGGTATCATCTGCATATCTGAGGTTATTGATATTTCTCCCAGCAATCTTGATTCCAACTTGTGTTTCTTCCAGTCCAGCGTTTCTCATGATGTCCTCTGCATAGAAGTTAAATAAGCAGGGTGACAATATACAGCCTTGACGTACTCCTTTTCCTATTTGGAACCAGTCTGTTGTTCCATGTCCAGTTCTAACTGTTGCTTCCTGACCTGCATACAAATTTCTCAAGAGGCAGGTCAGGTGGTCTGGTATTCCCATCTCTTGAAGAATTTTCCACAGTTTATTGTGATCCACACAGTCAAAGGCTTTGGCATAGTCAATAAAGCAGAAATAGATGTTTTTCTGGAACTCTCTTGCTTTTTCCATGATCCAGTGGATGTTGGCAATTTGATCTCTGGTTCCTCTGCCTTTTCTAAAACCAGCTTGCACATTAGGAAGTTCACGGTTCACATACTGCTGAAGCCTGGCTTGAAGAATTTTGAGCATTACTTTACTAGCATGTGAGATGAGTGCAGTTGTGCAGTAGTTTGAGCATTCTTTGACATTGCCTTTCTTTGGGATTGGAATGAAAACTGACCTTTTCCAATCCTGTGGCCACTGCTGAGTTTTCCAATTTGCTGGCATATTGAGTGCAGCACTTTCACAGCATCATTTTTCAGGATTTGGAATACCTCAACTTGAATTCCATCACCTCCACTAGCTTTGTTCTTAGTGATGCTTTCTAAGGCCCACTTGACTTCACATTCCAGGATGTCTGGCTCTAGGTCAGTGATCACACCATCGTGATTATCTGGGTCTTGAAGCTCTTTTTTGTACAGTTCTTCTGTGTATTCTTGCCACCTCTTCTTAATATCTTCTGCTTCTGTTAGGTCCATACCATTTCTGTCCTTTATCGAGCCCGTCTTTGCATGAAATGTTCCTTTGGTATCTCTGATTTTCTTGAAGAGATCCCTAGTCTTTCCCATTCTGTTGATTTCCCAGAATCGATTAGAAGAAAAAAAAAAAAAAGAGAGAGAGAGCCTGGAAGCAGAGCCCACGTGTGTATTGCTGCTTGTCTAGACTCTTGAAATGATTATGATTCAGTTGTATGGATGGGTAAGCTGAGAAGACAAATGCCCTGGGGAGAATTGGTGGTTCTGTTGGGTGTAACAGTTACCTACTGCCACATAACAAATCAGCCCAAACTTCGTGATGTAGAGCAGCCACATCACTGGAATCTGTGGGTGGGGAATTTGGACAGGACATAGTGATGATGGCTTGTCCCTGTTCTGTGGCATCTGGGGAAAGACTCAGAGGACTGGTGGTGTCTTTGAGAATGAGCATTGTCCCCAGTGTTTTCAGGCACATATCTATGTCAAGATAAACAACTCTGGACACGAGAGTTGCCTGGAGAATCCCATGGAAGAGGAGTCTGGTGGGCTATGGTCAATAGGGTCACTAAGAGTCAGACGTGACCGAAGCAACTGAGCACACACACGCACAGTAGTCAGGACCGTGTTCAATCAATGACACACTGTTGCAATAGGAAAGAGTCCAGCAAGAATGGAGTTCCACTTCAATTTTTACAGAGCTTTGGGCTTCTCTGGTGGCTCAGACAGTAAGGAATCTGTCTGCAGTGCAGGATACCTGGATTTGATCCCTGGGTCAGAAAGATCCACTGGAGAAGGGTATGGCTACACACTCCGGTATACTTGCCTGGAGAATCCCATGGACAGAGGAGCCTGGCAGGCTACAGTCCATGAGGTTGCAGAGTTAGACACAACAGAGTGACTGATACTTTCACTCTCACTTAGATGTTAGGGAGAGTGAGGGATTGGAGAGGGGGTGGGGGGTCAGCAGAATTAGAAATGTGACAGTTACAATAGAAAGGAAGGAGGCCTTTGGTTCACGTGAAACCCAGGTGGGTTTGCTAAGTGCCTCTTTAGGAAGTCAGGCTCCTACTCACCCCCCAACCCCCACCACAGAGGCTGGGGTTTCCTCAGAGGCCAGATCTTGGCTGGAACAAGCAATTCTTTTGCTGCCCTGACCTTTCTCTCGTGGGCACTTTAAGTGGTGGGGCAGGGAAGGATCTTCTTAGGAAGGTGGTCTTGAGCTGTTGCAAACACGCCATAGAGTTTGTTCAAGTCTTTATCAGCTGAGGTCAGACTTAGCTGAAGGACTTAGAGGAACCTGGTGGGAGTGTGATCAAGGAGAGATTCATCAGACACATAGGATGCAATCACTCAGTGATGGGATAGATACAGAGTTTATGGTATTTCCACGTAATTGAAAGTTTTATAGGTACTTAAATCAGAACAGTAGCTATGAAAAATGGCTGTTTATTGACTGTCTTCTATTTGCCAAAATTTGGAGAAAGCTTAAGTGATGGAGCAGAGTTTTAGAACAATATTATGAGGCTTAGGCTTTACTTGCACCAATTTATAGATAATTGATACAGTCTAGGTGAAAAATCATGTGTGTACTTGCGTATGTAAAACACTTTTTAAAAAGTACAGACTGGAAATATATCAAAACACCAGTGGTAGTTTTGTTAGAGGAACAAGGTCCTGTTTTCTTCTGTTTCCTGAATTTTCTATAATGTGATCATGTTTTTTAAAAAGATGTGATTGTCACCTTCAACACCATTCTTCGTTTTGCAGCCCTTGGGGAGTGTGGGCAAGGTCATGTGTAGACTTCTAAGTATCAGTGATTGGCGTCACCTTTGGAAACCTTTCAAAGAGGATGTTTTCAGGCCAAAAGATATCAAGCAGTAAGAACGCATGAACGTCCACTATGTTTTGTCCCACTGGCTTCCCCAAATAAAATGACGGTAGGACAACCTTACCAGCACCCCACCCCCGAATTCAGGTCACGCTTTGCACAAGGTGCTGTATATATAGTCAGGGTGCTTAGAGAGTTAAGTGACATCACTTGTCTCCGGGGAGATGGTGGCCAAGGCATTCTTTACTGATTTGGAAGTAATACGAGGAAACATTAAACCAAACATGGAGGAAACACATCCCCCACAAAGAAAAGTTCTCCCCTCAACCCCGCCCAGCACTGGCATAGTAGTTTCTGAAGTCATTGTGTAGAAGTTAACCTTCAGGAAAATAGAACCCATAGGAAAATGGAGAAAGGTTAGCAGTAGAATTCTCCTGAATGACTAAAAGTGAGCTTCTGACCATTGAACTATCTCAGAGTGAAAACTGAAATTCTTCGTCAGATAAAGAATTAATGTGGGTCATTGACTGAGTGATCTCATCAGTGAGGACTCCTATAAGGTGGTCACAAGGATTTAAAGCACATTCTAGGAACCAGGTGTTTATAAGGCATTTAAGAAAGAGTTGCTCCTTGGAAGGAAGGTTATGACCAACCTAGATAGCATATTCAAAAGCAGAGACATTACTTTGCCAACAAAGGTTCATCTAGTCAAGGCTATGGTTTTTCCTGTGGTCATGTATGGATGTGAGAGCTGGACTGTGAAGAAGGCTAAGCACTGAAGAATTGATGCTTTTGAACTGTGGTGTTGGAGAAGACTCTCTAGAGTCCCTTGGACTGCAAGGAGATCCAACCAGTCCATCCTGAAAGAGATCAGCCCTGGGATTTCTTTGGAAGGAATGATGCTAAAGCTGAAACTCCAGTACTTTGGCCACCTCATGCGAAGAGTTGACTCATTGGAGAAGACTCTGATGCTGGGAGGGATTGAGGGCAAGAGGAGAAGGGGACGACAGAAGATGAGATGGCTGGATGGCATCACTGACTCGATGGATGTGAGTCTCAGTGAGCTCTGGGAGTTGGTGATGGACAGGGAGGCCTGGCGTGCTACGATTCATGGGGTGGCAAAGAGTCGGACGCCTGACTGATCTGATCTGATTACGTTAGAATTTCTTGATTGTATATTGAACTGATTAATTTCCTAGATAGCAATGAGACCTCCTGCTTTGGGGTACTCTTTTCAACCAAGGTAAATTTAGAAATTAACCTGTAACTCTCGATCAAATACTAATAGCAAAATCAGACACAGTTATTTTCTAGAGAAATAATATTTGACCCATTAAGCAGTGCCCCAGTGTGACAATGTGAGGACATGCTGTGCATTCCCCCTCCCACCCACACCTTGTAAGTTTTAGGTCAGCTTTCTTAACCACACAGTTTACGTTTTTTCCCTCACCTTTGCAAAATGTTTTAAGGAATGCAACACAACATAGAGCTCTCTTCATTAGAGTGGTGGTCGTGATCAAAACAAAGTCAGACTCTTGCCAGGGGGTCTTGTGGATACCCCTCAGCCTTTTGCACCCTGATTTCAGGCATGTCATCTTAGATTGATAAATAAACTCCACTTCACAACTGAACAGATAGCCAGTTGCACACACATGCGTGCATGTGGGACGTACATCTCTTATTTTGCAGCCGTCTCTGAACTTGCAGCCTCACTTTGCACTTCTTACCGAAAGAGCAGATGCAGTTCCTGGCATTTGGGTGCTGTGAAAGCCTCAATGTGATCGTGTCTTTCAGTGTGTGTGACCAGAGGCTGTGCTTCCTGGTTGGCATCAGTCTTAATTTTCTGTTCTGTCATGGATTTCACTTGCCAATAGATGCAGTATCATGTGGTCACTTATAATTGTCTCCTAGCTTTTTTCCTGCATCTGTTGGTATGTTTATTTCCTCGCCTGCAGGAGGAGTTAATGCTGCTGTCAGTCATTGAGCAGGACGCTTGTCCTGTTTCCTCTTCAGAGGGTGCTTCTGAGATGGCAGGAGTTTTGTCGTCGTTGTTCAGTTGCTAAGACGTGTCCAACTCTTTGTGACCCCCGGGACCACAGCATGCCTAGCTTCCCTGTCTTCCTCTGTCTCCCCCCTTCTCCTCTTGCCCTCTGTCTTTCCCAGCATCAGGGTCTTTTCCAATAAGGCAGGAGTCTGGAGTTTGGGAATTAGTGTACAGATTCCTTGGGACTGATCCTGGGATTGGAGCCTAGTCTTAAAAGTCACAACAACCGACATTTGTTTGAACCCCCATGTTCCTCTGTCCTGACAGAAAGTGCCATGAAATACACACACGAATCGTTATTTGAGTATTTAAATGCACACCTGCTGCGCAAACCAGGCATGTGGAGAAAGTGGGGGAAAGAGAAGAAAGAAGAGTATCTGAGATGTTACAGAATCACACCAACAACCATAAGGCATATCCCAGCTTTATAATGTTAACACCTTAGTATCGTCAAATCAGGGATTCCAGTGAAACTGTTTCGATGGGTCAGCAAACCTTTCAACAAAACCTGATGCTAATAAGGGCTTCCCAGGTGGTCAGTGGTAAAGAATCTGCATGCCAGTGCAGGAGATGCAGGTTTGATCCCTGGGTGGGAAAGATCCCCTGGAGAAGGAAATGGCCATCCACTCCAGTATTCTTATTCCTGGAAAATCCCATGCTCAGAAGAGCCTGGAGGGCTGTATAGTGTTCATGGAGTCGCAAAGTGTCAGACGTGGCTAAGCATGCAGGTGTTGGTGCTAATAGTAATCTCCACGTATAAAACAAGCAGTTTTGATTTTACTAGGGAACACCCTCTCTTTTACAAATGTTATCCAGGCCCCTTTTTTTCCTGCCAGCCGAATCAGCCAGTCAGTTCAGGTCGCTTGGCCCAAACTGTCAATGTGGTCACAGCTTATCATTCATTTCTTGATCCCTGTTTTCAGCTAGAACCCCAGAATGGTGAATTAATAAGGTCAACCCGTGATAGAAGTATGGCAGCCTCAGGCTCCATCCTTACCACTCGGACTAAATTAACTCTTCTGAGGTCGAGTCAGTATTTTTCCATCACTGTCATGGGCAATTAGTAGCCACTTACAATTGGTTCCAGTTCATTTCTGCTAATGGTATTAGGATGAGAGCCTATTGACCACATGATAGTCCAGCAGTTCTCAGACTGGATGTCCAGGTGGTGGATCGCAGGCCATTCAGTTTTTTCAGGCCAGTTTGGAGAACTGCTTTCTGTGGATTCCAATTCTTTAATTGTACTTTTGTTTATGAAAACGTGTCTTTGTGGCGCATTAACTTGCTGGAGACCTAGCACCGGACTGAATTGAATTCCAGAGCATTCACTTTATGTTAAGTACATAACAGTGACAGAAACCGCCTGTTACTCTAGAAATATGCGATCCTGTATTATTCTCCTTAAATGCCGCCATGTGTAAGAGTAGCTTTGGAAGAAAAGTGTGTCAGAGTCGGCCGTGTTTATGAAGAGTCTGGTTACTAAGCTGTGTAGTCCATTTATGGGCAAAGAACCACTTTGTTTTTTGAAATCACCTTGTCTGTCTCCTCCTGATTCTTATTTTAATGAACTTGGGGATGCTGAGCAGATCAGGTGACTGGTTGAATGTTTTCCAACCTTCTAATACCAAAGTGGGTGACAATAAAGCTTCCATAGCAACCAGTCTTTTCCTGAAAACATCTTCTCTGGAAGGGGAGGGGGGCATCAGGAAAGCAGGAGCCACGTCTCTGTATTAAATGCAGCCGCTGATTGACTTTTGAAGGTAAAAAAGGGGGCATGTCAAGCTCTGTGAGAAAGCGCTGCCTGGGGTGTGCTCATGCCTGGGTGTCTGTCATTTGGTTTCTGAAGCTTCACAAGGCAGCCTCTGTCACTGGCAGATAAACCTTACCCACCAGATAAACATGCACCAGACTGACTGGTATGAACTGCTGGAGTAGCGGACGCTGAAAAGATCCTTGGGCCAGACCTTGAAGGATACACTGCACTTGTTTTAATTGAATATCATTTTGGACATTAATTAATGTGTCCGTTCTCATTTCCCCACATGGCAAATAAGGATGTGTAAAAACAGGATAATTACGTTTTGATGTTTTGGGGTAGAGTCAGAACTGGGTTGGATTTGCTGTTGATCTTGGGCAGTGATTTATTATTCCTGTCAATCATCGTGCTCGCCTTCCTTTGCTGTTTCTCTTCTTAGTTCTGCACTAAGACGGGCACTGGCCCTGACACACAGCCCTGTCATTTTGAGGGCAGGGTGTTTGCAAAACAGAGTTTCTTCCTGTGCTTGTGGGCCAGATGCTTTGAGTTTTGACCCTGAGAGAAGCAAGGATGTGCACACAGGGACACCCATCCACACAATTAACCAGAGTTTGTGACTTAATTTAAAGGAGAATCCTTGCTCTGGGAGGCTGGGATGGGGTGGGGGGAGCTGCCAACTGCCTGGTTGTCTGCAGCCAGAGGGTGTCATCTGAACTGAAATCCCCTGGCACCGTCCGAGTTGCCGTCCGTGATGGTCTTGCCCACATTTCAGTTCCCTGGTGTCCACTTATTGTCCTTTTGCCTGTGCTGGTTTTACCTGTAACCAGGATGCAGCCCAGGGACATTTTAATCCATGTTGCCGAGGTTTAGCAGAGGCCTGTAAACCTCCTTGTCTTCCGCTCACGTTTTAACTGTGACAAGGCCTTGTCACTTGGAAACAGCCTCCCAGCTGGGGGAAAGGCCTCCTTGCCTTTCAGCTTGAAAGAGGTGGCGCTGGAATTTTTGTTTGGAGACCAGAAAAAGCAGGTGACAGAGGCAGACGTGCGATCCTCCCCAGCAGGAGAAGCTGGGCTGTGGGCATTCATCGTCTCCACGGGAGACACTTTGAAATGAAATTCCTACGAAACAGGAGACCAACACTTAGAATCAGGAGAAAAGTGATCAAATCCGTTGTGAAATTTCCTGGTGAAAAAGGATGCATATATTTTAACTGATTTGTAGAGTAAAACTATTTTTTTTTAAAATTTCCTTGGTAGTCACAATATGCTTTCACATTTTGCCATATTTAGTCTATACTGTCAGTGAAAGTATGTCTGGGCATCTCCCTCACACTCGCGGATATTAACAGCCCTTTTTCTTTTCTCTTACCTTTGTGCTGATATCAGATCTGATTTTACAGAGAAATAAGTAGCCTCATATTGACCTGCATTTATGGCAAAAGGTATTAATGCACCAAATGCAGAGGACATACATTTACTTCTAGCTCTAAATAACCAAATCTTAAATAATACATTCCAGCAAGGTGATCTGTTAGAACGGCCCTCTTAAGAAGTGCTGTGTTATGAATGGATGCTGCATTTAAAATATCCATTTCCTTGCCTTCCTTCTCCTAATTATATCTTTCTTTGTCTTACCTCTTATTTGCATCCCTGAAGCGCCAGAGAAAGTGAATCTGGCTGGTGGTTCCCCCTTTGCAAATCCTCCTACTTAAGAGCAGCCCCTGTACTGTTGACTTAAGCTCATTTCTGTTCAAGGAAAACTGCCTTGCCAGGGAAAAGATGCTCACTAATCGCTCCATCTAATTAAAAAGAGGAGTAAATCACTAAAAACAAATTAAGCATCTTAAATAAAATGGAAAATAAAAGCGGTTAACAATCAAAGAGAGGAAATGCTTGCCATCTCGCAAGTCTGGTTCCCCAGCTCACTGAAGGCAGCTGGGTTTGAGGACTGATCAAAGGGATTGGCAGAGCTTTGCTCCGTGGAACACTTTTGCAAAGAATGAGGCCAGAATGATTCAAAAAGAGCTTCAGGTGCGAGCAGTTCTGATGGTTTCCTGTAAATGAGGAAGCCGCAGATAGCCCTTTCTGTTGGGTCCTGTGGGACCTGCTCACCCTCTTTTTCTCCTTTAGCCTGGGATAATGGAGGTGACTTTCAACCCCTGCCCACCCTACTTTAAATAAACCGGAAACTAATGAGAATTTTATGCTTGACCTTAATCTGAAGAGGTCTGAAATAAGCTTATTACTAACCAGATCCTTCATCTCCTGCTTGAATATCTTTAGTCCTGGTAGCTGGTGTCTTCAAATGCATTCCAGCCCAGTGGAGTCTAAAGCCAACAGCGAAATGAAGTTTTTAATCAGTGGTTCCAGAACAACATGGTCTGAGGAATGTTTGTCATTCCACACACAATTCTCCTGATCCTGTTTGAACTCTGCGATTTCTGCATTTTCCTATCCTATGCCATTTAGTGATTTAGAATATCCCCTGTAAATATCCCAACAAAGGCGGGGCTGGTCTTTCCTTTCCTTTTCCTCATGTGCCTGTGGGTATTGTCATAAAAAGCAAGAGAAAGGAGAATTATTTCATTGACCCATTAATATAAGCCTTTAAAAATGTTTCATGTCATCTTTTTCGCTCGATGGATATTCATAAAGAAGTTCCTTTTGCTTCTCAAGTGCTCATCGTGAAAGAGATGAAGGACAGAAGATTTTAATTTCTGAGTTGGGTGGGTTTAGGAGAAGAGGGGTAGATAGGAAATGTAAATCTGAAAACATGAGAACACCCAACAGAATGACCTACTTGATTCCAGTCCTTGACCTGGAAACTGTTGACTCCCATTCTAGTAAGTTCCGCCTGACTCTGAACCCCAGGTCTGGAGATTGGAAGGAGTCCAGTGTTTTGGTTCAGTGGCTAAATCTCATGTCACCCTGACTGACTGACTTGAGTCTTTAGTTCTGAAATCTGTCCCACCCTGTCTACCTTGTGACCAGATGCCCATGTGAAGGCATGTCCTGCTCTTCCCCTTCCTGCTTTTAGGGTCCTGCTGGGTTCCTAGGTTTCTCTGGGGTTTTTCTGATACTGTGTGCCCTACCAGGGACACCCGTTCACAGTGGTTCTTTTTCTGATCAACTATGCTGTCACGGGAGAAGGCAACCCGCTCTAGTACTCTTGCCTGGAAAATCCCACGGATGGAGGAGCCTAGTAGGCTAAGTCGGACACGACTAACTGACTTCCCTTTCACTTTGCACTTCCATGCGTTGGAGAAGGAAATGGCAACCCACTCCAGTGTTCTTGCCTGGAGAATCCCAGGGACGGAGGAGCCTGGTGGGCTGCCGTCCATGGGGTCGCACAGAGTCGGACACAACTGACACAACTTAGCAGCAGCAGCAGCATGCTGTTGTGATCACCTGTGATGGATCTTCCCCAACTAACCACAGGTAGGTCTCTTCTCCAGGCTCTGGGGTATCCCCTCTCCCGCGACCACCCTTGAGATTCGAACACACCGAGTCACATAAAGTTGGGTGTTGTCCTTCAGTCATTGGGCTTCAGTTGTTCAAGTGAGCGCTCGCCAGAGGCCATGAGATCTTGACAGCAAACCACAGTGTCCCCCCGTGTATTAGCCAGAAAAGCCAATTCAGAATTATTATTCAAAGGAAGTCTGAGAGTTCATGGAGGTTTCAAGTTTTATCTGTTTGAAAGGTGAAGAGGCCCCCAACCACAGGAGAGAAAGATGCAAAAGATGACTCTAAGTGGAGCCTTTCCTCTATACATGCCTAGATTTTTCCTTCTTTTTTTAATTGGAGTATGATTTACAATGTTTGAGTTTCTGCTGTGTCAGATCAGATCAGATTAGTCGCTCAGTCGTGTCCGACTCTTTGCGACCCCTGATTTGGTTATACATACATACATTCTTTTTCATATTCTTTTTCCATTGTGGTTTATCACGGGATATTGAATATGGTTCCCTGTGCTGTACAGTAGACACATGTCTAGGTTTTAGATTGAATGGACCACCCAGTAGGACTGGGATAAAGATGCTCGTGAGCAGAATGGCCTTTGCCATGGATAGAGACAGGCCCTCAGAAAGCATCACCTTTTCTTAAGGTGAAGGGTCAGGGTGCAGCGTGCTTGGGGCTCTGGCTCCACTTAGCAAGTCAAGAGATATGTCTGGTTCTTCCTTCTGCTCTGTCCCCTTCGCCCCAGGGGTCAGTGGGAGTTGGACTTCAGCTCAGGTCCTAGAGGGAAATGAAGAAGCAAGTTTTGAAAAAGGAATTACAGAGCAAGGGAGGACTCAGGAGAGAAGAGAGAAAAAAATAGGTAAGGAAAAGAGGAGAAAATGAGATGACAAACACTCTAAGCCTCATCTGTCTCTTTAGAAAGGAGACTGTTAAATGACTCCGTCTTACCTGTTTTTTTCCTATTTAAGAAAATTCATAATAGGTGCAAATACATACAGACTTCCCTGTGGCTCAGACAGTAAAGAATCCGCCTGCCAATGCAAGAGGCACAAGTTCTGTCCTTGGGTTGGGAAGATCCCCTGGAGGAGGAAATGGCAGCCCACTCCAGTATTCTTGCCTGGAGAATTCTGGTGGGCGGCAGTCCCTGGGATCGCAAGGAGTCAGACAGGAAGGACTGAGCAACTTTCACAAATACATGTAATGAGTAAGTTGTTTTCTCTGTGAAATAGGAAGGGCCCCACTTAGAGTCATCTGTTGCATCTTTCTGTCCTGTGGTTGGGGGCCTCTGTCTGCTCATCAGTGGTCACTTCCTTTGGACTGACTGGCAGCTTGATCTCACGGAGACATGACACTCCCTTTGCTGTCGGCTGGGGTGAGGACAGCTTCCCCATACTTCTTTCCATCCTCTCGGTTAGAGTACGGCCCAGGAAGGACTATGTGAAGCTGGGTTTGCCTTAAAACGCGGATAACCGACAGAACTCTAGATCAGGTTGTGTGATGGGAAACACCAGGATGGCTTCAGGTGAAAGTGCAGCCAGAGAATGAGGGCTGTCCTCCGGGGGACGGTGTGACTGGCGGCCCTTGGCCACCAGCCATCCCCTCTCCTAGGACCTGCGGGAGTGCAAGTCCGTCGGGAGGCATTGTTTGAACAGCCAGGCACCCTGTGAAGGGTGCCGTGATGAGGAAGCCGTGTACTCCTGGGGTCCCCTCACCTTCCGACGGAGCCCCGGTGGCTCTGCCTTTCAGCGTAAGTAATGCAGAACCCCCATCCATCACTTTGGACAGCGTGGTACATCCGAGGAGCAGAGAGCTTACACAATATACTCAGCAATAAGTCACAAAAACAGTCGTATTTTTTAATAATACTTTTGAAGGAGAAAAATCTGTTTTCCAGTAAATTCTGACATGGCTTCCCTCCAGATTGTATTACTCACTTAAAATGATCTTAGGGTCGACTTTTTTTCTTTTGTTCATTGGCTTTTTACTAGGTTTCTGCCTAAGACAAATACATTTCAGAGGCAGATTAAAAAAAAAAAAGGACTAGCTTCTGGGTGTGGGCTTCTCAATTTCCTTCTCTTTCTGCTTTTGGGTGGTAGTAAAGCATGTTAACACTGGTGTACTCAAATTCTACTGAAATTTTGTAGTTGCTGTTTACGATCAGAGAAAATTATTTTTCAACACAGTCCTGTGTCATTACCCCTATATATTTGACTTTTCTTTGTGAAATATCTTATTTATCTTCACTGCTGTGTAAATTACAGTCTGTCTGATAAATGGTAGATTGCTATCATTTTCAGTGGTAGAATTCTGAATTTGTTACATATTACATAGTTACCTCTGTTGATGAGAACTCTGCATTCCTACTTTCTTCAACACATAGTTTATATTTATAATGCAAAATGGCCCAGGGTCAAAAAGTTGATGCTGTAGGCTCTTGGATGAGGATAATGCTAATTGTAGAAACTCTTCCCTCTCCTTTTCCATTCCTGAGATGTCAACACGTTATTCCTAAGTGACATGGGGCTTTCTTTGTGCAGGGCCAGATGGGAGTTCCTAATAAATCAAGGTGGATTATACTGTCCAGGAAAAGAGAAGGTGCCAAAAAGTCTGTGAAATTCATTCTTCGCTGGCAGGAAAGGATGATACTCAACCCCACTCAACTTTCCATTCGTCACATCCCACCACCAATGAAATGTTAAATCTATAGGTTTTTATTTAGATTATTTTTAATTTTTGTATTTTTATGTATTTTTGGCCATAGCATGAAGTTTGTGGGATCTTAGTTCCCTGACGTGGAGAAGGCAATGGCAGCCCACTCCAGTATTCTTGCCTGGAAAATCTCATGGATGGAGGAGTCCGGTGGGCTATAGTCCATGGGGTCGCTAAGAGTCGGACACAACTGAGCGACTTCACTTTCACTTTTCACTTTCCTGCATTGGAGAAGGCAATGGCAACCCACTCCAGTGTTCTTGCCTGGAGAATCCCAGGGACGGGGGAGCCTGGTGGGCTGCCGTCTATGGGGTTGCACAGAGTCGGACATGACTGAAGTGACTTAGCAGCAACAGCAGCAGTTCCCTGACGAGGAACCAAACCTAAGCACTTGATGGTGAAAGTGCTGAGTCCTGACCACTGGACCGCCAGGGAGCTCCCAAAGCATTAATTCTAAATCTACAAGTGGAATAATGTGCAGAGTCTTCCAGGCCAGAAAGAGGTCCTGTAGCCTTTTATAACATGAGACCTCTTGGAGCAGGGAGAAGTTGCCAGCACACAGAAGCATGCAAACCCGGTGACCAGCACCCTGAAGGAGAGCAGGAGCCGCCAGCTCCCCTGCTGTGTTGGCTGAAATGGGAGGTCTCAGATACCAGCTGTCTGGTTTTCTTCTCTTCCTTCTATGAAATGGAACGTTGCATTCAGTGAAACAAAGCCAGGCAAAGAAGGCACGTGTGCTACTAAATAACCTTTGCCACTATCTTCCCCACCCAGGGATCGAACCCAGGTCTCCCACATTGCAGGCAGATTCTTTGCCATCTAAGCCACTGCTGCTAAGTCGCTTCAGTTGTGTCCGACTCTGTGCGACCCCGTATACGGCAGCCCACCAGACTCCGCCGTCCCTGGGATTCTCCAGGCAAGAACACTGGAGTGGGTTGCCATTTCCTTCTCCAATGCATAAAAGTGAAAGTGAAGTCGCTCAGTCGTGTCTGACTCTCTGCGACCCCATGGACTGCAGCCCACCAGGCTCCTCCATCCATGGGATTTTCCAGGCAAGAGTACTGGAGTGGGGTGCCATTGCCTTCTCCATCTCAGCCACTAGGGAAGCCCATTTTTATTTCTGAATCCTCCATTTCTTTTATTTTCAGTAAAGTGTTTTAAATTGGAGGATAATCACTTTACAACGTTGTGTTGGTTTCAGCCGTACAACAACAGTGTGAATCAGCCAAGCCTCCTCCCCAGACCTCATCCCCTCTGCTGCCCCTCTCGGGCGTCACAGAGCGCCAGGCTGGACTCCCTGTGTTACACAGCAGCTTCCCACTAGCTAGCTGTTTACACGTGTAGTGTAAATATGCCAATGCTGCTTTCTCAGTTCCTCCCGCCACCCTCTCCTCACCTTGCTGTGTCCACGGGTCTGTTGTCTGTGTCTGTGGGCATTGCTTTTCATTGGACATTTGAGAGAGATTTATTAGGGGAAATCAACATGGATTAAATATGGAGGCTGGGGCTTGCGGATGGAAGGTGGGGAAGGGAGGCATCAGTGATGGTCCCAGGGTTTCTTGTGTACTTGAATGGAAGATTGTGGCAGCCAGTTGGAGACTTAGTGGCTTTGAGGAAAAGATCAGGAGGGTCAGGTTTTAGGAGGAAGTTGCAATACTTGGAGACATCCAAGTGGAGATGGTGGATGGAAGAATGGACGTGCAGACCTGGACGGTACAGGGAAAGCCTGGGTATGAAGATGCAGGTTCTGACTGTAGGTAGGAATGGTTTCAGATGTGAATATGGATCAGGTCACCTGACGACTTATCAGCTGGGAAGAGTAAGAGGAGGAGCCCGGGAGGCCAGGGGTAGGGGGCTGGGGTTCCAGGGATGATGGGCGACACAGAACCCAAGACAGGAGAGCATTTCCGGGTCAGAGGAAATGACATCCTTGGTAATATGGTGCGTGGCTTTCTCCTGTAATTCAGGCCTCGTCGGTTGTTGGCAGCATCGTAATCTGAACTGCTTTGTAGAAAGATTGGCTGTGCCATGTACACAGCAAGGATTCACCCCTTCTGGTTGCTGACTGGTATATCTTTACCGCTGTGACACACGAGAAAAACTTCCAGCCTCTGCGTACCGAGCCTTGTGTCTCCCCGGCCTGGAATCATTTTGCTTTAATATCATCCTGTGGGAAATGAATCTAGTTTATTGCTCCGTTCTTTCTATCGTATATGGGATCCTAATGATCTTTCCTTTTGTCGACAATTTGGATAATGACAGGAAAGTATCCTCATTGCTGAGTTGCCTTGATTTTATAGCAGTTTCCTGGGAGCAGGCATCAGACGCCCCTAATAATATGATAGTCCAGATTTAATAAATGTATTTTCCAAAGTGTTTTCGCTTCCACGTAGAAGCAGTGGGGCCCTTTATTGAACTAATTATAATGTCAGGACTATTGATAGCGCTGCCCTGGTTTTGAGTGGAAGAGCAGAGAGAGCTGCCCACCCCCCAACTTTATTTATCGCATTGACGTTTCCAAGTTTGAGGTTTGACGCTTGTTATTAGATCAGACCGTGATCCAGTGACTCCACTGCAGAAGCAGAATTAAATTCATAAAAATAGCCATGGTTGTTTACAAAAAGCTTTTCCAGTCCAGGACCAAAATAGAGCCTCAATAGATGGCAAGATATTTCCCCCAATATGCCAGTTTTAAAATTATCGATTGTGAAGAAGAGGCAGTAACTGCTGCTTTTTTGAGGGGTATGAGGTAAGAAAAAAATTCTAAATATTTCAGCAAGTCTTGGTTCCTCAAGTAACTTTACTTTCCCTGTATAAACAATGCCCTCCTTGAGGATAAAACAAAGGCATGGGCTGTTGATTATTTTTGACAAGTTAAACTTTCTTGCACTCCTTCCTTGAACCTTGTTGTTCAGTCACTAAGTCGTGTCTGACTCTTTGCGACTCCATGGACTGTAGCACGCATCCTTGAGCCTTACTTTATAACTTAAGAGTCTTCAGATTTTAAAACACACAGATTTCCTTACTGGCCTTAGAAGCAGACAGTTGCCTGTAACTTCTGCGGTGGATGTTTTCTGCCTGTCCCTGGAACTCTGGGCCCATTTACCCATCCAGTCTCAACTTCAGCCATGCATATGGCTTTTTTGGGGGGGGAGTATAATTGCGTTACAGTGTTGCATTTATTTCTTCTGTACAAGGAGGTGAATCAGGTATATGTATACAAATCCCCCTTTTGGAGCTGCCTACCACACCCCTCCAGGTTCTCACAGAGCACCGAGTAAGCTCTGTGTGCTATACAGCAGCTTCCCCCTGGCTGTTTGTTTTACACGGGGTAGTGTATATATGCTGATCCCAGTCTCTCCGTTCATCCCACCCTTCCCTCCCCACACTGTGTACACACGTCTGTTGTCTACATCTGTGACCCTGTTCCTGCCCTGCACATAGGTTCGTCTGTACTGTTTTTCTAGATTCCACATATAGACATTAATACGTAACATTTGTTTTTCTCTTCTGACTCATTTCGCTGTGTACGGCATACTCTAGGTCCATCTACATCTCTACAAACAACCCAGTTTCGCTCATTTTATGGCTGAGTCATATTCCATTGTGTATATGCACCACGTCTTCTTTATCCACTCATCTGTCAATGGACATTTAGATTGCTTCCATGTCGTAGCTGATATAAATAGTACATTGGGGTACATCTATCTCTTTGAATTATGGTTTTCTCAGGGTATGTTTGGATTCCTTTGTGGTTCAGCTGGTAAAGAATCCACCTGCAATGCGGGAGACCTGGGTTCGATCTCTGGGTTGGGAAGATCCCCTGAAGAAGGGAAAGGCTACCCACTCCAGTATTCTGGCCTGGAGAATTCCATGGACTATATAGTCCATATGGTTGCAAAGAGTCAGACACGACTGAGTGACTTCCACTTTCCCCTTTGTGGACTGGGTGAAGTTTCAGCTTCTTAGCATGGCTGAAGGGCAGCTCACAGTGAACATCCAACCTGCCTTTTTCTAACCTCTTAGGTGGCGACTTGGATAAACTCTTCACCCAGCTACACAAAACCATTTATCAGTATCTGAAAAAATCCACATCTTGTCATAGCCAGCCCCACACCATCCCTCCATCTTTGAGCTTCTGCTCATCATTCAAGATTCAATTCAGTGTAATGTCCCCCTAATGACTTCCTGTATTTCCAGAGCTGAATGTTTCCTTCTTTCTGTTCCCGTGATGTTGTATAAGCTTCTACTGAATACATTTTGGGGGGATTATTTTTAGTAATTAGCATTAGAGCCTAATCCTTTTTAAAGCACAGGCTTTTGGATCAGGTGAACCTGAGCTTGAAACCTGACTCACCTTGAGCTGAAATTATGTGTTTTCTCTGAACCTCACTTTGCTCATCTGTAAAATGGGAATCATTGTAGTGCCTTTTTCAAAGTGTCATCATAATTACCTAAGTGATGTAAAGCACTTGACACATTAGTCTCAGGACTGAAGTGGTGGTGGTGGTGGTTGTCAGTCTTTGCAGATTGCGGGTTCCATTAGCTGGTCCTTAGTAGAACTCCAATAAATAGTCAGTGAATAGATAACAAGTGGGAGATCCACACGTGAATGTATTTTGGTTATCCCAGTGATTTAAAATCTCCTAAGACATGATATTATTGGAGATTAGAAGGCCAAAAAGTTATCCAGTATTTTAAAACTTGGATGAGTGAAATTTAGCAACCCCTAAATTCATCCTCTCCTGAAATGTAAGAAGTTTGAGTTGTGCGATCATGGTTGGTCAGTCTGCTTTTATTCAGCAAAGCATGACAAGTATTTAAATAAATAAATATGAACCTGTCACCCCTTTCCTCTTATGGTTTTGTCTGCAGCATTAATTCGATTATCACAGATCTTGACTGCTCTTCATATCCTACCTCGTTTAGAATGCTGTGAATCATGTCAAGTTATACAATTCTTATATTTGGAAGAAAGTAAATTTTTAAAGAGCTTATTCTTCTAGTATTTCTAACTCATTCGCTTATCTTTTGCTCCATGCTATAAATAACTATACCCCTTTTATGGATGATGAAACATTAGACTCTTCAGATTTTTTTTTCTTTTGAACTTTTTATTTGGTTTTGAGGTATAGCTGGTTAATGACGTTGTAATCATTTCAGGTGAACAGCAAAGGGGCTCAGCCCATACAAATGCGTGTACCCATTCTCCCTCAAACCACCCTCCCATTCTTTGGATAAATTTTTAAAAATCTGAGTTTCAGCTTCCAGGAAGCAGCATATTTTGATGAGGTTACTTCATGAACTTAACACATTTACCAGGAATATAAGTTACAAGAAACAACCTTGAGCTAAGAAAAAACTTCACCAGTGTACTAAGAGGGAAAAAGAAAAAAAATCATTAAACACAAGTGGCTGCATTTTCTAATAATGCTCATTGGGATTGGTAAGTATGGGAGCCTCCTAGAGAAGTGCAGGGATGTTCAGAACCTTAGCATCAGTGTGTTCTTGTGTCTAGACTGGTTATGCCATGCGTGGCATATGGCCGACACAGATAACTTAGGACCATGGACTCTGAGACACTGAGCAAGATCCTGGTTACAGCCTTGTAGTCACCTTCTCTGAAGATCTGTGATTAAAGAATAGAAACCCGGGTTCAGCTGACATGTCGTTGGGGCCAAGCCTTTTCTTTGCAACCCTAGGATTTCATGATGAGCAAAATTAAAACAAGGATCCATAATCCATATCCATTTGGGCTTTGTGATGGGGAGTGAGAACATTTCAGTCCAGATGAATCACGGTATCTCCTGATTGATGGTGGGTGAAAAATAAAGATAGTCCTTTTTTCCATCTACAGTGGTGACAAGAGGACAGAATCTGGAGCCGGGTTCTGGGTTTGAATATGACTTTGCAGCTTCCTCGGCTTCCCTTGTGCGCTCAGACGGTAAAGAATCCTCCTGCAATTCAGAAGATCCAGGTTCGATCCCTGGGTTGGGAAGACTGCCTAGGGAAGGAAATGGCCACCCACTCCAGTATTCTTGCCCGGAGAATTCCATGGACAGAGGAGCCTGGCAGGCTACAGTCCATGGGGTCACAAAAGAGTCGGACACAACTGAGCAAAAACATTTTTAACTTTTCAGCTTCCTAGTTGTGAGCTTGAATTGGTTCACCTTTTGGGGCTCAGGTACTTCGTAGGTAAAATGGAATAGCTAAGTGCCCACCTAAAGTGCCGTTGTGAGCTTAAGTGAGATCACATGTTTGTAAAACTGTAGCACATTTTCTGGGAGAAGGCAATGGCACCCCACTCCAGTACTCTTGCCAGGAAAATCCCATGGATGGAGGAACCTGGTAGGCTGCAGTCTATGGGGTCGCTAAGAGTCGGACACGACTGAGTGACTTCACTTTCACTTTCCACTTTCATGCATTGGAGGAGGAAATGGCAACCCACTCCAGTGTTCTTGCCTGGCGAATCCCAGGGATGGGGGAGCCTGGTGGGTTGCAGTCTATGGGGTTGCACAGAGTTGGACACGTTTGAAGCGACTTAGCAGCAGTAGCAGCAGCAGCACATTTTCTGACTCAGAGGAAGACGTGGGAGCAGCTGCTGTTGGTGTTACCCTTCAGGATGGTTTGGCCCGGATTTGGGTATTTCATTTACTTCCAAAACACCAGTGACTTCTGATGACATCCTCAGCCCCTGTCTCCCCACCACCCCCCAATCAGGTGCCAAGAGGTGATTCATACCATCACTCCTTGTGTTTAATGGCTTGTTTCATTCTTTCTTCTCCCTTCACCCCCATCACATTCAGAGCTCACCATTGTAATGCATTCAGCGTTTCTTCAGGTGTATATTTGTCCCTGAAAAGTATTTATTTCTATATATAAATTTTATACATCTCTGGAGTATACATTGTGGTTCCTTTTTTTCTTTTTTTGATTGGTGCTGCTTTTAGAGCTACCTAGGTTGTGGGTTTGCATTGTATTCTCATTTCTGGCTGCCGTGTGGTATATGTTGTTGTCTACTCACTAAGTTTTGTCCAACTCTTTGCGACCCATGGACTGTAGCCCGCCAGGCTCCTCTGTCCATGGGATTTCCCAGGCAGGAATACTGGAGTGGTTTGCCATGTCCTTTTCCAAGGGATCTTGCCGACGCAGGGATCGAACCCGCGTCTCCTGCATTGACAGGTGGACTCTACTACTGACCCACCTCAGAAGCCCTCACATGGTATAAAGCATCCTATCAACTTTCTACAGTTTCATTTATTCACTCGCTTAGTACTGGTCACCCATAGCTCCCAGACATTTCCAAATCCTGCTCTAATGAACATACGTGTCCTTGTATGGTGCTTTGTGGGTGTGTGGCTGTGGATTACTTTCTCAGGGTAGTGGGGCAGGAGCACCCTTCACCTCCCCAACTGCAGGAGATTGTTTGTCAGAAGGATGGATCCAGTCCCTCCTCGCAAAGCTGTGAACGAGCCCTGCTGTCAGCCTAGTGCTCCACAAGGCACTGTGTGACTTGCTGGCTCTAGTCTGGTAGCTGGATCAGTGTCCATTAAACTTGGATTTCTCTGATGACTAATGAGGCCAAGCTTCTTTTTATATTCCTCTTAGCCATTTGGATTTTTCCTTCTGTGAATTACCTGTTCGTATTTTATGCACATTTTTCTGTTGGGTTTCTTCTCTTTTTCTTCTTCTTGATCTCTTGTGTAATCTGGATATTAATCTCTTGTTCCTCTTTAGAGATGAAGGTGTGTTGTATCAGTTTTTTCTGTGTCATCATTTGTGGTAGGCAGATCCATTCTTTTATGAGTTAAAAATAAATCATGTTTAAGAAGTCTTTCCTCAAACAATCAAGAATATTTTCCAGTAGCTATTTCTCTTTGCTTCATGTTGTTGCTGTTCAGTCATTCAGTCATGTCCAACTCTTTGCAGCTCCATGAATGGCAGCACACCAGGCTTCCCTGCCCTTCTCTATCTCCCAGAGTTTGCTCAGACTCACGTTCGTTGAGTTGATGATGCCATTCAACCATCTCGTCCTCTGTCACCCCCTGCCCTCAGTCTTTCCCAGCATCAGGGTCTTTTCCACCGAATCAGCTCTTTGGCCAAAGTATTGGAGCTTTAGCTTGGGCATCAGTCCTGCCAATGAATATTCAGGGTTTCCTTTAGCATTGACTGTTTGAGCGCCTCGTTGTCCAAGGGACTCTCAAGAGTCTTGAGTGCGCTTTATATCTAGACCTTAACAGGAGAAAGTTTGGGGGATTTGTTTCATTTTTATAGTGAGGAGATATGGATCTAACAGCTTCTCTGCATGACAAGCTAGTTTCTATAACACTATTCCTTAAATAATCCATTTATTTCCCCCTTATTCGTGTTGCTACCTATATGATGTAACAGGTTACCACATATACACGGGAACAGTTTGGGGCCCTGATTCCATTTCTAGAACAGCAAACAGACCTGAGCATCTTGGATACCAGGAACCCCAGCGCCTCATTGCACCTGGGAGTTGGGCTTGGAGTTTCCATCTAGAATTTTAAAGCTGGAAGGGCCTGTATATGTAATCTACTGCAGACTTTAATTTTTACGTGAAGAGTCTGCAATGTAGGGGTCAGAGTCCTCAGAGTCCGTTCCAGGGGCAGACACTGGGCCGTGACCCTGTTTCCTCCAGCACCGCCCCATGTTCTCTGACTCCAGCTGCCTCCCGCCTCTCTAGGGGCAAAGCAGGTTGGTTTTTGGCCTCACTTTCTGCTCCTGCCTGTCACAGTTTTGTGGGTTTTCGAATGACCTCGTTAAGTGACCATAGTTTTGCTATGTAGGCTGGTTATTACCTACAACTACTGGGTGTAGTTAGTTTATATATTCCTCTCCTTTTCTAACTTCCTCCCTCCCTCCCTTCTTTCCTGTTTGTAGCAAGAAGGAATTTATTGGTGTCCGTCTAGACAGCAAGGCAGGCTGGAGAGCAGAGATGACGGGAATCGCCTGTTGATGCTCTGCATTTTAACATATGACTCAGAAAAATTAATGTGACTGCCATTCCTTCCTAGACACACTGCGTCTTCAGATGCTTTACAAGAGTATGGTTCTTTGTGTGAAAAGCTTCTTTTCGTTCTCATTGAATAGAACAGAAAAAAAAAATGTTATGGAACAGAAAGCATTGTCAGAAACCATTCCATCTCTTGTGTGTTTCCCCATTTTCTCCAGAAAGTGAAAGTGTTAGTTGCTCAGTTGTGTACTGCTCTTTCTGACCCTGTGGACGATAGCCCGCCAGGCTCCTCTGTCCATGGGTCTCTCAGGCAAGAGTACCAAAGTGGGTAGCCGTTCCCTTCTCCAGGGGATCTTCCTGACTCAGGGATGGGACCTGCGTCTCTTGCATTGCAAACGAATTATTTATCCCCAGCCACCAGGAAGCCCCAAGTCTGGGGCAGACCCTGCTCAGGCTCCTGTATTGTTATCCACAATCATTTTGTTTCTATTTTCAGCAGGGCTAGGTGTATAAAAATGTTACTTCATGAAACAGAAACCAAAGAACTCGAATGGGAGGTAACATCCGGAGGCAGAGTCAGTGGGAAGAGAGAGGCTTGGGGACTTTGCTGTTGGATGAGGGAAGGCAGGAAGGCAGGCAGGGTGGTCCTGCGGGTGACTTTTGAGGTCAGGGCCATTCTCAGCAAGTCTACCAGCAAAGGGCCACTTCCCTGCAGAACACCAAGAGTCAGACGTGCCAAAGCAGAGTCCCATCACGTGCTGTTTCTCCTTGTATCCAGGATCTGTAAGCCTGCTCTTGTAACCCCCGAGCACTTGGATGCCCTGATCCCTATGAACCAGGCAGAGGCCCTTTGAAATGCGGCACATCCCAGTGGATGTGGAGCCAAGTGTATCAGGAGTGGGCTTGCAGACGGGAAGACCACACATCCAGCGTCTCCTTGGGCTTGCGATCATCCCCATGATCATGTCTGTCCCTGAAACAGGAGCTGTCATCTAGAAGGGATTTGCAATCCTTGGATGAAAAAATAATATGTAGCACTTATTCACAGGATGAGTATTTTCCCCTCAGGGCCATGGAAATCTTATGGGCCTCTTAATGATGATCTTCATCTTTCTGCTAAGTGTCTTATTGACTTCCAAATACCCACGTTAAAGACGGGCAGCATGACCCACCAGAACTGTTGTACAACTTGTTGTTGTTCAGTCACTAAGTTGTGTCCGACCCCTTGCGAACCCATGGACTATAGCCCACCAGGCTCCTCTGTCCATAGAATTTCCCAGGCAATAATCCTCGAGTGGGTTGCCATTTCCTTCTCCAGGGAATCTTCCCCAACCCAGGAATCGAACCCATGTTTCCTGCACTGGCAGGTGGATTCTTTAGCCACCAGGGAAGCCCCACTGCACAACTTACCTATTTACTAACTAGGCTGTCTTGTGATATCTAAAATGATCGTGTGTGTTAGTCGCTAAGTCATGTGTGACTCTCTTCGATCCCAGTATAGCCCACCAGGCTCGTCTTTCCACGGAATTCTCCAGGCAAGAATACTAGAGTGGGTAGTCATTCCCTTCTCCAAAACAATAGTAGCCACAGACAATGCTTTTGTAAATGATGGACGTTCATCAGTGTAGTTAAGGCTGATTCCTAAGAAGCAGCAGCTTAGTTTCCCTTTTCTCCGTATTCAGTGAAATCTGCTTCATAAAATAAGAAAGTTTTTTCTTCCCAGCAAAGCTGAACAGAGTTGTAAAGGAAAGCTATTTTCAATTATAAAGAGGATTTATTTTCCTTTAAATGGGAAACTGTTCTTGGTTTATGGCCTGGAGAGGATCTAAATGCTTGTCTGCCCGATGTGAAAGTGTGCTCTCTTTCACTAGCTTTATGTCACAGAGGTTACAGATGAAAAATGATAGAGATGGTAGGAATAAATCTTCCTAGGCTGTGTCTGTAAAGCAGGCAAAATGCCCTGGATTTCTGGTGGAGACACCGTAACTCAGTGTGTTTCCGCAAGCACTCTGAGAACAAATCAATACCTCAGACAGTGATACATTTTAGGAAACCATTTCTCATACAAAGCAGTAGAATTTGCATCTTATGAATTTGGTGGACTTGAATAATCAAATGGACCTTTGTCGAAGTCAAGAAACACCTGGAGTAACAGGCAAATTTGGCCTTGGAATACAGAATGAAGCAGGGCAAAGACTAATAGAGTTTTGCCAAGAAAATGCACTGGTCATAGCAAATACCCTCTTCCAACAACACAAGAGAAGACTCTATACATGGACATCACCAGATGGTCAACACCGAAATCAGATCGATTATATTCTTTGCAGCCAAAGATGGAGAAGCTCTATACAATCAGCAAAAACAAGACCAGGAGCTGACTGTGGCTCGAACCATGAACTCCTTATTGCCAAATTCAGACTGAAATTGAAGAAAGTAGGGAAAACTACTAGACCATTCAGGTATGACCTAAATCAAATCCCTTATGATTATACAGTGGAAGTGAGAAATAGATTTAAGGGCCTAGATCTGATAGATAGAGTGCCTGATGAACTATGGAATGAGGTTCGGGACATTGTGCAGGAGACAGGGATCAAGACCATCCCCATGGAAAAGAAATGCAAAAAAGCAAAATGGCTGTCTGGGGAGGCCTTGCAAATAGCTGCGAAAAGAAGAGAAGCGAAAAGCAAAGGAGAAAAGGAAAGATATAAACATCTAAATGCAGAGTTCCAAAGAATAGCAAGAAGAGATAAGAAAGCCTTCTTCAGCGATCAATGCAAAGAAATAGAGGAAAACAACAGAATGGGAAAGACTAGGGATCTCTTCAAGAAAATCAGAGATACCAAAGGAACATTTCATGCAAAGATGGGCACGATAAAGGACAGAGATGGTGTGGACCTAACAGAAGCAGAAGATATTAAGAAGAGGTGGAAAGAATACACAGAAGAACTGTACAAAAAAGAGCTTCAAGACCTAGATAATCATGATGATGTGATCACTGACCTAGAGCCAGACATCTTGGAATGTGAAGTCAAATGGGCCTTAGAAAGCATCACTATGAACAAAGCTAGTGGAGGTGATGGAATTCCAGTGGAGCTATTCCAAGTCCTGAATGATGATGCTGTGAAAGTGCTGCACTCAATATGCCAGCAAATTTGGAAAACTCAGCAGTGGCCACAAGATTGGAAAAGGTCAGTTTTCATCCCAATCCCAAAGAAAGGCAATGCCAAGGAGTGCTCAAACTACCGCACAATTGCACTCATCTCACACGCGAGTAAAGTAATGCTCAAAATTCTCCAAGCCAGGCTTCAGCAATATGTGAACCGTGAACTTCCTGATGTTCAAGCTGGATTTAGAAAAGGCAGAGGAACCAGAGATCAAATTGCCAACATCCGCTGGATCATGGAAAAAGCAAGAGAGTTCCAGAAAAACATCTATTTCTGCTTTATTGACTATGCCAAAGCCTTTGACTGTGTGGATCACAATAAACTATGGAAAATTCTTCAAGAAATGGGAATACCAGACCACCTGATCTGCCTCTTAAGAAATCTGTATGCAGGTCAGGAAGCAACAGTTAGAACTGGTCATGGAACAACAGACTGGTTCCAAATAGGAAAAGGAGTACGTCAAGGCTGCATATTGTCACCATGTTTATTTAACTTATATGCAGAGTACATCATGAGAAATGCTGGACTGGAAGAAACACAAGTTGGAATCAAGATTGCCGGGAGAAATATCAATAACCTCAGATATGCAGATGACACGACTCTTATGGCAGAAAGTGAAGAGGGGCTAAAAAGCCTCTTGATGAAAGTGAAAGTGGAGAGTGAAAAGGTTGGCTTAAAGCTCAACATTCAGAAAACGAAGATCATGGCATCTGGTCCCATCACTGCATGGGAAATAGATGGGGAAACAGTGGAAACAGTGTCAGACTTTGTTTTTCTGGGCTCCAAAATCACTGCAGATGGTGGCTGCAGCCATGAAATTAAAAGATGCTTACTCCTTGGAAGGAAGGTTATGACCAACCTAGATAGCATATTCAAAAGCAGAGACATTACTTTGCCAACAAAGGTTCGCCTAGTCAAGGCTATGGTCTTTCCTGTGGTCATGTATGGATGTGAGAGCTGGACTGTGAAGAAGGCTGAGCGCCTAAGAATTGATGCTTTTGAACTGTGGTGTTGGAGAAGACTCTTGAGAGTCCCTTGGACTACAAGAAGATCCAACCAGTCCATTCTGAAGGAGATCAATCCTGGAATTTCTTTAGAAGGAATGATGCTAAAGCTGAAGCTCCAGTATTTTGGCCACCTCATGCAAAGAGTTGACTCATTGGAGAAGACTCTGATGCTGGGAGGGATTGAGGGCAGGAGGAGAAGGGGACGACAGAGGATGAGATGGCTGGATGGCATCACTGACTTGATGGGTGTGAGTCTGGGTGACCTCCGGGAGCTGGTGATGGACAGGGAGGCCTGGCGTGCTGCGGTTCATGGGGTCGCAAAGAGTCGGACACGACTGAGCGACTGGTCTGATCTGATCTGATCTCAAGGAGCCTACTCATTGGAAAAGACCCTGATGCTGGGAAAGATTGGGAAGGCAGGAGGAGAAGGGGTCGACAGAGGATGAGATGGTTAGATAGCATCACCAACACAATGGACATGAGTTTCAGCCAGCTCAGGGATATAGTGAACAACAGGGGAGCCTAGTATGCTGCAGTCCATGGGGTCGCAGAGAGTCAGACACTGCTTAGCAACTGAGCAATGACAACATTAATCAGACATTTGGAGTAGGAGGTAACCTGTGCTCTGACAAGAAGAGTCCATGCAGCCTGTGTGGTCGGCTTGGTTTTTGTACAGCAAACACGCAAAGAATGTGGGGTCTACCCCCAGAGCAGCTTTGTTAAAAGTCTCAGTCATCACTCAGTTCAGTCTCAGTCACTCAGTTCAGTCACTCAGTCATTTCTGACTCTTTGCGACCCCATGGACTGCAGCACACCAGGCTTCCCTGTCCATCACCAACTCCCAGAGCCTACTCAAACTCATGCCTATCACGTTGGCGATGCTATCCAACCATCTCATCCTCTGTTGTCCCCTTCTCCTCCCGCCTTCAATCTTTCCCAGCATCAGGATCTTTTCCAGTGAGTCGGCACTTAGCATCAGGTGGCCAAAGTATTGGAGTTTCAGCTTAAGCATTAGTCCTTCCATTGACTATTCAGGACTGATCGCCTTTAGAATTGACTGGTTGGATCTTCTTGGAGTCCAAGGGACTCTTAAGAGTCTTCTCCAACACCACAGGTCAAAAGCATCAATTCTTTGGTGCTCAGCTTTCTTTATAGTCCAGCTCTCACATCCGTACATGACCACTGGAAAAACCATAGCTTTGACTAGACTGATGTTTGTTGATAAAGTAATGTCTCTGTATTTTAATACGCTGTCTAGGTTGGTCATAGCTTTTCTTCCAAGGAGCAAGTGTTTTTTAATTTCATGGCTACAGTCACCATCTGCAGTGATTTTGGAGCCCAAGAAAATAAAGTCTGACACTGTTTCCACTGTTTCCCCATCTATTTGCTATGAAGTGATGGGACCAGATGCCATGATCTTCGTTTTCTGAATGTTGAGCTTTAAGCCAACTTTTTCACTCTCCTCTTTCACTTTCATCAAGAGGCTCTTTAGTGCTTCTTCACTTTCTGCCATAAGGGTGGTGTCATCTGCATATCTGAGGTTATTGATATTTCTCCTGGCAATCTTGATTCCAGCTTGTGCTTCTTCCAGCCCAGAGTTTCTCATGATGTACTCTGCATATAAGTTAAAGAAGCAGGGTGACAATATGCAGCCTTGACGGACTCCTTTTCCTATTTGGAACCAGTCTGGTGTTCCATGTCCAGTTTTAACTGTTGCTTCCTAGCCTGCGCACAGGTTTCTCAGGAGGCAGGCCAGGTGGTCTGGTGTGCTCATCTCTTCCAGAATCTTCCACAGTTAAAGGTTTGCCTACCTGTTTGTTTCTTGTATCCATTTTTGGCTTTGAAAAGGATCTCCTTCATGTTTGCTCCTCTAAATACACATGAAACATCATAGCAAAAATTTTAGAAATGTCCCGTATGCATGCAAATTCTGAGCGTACACTCTTCTTCAAGCCACATTTTTATTAAGTGTTAATGTCCTTTCAAGAAAATCTCACTTTGTAGGCTCTTGCATATTCTTCTTCATCTCAGCCATGGGGATAGTAAGCTTTTGCATTTCTTGAAGATGTATCTCAGGAGGTAGAAAGCATTCAGTCATGAACCAGAGAAAGAGACTTAGAGACTACAGGAGGTGAGGAAAGATGAGTCCAAATTGGTAACTCTTGTGAAGTGTGTATACACATATAATACTCATGGCGTGTGTGTTTGTCTCCCTAACTTTATCTACACACACATTTGAATTAGGACTAGAGCTGTTAGTTGAAGCAATTGTTTATCAATTTTCCAACAGGTAATAGAAGTGAAGGTTTTAACATGGACTGCATTTATTGCCTTTTTGGTTTTTTTACTTTTTAAAAGTCAAGGAAGAAGTAGCTATGGTAGATAGCCAGAGAGATACCTTTATGTTTGTTTAAGGAGTTTAGGTGAACTCCGGGAGTTGGTGATGGACAGGGAGGCCTGGTGTGCTGCAATTCATGGGGTCGCAAAGAGTCACAACTGAGCAACTGAACTGAAGGAGAAAGGATTCAAGTGGCAGTCAGCTACAGACAGCACTATTTGTTAGGGAGAAAGCAGTGGCAATAATCAATTCTTCTGTCGGCGTCTTGGAGACAGGCAAAGTTCGAACAACAAAAGTGGCGTATAGACAAAAATAAGAGGAGTAAATATGAAATCATGATGAAAGGTAGTTGACTGGGTCACAATAGTAAAAATATTGCATTTCCGAATGTGTGGCCCCATATCTGAAGCCTCTGCTCCAACCACAGAAACACTTTATTTTCTTAGCACCCATATTTGGAAAGCCAGTGAACAGGGAAATGCAGTTTTCAGTTGCTCAGTAAATCAATACCTTCCTATTTCAAAATATAGATGATTTTCACTTGCATTGGAACCTAAATTTAGGCCCTGATGATTCTTGTCAAGGTAATAAAGAGCACTGCTTTATATATGTCTTGAGAAATGTTTCTAGAAGGAAAACGAAGGTTCTGTTCCACTCACTGTTACACTGGCCCTTTTGTGTTTTAAATTCAGTGAGAAGAGCGCCATCAGCATTATCATGACTATTAATATAATTATCACCACTAGGTGGTGCGTGGGGAATTGGAGGCACCAGCGATGATGGGATCCATGCTCCTGATGCTGTCACTAATTGGCTGTTAAGGGAATACCAGCGTGTATCAGATGAAAAGGTCATGGTAGCATCCAGTGCACTTTCCTCAGTAATTAGATTTATGCTGGGGATGGAGGGTGGAGGAAGCCATGGCAGGAGACATGGCCTTCCATATGTGGGTCTGTATATAGACGTGAAAGACAGAAGCAGGGTAATGTGTTTATGTGTGTCGTAAGTGTTCTGTATCAGAAGCAGGAATTCTTTTTTTTTTTTTTTACTATATTGAAATATAGTTGATCTGGGCTTCGCAAGTGGCAGCACAGTGGTAAAGAATGCACCTGCCAATTCAGGAGACACAGGAGACGCAGGTTTGATCCCTGGGTCCAGAAGATCCCTGTAGAAGGAAATGGCAACCTATTCCAGTATCCTTGCCTGGAAAAATCCCATGGACAGAGGAGCCTGGCAGGCTACAGTCCATGGGGTCACAAAGAGTTGAACAGGACTTAGCAACTGATCACACACACACACACACACACACACACACACACACACACACACACACACACACACACACACAGTTGATCTACAATGTTATGTTAGTTTTTTCTATATAGCGAAGTGACTCAGTTATACATACACACACAGACACACATATGTGTATTTTTTCTCATTATCTTTTCCATTATGGCTTATTACAGGATATTGAAGATAGTTCCCTATGATGTAAAGTAGGACCTTGTTTGAAAGTGTTAGTCGTTCAGTCGTGTCCGACTCTTTGTGTGTCAAACTAGTTTATTCATCTTATATACAATGGTCAGAAGCAGGGATTCTTTAAACCAGAAACAAAGGGTGGAGCTGATGGTCTGCCTTGACCTGGATCCCCAGCCAGCTCCCCTTGTGCAGAATCGCCCACATCAGGGTCCTGGTTTGTTCCCTCCATGCAGTCAACCCAGGAACATTAGAGCCGAAGTCAGGTTCTGGATTTGACAGGTGTCATTTTCCAGGGGCATCACTTCTTGATTTCTCCTTTCTTTGTATGATCTGCTGGTCATCAGGGAATCTCTGCTGTCAGAAAACAGTGTCAGCTTCTGGCTCCATGTATAACATCTTGTGTCTGGTTTCCTCTAGTCTGAAAACGTTAAGTGGAAAGAATTATAGATGGCTCAATTAAAACAGTAATTGGCCAAAAACGGCTCATAACAAATCCAGTTCTGGGAAGTGCCTCTATGCTCTGATTATCACGTTCCTCCCTATTCCTCCTGCTTAATTTTTTAAAACGTGATGTAATAGCTCAATTAAGGATTCCCCATTTCTCATTTGTCTTTCTAGCCCTAGTGCCTAGTGAGGGGCCTGGTGCATAGAAAATATTGAGAGTAAAAACAATAAATCAGATGAGAGTGAATACTGATCAAAACCTGGTGGGAACACACGGCTACCTCCTCCAGTTG
Organism: Tragelaphus eurycerus; assembly: GCA_935064755.1. Taxonomy (NCBI): domain Eukaryota; kingdom Metazoa; phylum Chordata; class Mammalia; order Artiodactyla; family Bovidae; genus Tragelaphus; species Tragelaphus eurycerus. Next base: position 1,415,112 of record CAKXYN010000179.1, on the reverse strand, counting down.
CCTGGAGGATCCCATGGACCGAGGAGCTTGTGGGGCTATGATCCATGGAGTCGCAAAAAGTTGGACACGACTGAAGTGACTTAGCACAAGCATGCGATGATCAAAAAGACCTTCAAAAATGTGTTGAATCGAAAAATCCTAGTTTCTTAGTGTCCACAAGCATTGTGTAGGCCAGTGGTACTTATGTAAAATATCAGGATAAAATGGACAGGAAGCGAAGTTAATGAAAAAACATAATACTGTCAGTAAATCTGTAGCATGTTGAAGACAATTGGACAGTTTTTGATATTGTATCAAATCTTTCGTAAATGCCAGATTTGTATCTGCCACAAGTCACTTGGCGGCTACTGGACACCGATACTCTTATTAGCTACAGTCTTGTTGTGGTCTAGTCACTGCGCCGTGTCCGACTCTTTTTGCAACCCCGTGGACTGTAGACCACCAGGCTCCTCTGTCCATGGGATTTCCCAGGCAAGAATACTGGAACGGTTGCTATTTCCTTCTCCAGGGATCTTCCCACTCAGGGACCCCACCCACATCTTTACAACTGAGCCACCAAGGAAAGCCCTCTGTGTCATTGCATCTGTTTTAAAAAAATGATTTACTGCTACTCTTTTTCTCATGAGGGGACAGAATAGAACACCTTTGGAATTTCCCATAAATAAAGATGAGTTGTCATTCTACCCATCGCCTAATATCTTGTGCTTTCCCAAGAATGGAGACCATTTAAATTCTCCTCATTCCCTTTGGTTTGTTGACTTTAAAAACTTATCAGTTTCCCCATTTGGCATTAAAATAAAATAGTATGTTTAATCATCATAAATTTGAAATGCCTAACTACTGCTGCTAAGTCGCTTCAGTCGTGTCCTACTCTGTGCTACCCCATAGATGGCAGCCCACCAGGCTCCCCTGTCCCTGGGATTCTCCAAGCAAGAACACTGGAGTGGGTTGCCATTTCCTTCTCCAATGCATGAAGTGAAAAGTGAAAGGGAAGTCGCTCAGTTGTGTCCGACTCTTTGTGACCCCATGGACTGCAGCTCACCAGTCTCCTCCGTCCATGGGATTTTCCAGGCAAGAGTACTGGAGTGGGGTGCCATTGCCTTCTCCGGAAATGCCTATGCTAAGTCACTTCAGTAACAGCCACCCAAATATTAAGTAGGCAATTAGATGTATGAATCAGGGACTCAGGACTTCAGGAGAGAGGTGAAGGCAAAAGATACAAATTTAGGTTTCATCATATTGGACTTTTTTTTTTTTTTTTTTTGGCTGAAACAGTTACATTTATTTTTGGGGGGTTGGAGTGAGTGTCATAAGGATTAAATTGCAACAGGTTGAGTCAGTGCAAAATAGCATAAACCATATGAGAGACTTACTAGATTGGCACCTGCGGAAAAAAAAATCATTTCTGGAATGGTATTTACAGTGCTGAGAATGAGTGGGAGCATCTGAGGATGAGCAGAGACAGAGACAAGATGAGGTCCATGGACTGAGCTCAGAAGCATTCCAGCAGCTAGAAGTGCAGGAGTAGAAGTTAGCAAGAGAGGGCCCCAGGGAAACTTTGGGACCTTGATAGTGTTGCTGATTGACCATCAGCAGAGGACTTGCAGGTTAGACACACAGATGGCGTGCCGGAGCAGCCAAGCACTGCCCTGTGTGTGAAGTCGAGCGAGTGGATGACGGTGCTGGGTTTTGAAAAAACGAAGGCCCTTATTAAGGGACTGTCTAGTTGTCACAGGTGAGCAAAGGCCCTTTCCTTCTTGTGACTTGAAAAGATCATTTCCTAGTCTGAACACCCACAGCAGAAAATGCAGTCATCTTGGTAGAACTTTTCAGTTCTGCTTAGCCAAAACATATAGCCAGCTGCATCAAAATTCTATTTGGTTTTTGATTTAAGGCCATCAGATTACTGGGTAAATGACCTTATGTATTGTTGCCCGTTTTGTATCACCATTCGGTTCCCGACAGGTACCTTCTGGCATGGAGTGGAGGCTTCAGAAATATTTTGGAGTAAAGAGTCCAATTAAACACGCCTTTGGCCTCCGTCAATGCATGGAGGTCTGTGTCTCAGATTGTTCTGGAGGTCAGTGAACTTCAACAGTGAGATGTGTCTAGAGCACACAAACTCCGTTTTTTTCAGATGGTAACATTAATTCAGAGAGAGTCAGAAGCAGCCTCCTAACCAAGTTTTAATGGGTTAAAAGGATCTATTGGAACTTTCCTGGCCATCCAGTGGTTAAGAGACCACACTTCCACTGGAGGAGGTGCACGTTCGATCCCTAGTCTGAAAACTAAGATCCCACATGCCCCGTGGCATGACTAAGGAAAAAGGACACGTGCCTTATTCAGCTTTGTATTTCCAACCCAGCAGTTGCCGAGAACCAGACACTGTAGGCACTGAACAGCTTTCTGTTGGGTTGTGAAGAGGGATGGGGGACGTATTGGGTTGTTAAGAATACATGCTCCTTCTCACTAGGGAGAGAAAGGGCTGGCTTGCCGGAGGAGGGAGCTGGGTGTGTGAGTTACAGGGACCCATTCTCCGTATCTGCTGAAGGGCTGTCAGATAGGAAGTACATTTAGAGACCTACATGTCCCTTCAGCTATTCATCACTGTTGATTGGCTCCGGTGGCAGGCAGCAGTATTTTTAGAGAAGCGAATGATATGGAATTTCTTCATGTACAGAACGTTAGCTGATCCCATTACTCAAAGCTACTCAGAAAGTCAGAGGTGACACTTGACTGAGCTCCGGAGGAAAAACAATAGACCTAAGAAACAAAAATCCTGAATTGCATGATGAAAATATAGGTAGATTCAAGTTAGCGCCTCAGCACCGTTTATCCAGTTTGGTGCTGTCAGTGGGATTAAAAATAGAATTTTCATAGGGAGCAGTTTTATGTAAGTCTTCACCCTCATAGAGTGAAAAATAGGTTGAGTTTCCACTTCTTAGACCACCCTCCTGTGAAATATACCTGACATTTGTGCTCTGACAGTTGTTGTATCCCTATAGAAGCTGGAACAGTGCTTGTGTATACTAGTTTCCAAAAGATAAATGCAGGGGGAAAAAAAGTATGTTTAAAATGTCCATGATCCTACGGGATGGTGTTAGTCATTTCTCACGTAAAATCCTTTTAATTGAAGTCTCTGCGATAATGTGTTTGAATTGCTTCTCTTCAAGAACTGGAGACCACAGAAATTTATAGATCATCCTTCAGAAGATCAAAGGATCAGGCTGGATGCAAATTTAACTGGCAGTAACCCGCCAGTCTCCTTCTCAGCAGATGCTTTTCAGTGCTGTGTTCTTTGACTGACTTTTCAAGGCCTGATGGTTTTTAAGAGGCAGCAGTTCCTCTGATGAGTCTGTTAGGCTTGTCAGTGAGGAGCCTCTGTTTATGCACATACATACTATATGCATGAGGCCTCTGAGGCTTAAGGGTTCATAACCAGACTCTGACGAGCAGGGTTTGCAGATTTCGAGCCACAGTGCTCCAGCTCAGCCAGGGGGTGTAGTGCCCATTTTGGTGGAACACGTGTCTTGTGGCATTATTTGATAAAATGTGTCAGTGGTTTTCCGAGCTGCGTGGGAAGAAGAGCAACCCTGGCAAGTCTGGGGAACAGGTTGAATGCTGAGTCCTGGTAGGTTTGCTTTTGAAAATCGATGAGAGAGGCCCTGTGTTCCTGTCAGTCACATGATCCAGAAAGGCACTGGGATGAGTCCAAGGAAAGTTTTAACAGGATACCAGGGAGGCGATGTTTCTGTATTAAAAATTGATCAGAAGTTGTTTGTTCTGGTTGGAGAAGAACATGCAACATCGTAGTAGAATGATTAATTGGACAAACACATATACAGCACTTATTATATAGCAGATGTTATTCTAAATGCTTTATAAAAAGTTAATTTATAGTAAGGTTCTATTATCACTGTCATTTTGAAGATAAGGAAACACAGGCCCAGAGAAATGAGGAACTTGTCTGGGATCACACAGCTAGTAATGACAGAACTTGGCCTTGAATCTGGGTGGTCTGGCTCAAGGCTCCAGGTTCAACCCACTAAGCCATGCTTCTTCCTACACATCCTGTGAGGTGTGATTTCTGAATCATTTTGACAAGCAGTGATGTGTTTGTGCTTAGTCAGTCAGTGATGGCTGACTCTTTGCAATCCCATGGACTGTAGCTCCCTCCCCAGGCTCCTCTGTCCATGGAATTCTCCAGGCAAGAATACTGGATTGGGTTGCCATGCCCTTCTCCAGGGGATCTTCCTGACCCAGGGATTGAACCCGGGTCTTCTGCATCACTGGCAGACAGATTCTTTACCGCTACACCACCTGGGAAGCCCTACAACTAGTGATAAAGTCCCTGTATCCCAATGAATTTTATTCCTTTATATCATCTCTCTCCATTCACCCTTTTATATTAAGACCATTAAGAGATTTTTACTGAATGTGAAGTGTGCTGGTTTAAAAGACTTGCCTTGAATGCTGACATCTACTAGCCATGTGGCTTCAGAAGAGTTGCCTGAGTTGCTTTCATTTGCCAAGTGGGTATGATGATGTCACAGAAGTCAAAATGTTCTAAGAGTGCAAAGCACTGTGGAAATGGGCCAGGCATCCTTCCCAGAGACCAGTGGTTCTCCAGTGAGAGCAGTGCCCAAGGGGGTCTTGGCCTTTCCCTGGATTTCGTATTACTGCCTGTGAGTTCTCTGGAGACTGCCTCGAGACGTGGGTGTCATTTGAGGTCATGCCATACGACCTATTGGGGGTTTATGTTTAACTCTTTAATATTCATGATCGAAACAAAGACTGTGGATGTGATGGGATCGTGATAGGAACATGACCCCTGTTCACATTAAAATGAGGAACAGAGTCTCCATTCTGGGTGATACATAACTTGTAAACCAGATGACTCTCCAGAGAAGGGTACCTTGGAGCAGCCCCACCCCAAGCTGTGTGATGCTGGAGCTCCCGGCCCTGGGCTCCGGGTGGATAGGCTTAATCTCAGCTTTGGTTCTGATCTTGCCCTGGCTAACTCATGCATGCACAACATGATGGGGCCGTGTCTCGCCTCACAGCCTTTTTCTGTGCTGTCCTTTTATACATTTTTTATAAGGCAGAATGTATTCAGAGCATTCTGTTTCAAAAGGCATTTTGCTCTAATGGCTGTGAAGAAATGTTTACTACTCTGGTTCTATGTTTTTAAAAAACAAAAGGGTAATCACAAGCATTTAATTGTCTTTGATGCTCTACAAATAGTAATTAAAAACTCTTTCTCGTGTGTGATTTTGCAGAAGTGTAAACATGTCTGTGAATGAAATTAGCCCCCATGTCAAGCCCAATGTGCCCAGCAAAGGGGCTGGTTTTTAGCAGGGCCCAAACTGAGGGCTTGCAGATCAGATCAGATCAGTCGCTCAGTTGTGTCCGACTCTTTGCAACCCCATGAATCGCAGCACGCCAGGCCTCCCCATCCATCACCAACTCCCGGAGTTCACTGAGACTCACGTCTATCGAGTCAGTGATGCCATCCAGCCATCTCATCCTCCCTCTGTCGTCCCCTTCTCCTCTTGCCCCCAGTCTCTCCCAGCATCAGAGTCTTTTCCAGTGAATCAACTCTTCGCATGAGGTGGCCAAAGTGCTGGAGTTTCCCATTTAAGTGTGTGCTGCTTCCCCACTCCTATTCTCAGTCTTAATCAAAGGTGCAGTGTAGTGTTGTCATGATTTGCCTTCTCTTATTTATTATCACTGTGTCATGCCCACCCCCAAACCATAGTCATGTCTTCCATCTCCAAAGCTTTCTGTCGCAGCACTCCTAAATTACATACTTCAAGATTGGTGTATTCGAGAAGTAGTCTGCAGTGTCCCCCATTTCACAGAAAGAAGAACTGAGCCATAGCAGCCCCTGTTTTTTGCATAAGGTTAAAGCTAGCCAGTGGGAAAGCTAAAGTTACCCACTTTGGGGTTCTTGGCCCTGGGTTTCCCCCAGCAGTTCCACAGCCTCTCATGTGTATGTACCAAGAACAGCGTTAAACCAGCTCCATGCCTCAGCTCCGTCTGTCCAAGGATGAGACGATTAAAAGCCTGCTGTGTTGGTGTGTAGCTCAGGAGTCACTTCTCTTGTCCTTGCATCACTTGAGCAGGAGACAAGGAGGTCAGCAAACCTGATTCTATTTTGGTCCTGACCAGTGACTGGTTGTTTGACCTTTCCCAAGTCACTTAACTGCTCTGTCACTCTCTGTGAAATGAGGATGGAGGAGCCTGTCCCCTGCCTGTCTCCAAGGGTGACTTTATCAGGAAAGGTGAGTGGAGATGCTCAGACAGAGCTTCTCAAGCCACATGCCCAGGCCACCCTCTGGTTGACCAGATACATAAATGAGGCTGATGCTAGATGGGGACTCATGATTCTTTAATAAAAAGATATGCCAGAGCAGCAGCATCGAAACCTTGACACCTTCCATCTCCCTGGATTAATGAAGATTTGAGAGTCCAGAGGTCTCTTTTTTTTTTTGTTTTTGGTAACCCTGAAATTTTAGATACCTTGAGTAAACTTGAACAGGTATATTTAGGAGGGTCTGATAAAATAGGGCAGTAAACTGAGTTAGGAAAATTCAATTGACATGCTTCCTAAAAGTCAGTTTTTACTTGACCTCCTTCTGTCTTTCTTGAGGAACGGCTGCTGTCACCCAGCTCCCTCCGAGCAAGCTAGGAAATTTCTTTTGATTCAGGACAGCATCCATAATTTCTTCTGAAAGCTGGTGACAAGCACTTTCTTCACAGACCCTTTCATAACATTTTTTAAAAATTGTTTAAGAGAAAAAAATTCTATTATAACACCAGTCAAATTTATGGTTCCCCTTCACATAGTCTAACCATTAATAACTTATTCTATCAATTTCAAGAGAAATGTCATGGTCAGAAATGTCATGTTTGTATTATAAATCTGGAGGTTCTTTTTATTGACAAAGTTAATATATTTTAATATTTTAAAATCTCCCATAAGTTATATCTGAAAAATCCAAAACCCCAATAAAGAAACGGGCAAGGAATTCAAGTTGGCTTTTCATAGAAGAAATGCCATTGGTAAGAGGGGCATGAAAACTGCTTTCAGCCTCCCTCGGTAAAGATCAAACAAGATATCTGAGTTCAAATCCTGACAGTGCTACTTACTTGGGCTGTTGGATTTTTCTCCTCCGTTTTAATTTTTCTAGAAACATTACTTTTACTTCTGGCTGGGTCTTTGCTGCAGCACGTGGGCTTTCTCTAGTTGTGGCGAGTGGGGCCTAGTCTCTTGTTGCGGAGCATGGGCTCTAGAGTGCGCGGGCTTCAGTGGTTGCGGCTCCCAGGCTCTGGAGTACAGGCTCAGTAGCTGTGGCTCACAGCCCTAGTTGCTCCACGGCGTGTGAGATCTTCCTGGACCAGAGATCCAACCCGCGTCCCCTGCCCTGGCAAGTGGATTCCCAGCCACTGGGCTACCAGGGAAGTCTGCCCTCTCCTTTTGTTGATTAAGGTATTATTTACATACAGTGGAAATTAATGCGCTTTGATAGTTGTCTATAGTCGTGGGCTGCTGCTACTGCTGCTAAGTCACTGCAGTCGTGCTCAACTCTGTGTGACCCCATAGACGGCAGCCCACCAGGCTCCCCCGTCCTTGGGATTCTCCAGGCAAGAACACTGGAGTAGGTTGCCATTTCTTTTTCCAATGCGTGAAAGTGAAAGGAAAGTTTCTTAGTCGTGTCCGACTCTTCACGATCCCATGGACTGCAGCCCACCAGGCTCCTCCGTCCATGGGATTTTCCAGGCAAGAGTACTGGAGGGGGGTGCCATTGCCTTCTCCAAGTCATGGGCTACTCCCCAGTCAGTTTCCTTTCTTTTTTTATGTTGTGATTGACCAGCAGCAAGTTTTCCCGATCATGCCGGCCTTGGTCGGACCAGGTATGGTGCGGAATGCACAGACCAAGGGAGAGGTTGGTGCAAGTCGGCAGACACCCTTTGAGCCTGTGTATGTTGGGCACTTTTGCCAGGTACAGGGAATGCTGAGTTCGTGACGTTTCTGTACCTAGAAGTGTAAGCCATTGCACAGAGAATGTTTGTGTACTTGGTTGTTCATGTACACTCTGATGAAGGAAAGGATGCCTGATTATCAGTGCCAGGGAGCAAGATTTCTCAATGGGCCAGGCTGTCCCCGTTCCCTGTGCTCCTGCCTTTGAGAAAAAACGCTTTGCTGAATTTTGCTCTAGATTCTCCATGTTCTAACAGGATTTCATCATTTTGAACAAAAGGAGATTTACCAGGAGAAAGTCAGGCTTCAGACATCCTTCACCATGTTCAGAAACACTCTCAGCCCCACAGTCTTTGAGATTGGTATTCCTGCTAATGTTAAGCATCACCAAAGACCCACCTCCAAGAACCAGCTTCCACTGTTCAAAAAGCCGAAAGCAAATGGGAAAGCTCCATTCAGCAGGGAGATGGGACGAGGCTGTGCTTTCACTCTTCCTGCATCTGGGGCCTCTCGACTCATCCTCCAGCACCCCCCACCCGTCTCTACCCCATCCAGTGCCTCCATCCGCTCTGGCGGGTGGGCTCTTGATTTCCTAGATTACCCTCTGGGAAAGGACAAGAGCTGTAGCCAGCCCCGGAGCCGCTCTAGAGAGAGTGCTGAGGCTCTTACAGATCCTTCACTGGCGTTCCTGTCTGAAGCCTGCAGTCCTTGAAATGCAAAATTACTGCAGGTGCAGTTCAAAAACTGCACAGATCAGCCAACCAGTGCCTCTCGAATCAACAGCTTTTAAAGCGTGTCCATCTGCAGAACCGCTGTGAGCTTGCAGGTAGCCATACCGCCTGTAAATGAGCTCAGAGTCTATACGGTTTCTGTGCCTTAGCTGCCAAGGCATGTTGCTGTTGGGGACAGAAATCACCACTGTAGACCCAGACCTGGCTGGGGAAGTTGTGAAGTCGACACAATTGGACTTTTCAACTCAATGCTATTTTTGCAAATTCAGAAATAATAAAATTCCCACCAATTTCCAGGCATAGAAAACCAATTTCTCCCTTGATGGGTCCAATTACATGGTTGAAATAAAATTATAAGACCTATCTTAGTATTTTCTGAGCCTGGCCCCTTTCTGTGGGCTTCTGAATATGAACGCATGTAAGATGTTTGCATGTTTGTAGGTCTGGGCTGTTCACATGAAAGGAATTAGGCAAATTCTAGAAGAATGCCAGCCAGGAGGTAGCATTTTCTACCTTGGGGCCCATTCCTTCCTTCTTTGGCTCCCCTCCAATTCTCTCTTCCCTCCCTTCCTTGTTAAATATTTGAAGCCCTACTAAGTGCCAGACTCCATGCTTTGCCAGGGAAACAAGAATCAGCAAAAGCAAAGCTGATCTGTGCTCTCAAGGAGCTGATGGTCAAATCAAGGAGGCAGGCACTAGGCAAATAGGCACAAAAATCCATATAAATTACAAATTTCAGTGAGTGCGTTGAAGAAAATGTGTCCAATGCTGAGAGGTTCGTCTTTCCTTGCTGTCTTGAGCTTTGGGGAAGAATGGTGGTGCTGTCTGTCTCTGAATGAAGGGCCTTCCCAGTACTGTCTTTCAGGAGGTCTTATTCTGAGTGTGTAGAACCCAGCAGGCTGAGAGAGAGGCTCTGATGACAGGGATGTCTTTCATGGAAATTATTATGCCTCTTACTGAGGAAATTGACTTCTCAAGGAAGAGCACAGCTCGTGCAGACTGAAGGGGGTAGGGCATGTTTTGTCCCTACTTGCCAGATCACTGGATGGCTGAGCATCATGTCAGAACCTGGACCCAGTTTAAAGGGTCTGGTGCATTTCAGATCCAGGTGAGGAGTCCAGGTGATTACAGCATCTCTGGGAACTGCCTTTGGTTTCCACCCTGCCTTCCATCATCTTTCTTAAGAAAGCTACTGAACAGGGAACATTCATTTTTTAACAGTATAGCATTGATCGGTGTTTGGAACAGTGTCTTTGGAAGGTGGGTCTTTGCAGCAAGGCCCAGGCTATAGACCCAACTCCTTGCTGAAGGCAACGTCCTGCCGCCCCCAGTACTGGGCAGAGCAGCCTTATTTCACAGCCTTATTCACGCAACCATTTTTCTTTCTTTCTTTTTTTTTTTTTTGCAATTACAAATGGCAACCATTAGAATAATATAAACCACTTACTAATCAGTTTAGTAACCAAGGACAGCTGCTTTACACAATACGGAGCCAAATTAAGAAGGCTTTTATGATGTTCAGAAATTGCCTATTAGACAAAGTCAAAAAACCAAATGGTAAAATCAGTTGACTCTTTGCCGATTTGCAGCCAGCTGTCCCATCCAAACAGCGACTGCAGAAAGCCACCCAGGTGTGGTGATGCAGAATGTCTTCAGAATGTAGTTCTGTGTTAGATGTGTTTCTTTGGAACTCCCAGGAATGGGCCCCTGAAAATCAAGCCGTTTTGGGGAAAAGTTGTCTCATGTGAAGTGTTAGAGCATTCTTTGTATATATCAAGTATGGACATTAGTCAAGCTTGGCAGCCTGCAAAGTGTAATTTTTGTCCCCCGGAAACATAGAGTCTTGAACACAAATGCAGGAAGGTATTTTAGAGTCTGAAGTCACTGGCATGGAAGTAAGTAACTGATCTGTGGGCCTTGGGAGCTGACTGCTGAGCCAGTGGGGGGTGGACATTGGAGCATCCTTCCTAGGACCTAGTAGCACAGTGGTAAGTTCTGGGCCTGCAGCACACAACTTTGAGTGTCACTCTCCCTCTAGTGACCAAGAAAAAAAGAAAAACAAGGGTAAATAAATTTGGCTCCTGGAGTTTCCTGTTTTCCCTGCCCCCCGAGTCTCCAGTTCCAGATGGCGGAGTAGAAGTCATAGATGTGAAGCACAGAGGCATCTCCCACAACCAGGAGGATCCAGAGTCCCCCCAGTGTCCTCGTGCATAAGGACACTACAGGGCCATCCTCAGGTGCATGAAGTGGGCACACAAGGCCCCACACCTCCATACAGGTCTCCTACCCTCTGTGAACCATGCTTTCCATCTTCAAGCATCTCCCATCAGCCCTTCATGATCATTGTTCCACACACTGTTCCTGTTCCCCTTGTGCAGCAGCTATAAAATCCATCCTCCATCAGAAGTAAACATGGAGTTGAGAGGCATAGTCCTGATGAAACAGAGCCTTGACTCTAAGACAGACATGGCAGGTTGGGGAGCCCAGGACACAGGGTTATGACAGAGGGTGAAGGCTGAGAGTTTGGTGATGACACTGTGTGACATCTCTGGTGCTGAAAACTGTATTGGGCCAATTTCTTAAGAGGCGAGGGACCCTTGCTTTTTGTGGAGGAGAACCCGCCACTTCTGTCATGGGACATGAAGGCCAGCCTTCTCCAGTGATGAGGACAGTGATGGATCTCAACCTGGGTGTACTTCTGCCAGATCTTAATCTGGAGAAGTAATTCTGACAAAGCTGAAATACGTGGGGAAAATTAGAAAGCTAATATACAGAGAAACCTGAAGATGTGTAGTCTCTGCCTTCCTCTTCCTGCCCTCCTCCTCCTCCATTTTGCGCTCCCAGTACTGAAAAATGAGAGATTTCTATGTACATGTACAGCTACACACACCTAATGTGGTCATGCTTGCTCTTCATGACTTTTCTGTGAAATGCGATTAGTTCCAAATGGTTTCGTGCCTGTTTGAGAAAAGGATGGTATCACTTAGCTTCTTTATTCCTAATAAAGATGGAAATGGGTTGGGATAAAGGTTGCTCCGTTGAAAATAAATTGCAGTCCAAATATGCATATAATTTACTTCAGGTATTTCATACCTAGGACAGAAAGTGATTCAGCATTTAGAAGTATGATGTTAAAGTGTTTAAAATTTTCCCAGAATTTAGTGATCATTTATGTCAGGCTGATAGAAAATATAATAAAGCATTGTCACTTTTCCCCATTTATTCATACAACACATATTTGAGGATGCCTGCTCTGGGCCAGACACTGTTAAGTTCTGGTTACGTAGTGGTTCCTACGACATGCTCAGTCCTTGCTCTCAGGGAGCTTATAGCCTGTAACTGTATAGGAAATTTCAGAAGATGTTCAACAGAATGAAAATCCCTCTGATTCATCTTCATAAATTCCTCTGCTAATTAACTTACTGTAGCTTTGGACAACGTTATATTTCCTTTGGATTCACATGCATGCATTTTAAAGAAAAGTTTGAGTGGTTTCTTAAAAACAATGTGGAGGAAGAAAACGCGGAGAAACCTTCACTTTCTTGGAAAAACAGGTGATCCCAGAGAGGCAAAGGGTGGAATTTCCCCACATGCTGCATGAGATTGTTCTACAAGCTGCATGTATGTGTCCAGTCGCTCAGTTGTGTTCAACTTTTTTACAGCCCCGTGGACTGTAGCCCACCAGGCTCCTCTGTGCATGGAGTTTTTCAGGCAAGAATACTGGAGTGGGTTGCCATTTCCTTCTCCAAGGGATATTCCCAACCCAGGGATCGAACCTTCGTCTCCTACATTGGTAGGCTGATTCTGTACCACTGAGCCACCTGGGAAGCCCTGTTTTCTAAGTTGCTGCTGCTGCTGCTGCTGTCTCTTCGTCGTGTCCGCTCTGTGCGCCCCTGACGGAGCTCACCAGGCTCCCCTGTCCCTGGGATTCTCCGGCAGACACTGGAGTGGGTTGCCTTTCCTTCTCCAATGTTGAAGTGAAGTCAGTGAGTCGCTCAGTCGTGTCCGACTCTGCGACCCCACGGACTGGCCTACCAGGCTCCTCCGTCCATGGATTCCGGCAAGTACTGGGGTGGGGTGCCATTGCCTTCCCCGGTTTTCTAAGTTACTTCCATCTAAATGGCTTCCTTTCTAATGGGAACCACTTAGCTGGACCATTAATGATGATCATTTCAGGTTTAACAGTCTCTCTCTTGAAACTGACCTGATCGATGGTGGAAACGGTCAAGAACTTATGCAAACGTGGGATGAGGACCTCGGGCCCCAGCCAAGCATGAAACAGCAGGTTCTGTGCAAACCCACCTCTGAACAGAGAGGCTTGGGTAGAAGGGAGAGTCCTGTCTCTTGCTGGCTGTAAAATTAATTTGCTTGGACACACATCCAAACTTCTGTGAGCTAACAATTGGGATGATTTCATGACCTTTGTTATTTATAATGTAGCCATAGGAGAAAGCCCTTGAGTAGGAGATAATGGAGACAGAGAGGCAGATTTAGGATGGATTCATTTGGTGAAGAAAGTGCGAGTTTCACTCACGGAAACGAGCGGCTGAGAAAGAATGGCTCAGCCTTCACAGAGTAACTTTGAAGACTCTTCCAGTGAGAGATCGAGTTCCTCCACTCACTCCCTTTTTTGATAAACCAGTGATCTGTTATCTAATAATGCACCTTGTTCATTTCAAGTTGCTCTTAGGTGGCACAGTGGTCCAGAGCGGATGCTGTTAAGTCAGCAGCAGCATGTTCTCACCCGCCTGTCACCTCTCGGTTTTGCCGCCCCGCCTCCTTGCTTTGTCTCTGTAGCCCTAAATCCCCGCTGCCCCCATTAAAGTGTTGGCTCGTCTCCTAAAACTCACCTGTACTGTTTGTTTCTGACGTCTGCCTTGGCAGCTTAATTTATACGTCTGCTCTTCTTGGAACAGAGTCACCCCCCAACACTGACTCTAATTTCCTGTTTTTAACATCGCAGCCTTTGCTGGGTCCGTGCAGCTTCTAACCAGTGCAGACCGTTCATCTCAATCTTCTGTCAACCCCCACTTATCACTTTCAGTATATTTCCTCAGATTTTCCTTCCATCACTCAGAATACGATCTTTCTGTCCAGCAGACAGAACATGGGAAATCCTAGGGCTTTGGTAACTTGAGCCACTTCACACGGCCTCTGAGTAACCAGAATGTACTGTCATGAACAGGGGGGATGGAAAGACTATTCAGTGGGGATGACTCATGTCTTGAAAGAAAGAATGCCTGTACCTGAACTCCTAGTTCTTCTGTATTTATATCCATCATCACTCACAACTTTTTCTGTGGTAACTTAGGAATCTTCCCAGAGCCCAGGGTCCCCCTTACATCTCCGAAGCACTTATTTCTTCTCTCTCTTAACTATTCATACATTTCAAGATGTCAGCAGTGGACTTAGACGTAGTACATTTAGGAAAATATCAACTCAGCCCTTGCAGAAGTGGGTTATAATGTTAGACAAACTAGGAGGCTGAGAGGAGTTTGGCACATCTCCAGAAATCTCCAGGAAAGTAGATATGTGAACCCGTGTATATGTATTTGTAAATAGTTATATCCATGGATCTTCTTTTCAGCTATTTTCTGAAAACAAAAAGAAGCATCAGTGATGTGTATTTAAATAATTGTCTTTCTCGTGGTTAATTTTGGTTCCAGTTGATTCATATTCTTTGCACAGGGTTGTGTGACAGTGATACACAAAATGAAGTCTGTTAGGACCATTCTTTTACAAATCTGTGGATGCAGGGTGGGTCTTTGAGGTTTGGCAGATTTCGTGATGTACATGCGGCAGGCAGTTAGCATCTCCTGTGGCCTTCTAATCTTCTGAGCCTTTGCCTTCACGGTTTATTTCATATTCCAGGGAAACCTCTCTTCAGAACTGGTGCTCATTCATACTTTGAGCCATCTTTCTGCAAGTACTTTATGCCAGCATTACCACGGGTCAGATTTTCCTAATGCTTAAACCCTTAAGGGAACAATACCGTCTCGTGAGGTGAGCACGAGGTAGGAGCTGAAGTTGTGTTTTCTTCTTCTGATGCCTCATTGGCATGTTATTCTTCTAAGGCATTGATCACTACTTTGTATCATAAGTGGAGAGATCTGAAGTGTATATACATATCTGTATATGTGTGTGTGTGTATCTTAGGTATATGAAGATATGTGTATGCAACATATGTATTTATATGAATGGTCTTGCATTCTAAAGTGTAAATAATTTTCATATTTCTAACCAAACGATGGATTTTTGAGAGTACAATGTAGTTTTTAATTTTTATTCCTACATCACTACTAGCATAAGCTTATGTGTTTGTATATGCATATGCCTGGGCTTTCAAAATATTCATGGGAAGGACTGATGCTGAAGCAAATCTGATGCCAAAGCAGACTGATGCTAAAGAAGACAGTAAAGAATCTGCCTGCAGTGCAGGAGACCTGGGTTTGATCCCTGAGTTGGGAAGACTCCCCTGGAGGAAGGCATGGCAACACACTCCAGTATTCTTGCCTGAAGAATCCCATGGATGGAGGATCCTGTCTGGCTACAGTCCATGGGGTCACAAATAGTTGGACAAGACTGAGTGACTAACACTATGCACATGCCTATGTGTTTTTATATCAGTTCAGTCGCTCAGTCATATCCAACTCTTTGCTACCCCATGGACTGCAAGCACGCCAGACTTCCCTGTCCATCACCAGCTCCCAGAGCCTACTCAAACTCATGCCCATCGAGTAGATGATGCCATTCAACCATCTTATCCTCTGTTGTCCCCTTCTCCTCCTGCCTTCAGTCTTTCCCAGCATCAGAGTCTTTTCCAGTGAGTCAGTTCTTTGCATCAAGTAGCCAGAGTATTGGAGTTTTGAGCTTCAGCATCACTCCTTCCCATGAATATTCAGGACTGATTTCCTTTAGGATTGACTGGTTGGATCTCCTTGCAGTCCAAGGGACTCTCAAGAGTATTCTCCAACACCACAGTTCAAAAGCATCAATTCTTCGGTGCTCAGCTTTCTTCACAGTCCAACTCTCACATCCATACATGACTACTGGAAAAACAATAGCTTTGATTAGATGGACCTTTGTTGGTAAAGTAATGTCTCTGCTTTTTAATATGCTTTCTAGGTTGTTCATAGCTTTTCTTCCAAGGAGCAAGCATCTTTTAATTTCATGGCTGCAGTCACCATCTGCAGTAATTTTGGAGCTCCAAAAAATAACATCTCTCACTGTTTGCACTGTTTCCCCATCTATTTGCCATGAACTGATGGGACCAGATGCCATGCATGATCTTAGTTTTCTGAATGTTGAGTTTTAAGCCAGCTTTTTCACTCTCCTCTTTCACTTTCATCAAGAGGCTCTTTAGTTCTTCACTTTATACCATAATGGTGGTGTCATCTGTGTATCTGAGGTTATTGCTGTTTCTCCTGGCAGTCTTAATTCCAGCTTGGGCTTCATCCAGCCCTGCATTTCACATGATGTCTTTTGCATATAAGTTAAATAAGCAGGGTGACAATATTCAGCCTTGATGAACTCCTTTCCCAGTTTGGAACCAGTCTGTTATTTCATGTTCAGTTCTAACTGTTGCTTCTTGACCTGCATACAGATTTCTCAAGAGGCGGGTCAGGTGGTCTGGTAGTCCCATCTCTTTCAGAATTTTCACAGTTTGTTGTGATCCACGCAGTCAAGGGCTTTGGCACAGTCAATAAAGCCAGAAGTAGATATCTTTCTGTAACTCTCTTTGCTTTTTCGATGGTCCAATGATGAGTGCAATTGTGCAGTAGTTTAAGCATTCTTTGGCATTACCTTTCTTTGCAATTGGAATGAAAACGGACCATTTCCAGTCCTGTGGTCCCTGCTGGGTTTTCCAAGTTTGTTGGCATATTGAGTACAGCATCTTAGCATCATCATCTTTTAGGATTTAAAATAGTTCAACTGGAATTCCATCACCTCCACTAGCTTTGTTTGTAGTGATGCTGCCTAAGGCCCACTTTACTTCGCATTCCAGGATGTCTGGCTCTAGGTGGGTGATCACACCATTGTGATCATCTGGGTTCTGAAGATCTGTTTTGTACAGTTCTTCTGTGTATTCTTACTACCTCTTCTTAATATCTTCTGCTTCTCTAAGGTCCATACCATTTCTGTCCTTTATTGTGCCCGTCTTTGCATGAAGTGTTCCCTTGGTATCTCTAATTTTCTTGAAGAGATCTCTTTTTTTCCCATTGTATTGTTTTACTCTATTTCTTTCCATTAATCACTGAGGAAGGCTTTCCTATCTCTCCTTGCTATTCTTTGGAACTCTGCATTCAGATGGGTATATCTTTCCTTTTCTCCTTTGTCTTTCGCTTCTCTTCTTTTTTCAGCTATTTGTTAAGACCTCCTCAGACAACCATTTTGCCTTTTTGCATTTCTTTTTCTTGGAGATGGTCTTAATCACTGCCTTCTGTGCAATGTCACGAACCTCTGTCCATAGTTCTTCAGGCACTCTGTCTATCAGATCTAATCCCTGGAATCTTATTTCTCACTTCCACTGTATAATTGTAAGGGATTTGATTTAGGTCATACCTGAATGGTCTAGTGGTTTTCCCTACTTTCTTCAACTTAAATCTGAATTTTTCAGTAAGGAGGTGTATTTTTTTGTTGTTGTTTACAATAAGAAGTGTTTTTGTATAGGTGTATGCAGTACATCTGTTTGCAATAAGGAGTGTTTTTATATAAATGTATGCAATACACTTACTTGCAGTAAGGAGTGTTTTTGTGTAGGTGTATGTATTTGTACATGTGTGCACACTTGCGTGTAGGCATTTGCATTTATAAATGCTGATTGAATCGTTTGGGGGTACATGAATATTACTGAAACCTATTCTGTTACTAGTCCACTAAATGTCAGTTTCTTTTTTCTGCTCTACCCTTTCACTATTGGTTTTTTACTTTTTTTAATTTATTTATGGCTGCTGGGTATTCATTGCTGTGTGGGCTTTTCTCTAGTTGTGGAAAGTGGGGGCTGCTCTCTAGTTCCAGTGCACAGGCTTCTCTCTTTGCGGAGCATGGGCTCTAGGGCGCAAGGGCTTCAGTAGTTACGGCACGTGGGCTCAGTAGTTGCAGCTCTCTGGCTCTAGAGCGCAGGCTCAGTAGTTGTGGTGCATGGGCTTAGTTACCACGTGGCTTGTGGGATCTTCCCAGACCAGGGATCAAACTCCTGTCTCCAGCATTAGCAAGCGAATTATTTACCACTGAGCCACCAGGGAAGCCCCCACTACTGGTTTATACAAACTAGATATTGAAACTCAGAACACAGTTAGAATTACATCCAATGTTAGAAATATGACAACCTCCTAAAGCTGCATTTTAGTGCATCTGCTTGTTAACTGGGAGATGTGCATTGAACACCCAAGACAAACGTGACCATTGTTATCTGTGTGTTGTGGTATTAAACCCAAAAATAATGTAAAATAAATTGAAATGACTTGCCATCAAATTGCAACTCCACTGAAAAAAGTTCATAATGTAGCAGCTTCAAAGTTTGGATATTTGACTTCTTTGAAGACTTGGCAGGACAGTAATTGAGTTGGGGGTTATGTTGACACCTGCCTTAGAAGCCCAAGGACAAAAAGACAATGTTGAAGCTCACGATGCCTTTGAAGCATGTCCTGAAGGAAGCCAGCTCTCATTTGTTGAGGTTTGTGGAGAACATGTTGTACCAAGAAGCATGAGAACCCCTAGGGCCCCTTATGGACACTGTATACTCAGTCACTAAAGGAAGAGTATCATGACACTTTTGCAGGACTTCTGCCCAATTCTGAGTTCTCATCATCGCAGCTGGAGAAACATTCCTCTTAGTTACTGGGGCTTATCCTGCACTTAACAGACCTGTTCTGAAGGCTGACTTTGATGCCCCTTCTGCCTTCATTTTGGTTTGTAAAGTCTGGAAATATCAAATAACAAGCAGCGCAGGTCTGTGAACCAAGAAACTTTCCCCATTCTTGAGACTCAGACCTCCTCCCAGCATCATCTTTGTCCTGGCTTAATGTGGACCCTGAAACAGGATGAGACACCCTCAGCTCTGTTAATGTAGCATAAACTGTTATACATGAGCTGTACTTTGCAGCTAGTTGTAGCTCAATAATCAGTTGACCTTGGGGTTTTTTTTGTTTGTTTCTTTCTTTGTTTTTCAGGGAAACCGAAGGCTCCATGGTGAAAGCAAGAACATGATTTAAAGGGTCGGGCCAGAGATCTAGTTTTATAGCTGGTTAGTTGTAATAGCCAGCACTTCTAAGGAAAGAACTGGCTTTCTACTAATTCATAGGTAAAACTCAGAGCAGATTCCAAGCAATATTTTGGATGGATGTTGAGTTTTAAGTCTTGTGTTTATGGACAAAACTCTAATTAAAAAAAAAAAAGTGGACAACTTAACTATTCAAAAAATTTTTTATAAAAGGTAGCATTTATATCTGTGTGCAAATAGGTGTCCAAGTTGGTTATCCTCGGGTTATCCTATTTTATCCAGGTTCCTTGCTTCTTTCCTTCTTGTTTGAATTTTAAGAATTTCACTGCCAGTTAAACACGTCTATCAGTGTGTAGTCAAGAACAAGGAAGAAAAGGGGAAGATGATCCATGTTACTTCTTACAAAACATGTATTTCTTGCTGAAGATCTAATATTTAAAATGAGCCTGTAGGTAGATGTTAATGATTGTTATTTCTCTACTTGTACCAGTGTTTATAAGCAGGGTATGCTGTTAAGAGGGCAAGGACCTTGTATACACAAAAGTAAAATATCAAGGGAAGGAAGTAGGGACATGCTTTCATCACAGTGAGGCTGGGTTGGCTTAAGAGTACAGCCAACGAATGAAAATAAACGTCTTTCATAACTCAGCCGTTGCGGGCAGCCCAGGTGTAGTGTCTCAAAAACCCACAGGATCCTGCAGACTCATGGGAGTGGGTATTAAACAGTTGACAGGGCCCGATGAAATTGTCTTTGTGTTATGAATTTTCAATTGTAGTAAGTTACAGCTCATTCAAGAGCTAATGTCCATAATGCAGTCTGACAGCAGCAAAGTCACTCTGCCAGCAAAAGACTGAAGTGAGAAGGACTGCTAACCGCCTGCCTCGTGGAAAACATCACACAGTCTCAGCTAGTCCCATGTCCAGGGGGCGTCATAGCACATAGAACCAGGGCCACCGAGAGGACCTTCGGGTCTTGGTGAATCATGCCTCCCAAATACTGGTCATCTGTACAGTAATATGTGCTTTGTTCAGGCACCAGCAGTTTCTCAGCCTCACAGCAGGACACATGAGGATTCTGAATAATCTCAGAGGTGGTACTGGTGGTTCCTGGTATCTAGCGCTCAGTGTAATGAAGGTGGTGGCAGAAATGTTGGGTCCAATGTGAGTGATGAAAATGCCATTAATTAAATAATGCTGTTTTGTTTGAAAGTATAATTCTGGAAGGAGCTTAAAGACAGCTGGGTTACATGTGTGCGCTCTTCTAGAATTCCAGTGAGCTTTCCATTGACGAGTAGGAAAGAAGAAAATGTGAAAGTCTAGGGAAGAAGACGAACACATATCATTGCCCCTAAGGAAACCCCTTGAGTGCACAAGGAACCATGGAAGGGGAGAGGGCAGTCAGGTGAAATAACAGAGCCTTGAATTGACTAAGTCAATTCAGTTCAGTCGCTCAGTTGTGCCCCACTCTTTGCGACCCCATGGACTGCAGCATGCCAGGCCTCTCTGTCCATCGCCAACTCCCAGAGTTACTCAAACTCATGTCTGTTGAGTCAGTGATACCATCCCACCATCTCATCCTCTGTCGTCCCCTTCTCCTCCCACCTTCAATCTTTCCAGCATCTGGGTCTTTTCAAATGAGTCAGCTCTTCTTCGCATCAGGTGGCCAAAGTATTGGAGTTTCAGCTTCAACATCAGTCCTCCCAATGAATATTCAGGACTGATCTCCTTTAGGATCAAGGTCAAGGATCTAGATTTCTTTAAATTATCAGAATCTAGAAAGTTGGAGCCATTAAGTGCCCTTCATTCAGATATTGATCTCCTCATTCAAATAATGACCCATGATTCAAATGTTGACCTTTCTCACCATTGAAATACTGATTCTTTGAACCAGCAGCTTCTGCTTTGGGACCAGAAAGAACAATAAAAGTGATTCTTCACATCTCACAGTTAAAGGTAGCAATAATGATCATTGTGAAAGGAAAATCTTATACCTGTACATACAAGATATAGAACTGTTTTAAATGTCTGAACAAAAGAGCAAGCATTATATTTCTTAAAAAACAAAAGGGAAATAAGTGTGCTAGGCTGTCCTAAGAGACATTTGTATCACTATAATCCAGTGAGTAGCATTAACCCTGCTTCATAGAGGAAATCTGAATCTCACAAGGGCCAGGTAGCTTCTGTGCGAGTTTCCCACTTGTAGCACCTGTCCCACGTGTAACATCTGCCCTGTCCTTCACCTTTGTCTTCACACACCCAGTATTTTTTCCCTGAGGATCCAGTAAAAGATACAGCTTCTGACAGGAGGAGTAATTCCTTAGGGCTCACTCTGCAGAGGACTTTGAAATCTTTAAAGACTGCGCCCTCCCCAGGTTAACAAGTGTTGCACAGAGGCTGAAAAATTCAGTATTTGTGCAGCAAACCTTGTATTTTCAGTTGCCTGTCACAAATAGATTCTCTTGTGTCTTTTCTGGTTACAATTGTGTTATTGGGTATTTTCCAAAGAGCGTAGCATTAATTAGCATAACGATGCTTGCATATATTTGGCAAAGAAAGTCAGTTACCCATCTAAAGGGAGATGAATACCTGTCCTTTCTCTCCTGCCTGAAAGAAGGGAGTGTTGCAGCCAAGCCCAGAGTTGAAACCAAGTGAAAAGGCGCCCCCTGCAGGAGACTCTTGGCCTCTGTCCTTTCCCTGTGTGTTGTGTGTAGGTACTGTTAGGAGATTTTCGTGTGGATCCCACAGACCTGCTTATTCATGGTTAACAAAAAAATTAAAAAGGCATGGTGGGCTAGCTGCTGGGTGCCCTGGGCCCACCAATGCCAAAAGAAAAAGTAGTCAAGTGCTGGCTCAAAAAATAAATAAATGAAAAAGCATCCCCATGGGAATTGGAGATGGTCACAAGGAAGGCTCTCAACAGGACTGGTTCTTACCAGACCATTGGTCTGATTGGGTCAGTGTGGGCCACCCACGGCATCTTGTGCTTCTCCCTTTCAGCATCTCTCAATCTCATAGTCTCCCATGGGTGAGCCAGTCCTTCATGCTAGGGGCCAGACCTTCACATAGATGCCTGCCACTGAGGGCTGACCGAGTGAACACTTGCTTCTGTTTCTGCATCTCCTTTGGCAATGGGATGTGAAAAAGAAGCTCGGGACGAGAGAATGGGGAAGGCACCGAAGAGCCCCAACCCGTGCAGAGCGCGTCCGCCTGGTGGGAGGGGCTGGGAGACGTGGCAAACCCAGGAGGGCTGCGTGTCTGTAATTGAATTGAAACACTCTCCTTTTCAAGTAATTGAAGCAGCTTTGGCCAGTGGCTCCAGAGGGCATAACCTAAATCTCAGTGCCTAGTGTCTGTGCTGTCGGGAATCTGACATTCTCCATGTGATCCTCAAGTGCTGTGTGGCTTCACAAGAATTCTAATAGGTGAGGCCTTTATCTGAAAGCATGCTTTGAGGGTGGGTGACACCCTGAGCGAGACTTGGTCCCTGGTCCTGACTCCAGTGCACTTTCCTACATCAACCAGTTGTGACATAATGTGCTCTGACATTATTGGGCACTTTCTCTTCAGGAAACACTGCCTGAATTTTTCTCCCACAGTGCCCTTGCTGTCTTTGTACTTGTTTCAAAATTATTTATATACAGCTTCTGTATTAACCTGTGCACCTCTTTTTTTAAAAGCAATTTCTCCCTTCCCTGACATGTCTTTTTTAGGTACATGACTTGAAATATAGTGGAGGTCATGGGCCAAGACCAAGTGCATGGCTTGTACATTATGTTTCTTTGGTTTATCAGAAATCTTGGACTCTTATGTATTAAAAAGACATCTCTTCCAACATGACTCCACTATAGCTTACAACTTAGCAAACAGATTTTCTAAAAGGAAAATTAATTTTGTCAGTGCCCAAGAAATACACTTCAAGAAAGACCCTTCCCTTTCCAAGAAATATTCTAAACATGCACAGTCATTTTTTCCCTCCTTGTTAAAGGATAATAAATTTTATGCCGCAGAGTGAGAGTGCTATAAGCTGCTTTGTACTTACAAATGTTCTTGTTTGTCTTTCCTTTGGAAAACTCACTGTTACACCACTCCCCTGGATTTTGATCAAATAGCATAGACTCCTGGAGAAGGCAATGGCACCCCACTCCAGTACTCTTGCCTGGAAAATCTCATGGGCAGAGGAGCCTGGTGGGCTGCAGTCCATGGGGTCGCGAAGAGTTGGACACGACTGAGCGACTTCACTTTCACTTTTCACTTTCCTGCATTGGAGAAGGAAATGGCAACCCACTCCAGTGTTCTTGCCTGGAGAACGTCCCAGGGACGGCGGAGCCTGGTGGGCTGCCGTCTATGGGGTCGCACAGAGTCGGACACAAACTGAAGCAACTTAGCAGCAGCATAGACTCCCCTGACAAGAGACCTTTCCCAGAAGTCCTGGCAGCAGATGAACTTGTCTAAATTTGGTCTTATTTCTAAGTACCAGCTTGGGGCAGGGGTATGCAGATTCAAGGATCTCTCCCCAAATCTATGGAATCAGATTCATGGGGTTGTAGAGCCTGAGATTTTGCACTTCTGCCAAGCTCTCAGGTGATTCTTGGCTGTTTAAGAACGATTAGATCCATTGAGCAAATATTCATTATGGTCTGAAATATACCAGCCACTTCCCTAAATCCTGGGAATAGAAGGATGCACAGAAATGGATGTGACACTCTAGCGTGCTGCTTTACATTTGTTTAGGAATGTGATGCGGTCTTGGATGGTGAGGTTCAGAGAGATACCCGAAAACCTGGAGCTGACATGTTTAATCCATCAGCCAAATTAGCCAATTGAGCTTCTAGTCTGGTTGAGAGAATACTATATGAAAAGTTAAATAAAGGAGAGGAGTTGATTCATTCACTACTACGAAGAAACTGTCATCCAGTGCATGGTTAATTGCTGAGTGGTGCTAACAATAACTGTTAATGTCTTAAGTGTCACTCTTTCCTCTGTATTTCCTTCCATCTGGCTTTTTCTTCATCCTGAGTCCATCCTATCTCTCGAGTTACTATTAAAAAGTATATAATATTCAGTGTCACTCTTAAAATATTTCACATTACACCATAGACTGTTGGGAATTTTTGAAACAGAAGGTTCTTCTTCAGATCATGGCTGCTGACTTAACTTTATCCAACTATGAAGCAAAGATTAGTCACCTAATTATGTGGAGGCATACTCAGATAAGGCTTCCCCCGTGGTTCAGTGGTAAAGAATCCACCTGCAACGCAAAGACACAGGAGGCCCCAGCTTTGAGAAGCCTGGCAGGCTACGGTTCATAGGGTCACAAAGAGTCGAACGCGACTGAGCACACACACACACACTCAGATAAAGTAGGCACTTTTTGGTTCTCGAAATGCTACCTAGTCTGAGTGAGTGAGTGTGTGTATGCATGGCATCATGCCTCCCTGGTGGCTCAGTGGTAAAGAATCCGCCTGTCGATGCAGGAGACAAGGGTTCAATCCCTGGGTCGGGAAGATCCCCTGGAGAAGGGCATGGCAACCCACTCCAGTATTTCCTGGAGAATCTCATGGACACAGGAGCCTGGTGGGCTCATGGGGTTGCAAAGAATTGGAGATGACAGGGCAACTAAACAAATGAAATACTGCATGGCATATTTGTGTGAGTGTGTATGTGTGTGTATATATGTGTACCTATGTATATGTATATATACACATACACACATAGGAAAAATCCAAGGAGAAAGAAGACAGGCTTGGAAAATACGTGATTCCAGAGTACCTTAACTCAAAGTTGTAAGAACTCTTTTCATCATTTGAGATACTGGAGATTGCTGCCGGTTGGCTTTACAGAGGAAAGAATGTCCTCTCTTGAGAATTTTGAAGAGGCCCGTAGATTGGAGCGAGTTATAAATGTTCTGTGTAATTCTCACCAGTTAGCCCTCCTGGGTTGGCCTCTCTGTGGTTTAAGTACCCTGAATTTCAGGCACATTTTAGAGAGTTGGATGCGTATAAATCCCAGCAGGCAGAGGTTGTATCAGTGGAGTGGTTTAGTATTTTGGTTTTAGAGTCAGACGGGTCTGTGTTCAGATTAAGTTCTCTCCCTTTTCTGTGTGGCCGTGGGACTTAATTCTTAGACACTTAATTCTTAGTGATCTATAACATATCACTGTTAGGCAAGTTAACAGGTTAAGCCCTTATCCACAGGCCTGATGTCAAGTCTCAAGAAGTATGAGCTCTGACTTTTATCATCATTATTTCCTGTTTGTTAGGAGGATCCACTGTATATTTATTCATTTGACTTTCTCTAAAAAGTAAGAGAAAATAGGATCTACAAAATAACCTATTGGCCTTTTTCAGCAAGTAGTTCCACCTGTATTTCAGCAGATGGGGAAACTTTAAAAAATAGGATCATCCATATTCTTCCAGTTATTCAGAATCTTGAAATTTTGGAGACAAGCTTCAAATGTATTTGCTTTTGATCTGTACACAAAGGAGGGTGTGAATTTACAGATGCGTTATTTAGTACTCATAGTGCATATACCCACCAGTGAATGCTCAATTTAGGATGATAAAAATAATTGGAACAAAATTAGCACAATATGAAGCTGTCCTGAAGCAGAATGTAGCAATCCCTATAAAGGAGGCCTGGCAATATTAACAGTAACGATGATGGAATTTTCTCCTCCCAGCAGCTGGGTTTCTTGGAGCTATTTTACATATTCAGTATTAGAAAATTGCTAAACTACAAACTGAGACACTGGATGGAATCAGCTTTGTCCTGAAGCTCAGGCCTGGGACCCACAGGGTACCTGGCCATCGCGAATGACATTTCCTAGGTGGGCCACCTGGAGCTTTCAGCCAGCTGGGCCCAATTTTGAGCTGAAGCACAGGGAACTTCTGAGCATGCTGTGCTATGCTAAGTCACTTCAGTCGTGTCCGACTCTGTGTGACCCCATAGACGGCAGCCCACCAGGCTTCCCCGTCCCTGGGATTCTCTAGGCAAGAACACTGGAGTGGGTTGCCATTTCCTTCTCCAATGCATGAAAGTGAAAAGAGAAAGTGAAGTCACTCAGTCATGTCCGACTCTTCACGACCCCATGGACTGCAGCCTACCAGGCTCCTCCATCCGTGGGATTTTCCAGGCAAGAGTACTGGAGTGGGGTGCCATTGCCTTCTCCGACTTATGAGCATAGAGCTGTTATAAGCCATATAACTCTCACATACTTGTCCCCTATTTCTTCCTGGAAAGACTTTATTCACTCTACCTGGACACGTTCCAAGAGCATAGAGTGTTCAGGATTGTGCTGGGTGCATGGTGGTTCTGAAAAAGAGCCTGACCCTCAAGGAATTTATAATCTAACAGAAAATGGGTAGCCTTAATACCTGCTTGCAGGTTTCTGTTTTTAAAAGATGTGAGCAGGTGTCATGAACGGCTTTTGTTGAACTTATGTCAAAACCTTGCTTTTTGAGACACCAGGATATAAAATGTGTTCGGGCCGTCTCTTGAGTCTTTATTTATATCTTTTTTTTTTTCTCTTTTTTTTTTTTTTTTTCTTGAGTCTTTAAACAGAGCTGTGTTCTCCCTCCTGCACAATGTGTGTGTGCGTGCGTGCGCATGTGCGCACGGGGCTCTCTGTCATCTCTGACTCTGTGACCCCATGGACTTGTAGGCCCCCAGGCTCCTCTGTCCATAGAATTTTCCAGGCAAGAATACTGGAGTGGGTTGTCATTTCCTGCTCCAGGGGTTCTCCTGACAGGGATCAAATGCGAGTCTCATCTATAATGATTTAAGATGGAACCTTGGGTACTGAGGTTGAGAAAGTCCATGAATTATCATGTCTAAGTGAAAGTCAGTGCTTATTGTATAATAAGCCTGAAACATATTGAAGGCATTAAGTGCAATGGTATGTGACTGAACTGATGGGAATTAATATGTAATTACTGTGTTTTTACAGTATGGTTATAGTGATTATGATATATTTATTTTGTTTTCCTTTGGAAATACAGTATAATGTAATTATAATTAATAACACTAAAACTAGACTCAATTACTTAAGTCATGAAAACGAATTACCATCATCACATTGAGAATTTTTCAACCAACCCATATAGACCATCTCCAAAAATAATAATGCTTCTGAGAGAATATTACTTGTAAAGAAATGGAAATGAATAAATGCTGAATTTATGCTGAAATCTGTACAGTGTTAAACAATGAAAAAAAATACCGGAATTGTGTAGCTCACTGTTTTCTTTAAATCCTCATATATTTTTATGAATCTTCACTCTTTAGTTTTAATGGTAAATTTTTTAAATTATAGAAATTACATTTCCAGAAACCTTATTTTAGAAAAAAAAATACATATATATAGTTTAAAAAGAGGGAGATAAGAAATCCTGTTAAAATTCAGGGTTATTTTTGAACCATTAATCAGCTTTTTGAGGAATATTTTTAATTTTTAAATGACAAAAAACATTGCATTAATATTAATGGCATTATATGCTAAAAGGGGCCATATTTATATTTCTGTATAAGTATTTCAGTTACTTTTTAAGGATGAAATGTTCATGCAAATTATGTGTATTATGTGTATTTTATGTAAAAGGAAAACCTACAGAGAAGAACTTCTGATCACCAAAGTTTGTAAAGCATTTCAGTACAGTTAATACATATATTTTCCCATGATTATTCTAGGAGCTTCTTTAGGGTACACTGATGCCATTGGAGAGCTCAGAAATTCTCTGAGTCTTCTAGATTATGAGGGTGCTGGTCTCTCAGTCGTGTCTGACTCTGTGACCCCATGAACTATAGCCCGCCAGGCTCCTCTGTCCATGGTATTTTCCAGGCAGGAATACTGGATTGAGTTGCCATTTCCTTCTCCAAGGGATCTTCCCGACCCAGGAACTCTCTCAGTCTTCTAATTTATTTTATTATTAGTTCAGTCACTCAGTTGTGTCTGACTCTTTGCAACCCCATGGACTGTAGCACGCCAGGCTTCCCTGTCCATCATCAACTCCCAGAGCTTGCTCAAACTCATGTCCATCATGGCTCAAACTCAGCCATCTCATGCTCTGTCGTCCCCTTCTCCCCCAATTTTTTCCAGCATCAGGATCTTTTCCAGTGAGTCATTCTTCGCATCAGGTGGCCATAGTATTGGAGTTTCAGCTTCAACATCAGTCCTTCCCATGAATATTCAGCACTGATTTCCTTTAGGATGGACTGGTTGGATCTCCTTGCAGTCTAAGGGACTCTCAAGTGTCTCCTCCAACATGACAGTTCAAAAGCATCAATTCTTCAGCACTCAGCTTTCTTTATAGTCCCACTCTCACATCCATACATGACTACTGGAAAAACCATAGCTTAGTTATAAAACCTATCAAATCTTTACCTTTTTTCTCTTTCCTCTTGTCTTGCCTTCCCACCCCTCACATCAGGTTCGTTTTCCTGGAAATTCCGTTCAAGTACCTGTTCTTGATGCCCCCTTTTTCATCCCCAGTGTCCCAAATTAGCCTTTATGATTCAACTATGTTTTATTCAACAAACTCCCTTTCAAGTCATACATACCAGTCACTCAAAAACCCTTCCATTCTGCCTCTCTAATGTCTCTGCATCACCATGTTCAGTTTCTCATCTACATTCTTTCTTTTTTAAGAGGTTTAAGTCAGGTGTAGTTTCTTGGGATTTAACTTAATATAAAAAGATAAATGGACATTCTTAGTTTTTGTAGAATGATGAGCCTAACATAGGCTTCCCAGGTGGCTCAGTGGTAAAGAATCCACCTGCCTCGGCAGGAGCCACAGGATTCTCAGGTTTGATCTCTGGGTTGGAAAGATCCTCTGGAGTAGGAAATGGCAACCCACTCCAATATTCTTGCCTGGAAAATTCCGTGGACAGAGGAGCCTGGCGGTCTACAGTCCAGGTAGTCTCAAAAGAATCGTACACGATCAAGCAACTTGGCAAGCACTCACAAGCCTAACATATTTTGGAAAATAGCCTCACTGCTTAATCAATTAATCAGAAATGCTAACAGTAACTAAACTTGGCTTAAGGGAAATCTAGCTGATAGGTTGTCACTCTTCCCCAGGTATAGGAACCCCTAAAGAGAGGATATATTTTAGAATTCTTCTGATGAGGGCCTCTTTCTGCTTCCTAGTAGGCATCTCCATGAAATACTGCAGACATGGAATAGTCTTCCCTTCTGCCCTGGTCTACCTTTTAGCCTCAAGCAAGTCTCTTCTTCAGTGGTTACATCCACTTTAACAAGATGCATTTATGAAACCCTGGTTTTAATCTTTGGCCACCTGATGTGAAGAGGTGACTCATTGGAAAAGACCCTGATGCTGGAAAAATTAAGGGCAGGAGGAGAAAGGGGCAAGAAAGGATGAGATAGTTGGATGGCATCACCGACTCAATGCTCATGAGTCTGAGCAAATGCCGGGAAATAGTGAAAAGAGAGGGAAGCCTGGCGTGCTGTAGTCCACGGGGTCGCAAGAAGTCGGACACGACTTAGTGACCAAACAACAACAACAGCAATTTTTAATCTTAAAAAAACATTTTGATATGTTGCAAAAGTGCACAAAATACTAAGTTCCTTAGTCTCATAAGTATGGCTTTGACATGTAATGCCTTTGTGTGTATTAAATGACAACTGTTTTCTGGAATAATGCCCATAGTTTATTTCCATTAGAAATGGAATTGCTAATTTTGTTTTTAAATTCATCTGCAGAGTCATTCGTTCAGTACAAAACTGTCAGTCCTCACCCTATGCCCGGCACTGTGCTGAGTTCTGGGAATGCAAATCCAAGGGCCTGGCCATCAGCGTCCTGTGTGTGGCACAGAGCTCAGTATCCCCTAACCTGTCGAGGAGGGAGAGATGGGTTCCCTGAGGAGTGTGGCACAGGCAAACAGGACTGGAAATGAATGGAGCTGGAGGACTGTGGAAGGCTGAGTTTGGTTCACGTGGGACCCGCAGGTCTGAAGCAGACTTCGAGGGGTAGAGTGCTGAAAGCAAGGCTCTGGAACTAGCTCCCAAAAAGCCTTGATCATCCTGAAGAGTTTGCATTCTCTAAAGGAGCTGGAGCAACAGAGGCAGCTTCACATCCTTAAAAGACCCCTCTGAGAGCCAAGTGGAGAACGAACAATTATGGTCCAGACTCGACAGCCGTGGAGTGCAGGGGGCACGGAAGCAGTGGGCCTTGCTTCCTCGGGCCCTTTGCTGTTGACTTTGGAGTGTGGAATAATCAATTGCTGCATATTTATTTAGTTCTTGATGCATTTATTTAGATACCCATCTGCCCTGATAGATGAGAATCCAAAGATCTGTTGGCCCTAGTTCCTTCCCTAAAGACATTTAGAGTCAAATCAGAAAGAAAGATGATCACATAATATATATATATATATATATATATATATATATATATATATATATATATAGTGTTTTAATTGCTTTCAGAGGACTCTCTGATCCAGTGTCTACTGAGCCTGGAAACAACTGTGATCTAGCACATGATTACAGCCAACATTTTATTAGTGAAAGTCGATAGTGCAGATTTATCCATCTTTTGTGGCCCTGTTTGAAAGCTGTGGAACTCCAACCAAGGTCTTCTATGCACTGTTTAAATAATAAAATAATAGTAATCCAGTAATTTTTTGTTGTTGTTATTGCATTCCAGGCCCCTCTGTCCTCCACTCTATCCAAGAGTTTGCTTAAATTCATGTCCATTGAGTCAGTGATGCTATCTAACCATCTCATCATCTGCTTCCCCCTTCTCCTTTTGCCATCAATCTTTCTCAGCATCAAGATCTTTTCCAGTGAGCCAGCTCTAAGCATCAGGTGGCCAAAGTACTGGAGCTTCAGCATCAGTCCCTCCAGTGAATATCAGGGTTGATTTCCTTTGGGATTGACTGGTTTGATCTCCTTGCAACCCAAGGAACTCCCAATAATAGAGAACTATATAAGATGAAAATACAAAGGTTAAATAAAATGCAGTTATTCATCAGATGCCTTATGTAGACAAGAACTATGTGGGGAGTTTGGAGAAGAATTAATTGCACTGTCTTGAATGGTAATTTGCTTCTTGATGGAGTAGGAAGCTGATTCTGGGTGCAGATGTGAATGAAGAGACAGACAACAGGATAGAAAAGCATGTGCCCAGGGGTTCTCATAGGAGAAATAGGGAAAGAACTGGAATTCTCAGTTGGATCCAATGGTGAAGAATTCAGATGTCAAGGTTAAAAGTATATGGACTCTTCTGGAGTGTGTGGTGACTGCAGGAGACTTAGAAATGTGTAAGTTGGGGAAAAAGAACTTGGCAGTGATGCGTGGAATTAATGAGCAGGTGAGATGTAAAGTCAGGTGGTTTAGGACGAGATACAGTAAAGGCAGAGCGCGTGCCCCGTCCCCTGGGGGACCTTCCACCCACCTCTGTCTTCATTCCTTCTGTCTCTTGAGCCTCTCATTGTCACTCATATAGTCCGCATTTCTTTCATATTTGAGATGATAAAGATAATTCCCCACAGCTACCGATTCCTAAGGTGATTCTTTGTCACTTTTTCATAATCCTGACATCCAGTTCAATAAACTGTTTTTGCTGCTTTTTCATAATTACGATTCCCATACAGGCTTATCTAGTTCTATTGCACTTCACTGTATTGGACTTTACAGATAATGCGACCCTGTGGATGGTAGCCCACTAGGCTCCTCAGTCCCTGGAATTCTCCAGTCAGGAATACTGGAATGGGTAGCCATTTCCTTGTCCAGGGGATCTTCCTGACCAGGGACCAAACCTGGGTCTCCTGCACTGCAGGCAGATTCTTTACTGTCTGAGCCACCAGGAAAGCCCAGATATAGTACAAAATATACATATATGTAACTTCTGTATGCACCAGAAAATCAAAAAATGTGTGCAGCTCACTTTATTGCATTATTCACTTTATTGAAGGGGTCTGGAACACAACCCATAGTATCTGCGAGGTGAGCCTCTCTATTGAAATTTTTCAAACATTGAAATGCTAGCAACTTCCAGAAAAATACATTCACTCCTTTCCAGGTCCTGAGGACATACTCCTGCAGCTAAAGATCTCACTACTTTTTCCTTCCACTTCACATTACCTGTTGTCCTGGCCCACTTACCCTCCAGCTGGAATAATTCTTGCTCTTACTGTGTTGCTCCCTTCATCAGCACTTAGGATTCAGCGTTGGAAATGACGTTCATGCAGGATGAATTGGTTGGAAGTCTTCTAATAGCACACCATTTTTTTTTCTTTTTCCCTTATTGGTAATGTCTTGTATCCCTCACATGGGTTACTTTAGCTCCATGCAAACCCTGCAGGATTTCATGTTGTTTCTCCCCAGTTCAGAATCCCTACCTCAGGCACTCATCCAGGTTACCTTCACCTTTTCAGTGCTCCATGAGCATCTTCTTATATTTGGAAGTTTCTAGAAATAGCTCTGTATTTATGGTCATCTCTCTTCTTCAACTCTTTTTCTCTTCAAAGGCTACCCTTGACTTAAAAACAAAATCACAGTGGGGGTGGAATATGTTTACTCCTCACACAAGGGAAACTATGAAATAAAACGCACAGATGTGCAGAAGTCGGTTCTTCAGCTAAAACCGTGTAGTCCCGGTACAGCGCTAGACCAATGGCGCTCATGTCCAGACCACATTTCCCGGTTAATGCCCGGCCACTGATTACATTTTCATTTTCACTCCCTGGGCCTCTGGTGGATGGGTTTCATACAGACCTTATCTGGTGGAAAGGCCACATTTTCTGATGTTGGAACAAAGTTCAACATAGTTGCCTCTGAAAGACATTCTCAGCTCTGCGTTTGCAGCTCAGTATCTCACTCATTTAAGGCAAGGTCTGAAAAGCAGCAGGCGTGTGAGTCAAGAGAAGAAGGGAAAAACATCTGTCTCCCAGCCACAGACTGATTTATTACCTGGGCAAGGAGGCAAAATACCCACCTTGTGGTTTGATGTTGCATTAATAGGTATAGCTGCGGGGTGCCGTCTGCTCAGGACAGAGCATGGCCTTCTGTGTCAGAATGTTTACTCTCAGGCTCCACAAATGGGCCATGTGTCATTTCCAGTGGAATCAGGCTTATTTTGCTTTCTCTCCCAACTCCATTGTTAGTTTGATCTTGAGCAAGCCACTTACAAAGGAAAGAAACTTCAGAAACAAATTTAAAGAAACATTGAAAGATTTTTTTCCCCCATAGAGTTTTCTTGGCCCTCCCTCCCCATGGAGCCTTCATAGGGATGTGCTGATTGGAGGACTAGGAAGCTGAAAATAAACTACACACCAAGGCTCTCTTGTTTATTTCTGTGTTGAAGGCAGGGCAGCTTAATACAACTTGAGAATGACTAAATCCAGCCCCGTAGCGTAACTGTCTGCATCCCCGTAATGCAGTAGCCCAAGGTAATCTGCTTGTCAGGCACTTTCCTTTCTGATCCCAGCAAGTCCCACATTCTGGAAGCAAATGTTGTATTTACCATAATCCACGAAAGGAAAAAAAGCCCGGGCTAAAAATACAAAACAGAACAAATGTGAAATGTCGCTGC
This sequence comes from Tragelaphus eurycerus, assembly GCA_935064755.1. Classification (NCBI taxonomy): domain Eukaryota; kingdom Metazoa; phylum Chordata; class Mammalia; order Artiodactyla; family Bovidae; genus Tragelaphus; species Tragelaphus eurycerus. Next base: position 1,381,623 of record CAKXYN010000179.1, on the reverse strand, counting down.
CGCTCCAGTCCTGTAATTGGTCCATAAATGAGTCTCCAGCGTCTGTGAGGCAGAGATACTTTTATGTATCACTGAAAGCACTGGCTGCACTTCAGATAGGTTTGTGAGGGCATCAGGACGCCTAAGCGGCTGTACGAGGCATTTTCTGCTGACCAAGCAAATAGCGGCAGGTTGTACACAGGACTCCCACGTTCGTAAGCGCGATTGCCTGGTGAGTGATTACATTTAATATGAGAATCAGGTAGGGTTGTTCGCCCAGAACCGATTGGTGGTGTGGAGATATTAAAGGCTAGAATTGCTTGGGGAAATCTCTATTCTCAAATCAGTTACTGGAGAAGGGTGGAGATGCTGAGGAAGTGGAAATAGAGGAAGTGAGCTGTGGGGAGATGCGTGGTGACTACAGAGAAGCTGGTAAACACTGAACTCCCTTTCATCTGAAAGTGGAATAACCACAGCTAAACCAAGTGGATGATCCAGACAGGCCTCTGTACAGTACAGGAAGTTGTTTAATTGATTTTTCTTCATTTAGCATCACTGTCGATATTAGTTTAAAGTTATAAGCTTTCTGGGTGGTGCTTGGGGTGTCATGACTTTTATATCCTGGTATTCACCCTGTATAAAGAAGGCTGAGCACTGAAAAATGATGCTTTCAAATTGTGATGCTGGAGAAGACTCTTGGACAGCAAGGAGATCAAACCAGTCCATCCTAAAGGAAATCAACCCTGAATATTCATTGAAAAGACTGATGCCGAAGCTCCAATCGTTTGGCCACCTGATGCAAAGAGCCAACTCACTGGAAAAGACCCTGATGCTGGGAAAGATTGAGGACAGGAGGAGAAGGAAATGACAGAGGATGAGATGGTTGGATGGTATCACTGACCTAACGAACATGAGTTTGAGCAAACTCTGGAAGATGGTGAAGGACAGGAAAGGCTGGCATGCTGCAGTCCATGGGGTCACAAAAAGTCGGATACAACTTAGTGACTGAACAACCACCACCCCCTTGTATGAGAAACAGTTGTTCCTTATTTAAGCACTTCTCAGATATTACTTAAAAACTAAGGAACCATGGGGAAACACTTCCATTCTTTCCATATGCAGTTTAACATTCAAAACAGCACATTTAATCCTCACAGCAGCACAAGGATAGGCCTTGTTGCGTTCCTTCTCCAGCTGAAGGGCTTGGGACTTGGATGACTTACCCAGGATCACGTAACAAGAAGGCTGTAGAGCTGGGACTTGAACTTGAATATGCCTCACACTAAACCCTCCGTCTTTCCCACTGCGTTTACTTCCTAGAGGTGTTTTGTAGTATTTTAACGGCACTCAGTAAAACGATCAGTTGTGAGTGAATGAGTGGTTCAGATAACAGTTCCTTATTAAGTAATGTTTTCCGTGCATTCATAGGAAGGAAACATTTTTATTACAATCTAAGCAAAAAGCTTGGTTTGTGTTCCCTCTCCATTTTTTTATCCCTGTGTGACCTATGTATCTCCCAGGCCACGAATGCATCTCCTTAGCTGGCCGAGGGAAGGTACACAGAGTGAAGTGGAGGAGAACGTCTGGCTCTGTGAACCACATTCTGTGATTCCCTGCCGGCCATGTGCTCACATGCTGTGTCTCAGGGTTGTTGCTCTTCATGTTCCTGAATGATGGAATCTTTCCTGTCATTGAAGAGGTCTTTTCAGAATTGTTTCCTCCTGAGGACAGAGGCACCTGATTCTCCGTGTCAATAGATAGCTCGTCTCTCTCTCACAATCCACAGCCGTGACCCAGTATGTTGATCCATGTAGTGTTACCTTGTCCTAATTTCCCTGACATGGCTTAAGTGAAAAAAATACGGCAGTTCAGCAGCCAGCCAAAGGCCATGACGCATGAAGTCAGAAACTAGACTGAATGTGTATATTTGAAGGAAAAAGGTGGACCCAAAATGGTATATGTAGCTTTACAAAGTGGTATTTAGGATTGAATGGTGCCTTAATAAATTTACTAGGAGTCATTAGACTCCAGCACCTCAATTAATAGGCTTCCCAGATGGTTTGGTGATAAAGAATCTGCCTGCCAGTGCAGGAGATGAAGAAGACACAGGTTCAGTCCCTGGGTCAGGAAGGTCCCCTGGAGGAAGGCATGGCAACCCACTCCAGTATTCTTGCCTGGAGAATCCCATGGACAGAGGAGCCTGGTGGGCTACAGTCCATGGGGTCTCAAAGAGTCAGACATGACTGAACATGCACGTACAAGAACTAAGAGACAGATTATTGTATTCCAATTGTTTATCCCATCCCTCCCCCTATCCATCACTTCATCCTTTCATCCCTCACCTGCAGATTCCTTACGTACACCAAGGTAATCACTTAAAAACAGAGACTGTAGGATGGTAACACAGGAAGGAACAGGTGGTGATGGAGTCAAGTGAAACTAGCGTTTGGGACTTTGAGGTTCTTGCCTTTGTGAAGGGTGAAACCTCGGGGAGAGGAATCGCAACTTCTCGTTTGCTCTGGTCTTCCAGCTCTTATCATCATGGTGCTGGCAGTAGTGGGCCCGACAGAAAACTAGTTTCTGTCCAAGTCAGAAAGGTCGCAGTTTCATTGGTTGCCGAATGTTTAAGGAGCTCTCGTTTGGAGATTGTTAACTTCAGAAGACAAAGAGTCTCTCAGTCGTGTCCGACTCTTTGTGACCCCGTGGACTGTAGCCCGTTAGGCTCCTCTGTCCGTGGGATATCACAGGCAAGAACATTGGAGTGAGTAGTCATTCCCTCCTCCAGGGGATCTTCCCAGCCAGTGATCAAACCCAGGTCTCCTGCATTGCAGGCAGATTCTTTACCACTGGGCCACCAGGGAAGCCCCTAACTTCAGAGTTAAAAGTAATTAAGAACCAGTGCTACTTCCCTCCTTTTTGTTACTTTTAATACGATGGGCCCCAAGAGCTTCTGTAGTCATTAAAAAATAAAATGCTTGTGCAGAACTTGTCCTCATAAGCCGTTTTTTGAGCATGGCCCCCGCGCATACAAACCAGGATGTCTTTGTTAATTAAGTAGGGTGAGCCTGTTAGAACAATTGAGCTCAGTGTTTTGTAACCACATGGCAAGAGATGCAAGTGAGTGCTTTTCTCTTGCACTTCTCTTAAGAGTGTAGACTCTTAAAGTTATAGAAACATATATAATCACTGCTGGTTTTATTAGGAGGAAACGGCTCTAATTATCTTTGTCTCAAAGGCGGAGAATGGAGAGTTCATTCTGCATCACTTGAAAAAAAATTTTTCTGAGCATGTGACCACAGTGTGTCAAACTGCCATGCAGAACCATGTCCAGATATCACAACTGGGGAGGTATCCTCCAGCTGGGAAGGTGGTTGTATTTGCAACCAAGAGGTTGCTTTTCCCATCAAGAGTCACACATCAGAAGGACGATGGGCCTGACATTGTCCAAAATAGTATGCAGATGTTAGATTCAGATGAGTTTTACCATTAAAGGGGAACAAGAGCTTAGCACCACCAGAGCTGCCAGAAAAACACCTGTTCTTGTTTATTTGCATAAATTGAGTAGGAGTGAGCCTGGAACTGGTGTTTGGTTTACTGAGGGGCTCTGTGCTTTTCCTAAGTGTGCATTGTGATCCCGTATATTAAAACTAACAGCGTGAAAGGTATTCCCACCATCCCCAAGTCGATATTTTTAGTAACTAAGAGAGCTGATGCTTTATTCAGATTTTGCCAAAGGTGGTCCTGAAGCTCATGTACACAGCATAGAACAGATGGAGTGGCTTTTGCTGACTGGTTAGAATAGGCACAGTATACATTTTAACGGTGAATTTTGCCCTATCTGCTGCTTTGTCCTGTCTTTAACCAACCGGAATATAGGGCTGTGAATAATTAAAGCCTTGACTCAGCAAAAGAGACCTGTGTGGATCTTAATAAGAGTCAAGGATGGTTGATACTTGTCCCATTGGCAAGACAATACACCTTTGGTATCTTGGGTCAGAATAACGTTGTATTCTTTATCATTTCTGAGATGCTTGGCTTCTTAAAATGGCCATCTTTATTCAAATTAAGGACCCATTGAGAGTAGTTTTAATAATGTATGGTTTCATACATAAGTGATTCCATAATTTATTTCACCATTATTCTCTGTCAGGGTTTTGAATGTTATTGTTAATTAAGAGGAAAAAGGCATTTTCTCCCTTCAGCCAGTGAAGCCAGTTGCCCTCATTGTTAGCGATTGTTGTCTTAAAAACAACCCCCCTAAACAGCTCTGGTGCCTTGTCAATAATGACCAGTTAGTGAATTAAAAACTGACTTAGTAAATCTCATCATTCTAGGTGCACAGGTGAGCTGACCCCTACCTGGAACCCATTTATCTTGAGTGACCCATTGACCAGAGGGAACCTTCTGCTCATTTCCAGTCCCTCCCACCCACATCTAAATTATTAACCTGCATATTCAGGAGATGCCCTGAATCAGCTTCATCAACTGGTACAGTTTGACTTTCCCACACAGCTGAACCCACAGATCCCGAGGTTTTAGAGCATCTAGGTGAAAATCCCCTTGAACAGGTCCTTTCTGTAAACACTTGACACATGAAGATGAGCCCAATGGCCAGAGGAGGTGGGATTTCCAGATACAGTGTCTGAAATGAACATGGAGGCTTTGCACTTTCTGAATGCAGCTTCGGGACCCCTCTGGCATTCCTGTTATTCCTGGCTCTTTCCATGCCCTGTACTCACAGTCCTTGTGTGCAGAGGTGGAACGTTGCCAAGCTGTCCACTGACTTCATGATGCTTTGGGTTGCTGATGAAACCTCAGTGTGGAAGCCTCAAAAACAGGCTGATGTCAGATCATATGTAGAGTTGTAGGTACCTAGTTAGGACCTTTCCTCATCATCTTGGCTCCCCCCACCACCACCACCATGTGAATATCCTCCATCCTAAGGTATTTATTCACTCAGGTGTATACTGTCTGGTCAGCTGATTTCCAAAACTGTGATTGCCTTTCTGCCATTCAATATATTCATAATATTATGGACATACAAAACCTTATATAGTTCTATTTCCCAGGGGAAATGTGGTTTCCAGAATTGATACCATATGATTCAGGGAGGAGAGCTGAAATTGTTTTCAGAGTGGTTTGGGTGGCAGTTTTTCATGTTTCTGTATCTTTTTGCACTTGATGTGTTTTGGGGTTTCAGTATCCATAATGTTTGTTTTATTGTCAGTTTCACTAACATAAGAAACATATCTTTCCAAATAGTTGTACTTTCCTTCAATCCATCTTCAAGAAACAAACCAACCAACAGATCGTGGTTTTTAAAGTGAGCATGGAGCTGAAAGCAGGGTCCTAGGTATCACACCTTCTGTGGCGGTCACCTTTGTTGCTGTGGCCCAGGTCCTAACTCCGTGCTTGTTTCCAGCATAGTCACTGTGTCCACTGTCATATGAACATGAACCCTGTCCACCCACGTCCTAGAGGAACTTACTGTCCATTCTGCATTGTTGGAAAGGCTTCTTTCATGGTTGTGTTTTAATGACTCCATTGATACGGGAATTCCTCTTCAGTTTATTGGATTTTATTGCCCTTATGCCATTGTCTGTTAAAAAAAAATACAACCCTAGAATCTAAAAGATACTTGTAACACCTTTCCAGTCATGGTCAGCTTCAGATCAGTTAAAGCTGAGCTGCCAAAATGTAGTCAAACTTGTTAACATTCAACAAGAAGAAGAAATCAAAACAAAAAGCTCCGTAGCGATTTGTTTTCGATTTTCAATTTTGAAGTCACTTTTAAAGCTGTGCCACACTCGAATTATTATCTCCTATTCATTTCCCGCATGTATAACCTCTTCCTCCTCAAGGAGTCTATTTAGCAAATATTGTCAATTCCGGGAAATTATGATTGTAATTTTGGTTGCCCCAGTTTAGAGCTGTCATTTTAAAATTGAAGAACTATTGTAATATGCCTCACATTGTTGTTATTAAAGATAACAGTAATTATTTCAGCAATTAAAAATACCCACAGTAATCATTGTTGTTGTTCAGTCACTCAGTCATGTCTGACTCTTTGCAACCCCATGGGCTATAGCACACCAGGCTTCCCTGTCCTTCACCATCTCCCAGAGCTTGCTCAAAGTCATGTCCATTGCAGGTGACTTTTCAGCTTCTCTGGTTGACTCCCCAGGACTTTGCAAGAGCGATGTGAAGTGTTGAAAAGTTTTAACAATGGAAAGAGTAAATTAGGAGCCCTAATCATGAACCCTAACAGGATGAGAATATTTTAACTGATGAGGAAAAGGCATGCTGTTTGTAATTTCTGTTTCCATGACCACAGATGTTTCTTCACCCAGTTCTTAGTAACATAGTATTGTGCTTGATTTACAACCAAAACGTTTCAATCTCGAGTCCCAGGATCCACATTGAGTTATTAAATGTAAACCTCATGACTCTGCTTTGGCTTGTTACGGTATCCTATTGCTAGTGTCTTGGGCATTGCGTGCTCTTGAATGGTTTTTTCCTTTCATATCTTTCGCATGGGTGGGATAGCAGGAAAAGAAACCAGGAGAATGAGCGTTCGTAGTAGTATTACAGACTTCTGCTGTTGTAGTTGATAGTTTTTGGCTCGTTTTGCATTATTGTGCCTTGAGGTAAGGATGCACTAATTCCTTGCAGTGGAGTGAGGTCGAGAGGCTTTCGGGCTCTGGAATCCTCTATCAGGTTTACCATTCCTGCAGATTTCCGTTCCATATGCCCAGGAGACAGTGTATGGCCACAAGCCAGCGTGTGGGAACCCTGGCTCCGAGAACCAGCTTGGCTGCAGGAGAGCTGGAAGATCTTAGTGCCTCGTGAGCTAAAGCCTTCACCAAAAGGAGGCCTGAGGCTGTTTCTTCTGGACCAGACCCTAATTGGAATCCCTGGTTCTTCACGTCCTCACTATGAATTCAATCAGGGAAGAAGGCTCTTAGGGAAATCAGCGTCGCCTCTCTCCTCCAAACCAGAGCGTCTGGCTTGGGCCATTTGTGGCTCTGCCTTGCTGGACCTTGCAGAGATTGGAGAGGCGCCCACCCCTTACAGTGGGAGGCAGCCCTGGTGCATTTGGCACCAGCCATATGGAGTTACAAGAGAGCTTTCCAGAGAGAAAAAAAGAAACCTTTATGGGGAAGCAAGAACTTGTAGATTCTTCAAAAGCCGCACTGAAAGTTGCTACCCTAGCACCATGGTCCAGTAAAAGCCTTGAGCTTGGGTTTGACCCCATTAACTTTCCTCCTGAAGAGTGGAGCCTGGGGGAGGGAGAGGAGTTTTGAGTGCTTAAGGAGTGTGCTATGTGCTGAATGTTTCTTCCCCAAAATTCATGCATTGAAACCTGTGGCCCAGGATGATGACATTAAAAAGTAGGTGTGGCCTTTGGGGGTGCTGAGATCCTGAGGGCGGATCCTCCATGATGAGACTAGTGCCCTTATAGGAGTGACCCCCAGGGAGCTCCCTGGCCCCTTTCTCCAGGTAGGGACACTTGGAGAAGTTGGCCATCTAGGGACTAGAAATCCGGCTCTCGGACTCCGAATCTGCCAGTACTTTGGTCTTGGACTTCCAGAGCCGTGAAAAATAAGCATCTCTTATTTTATAAACCATTCAGTTCATGGTATTTTTGTTACAGTAATCCAGACAATACTTTTCGCCACCTGATACGAAGAGCTGAGTCATTGGAAAAGACCCTGATGCTGGGAAAGATTGAAGGCAGGAGGAGAAGGGGACAACAAGATGAGATGGTTGGATGGCATCACTGACTCAACAGACATGAATTTGAGCAAACTCTGGGAGACAGTAAAGAACAGGGAAGCCTGACATCCTGCAGTCCATGGGGTCATGAAGAGTTGGACACAGCTTAGCAACTGAACAGCAACAATTCAAAGACAGGGTGTGTAGAAGAGGATTTGAGTGGCCAGCTGTTCCTAGTGCAGAGGTGTAGCAGAAAGAATTGCCTTGCCCCAGAAAAGCATGGTTATGTAGTCAACTTCAAAAAGGACCAAAGTTTGGACAGAAAAGAGCGTCGTGACACTTTATGCAAGACCTTAGGGGTGCAGGGCGTGGGAGAAGACCTTGGGTGTTTGGTTGTATGAGCTCCTAAATAGTGAGAAATGTGAAGGCAGAGACTGTCTTACTCATCACTGTATACTGAGCACAGTGCCTGGCACTCAATAAATAGTGGTTAAATAAGTGAAGAGAAGATACGGTGGAAGGAGTGAAATAATAGTGGGTACTGTGCCAGGGATCATTCAGCGAGTGTGAACTGTGAAGAAGTGTGTATAGTGCAGGTCTTCCTCATGTCTTCCTGTAAAGACTTTGATTTGCAAAATTGCCAACCTTTTAACTTTTCAAGGTCTTTAAGGATGTCCATGAAGAAGACATAAAAAAACTTTTGTTCCGTTCTTAAATCATCTTTTCCAAATAAAAGGAAACGTATTTTTCTTTCCATTTCTTTTCATGGTGGTGGTGGTTCAGTCGCTAAATCGTGTCCGACTCTTTGTGACCCCATGGACTGCAGCATGCCAGATTTCTCTGTCCTTCACTGTCTTCTGGACTTTGCTGCAATTCATGTCCATTGAGTTGGTGATGCCATTCAACCATCTCATCCTCTGTTACCCCCTTTTCCTCCTGCCCTCAATCTTTCCCAGCATCACGGTCTTTTCCAATGTGTTGACTCTTCACATCAGGTGGCCAAAGTATTCAAGCTTCAGCATCAGTCCTTCCAGTGAATATTCAGGTTTGACTTCCTTTAGGAATGACTGGCTTGATCTCTTTGCAGTCCAAGAGACTCTCAAGAGTCTTCTCCAACACCACAGTACAAAAGCATCAATTATTTGGCACTCAGCCTTCTTTATGGTCCACTCTCACCTCTGTACATGACTACTGGGAAAACCATAGCTTTGACTATATGGACCTTTGTTGGCAAAGTGATGTCTCTGCTTTTTAACGCACTTTGTAGGCTTGTCATACCTTTCCTGAAGGAGCAGGCGTCTTTTAATTTCATGGCTGCAGTCATCATCTGCAGTTGATTTTGGAGCCCTAGAAAAGAAAATCTGTCACTGTTTCCTTATTTTCCCACCTATGAAGTAATGGGATCAGATGTCATGATCTTAGTTTTCTTCGTGTTAAGTTTTAAGCCAGCGTTTTCACTCTCCTCTTTCACCCTCATCGTGAGGCTCTTTCGTTCCTGTTGGCTTTCTGCCTTTAGAATCTTAACCTTAAACTGTCCTGCTGTTTGCCATTTCACTGTGTTGGCTTGTGTTTTCAGAATGCATCTGATTTACAGAAATCCACAGTTGCACAGTTGTCTTTTTTTTTTTTTAATCTGACATACTTCCTCGTAAACTTTCAGGTGGTACATGTTTGGCTGTGGACTAGTCAAGGATGGTTCTGAATCCTGAATTCTAGTAATCCACTTACAGCTCTTCAGCAGCCTAGAGTCGGGAGCGGGAGGCCTGCCTTCGGTTCAGTCACCATGAGGTTGGATGTAGCATTTATATCTCTGGAGCCCATGTCTTTCACAGTCAGACTTAGTGAGTTGAGCTGTTAGCTTCCAGAAACAAAAGGGATTGCTTTAACCATATTATAAGAAGAAATTCTCTCCACTGCTGGATGAAATAAAGTATTTTTGAATGTCAGCTAAAGCATGATTGCGGGCTGTGACTGGAACCTCATTTTCCCCACAAAGCAGTGCTTACTTTATCTTTTTTATTTTTGTTCAACTTGACCCACTGAACTTAAGCCACTCCAGAGGGGTCTCTCCCCACTCTCTCTTAAATATAGATAGATGGATATTTAATTTTTAATATTCTTTCCCAGGTTTTCTGACAGGTTATACATATGCTAATAGAAATAAGCTTATTATTTGAAGCGCTGAGCTGCTCGTCACCAAAGCTTCATTAACACCGTTACCACCGCCTGACATTTATCTTATAATTTTCTGGAGCTAACTGTTGTGTCTCCATGGAAACCCAAATTGCAATTGAAACAAGTGTGATAATAAAGGCATCCGCCAAGATTGACAGGGAGCAGAGCCTGGTTACGTCTGTTGATGGTTCCTTCCTACAGCTCAAGATCAAGATTCTGCGCTCAGGGGCCTTGAGAATTCACTCCTGCATCCCGTGTCCACCCTGGCTATGAATAGATGGCAAGTTCTACTGTGACCTCCCTGGTTCTCGTGTTAGTAATTAGGTCGCTAATTTTGACTGGCATCCTCCTGAGGCGTTACAAATAATGGATATAAAACTGACCGTGTTCCTCTTTGAAATCAAAGAGGAAATTCTTGCTGGATGCTTTTGTCTCTGAAGTGTTGGCCGAGCCTTCTCTCAGCAACTTGCAGTACCCGAATGGGTCACTTTCTGGGTAAGGGGAGCAACCACAGCCTTAGGTTGTATGTTCCCCCTCAATACTGAAGAACCTGCGCTCTCTTCAGTTCACGACTTGCCACCAGTTTGGTTGGTGCCTCAAAGCAAGGAGTCATGGAACTGGAGTGGGTCCAGAGTGAATTAATCTGAAATTAATTTGATTCTGAAAGACTCCATCTGGCTGTGTTTGGGAAAGGCAGTTAGACAGATATATAAACAAATGATCATCTGTATTCATTGTGCCAGATGTAGTGTCAAAAAATGAAGAAATGGCTTTAAAAAAAAATCAACGATGGGGAATTTTGATATGATGATATTCAGCCTCATAGAATAACAGCTTTTGTAATTTTGCACATCATCCTATTTCTATTCTTATTTATTTAGGGGGTTAGAGCTGATGGTTTGTTTTTTTAAAGAAAAAGGCAAATTAAATGTCAAAGCCTATTTTAATTGGTGATTTAAGATGATAAATGGAATTTATGACATGTGGAGAGAGAGAGAAGACCTATAGATTTCCAAATAAGAATGTGGTGTTTGGTATTGATTTCATCTTAGATGTGATTTAGAGTTTTAAAAGCTAGCAAAGTAGAATGTCATTTGGACTTTGTCTTTTGAAATGGAGTTTTGCAGCATGACATGCCAACATGTTTGTCTCATAGGGAGCCGTATGCAAAGAGCTGACATGCGTACAGTTCTGGAGGTTGTCTTTGAGTAATTACACAAACTTGGCAATGTTCTTTTTCCATTGCTTTAAGGAGACTATCAGAGAGGCAAGTATTTTGGATCGCTCTCTAGGAATTTAGTGCAATCCCTCTAAAACCTCTCATCGCCTTTTCTTGTGTTGGGACAGAAAGATGCCAGAAAATTCATGATTAGTCTCGTGAATGGTGTCACAGCCATCTCTCATATGGGCCCTCTTTTCCAGTTCTCAAACCTCAAACATCATGTTTTGTGATTATCTTAAAGAGAAACAGTTGGCCACTTGATTAGGGAACAAACAATTTACTTTGGAGAAACCACCTCCACAAGGGAAACACCTCATCTTTGCTTCAGTCCCCACTCACGATTCTCTGACTTCTCCCAGCCAAAAAAAGGCAGGTAAAAAGTTGAGCAGAAAATGTAAAGTTAAACCCCTTCTAGAGCCAAAGCGTCACAGCAAAATAGGTTGCTGCATGTGACGACCACAAACTAGGTGGTCCACAGATCTTGACTTCTGATGCTCACAGCCTTGTTAGAATGAGAAAGTAAAATCTCAGCTTCCCAGAGCCCCCGGGGAGGGAGTCAAGTCTGATCAGCTGAGTTTGTAGTTTAGTTGAAAGCTTACCCTTGAGGGAAGTAGTTCTCTTTGTTTTATTTGTGAAGGAATTCTTCTTAACAATAAATTATATATTTTCTTGCATTCTTAAAGAAAATTTATTGAGGATAAGGTGACCCTTTAGATGAGACAAGGATAGTCATTATGCAGATTAATTATTCTGCTGGGCAGCTGTCCTTGGGAGCTCCTGAAGAATGTAAATCAGCCCAGCTATCTACCAACATAAAACAGGAAATCTTTGAGGAATGGATTGGGAAGCTCCCCAGAGAGCTTAAGGGACACAGGCATCAGGCTGGAAACTTTGTGAAATATGTTTTTGACTGCTCTGATGTTCTTTGTTTAAAAAAAAAAAAAAAACTTTTATTTTTCTTTTTGTGCCTCACAACTTGTGGGCTCTTAGTTCTCCCGGCTAGGGCTCAAACCCAAGCATTGGAAGCGTGAAGTCTGCCAGGGAAGTCCTGATGTCCTGGGCTTGATTGGTTGGTTTGTGTTTTTCGGTATTCTGTTTTTGACATTTCACAATCATGTGAGTTGAAGGCGTTATCAGAAAAAAAGAAATACATCTGAACCTCATAAATGACAAAAGCACAGAAATATACAAATAGATTCTGTTTTCTGATCTAAACTACAGTCATTAGTATGAGTTCGTTGAATGTTCTAGTTCTTATGAACTGTCAGCTTCTGATTTTCCTGATCAGTGGAAGGAAAAGCAGCATTGCTGATCTCCCTGTTTATCCTCCAGCCTCTACTGCTGGCTGCATCCCTAAGGCAGGCATTCAGGACTTAAGTTGTATTCCTTGATCACACATCGTTTATGACCAAGGAAGGTAGTCCAGAAACAGATTGAGGAAAGAGCAGCCTGAGATTAAATTTTGCCATGGATAAATGGTGAAATGAATAATGAATGGACAGATGATCAATATTTAACGGAAGGACAGATAGAGTTCTGAGTGCCAGGCAAACTCAAAGGTCAGTGAAATCTTTGTGCCTTAGTCCAGAGTAGGAGAGCCCCCTGAATGGTTTTGAAACGATTTTATCATCAGAGTGGTCAGAATTAGGTCAGTGGCTACACCAGGACAAGTGCACCTAGCGGGCATTTCGAGGAAAGCAGGCCTGACTCGTAACTCATCGGTAATAGGTGTAGTGACCCCCAGATTCAGTACACAGTTCCAGACGGGGTAACATGGTTCTCTATGATTGTGGTGGTGAATTGTGTAGTGTGTGACTTAACGCCGACAACTGTTAAGACTTCTCGCTGTGTTGGACGTGTTCATTCAAAAGATACCCGTTGTACTGAAACTGAATGCAGGGCTCTGTGCTGGCCTTCTCTGGGTACTTTTATTTAGAGCTGCTGCTCCCTGGCACCCAGCCCCTCTCCGTCTCCCTTTCCTGCTTTATCGTTTCTCCATTGAAATGCTTGCTTAGAAGATTTACTTAGTTAGCTTGTTTTACGCCCTGCTCTAGAGTAGAAGCTCCATAAAGGCAGTTGTACCTGATCTGATTCATCGTTTTATCCCTTGCACGTTGAATAAGGCCTGAATAGCAGGTCACTTCAGGGTTATATTGAGGAAATGATTAAGACATCCGTGTCATCAGGAGTCCCTCAGTCTTACCATGTGCCTGACTGGGGGCTTGTTAATGATGGTTTCTGTAGGTTGGATAGTCAGAGAATGGGCAGGCTTGGGCTGGCGGTCACCCTGTGTCACGTGCGTGTTGTGAGACATTATTCCTGGTCTCAGATTTGGGGTGGTGCAGGGGGCAGATTGAAGCAGTAAGAAAACAGGGAAGTTGAATGTGAAACCCAGCTGGTCGAAAGGAAGACGGGAAGAGGTTATTTGTAGAGGCGCTGAGCTCGAGGTAATGCCGGCCCTTCTGCTGACTGTCTCTAGAGAGGGTCAGATGGGAGGGTTGAACGGACGAGTGCAGGGGGAGTGATAGTGAGTGACAGGCCAGCTGGAGCGGTGACCCCAGAGGAGCTAAGCCAGAGTGAAGAGTGGCGCTGGAAGGGCCTCGCGGACAGAAAGGGCTCCCAGTTCCTTGGAGCAGAGGTGGGACCCTGTGCCGTCCCCGCCCTGGTGTGGGTCAGCAGAGCAGGTGATGGCCATCCAGTTGTGGGTCCGTGTGACACTGTCTCCAGGCTCCGGTCCCTCGTCTCAGATGCAGGGGGAGGGGAGGGGGGACCCTGAGCCGTATTCTCTCCAGGCCCAGCTTCCTTGCTGCAGTAGTTTTCTTTCTGTCTGATTGCCAACTCAGGGAACAGTACAGCTTGTCACCCTGTGGCTCTCATTATTGCAGACTCCCCTGGCAAACTGGACCACGAGGATGGAATGTGGTCACAATGCTGAATGCCAGGCCCCATGGCCAGATGAGTCCCTGTGGCTGGCTGACCGTGAACCCTTACGTACCCTCTCCTCTGGGCCTCGGGCTCTGTGGTTTGGTTCTGTATTATACATACGGTTGGTTCTTCTCGGTGGCTACTGGTGGCTTAAAGGCCTAAGTTACACGTTTCCATTCTCTCTCCTTCAGACCCAGCACCATTCCTGAACTACATGGCACCTGTGTATGTCAACACCTATGTAATAAAAGGAAAGAAAAAGGCCTTATGTGTGAATAACTCTCAGGGGAGGGGAAGGGGGCAAGATCCCACCAAGGTGAACCCTCCACTTCTACAATCAGTATTTCTTCAGTGGATGGAGGGTGTTGTAAACCTGACCTGATTGCATCCTTTCTCTCACATGCATCAGTCGAGGCGAAATACTGTAGCCAGTGGTGGAAGCAGGAGTTATTTGCCTTGGAAAGCACAGTCACTGAATCCCAGCTACAGGTACCAGGCACTGGGTCTGTTCTCTGTGGTCACTCTCAACATAATACATCCCGTGTTTTCATCATTTGCTGCCAGAATGTGAATATGGGAGACATTTTAGGTAAAAATCAGTGTTCACTTTGGAAAGTTCAGACCATTATTGAGTTGTCCCCCACCTCTTGTCTTCATGTCCTAATGATTCATGTTTCACTTAATTGACGTGGGGCCAAGCCAGTGTCTTCTCCATCATCCAGAAGGGCCACTTGCAAGTAGTTGCCCATGCCCACAGGTGGCTTCCTCAGCATTTAGCCATGGGCGGGTGAATCAGCCTGGGAGGGTACCCAGAATGGGTGTGCGGCCCAAAGCCAGCACACCCCCTCCCTCGCCTCTGTTGGCTTATCTGGAACATTGACCCCCGCCCCTGGAGGGGGAGGATTAATTAATGTGAGCTCCAGCAGCACTTGGAAAAGGTGATCAGATCAGTCGCTCACGGTCCGCTCTTTGCGACCCCATGAACCGCACACGCCAGGCCTCCCCTGTCCATCACCAGCTCCCGGAGGTCACTCAGACTCGCATCCATCGGTCAGTGTCCTCCAGCCATCTCTCCTCTTCGTCCCCTTCTCCTCCCTCAATCCCTCCCACATCAGTCTTCTCCATGTCAACTCTTCGGGGGGGCTCTGGGTTTCAGCTAGTTTCCTCTAAAGAAATTCCAGGATTGATCTCCTTAGTGGACTGGTTGATCTCCTTGCGTCAAACTCTCAGAGTCTTCTCCAACACCACAGTTCAAAAGCATCAATTCTTCGTCGGAAAAGGTGAAGCCCAATATAAATCTTCTGCGTGATGATTATTTTCCTGTTGCCATTTCTAAAGGTTCATCTACAAACTCTCGCTGTACAGATCCCTTCTGCTCTGCAGTCCACAGAACTCTTTCTCATAAATCCCTGAGGACAGTGAGCTCCCTGGGCCAGGGCTGTCCAGAGCTGATACCCGACTGCCTTCCCAGCGAGGGCGGTCGTGTGTCAGACTCCAGGGACCCCCTGGATGTCGCCACATTTGCTTCTTTGTGGGGCTTTTCCAGCTTTCTGCTTTTTACCAGCAGTCCAGTTGAGATAAGCTAATAAGGTCTCCCTTTTCCTTGGTGAGTCCTTGTGCCCGTGTTGTGCAGTTTTCTGCCGGAATGGTTTCCTGCCAGTCAGGATTGCACTTTATCCTGGTCATTGAATGTACAGCTTTTAGACCTGCATCCACATACAATCCTGCACTGACTCCAGCCGTCACAAGTGCATGCTTTCCCTGTGAATGAAATAGGTGTCCTGTCCACTCTTAATAAATTCTGTTTCTTTTCAAATTCTGTCAAAGCCCAGGGGTGAACATTGTACATATGGTTATACTTGTAGGAAACTTGGACTTTTCTTCAGAGGAGCACAAACTGATTTATTTACAATTTGGAGAAAGGCTTTGTCTTCTTCAACGATGCTGGGTATTATTTGATCCATTTGATTTTCTGTGAATTCGCCAGTCCTGTCTGCAGAAGTCTCACCTCCAAGACTGAGGGCCCCATCCTGTTACTGGTGAGGCCACTGTGGGGCCCCGTTCTGTAACTGGTAGGAGACTCACAAAGCTTCAGCTGCACATGAGAAATATCAGTGCCTTCCAAGTAAATATGGGAATGGCCTTGGTTTCATCATCTGATGCTGAGAAAACTGATACCCAGAGAGTTTTGTTAGGTCTACCAGAATCTTCCAGCCATCCAGCATCTTCTTGATTGAGATGCAACTGTGTCGGTCCACTGGCAGAGGTGCTCTGTTGAAAGGCAGTCACAGAAGATGGAGGTGTTCTTCATGGCAACTCCAAAGTGGTGTGTTTTCAAAGGGAGCTGCAGTTCGCAGAACTCGGGGCTGGGTGACGGCCAATGCCTCTTCCTAGAGGGAGAGGTTAGGTTTAGAGCAGAGGGTCACGACACTAGTAGTGCAGGGCCAGTCTCTGATACGTTCCCCCAGAGAGTGGCATGAGAATGAACTGATGATGTACCCCGCGCACCATGCTGCCAGTCCGTTAAGGAGAGAATTCTGCTCTTAAACAATAAACCACAGCAAGAGGGACAGTGTAGAAGGCTGAGTCTCGCGCTGTCCCATTCCCCACCAGGAAGCCCCAGGCCCATTGCCAAGCTCTTCCTCCTTGTGCCTCACCCAGCACAGCCTTGGGCGGTTTCCTCCAGTCACCACACAAAGCCTGTTTCTCCATCGGCTATTACTTAAGTATGAGGATGTTAAAAAGTGGTCCCTTGGCCCTTTAAAGGAGCAGCCTGTCCACTGACTGCAAGGATGGGGCTGCAGTTGGGATGCCAAGCAGACCTGGCACAAGTTGAGAGAAAGGATGCTCCGGGGGTGGCCCCGAGCCACCAGCCACTTGCAGATCAGAGAAGCAAAGAGCCATATGGGGACCGTGGTGTCTCTTTGTTTTACACATAAGGAAACAGAGGGGTTACTTGATTACCTTGGGATCTCACCGTTAATTTAATGCTGAGCCAAGACAAGAACCCAGGCTGGCCAGTCCACTGCCAACTGGCTTAATAACTTCTGGGTGACTCAAGCATTGCTGTCATATTCCTGGGCCCTCATTTCTGTTTACCCGAAACAACTTCCTGATGAAATGTTTTGGTGAATCTCAACTCTCTATTTGTCTTTAGAAAATAAACCACTTACAGTTACATTTATTTAAGTTCAGTAAAGTAAAATTTTGAAATTCATTTTTTCAGCTGCAGTAACTTCAAGTGTGCAGTAGCCACATGTAACCCGTGGTTACCATATTGGATTGTGTAGGCTCCATTCCCATCATGGCACACAGTTGGCTGCACTGATATAGGAAGTCCCAAGGAACAAAAAAAAAGTAAGATGGATAAAAAAGTATGGAGTAATAAAACTGTTAGTAACTGCCAAGGAGATTGGGCTTCCCAGGTGGCTCAGTGGTTAAGAATCTGCCTGCCAAGCAGGAGATGCACGTTCCCATCCCTGGATCGGGAAGATCCCCTGGAGAAGAAAATAGCAACCCACTGCACTCATCTCACACGCTAGTAAAGTAATGCTCAAAATTCTCCAAGCCAGGCTTCAGCAATATGTGAACCGTGAACTTCCTGATGTTCAAGCTGGTTTTAGAAAAGGCAGAGGAACCAGAGATCAAATTGCCAACATCCGCTGGATCATGGAAAAAGCAAGAGAGTTCCAAAAAAACATCTATTTCTGCTTTATTGACTATGCCAAAGCCTTTGACTGTGTGGATCACAATAAACTATGGAAAATTCTGAAAGAGATGGGAATACCAGACCACCTGATCTGCCTCTTAAGAAATCTGTATGCAGGTCAGGAAGCAACAGTTAGAACTGGTCATGGAACAACAGACTGGTTCCAAATAGGAAAAGGAGTACGTCAAGGCTGCATATTGTCACCTTGTTTATTTAACTTATATGCAGAGTACATCATGAGAAATGCTGGACTGGAAGAAACACAAGTTGGAATCAAGATTGCTGGGAGAAATATCAATAACCTCAGATATGCAGATGACACCACCCTTATGGCAGAAAGTGAAGAGGGGCTAAAAGCCTCTTGATGAAAGTGAAAGTGGAGAGTGAAAAGGTTGGCTTAAAGCTCAACATTCAGAAAACGAAGATCATGGCATCTGGTCCCATCACTGCATGGGAAATAGATGGGGAAACAGTGGAAACAGTGTCAGACTTTGTTTTTCTGGGCTCCAAAATCACTGCAGATGGTGACTGCAGCCATGAAATTAAAAGACGCTTACTCCTTGGAAGGAAAGTTATGACCAACCTAGATAGCATATTCAAAAGCAGAGAATTACTTTACCAACAAAGGTTCGCCTGTCAAGGCTATGGTCTTTCCTGTGGTCATGTATGGATGTGAGAGCTGGACTGTGAAGAAGGCTGAGCGCCGAAGAATTGATGCTTTTGAACTGTGGTGTTGGAGAAGACTCTTGAGAGTCCCTTGGACTGAAGAAGATCAACAGTCCATTCTGAAGGAGATCATCTGGTTTCTTTAGAGGAATGATGCTAAGCTGAAACTCAGTATTTGGCCACCTCATGCGAAGAGTTGACTCATTGGAGAAGACTCTGATGCTGGGAGGGATTGAGGGCAGGAGGAGAAGGGGACGACAGAGGATGAGATGGCTGGATGGCATCACTGACTCGATGGATGCGAGTCTGAGTGACCTCCGGGAGCTGGTGATGGACAGGGAGGCCTGGCGTGCTGCGGTTCATGGGGTCGCAAAGAGTCGGACACGACTGAGCGACTGATCTGATCTGATCTGCAGTATTTTTGCCTGGGAAATCCCATGGACAGAGGAGCTTGGTGGGCAATGGTCCATGGGGTCACAAAAGAGTTGAACATGACAGTGACTATAAACAACAACCACCGAGGAGATCAGCTAATTTTATCCAAAATTTTTCCAAGGCAAGGCATCTCCCTGTGTTGTTTTCAGGTTGGTATATCTTCTGACGGTGGCATTTTATGTCCTTTTTTCAACTTTTATAAAATTATTTATAGCCACTTGGGATTTCTCATTCCCATTTTGTAAGTTTGTTATTCTTTCTTTTGTATAGATAAGGGAGATATAATACAGAAAGTTGCTGTTCAAGGAACAAGATAAAATAATAGAAGTTATCATTTATTTTGCTTGCATTCTCCAAAAAGAAGCCTGCATTCCATGGGCTTCATAAAAGCTTGCATCCTGGAGTTAATAACAATAATAAGAATGCATTGAATCAGTTCTTATAATGTCTGTAATATTTTGCTACTTAGAGGAACCTCAGAAGATTTTGCATATCCTCTGTTGATCTAGTTCTCTCTACTCGAAAATAGAGTAGGGAAGTAGGTCAGTGCCAGCACTTAAAGCAAAGAGTAAGCATTATCATTTTTCCCCCCAACATCATCATATTTTCATCTTGGCTCTGAGATCAATATCACCAGTGCCTGCTGGCTTAGTGCCCTCCAACTCGTGGTCTGATTCCATGTGGCATCTGGCCTGGAGGAACCTTATGTGGCTCTTTGCCAAGAGCAAAAGTAGAATTGACACCCAGGATAGTATCGTAGTTTGTAGGTAGCAGAGATGTATGGGCTTGTGTCTCAGGCCTGCCAGCAGCCACAGAGTCCACAGGAAACATCACCCTCAAGAAACCCAGTTCACAGACTGTTAAGCAGTAACTGTTGGCCTTTGTTACTGTGTCCGGATTCTGTGTACTGTGTTCAGATTCTGCAGACACCTCTTCTTAGGAGTGTGACATTGGAAAAGTCACTTTACCTCTGTGACTCTCAGTTGCTTCATTTCCAAATCGAGGATAATAATTTCATCTTTGTGGAGCTGTTGTGGTGCTCTTGTGTCCTGTACCTGGAAAAGTTGTTTGGCAAAGAGTAGGCTGTCAATAAATCTTTGAATTAGAAGCTAATTCCTGCCCTGTGCTGGGGGCCGAGGATCGCTAGGGAGGGTGGGAAGGGAGCTAGTCTAATTTCCTAAGTCTGAGATCAGATTGCAATAAATAGAAGGTGTTACTGAGAGTCTTAGTGAGAGTTGGGGTATCTGTTGCCATAATTACCCTTCTTTGTAGATCAAATTGATTTCCCTGTGGCCTCTGGCAAGTACCCCAAAAGGTTTAACTGTCACACACATGATTTCTGGCTTCCTTAGAAGTATCAGCGCTTATAGCCCCATGAGGACAAAAGAGTCAGTAAGTCTTCCATAGAGATGAATATCAGCCGGGAAGAAAGTTGGAAATCCAAAGGAGGTGGAGCTCGTGTGTTAGAACTCAGTTACCCAAGCTCCTGATAACATACCGTCAGGATCCAGGGCATGGGATTCAGCAACACAGGGGTCATCAATGGGATAGGACCACTGATGCTTCGATCAGGAAGATGTGCCTTTGCTGTGAGTTTATGTAACAGCTAGACATTGTTGGACTTAATGGATAGTCATGCTCTTAGCATTTGATGCAGACCTTTGGAACATTGGTTTGCAAAATGGGCAGGTAGTGGGAAGGATTCAGATATGGAGGAGAGGTGCTCATTCATGGGATCCTGTGGGAGTAGAAAGGGAGGCAGTCTCTGGAGTTGGAGATGCTTTGTATGATTATGGAGAAAGTATGGGTTGTAATATAGTCTTAATAGACTCTTAAGTTCCATACTTTGCACCCTGATTCTCACACACCAAAAGAAGAAAGATGTGTGTATGTGTGTGTTAGTGTTGCCTTTTATCTGGCAGCGTGATTCCAGGGAACCGATAGGTCTTGCTCTTGGCCTTGTCTTCTCATAGATTTTCCACAAGCTGTTCACTCACAGCCCCAAACAGACCTTATACAATACTTGGCCACATGACAGTTTAGAAATACTGTGTGCTTTGGAGCCCATTGGGCGTGTGTTCAAATTCTACTTCTACAATGTATAAACTGGTAATCTTAGAAAAGGAAATTATTTCTTAGATATCTGCATCTGAAAAATTTCTCATAGAAATGGTAAAAGGATTAGATAATACATGTAAAGCACCTAGCATGGTATCTGGCCTAGAATTGCTCACTGAAAGATGCCTGTTATTATTACTTAGGATATGAATTGTCTTTGAGTCTACACTAGGAACGGAGAAGGCAATGGCACCCCCTCCAGTACTCTTGCCTGGAAAATCCCCGGACGGAGGAGCCTGGTAGGCTGCGTCCATGGGGTCGCTGGGTCGGACATGCTGGCGTTTCACTTTCTCTTTTCACTTTCATGCTTGGGAGGAAATGGCAACCCACTCCAGTGTTCTTGCCTGGAGAATCCCAGGGACGGGAGCCTGGTGGGCTGCCGTCTATGGGGTTGCACAGAGTCGGACACGACTGAAGTGACTAGCATAGCATAGCTACACTAGGAAAAACTTGGGATTGAAAAGTAGACTTGTAGTGGTCACTCATTTCTAGTGCTTCACAAGTACACAGAAGAGATTAACAGTGGGAACAGGTGACACCCATTAGACACTTTGAACTTGGGGCCACATCCTGTCATTAGCACATGGCTCAACAAATCCCACGGACGGAGGAGCCTGGTGGGCTGCAGTCCATGGGGTCACTGAGGGTCGGACACAACTAAGCAACTTCACTTGAACTTTTCACTTTCATGCCTTGGAGAAGGAAATGGCAACCCACTCCAGTGTTCTTGCCTAGAGAATCCCAGGGATGGGGGAGCCTGGTGGGCTGCCGTCTATGGGGTCACACAGAGTTGGACAGGACTGAAGTGACTTAGCAGCAGCAGCAGCAACAGAGGTGAAGTCTGTTGTTTCCATCTTACAGATGAAGAGTCTGAGGCCCAGAGCGGCACAGTTAGGAAATGATAGTGCCAGGATTCAAACCCCAAGTGCCAAGCCCCGCCGGCATCAGGACACAAGAGGTCTAAAGGCATCCTTGAAGGATGACTCAGGGGCAGGGATTTTAAATACACACTTACCAACATAAAGACCAGAAAGTGAAGCATAAGCCCCCCTTCATGGTGTCTCTCCCTCTGCACCCCAGGGAGGGAGTGTGTTTTTTTTTTTTTTTTTTTGAGAAAGTAGAAATGGGCCCTTGTTTGGAGACCCATGAAAGAACACTTGCTCTAGAATTGTAAGTTGAGGTTTAAGGACCAGTGTGCTGCCACCTGGTCCGCTTGTTGTGTTAACTCTGTTCAGAGGAGATGCAGGAGCCCCATTTTCTGAACTTCCGTTCTCTGTTAGCTGGGACCTGTGGCAACGCCTTCCTCTTTTCATTCTAGCTGATTGTCAACAGCGGTAACCACAGGCCCTTCCTGTCCCAGAAATAAGTCTTGCCACACTCTCAGCTCTCAACGAGCTATGAGCGCTACATTCTGTTCTGCGTGGGGCTCTGCCACCTCCTCCTTGCCAGAGTCAGCCCTGTGGGGTTAAAAGTGTTTATTGAATTCCCGGAGGGCAATTTGAAAAGCAGTCAAGGTGCAGGGGAAGAAGATAAACGCTCCAGCTCTAATATAAACAAGCGTTATATTACACCTAAATTGTTGAAGGAAGGTTTTGTGCTCAATATTGTATTCAGTAGAACATTTTTTTTATATATAACAATAAAGTTGATTAGAGAAAGCTCTGAAAGTGCTTTCAAGTTAGTCTGATTGTTTATCTCAAGGATTAAAGAAAGAAAAAATAGAGTGGTAAATTGGAGGATAAGGAGAAATAGAAATTGAAGCCAGGACCTAGTTGAAGAGTATTTACCATCTTTTTCCTCTCTGGATTAAGCTGAATTCAGAATTTCTCCTTTCCATAAGTTTAACTGCTGTTGTTTGTTAGCCATCCCTGTCTTTTTTTTTTCTCCTAAGGGCTCAGGACTAACCTAGTTTTGCAGCAAATTTAAGGTGCTCTGAGGGATTTTGACTGAAATAAAAGAAACCTACATAAGATCTTTGAAAACCTTCTTACTGTTACCCTAGGCTACAGTGAAAAGACCATTTTCAGTGACGCTTTAGTCCATGTGGCCATTTCTTGACCTTTCTGCCTCCTGGGCTAGAGGCTGGGGTTGGGGGCAGTCATGAACATGGCTCTGTAAGTTCTGTGTTTGCTGAATTTAAGTGCATTTTATATGTTTTCACAGACTGAGGATTAGTACTGCAAATCAGTGCTGCTCAGGGCATTCAGCCTTGGCACTTGGCAGAGTAAGTGGCTTTAGGGTGCATTGGGGGGGCGGTGGAGGGAGATGAAAAGAGTATGTGGCTTTGCTTTATTATTTACTGCAGCTTAAATGGTGGAGGGATCCAAGCAAATATGAATACCTTCATCATCCTTTTACATGTTGGTGACTAGAATTGCAGGTTCTAAACAAGCATTCTCTCTTTCAAATCAGGGTTTTGGAAAACAGCATTAAGGAATATTGATATGTAAAAGCTTATGGTCTTTGCTTTTTGTATCAGCCCCAGATATTTATTGAAGCTGGGAGAAGGAAAGGCAGACTTTACTCTTTTCTCTCCCAAACGTGTGATTGTTTAGAACTCAAGTGCAACATCTGGATGTCAGATATACAGAGAGCAATTTATGGAGTGTGAAAGATTTGAAATATTCAGTGTCCTTTAGCGGGAACTCAACTTTCTGGGACTGCTTTCTTCCCCCCCCTCCTATCACAAAGCAGGCAATTCTGAGATCGCCTTTGCCTCTCTGAATTAAAGCCTTTGTGCCCCGGTCCCATAAACAATGTGCTTTTTAAACGGGAGCCCTCCTCCCCGCCAGGGCCCTTTTCTCCAGCGTGGGCAGCCAATCGGGTGCACCCAGCCGCATTGCTGGAGCACTTTCTCTTCTGAGCAGCAACAACGTACTAATTTGATGCACACATGGATGCCTCGCGCGCTCTGCAAATTCATCACCAGCATCTTGCATTAGTCATCTGACGGACTGCCAAGTGTTTCATTTTCTTTTCATGTGACTTTATTATTACCACCTCTCCCCTGTCTTCCAAAAACCTTCCAAAAGGGGTGGAGGGCGGGGTGGTGGGAAAGGCAGCAGAAATCCAACCTTGCCTTTCTTTCCACATGAGAGCCAGTGTGAGACTGATAACGCTGCGGATGCGTTGATGGCAGCCTCGCGGAGCGAGACCTGCACTTAACTTGCAGCTGCCTCCGGAGCCGGGTTTCAAGATGTCCACGCCCCGGGTGACACCCGGTGGGGCGCTGCCCCGGGCTCGGGCGGCGGTGCTGAACAGCAGCCTGCAGTGAGAGCCCGCGCCGCGGCCGCCAAGGAGCAACCTAATGGTGCCTGTGCTTTGTTTTAGTTCATCACATTTCCACGACTCATTAGGCACTTTGCCCCGTGCTCCTCTTCCTCCTCCTTCCGCCTCCCCGCCCCCACCCCACCCCCGATTTTTTGTCTTCCTGTCCCTCGCCCTGCAGCCCTAACTCTGGCTCCCGCTTCCCTTTTTGACAGTAACGGCACAGCCAACAAGATGAACGGCGCTTTGGATCACTCAGACCAACCAGACCCAGATGCCATTAAGATGTTTGTCGGACAGATCCCCCGGTCCTGGTCAGAAAAGGAGCTGAAAGAACTTTTTGAGCCTTACGGAGCCGTCTACCAGATCAACGTCCTCCGGGACCGGAGTCAGAACCCTCCCCAGAGTAAAGGTACAGACAGCAGGGCGCTGGCGCGCGGGTCAGGGGCGTGCTGTCCAGGCCTGCGGGGGTTGGGGTGGGGGTCCTGGTTATTCACGGGAAGGGAGGAGGGTGAGAAAGACCCGCCCCGCTGCCCCTGTGCCCCGTGGCCAACGGGCTCCTCCCAGCGCCCCTGCCTGCCTCCGGACAGGTGGACCAGCTGGCCTCAGATGCAGGGAGGGAGGAGCAGGGGCCGGCCGCGCCTCTCTCCAGGCGCGTGATTCCTCCCTGAGGTCACTTTCTAGGCAGTGCAGGCTCTTCTGAGTAGAGTGGCTGGCCTCCCAGAGGAATAGTGTTTCTTAGCCTTGCATTTCAGGAGCTCTTTCTACCCCCCCACTTTTCTGTTACTGCCCATGTAATTACAATTGCATTTCACTTTTCCGTAGCCTGTGGGGATCTTGAAGTACCCTATAAACAGCAATAAGCACTGGCGTAAGGAATAAAGGGTACACTTCTAGGAGGGACATTAATTCTTGGGGTCTAGATGGAGATCATTAAATGAAGTGTGCCTTTGGGGAGAGGGAAGTAGCACCCTAGTGGCCTGAAATAGTTAGCGCACCTTCAGAAATGCTTGTGGTTTACGCCCTTAGCAGTGGTAAGATTCACATGTGCAATCTGGAGGCTGTCATTGCCTCCATTTTAAGATGAGGCTGATGGGGAGGGAGGCACCATTCTTAAATAGAAACATCTGTCCAGGTTGAAGCTTCTGGATATTGGAGTCACCCATTGTGAGTTCTGTGTAGGAATGAATTTACAGTATCTCCTCTGCTGCTACCATCTGTTCTCTGTCCACGTTTTAACCTCACTTCAATAATTGTTTCTCTCTTTTGGATCTTTTGGTCTTCCTACCCAGGGCTCCTCCATCTCTTTGTGAGTCTCACAGTTGCTGTTTCCCTGCACCTCGGTTCTTCTGTCTGGCTTGTTATCTTTTTCCTCTGCTTCCTCTTATAAGAGGTTCTGTAAGCTCAGTGTATGGCTTGTGCACACACTTTAGTTGAACACAGGAACGTCAGCCCATTCTTGTCTCTGAGCCTCTTCCCTTTCTGTCAAGGCAAAGGGCTACTAAGTCATTGTTGGAACTCTGACGTTCTGACTCCGAGAAATGTTGGGCCATCTCTCATTCCCTGTAGTTGCTGAGGTCTGATAGGACTTTTTGGAAATGTTCGAGAAATTTTGAAACCCCTTGTTGTTGCTGTTCAGTCGTTCAGTCGTGTCTGACTCCGTGAACCCATGGACTGCAGTATGCCAGGCTTCCCGTTCATCACCATCTCCCAGAGCTTGCTCAAACTCATGTCCATTGAGTGGGTGATGCCATCCAACCATCTTGTCTTCTTTTGTCCCCTTCACCTCCTGCCTTCAATCTTTCCCAGCATCAGGGTCTTTTCCAATGAGTCAGCTCTTTGCATCAGGTGGCCAAAGTAATACCCCTAGATCATATCTATTTTATAAAGGTGAACAGGCATGCCTTCAGATTATGTTTATAGGACTCTCCTATTTCAAAAACTGTCGTGTAACACCAAGAGTGTTTTCAAAAGAATGTATAGAAGAATTTTGTCACCACCTACTTGATTGTCCCATAATTTGGAATATATAAATTAGGTATCTCAAAGTCAAAAGGGTTAAAAATATCACAAATAGGGCATATCCCTAATATTGATCATATTTCTAAACTCTTTACTGACCTATTTCCCAAATGCAGAAGACTAGAATGTGTTTTAATATATTTACAGTATCCAAAGACAGTATAATGAATGGGCTGAAGAAGGGCCCGCCCACCTTCTGGAATAGCCCCCACAAGAAAACTAGGCTGTCGGCAGTAAACCGGTGCTTGGGAGTCAGTAACCACGGTTCATCCCTGACTAGGAAAATGTGCCTGCAAATTTCAGTTTATTCAGCATTTTTCAAAATGACTTCTGATACAATGATCAAAGCTTTACTGTTACAACACCTGGTTATGTGCATTTTAGCTTTTGATGACACATGTCCTACTTTAGCCAAGAAGACCTTTGTCTAAGTCAAGTAAGTGTCTGTACCTGGCCTCGTTCTTATACTTTTTGCTCTCTTTTCCCCCATGTTCCTCTGAGCAGTATCTTTACCAGGCTATATTTGAGACTTTATATTTTAACTTCGTTCACTCAGTCTTATAACTGACTTCATTAAAATAGTTTGCATCAGCCCACAGTCTTGGAGAGAAAGGGAGACCTGGTAAGGGGACTTACTTTTTTTCCTCCCATGGTGTGTACCACACTCTATGTTAGGAGCTTTGTATGTGTGTGTGTTAGTTACTCTGTCGTGTCTGACTCTTTGTGACCCCATGGACTGTATGTAGCCCACCAGGTTTCTCTGTCCATGGAGTTCTCCA
Source organism: Tragelaphus eurycerus (assembly GCA_935064755.1). Classification (NCBI taxonomy): domain Eukaryota; kingdom Metazoa; phylum Chordata; class Mammalia; order Artiodactyla; family Bovidae; genus Tragelaphus; species Tragelaphus eurycerus. The sequence continues at coordinate 1,354,610 of CAKXYN010000179.1, read as the reverse complement.
GGCAAGAATAATAGAGGGCGTTGCCATTTCATTCTCCAAGAGCTTTGTATAGTTATCTCATTTAATTCTTACTGGAATCCTGAAAGCAGATGGTCCTAGTCACATTTTACAGATGAGAAAAATGAGGATCACAAAAACCTAAGAGATGTAGCCTAGTTTACCCAGCTAGTAAGCATCAGAGTAGAAATTTCAGCCCAGTTCATCTGTCTTCACGGGCCACTCTATCTTACTTCTCAATGAGATGAGGCTGCATCCAGCCTTGAAAGTGAAAGTGTGTTAGCCTCCCAGTCATATTCCTGACCCAGGGATCAAACCCACATCTCCTGCTTTGCAGGCAGATTCTTTACTGCTTGAGCCACCAGGGAAGCCCTTGGTCTGCTTTATTTCAGGATTAGGTAAGAGGTCCTTTCTCTAAGGGTTCCCCAAGTGAAAGGCAGGAATTTTGCCCTTCAGGAACAGGGTTGATTTTGCTTCTGTCTTTGTCCTTAGTTTTTGTACTCCTGGGTTGAGATTATACATCACTACAACTCACGGCATCATGGGATAGAAGTCACAGCTGAAATCATTCAGGTCTTACCTTTGCAAATATAGGTCAGTTCCCAGTACTGTGAACTCCAGGTCTCACATCAAATATTGCTTGAAGTACATGAGCTGTCAGCCAAAGCTTGGAAGGGTTTTTGTTATACAGACATCTCTGTTGTAACGGTGTTTGTTGTGATGGGGTTTGAGCTGTATAATGACATTCCTCTTGGAGGATTACAGCCCTCAGCCGCTTACGCATAGAGATCAACCATCACACTTTTCCTTACACAGAGACCCACGTCTGTCATACGTTACCTTTGTGTTCATAGGTAAAACAATGAGCCCACATTTACACTGGTTCTGACTCTATTAACATAGTAAAATTGTCCTGCTTTCCTGGGGCTGATGTCAGAGCCTCAGAAATTAGAAATTTGGAGGCTCTCTCTAAACATGGTTTAAATTATTGAAGGCTTTCAGGATAGCCTTGATGCATTGCATTACTGACATCAGTGGTTCCAAGGAAGGAGACAGAATCAGGCATTTACCTAATACAGGTGAATTAGGTTTTTCCTCTCATTTTGTATGCAATGTGCTATTTAATCTTGTGAAATAAAAGCCTTTTTCTATCTTTGAAAATATCTTTTAAGGAAACCTAAACTGTTTCTTCTCTCACAAAAGTGTATGTGCTCACTGAGCACCCTCAGCAACTCTGGGGAACCTGGCTCAGTAACCCATCACACCTCTGAGGTCCTAGGAAGAGCATGTTTTATTGAGCAGTTATTGGTCGAGTAAAGATAGTGCGGAATACTATATAGTAGTTAAGAGCATGGCTTTTGACCTCAGCAAACCTCAATTCAGTTTCTAGTTCCATCACTTACTACATGCTGGCCTTGAGCACAATCTCAGCTGGAAATGGAGACAGTCCCCAGTGGGTTGCTGAGATGGAGAAATCACATGCTTTGCACAGAACTGGACTGTGGTAGGAACTCACTGTGGTGCTGGTTGTTACGACAGTTATTAGTATCTTCACTGTCCCTGAGATCTAATAGGGACAGTGAGGCAAATAAATACACAGGTCGCTGTGATGTAAGAGAATGTGAGATAAGAGTAAACAAGAAAGAGATGAGCATATTTGAATTGTAGGGGTTCAGAGGAGGGATGAATAACTTGCAACTAAAGAAATAGGACAAAATGGCATCCTTACCAAGTCTCAAAAAAAATAATAAGATTTGAGTAAGTAAAGACATCACCAACTCAATGGACATGAATTTGAGCAAACTCCAGGAGATAACAAAGGACAAGGAAGCCTGGTGTGCTGTAGTCCATGGGGTCACAAAGAGTAGTACACAACTTAGTGACTGAACAAGCAAATAAAGACAATATTGAATACAAGTAGATGGACTGGCCTAATTCTGGTGTGGAGAGGAGAACATGCAGGTTGGGTTCTGGGAACTGTGCATTCTCCCGGAGTTCAGAGAAAGTGTAAAATATGGAAAATGAAGGAAGAGGGGATGATGAGGAGGCTTAGAAATGAAGGCTAGGGTCAGTTCCTATAGAGCTTATATCTCAGGCTAAAATATTTGCGTTTTATTTCTTAGAGAGCCAAGGGACTGGGAAAGTATTTCAGCAACAGGGAGGGCGGCCAGGACCCTGGTGGCCTGTGTCAGGGAGTCCATGGAGCCTAGACAGGATACTGTCATGGCAACGGAGAGGGAGAAACCAAGTGACCAAGATGTGATCATGTGGGAGGAAGTGGACTTGAGAACTCTTTTGGGGCGGTAATAGTTGGGAGGTTGTGGCCTAACTGGGGAAGGTATCAGCAGGTGGGAGCTGACAGGGAGCCACGTGGTCAGTTTAGTCTTGATCACATCAAGTCTGAGGTGGCTCAGAAGAGTCGAGCAGAATGTGGGCCAAGGAAAGTGATCGTATTTGGTGATTGGAGGACCTGGGAGCATTTCAGAAGGATGGGGGAGGTTGAGAGAGGGATCATGTAAGTTTCCATGTGGGACTATGAGTGGAGACTACCTTTTCTGGGAGTCAGAAAATGAAAGGAAAGAAAGCTTAGATGCAGCACTTTTTTTTTTTTTGGAGCCAAAAGTAAGAAGATAGAAAAAATGCAAGGTAGATGGGGCTCAGGGTCCTGGAAGGGATGCAAAGAGTGGCTGAAGAGCACGTGTCAGCGGGTGGAGAGATGCTTTAGTGGAGACAGTGGGGCTGTTGGGATGATGTAACACCAGAGTGAATTTTGGTCTAGTGGAGGGAGATGAGACTCGGTACACATGCCCTTGGACTTCTCTAGAGGTCGTACATTTCTGAGAAGCCTGGGTGGAATCAAACACTTAAGAGGAAAAGGTGTGAAATGACTGCCTTGGAAAACCCAGTAGGGAAGGAACAAGGGGATTATTGAGCTTGGAGGAGAGTGCAGTCACCCTCTGGTTGTGTCTGGTTACAGCAGGCCCTGGCAGCTGTGGTTCTCTGTCCACCGGCGAGTGAGCCCGAGAGATGCGGCTGGAGGTCAGAAAGGGTACTCATTGCATCAGGATATTCATTGAGGTCTCAGGGGGAAGCTAGTGAAAACAAAGGGTAGGTCTGGTCTGGGAGAAGGAAGAGCTGGGGGGTGGAGGTGGTGAGTGACATACAGTGCAAGAGGCAGCAGGTTGTGGGAATGGTGTCCAGTGACACCCAACTCAGAACCTGTAAGTGGTACAGAAATTTGTGCGCCTTGGACCATCACTCTTGTGGTTTCCATTTTAATCAGAATTATACCCCACGATCCCAGCACCCTGGAAAAACCTACTCTCTAATGAATGCTAAATTATATTTCTCTAAGCTCCACCAGTTAGGTATTATTATTCTGATTTTACTGGAAGGAACTCTTCAGAGTCTGTGCTGAGTGACCAGAATAGTCATCTGATGTTTGAGTTGGGGAGGCAGAAGCAGACCCTTGGCCCTGACCACTGCCTCACCCATCACATTTTTATTGTCTCTCTTTGACTTCTCAGCTAAGAGAGAACTAGAAACGGGAAGTGGCCTGCATTGACTAGTGCTCCGTGCCAGAGGCCTGAAAAACAGAACTTCCTTTTTCTTGAAATGTGCTCAGGGGCCGTGGCGTAACCACCATGCAGCTGCAACCCTTCCAGCACTGCGAGTCCAGGGTGGGTGGAATAACAGTCACATTCACCGCTCCTCAGGGAAGGGGGATTACCTTTAAGCTTCAAAAGAGCAGCTTTTGCCCTTTCATCTCCTGCTTGGTCAGGCTGCAATTGGAGAGGTGCCAGGGCTCGCTTTGGGTGATTTCATCCTTTTCTTTTCCCTCCACTGATCTTAGGTGATAGAATATGAGTCACTTTTTTCCTTCTTAATGTCCTTATTTCAGTCTTCAGGAATTCATTCATAAAAATCTACGTTCATCCTCCTCTCTTCCCAGTTCAATACGATGGAAAAGTTGTCATGGAGAATGAAATGTCAAGGCATGAACAGGGGAGGTGAAGAGGAGGAAGAGAAGGGTGGAAAGCACCAAAGCTAATTGTCTTTATTTCAGAATCTGGCGAGACAGCCTGGAGGCTAGAACATTCCTCTGGGCTCAAATGAGAGCAGGCCCCGGAGCCATGGGACTTAAAACTGGTGTCTATTATCTCGGACTAGTCTAGAGAACCAGCCTCAATCTCTGTACCTTTGCAGGGAGTGATAATGCCTACCTCCAAGTTGTTGTATATGTTCAGTGGGAGGACAAAGCAGTGGGCTGCTGCTGGTAGAGTCCAGAGGGAGTTGATCATCTTATAACCTTAAGTCTTCTTCAAAATGTGCAAGGCTTGTGAAGAGCACCTTCAACCTTGTTATTTGAGGAAGAATATTGAGGGGCTGGAGTGGGAGCAGAAAGGCTTATTTTCATGTTCCTTGCCTTTGCTTTCTCTCCCAAAGATTCTCAGAAACTTCCCTTGAGCAGTAAAAATGTCCTTGGAGCCAGTTTATTCCAAAGCTTTCCTCTCAAAATCGATAGTTGAGAAAGAATTCAGAATGCAGGAAGATGAACCAGTTTTACATTTTTAATGGACACGGGGATAGGATTTCTGCCCTGAATTTCTTTCAGACGAGGGTGGCAGGCTGCCCTAGATTGTCTGGGACAGTCGCAGTTGTGTTAGTGCTGCCTCCGTGGCCCACAGGAAGGGTGCTTTCACTCTGAATTAACTTTATGTTAACAGAAATTGCTGGGTAACGTATCATGACATCCTTTCATTGTTGTCTGAGGTCCTGCAGGATAAATAGGAGATGCAGTCAGAGGCTTTATATTCAAGCCTGCAGGAAGCTTTATCATGTCCTTGGGAGAGGTAGATTCATCAGTTTTAGCATATGGTTATATTTTTTAAAAAAATTAACAATTCAGTCTTTTGAAATGGGGAGTCTTAAATTACTGTAGCTTACGTAGACCACACCCAAGGAACTGATTGAGATAAATGAGAGAGAAATGTTAAGTGAGCCTTGATGAAATCATAGTGAGAAGGAACCCTTGTAAATACCCCATACTCCATGCCCAGAGATTGGACTATACTTGTCTACCTCAGCCTGAGTTTCCATTATTTCTATCAGAAGGGCGGTGTCTACCCCGGCAGATAATAATCTGTCCTGGGTACATTTTGATCCTTATATCTCTGGAGGGAAAAAAAGAGGAAGAAGGGGCAGGAGAGAGATCCAGAGGACACACAGAGACCGGGCCAGGATCCAAGAAGAAACGAAATTAACCTAAGGTTGCTTCTCACCATTTTGTTTTCTTCTCCTCTGTCTGGTACATCAGCTGGTCCCCAGTCATTTTGTCGTCTGTAGATTTGTATTTCTGGAATTAAAGTGTCAAAAGAATAAAGAAAACAGGCTCTAAACAAAAGGAGAATGGGCCCTTGTGGTAGAAATTTGTCATAAACTGTAAACCTAGGGTTTCCTGGCTTCTGTTTGAATCCCTCCAACACATGTTAGAGGTTGACTGAAAAGGCCAAGTTTAGGAGGTCTCGCAACTCACAGTTTCCACGGATGCATTGATAGTTTTCCTGCCTGGAAGTCTGACTTGCCTTTTTATTTGCACCCAAGGAGATTTTCCCACATCAGAGATTCTCCACCATCTGTTATGCAGTTGTACCACCCTGGGTCACCATGCTGTGGGTCATTGTGAAACCAGTCTTTGGAAATGGGAAGTCCAGTGTCCTAGCCAGAAAGAGAAGTGCTCTCCCTGGGTAATGCTGCTGGTTACTCTGCACGACGCAGGCATTGCCTGGGAATGGCCTTAGCATGACCTTGGCTCTTCTCTCTCTCACTCCAAGGACCCCAGATATTCAGGTCATCAGGTTGAAAGGTTGACTTTCCTCCTCCTTCCATCTTGGCTTCTAATTAAAGTTTCCAATCAGCCATGGTTATGTCCTATTTTAGAAGTGTTTAGAAATGCTAGCACTAAAAATATAAATAAAATCATTACATACTTTATAAAGCATTAGCTCCATAGATAATACATTATCTTTAGTCATCCCAACCATGATAAAAATATACCATGCTGTTAGCAAAATTAGCTCCCCGCCCCCATTTTTAACCTTGTGTTTGTAGATTTTCTTAAAAGACTGAATTTCCACTCTTGGACCTGTGATCCCAAATGCTACCATAATTTAGACATGAGATTTTTATACCTTGTCCAGTTTCACTGATGCTGAGACAGTCCATTCTCACGTTTTATTATCTGATATTGGCTAGTCCAAACCTCTTGCTAGAACAATCCTCCTTCTCATTGGACATAAGTGATTATGTCCAGGATTACCCATCATAAATAAATGCAATCATTGGGACCTCCAAAACCAACGGAAACTAAACAAGGATGAAAATAGAGTTGGTCAAATGGGGAAAAGTAGAATGCTAAAATAATGAGTTACCAAATGATTGATATGGGTTTTTTATAGGCTCTGGTAGCAGAAATGATAGATGACAGTGTTGGTCAAGAGAATTGAGTATGTTCTGACCCATCCACTGAAATGCAGGGCAAAATCATTTAGAAATTCGGTATCTCACTAGAGAAATGTGCAATGAACTAGACCAATTAAATATAGTAAAGAGTCAGGGACTTCAAATGTCCAAAGATATTTTCAAATCTGCCTTGATGAGTACATGTGTTAGAAAAAGGAGCACAGAAAAAAAGCCATGTGTGGAATGATGGATTATGATTTCACAAGCCCGTTCTTCACTGAGTCACATAGACAAACAGCAAGCAAAGAAGTAGGTTTGCTCTAAATGGAAAAAGGAGTTATTTGGCTGAAGAGGGACAGGTTATAATGGTAGGGGAAAAAAAAATCTAGTGGTTCCAGGAGAATAGGGATGGCAATCTAAACGCCACAGGAATTGATATTAGGATCAATACTTTTTCACTTTCTATGTAAATGACTGAGAAAGATGTCCCCAATATAGTATCCATGTTCTTCCATTAATTCAGACTGGAGAAACCCGATTGGAGAAGTATACTTGGGGCAGTGATCAGCTGGAAGAATAAAGGAATATAATTTTCTCATTTCTATTAGAGAATCATGAATTGGAATTAGAGAAGTGAATCAAGAGATTGAAAGAGAATATCCACCCATCACACTCTTCAAGTGACCCAAAATCTGAGTCATTGTAAAATGTTTTGGGGTTCATTAGATATTTGTAGTGGAGAAGGCAATGGCACCCCACTCCAGTACTCTTGCCTGGAATCCCATGGGCGGGGCCTGGTGGCTCGTCCGGTCGCTGAGTCTGACTGCTCTTTTCCTTTCTGCTTGGGGGATGGCCCCACTCCAGTGTTCTTGCCTGGAGAATCCCAGGGGGGAGCCTGGTGGGCTGCCATCTTGGGGTCACACAGGTCGGACACGACTGAAGTGACTATGCAGATGTTTGTAGAACACGTTAGACTTGTTCTGAACATGTGGAGACCTACATGTTCTGAACATGTCCTACATGTGGGAGACCTGTCTCTTCAAAATTGTCTTCAGGGTCCTCTGTGCTGTTTGTGGTCTCTTGCCAGCCAGTTCTTGTTGCCTTCTTTTCAGTTTTAGGTGAAAAAAGTGCCTCCCAAACTCCCTGTAGTTTAATGGAAACCACATCATAGTTGTATAGAGCTATCAGATCAGTGGAGAGGGGAAGAGGCATAAGAAAGAAGGCTTCTGACAAGTGAATGGTCCAAAATGATTCCCCAAAGGCTAAATGTTCCAAAGGAAGATGCCAGACGCCCAGTGTTAAGGAATAAGTAACTCACCCCTTTTCACAGAGCTTTTCACTCATATATAGGCCATGGTGCCTCATAGGAGGAAATGTTATTGAAGTTCCATCAAGGAGATGGACACGCTTCAGAGGCAAAGCAGCGTGAATCACAAAGGTCCAGGAAGGTGCTCCCGTCTGGAGAGGTCCCAAAGGTGAACTTAAAAGGCCCGAGAGCATGGAGTCCTGAGGATGAAAAGAGAGAAAGGCTGCAGCCAAATGTAAAAAGATGGACTGTGCTCTCCAAAATTTAAAAAAAAAAAAAAAAGAGAATGTGATTGAAGTTTGGGAGATGCTAAGGTACAGAGTGAGGCTGTGTGTAGATAAGCTCTTTCAATTAATGCTGAACCCCAGGATTCTGGGACTTAGCCTTAAAATGTTGGTGTGGCAGGCCAGGTGTAGAGTTGGAGCAAACTTTTACACAGAGGAGGTGGTAAACTTAGAGAAAAGGATGAAAGTTAGGGCGAGGGTGGGGGCAGCTGCTTCCAGGAGTGGTCCCAGCACCCCCCAGGAGTGGTCCTCAGATCGGCACTGCCCCACTGGGACCTTGTGCCTCCCTCTTTTGTAAGAAGGATCTGGAGCTTAGGGTGACCTTGAAAGCCCTGGGTCCCATTTAGTGTGGAATTTTAATGTCCAATAGAAAAGATGAAAGATGTGGCCCAGGAAACTAGCCACATGTTTACCCACAGACCCGTCACACGACAATAAATGTCCATCAGCACCTACTGTGTGTGGACTTCCCAGGTGGCTCAGCATTGCCACAGGAGATGCGAGTTTGATCCCTGGGTCGGGAAGATCTGCTGGAGGAAGGCATAACAACCCCCTCCACTGTTCTTGCCTGGAAAATCCCATGGACAGAGGGGCCTGGCAGGCTACAGTCCACGAGATCGCAGAGTCGGACACGCACCTACTGTGTGCCAGGCATTGTACTTAACTGCTGTAACGTGGAGATGAACAGCCGTGTTCTTGGCCCCACCAGGAGAGAAAGCATTGACTGGCAATAAAGGGAGGACTGCTGCTGCTAAGTCGCTTCAGTCGTGTCCGACTCTGTGCGACCCCATAGACGGCAGCCCACCAGGCTCCCCTGTCCCTGGGATTCTCCAGGCAAGAACACTGGAGTGGGCTGCCATTTCCTTGTCCAGTGCATGAAAGTGAAAAGTGAAAGTGAAGTCGCTCAGTCGTGTCCGACCCTCAGCAACCCCATGGACTGCAACCTTCCAGGCTCCTCCCTCCATGGGATTTTCCAGGCAAGAGTACTGGAGTAGGATGCCATTGCCTTCTCCAAAATGGGGGACTACACGAGTCCTTTAAAAACATGCAGGCAGCTTGGGGGCTTCAGCGACCACTTGGTGTGTGTGTGTTGACTCTTTCAGAGCAGACACTCAGGAGGCCTCATGAGCTGAGCACAGCAGTGGTGTGTACAGCAGTGGTGGAGCGGGTGTTGGGGGACCCCGAGGTTGTACGATGGTGGGAGTCTGAGGTTTTTCTTTTCAGCAATGCACCCCGCCAGTACGCCCTTTCCCCTTTCCTCAGCCTTATTTTTCCTTCTTTCTCCTCCCCCGTAGGGGGTTGAGGACGAGATCAGCCTAAGTTTTACTCCATCAGCTTGGCTGAGGGTTCTCCGTTAAATCCAAGGGCACACAGTTTGCAGCCCCCTGTGGGCATGACTGAGTCTGTGGTAGTGTGTCAGCTGGTCCTTACTGTCACCCTCAATGCCACCCTGTTTGGTGCCAGGTCCTGAAGACAGGGCTGGCCCCTACCTGGTGGAGCTGCGTCCAGTTGACAGGGGAGGTATGCGTGTATATCTGTCCCGTGTACAACACACACACACATACTCACACATACACACCCCTACGTTTTGAACTTTCTGGTAACTCGAAATTTACCTCTTTGAACACCGTTTCTTCCACTGTATGCATTATTGCATGCATGGTAGACTTCTGACAAGCAAGTTATTCATAAAATATTGGCTATAAATTGCCTGGTACAGTGCCTGGTGTAGGGTGTGGGCTGAGGGAAGGATGTGGGCTCTGCAGAGTAGGTGTGGGAGAAGAAGAGATGAGATGAGAAAAGACAACAGTAGTGGGTCCTTACCCATGTGGAAGATCTTACACAATCCACGTGTATGGGAAGGGCTTTTATAAACCTAATGATTCTTTCTCAACGAGTGTGCTAGAAAATATTAGACGCAATTTAAATCTGCATTGGGTAGGAAAAGAGAAGGATGTGGTAGCATGAGACAGGGGAGGGGTAGTCTGTAAGAACCAGTGAACTCTGGGGAAAGGGGATAAAATTCAATAAAACAAGTATTTGCAACTCAAGAGATTTTTAGAGGATCTCCTATAGATTCCAAACCTAAGTAGTTGTTCAGAATTCTGGATCCTAACATGCCCAGTCTGGAGGGCAACAGACTCTTTCAGAATAGTTCTTCAGAATAACTCTGTGTCTGATTATTCTTGCTCTGGCCCTAATTCCTGTGGACATTCTATAATGACCGCAGGCCTCACGTCATAACTGCTCACTGGACCGTGGTTAATATTGTACCAGGCTTTCCGTTTGGGACCTTTCAGGTTTGGTTTTTGTCTCTGGCACTCAGACGTTTCTATACAATCAGTTCAGAGCTGACATTGCAGCTGAAACTACCATCCCATACGATGTTAGTCTTGAGTTATTTTCAAACATTTGTCCCAGGGCCTTCATCCTCTTGTATGCAAACTGTCTTGTTACCAGCTGCACTCAGTTTTGAAGATGGTTGACTGGCATTAGAGGCGCGTTTTGTGACCACGAGTGGAGTGGAGTTTCCTGATTTTCATGGCAGGAATCCGTAGGCTTACTAGACTAACCATCCTCAAGAAGATATTTCACACAGAAGCTAGTTCTTAACCCACTGCTACACCCTACCCAGCATCACTGCTGCTTTCAGAAGCCCATGCAGGGTAGCTCGTTTTGGATGTGACCCTTATTTACCATTAATGTAATTATTGGAAGAGTCACCACTCTGAGAAGGAGATAAGCATGTTGGCTAACACGCGCTTTCATGTACACAAACATTTCTCCCTACAAAACTTATATTCCTGAGGCATCCCTTATGTGGGACCTACATTCTGCTGAGTCGAGTAGTAGCTTAGTCGTGGATACCAATTGTGAACAGGTTTTCCTAGCACATTATAGAGTTCCTGCAACCTGATCCAAGATGTCAAGATAAGACCCAAGATTCTTATTTGTCACGTTCTGTGTTGCTGCTTAAAGATTCTCCATGGTCAGGTTGGTTGGTGTTTGTGGAGTTGGGTCTTTGGTTTTTGTCTGTTTTTGTGCATGAATTTTAGATTTTAAAAGGAATTTCAGGTTGTTAAAAGGAGGATGTAAGCAAAACTGTTTGCATGAGTTATGACAAAACGTTGCTTAATTTATTCACTGCTGCTGTGCAGAGTGGAGGGCCCTTCCCCTGTGCTGGGGGGAAGGGCACTTCCATTAGGCTGGGAGGATGTAGGCTGACTTTTTCACTCTCTAGATGGAATCAAGTTGCTCACTGGCAGAGCAACAAGCTGGGCTTTCATCGCTTTAACGCTCCAAGATCCCCATGAGTTGTCCAGTAGACAGCACTCCCTCTCTCTTTAGCATCAGCCGTAACTTGTTCCTTTGGGGTGAGAGTGCTAGTCAACCCCAGAAAGGTTGAGAGAGGACCTTTCTCAGCAGCCTCTGCCTCACACGTGGTCCCTGATTCATAGCATAAGGGAGGCTAATGAGAGAGTATGGCGGGCGTTGCATCTCCACCAACATCCCTACCCCCCACGGCCCCCAACTGAAGTCAGCATGTCTGGGGCTGATCTCAGAAAATAGCTGCTGGGTGGTTGCCTCAGGCAAAAAAAACCCATGGGATAAATGAGACACCCCTGAGGAGCGGGGCGAGGTGTTCTGTAAAGAAGGAACAGACATGCTTCTAGTGCCGCTGCCCTCTTCCCTCTCCCCTCCCTCCAGGCTCCCTTCCACTTCACCCAGGAAGCAGCCTGGTTCAGCAGAACAAGTGGATACAATTCCCATGCCCTGTCCACTCTCCTCTTGGCCGAGCAGGCTGCTGAGCGTGATGCTCTCTTTGTGGAGGGGCCACCTGCCTAATGGGAGCTGGATTGTGACCACCCATTCATTGGCCGGAGGCCGCCACACAGCTGCCAGATGGTGACAGTCCTTAGCTGTTTTGCAAGTGCAGTGTGGTTCGTGTTCCCCTCTGGAGGTAGACAACGGGTGGGTCCTAACACCCAGCCCACGTGCTTGCAAAAGGCCAGGCTTCCACGAGCCAAGGCTCTGCTCTGATCTCCTTGAAGGTGGAAAAAGACTTAAAAGGTTTGTCGTTCAGTCACCAAGTCGTGTCTGACTCTTTGTGACCCCGCAGACTGCAGCACGCCCGGCTTCCCTGTCCTTTACTGTCTCCCAGACTTTGCTCAAATTCATGTCTATTGAGTCAGTGATGCCATCCAGCCAGCTCATCCTCCATCGCCCCCTTCTCCTCTTGCCTTCAGTCTTTCCCAGCATCAGGGTCTTTTCCAGTGAGTACAAAAAGGTAATGAATAAATTAAAGACACATTCTTTTTTTTTAATCGGGTCTCTGGGTTTTCCTCTCTTCCTAATTGTTCTCTAATCTGTACTTCGGAGCACAGTGTTGAAGTGGGATGTGGCAGGCTTTTACATCACAGATAAAACCCCCAGGCAAATAAAACTTGCAGTTTAAGAGGCAGGAGAGAGTCTCTGGCCACTGGCAGAGACTGACTGTGGAGCCTGAGCTCAGCAGTAGTCAGAAGGCCTGCCCGTGGCTTCAGGATGCCCCACCGGGACTGCTCCGCGGATCAGAGGGGGGCCTGTCTCTCCCCGGCTTGCTCTCCCCCCTGCATTAGCTGAATAGCTGCATGAGCATTCGCACAACTATTGGCCAGACGGCCCTAGCAACACAAAATGCTGTGTTGACACATAGCCCATCACATGTTAGCGATGAAAACGCTGTATTTTTAGAACACTTCAAAGTGAGGAAACCGTTAAAGCCCTATCACATCCTCCCTTGCCCTCCGGCCGCTTCCTCCGTGCCCCCCAGGAACATCGCCCCCATCTTCTGGAAGAGGAGCCGGAGACAAAGATTAAGTGATATTTTGAGCAAAGCTGATAATGCCAGGGGGAAATTGCTGATCTCGTCTTAAAAATCCAACACACGCTTCGAGGTGGTTTTTCTAAGGCTCCCCACTCCTTTTTACCTACGCCATGTGGGTTCCATATGACCTTGAATCTAAGCCTGAATATTGCATGTGGAGTTCAAAAGACAACTCAGTCTCCCATTTTCTTTCGTGGCATTCATTCAAATAATAACAGGCACATAATACTGTCTTGTAAAAATCAAAGCTCCAGGCACACTTTGAAAATCTTTTAGAATTTCTAACACTTATTTTCATAAGTGTCTTTCATGCAACTTGCTGGAGACGGCTTGTTAGCTGACTGTATCTTTTGTGTCTCTGGAATGCCTGTGCCTAGCCCAGGGCCTGGCATGGACCAGGCAATCAGGATTAGTGACTGAAGTGACTACTACCTCTCTCGGGCTCAACACTGACGTACCCATTTTTTTACAGAATTTCTGCGGGTAAGCAGGGACGTTTTCATCCATTCTTGGAACACTGTTTGAGGGCCTTATGTGCTAGGCAGTGTGCAGTGTATAGTGAATCCCCTACTTACCAACCTTCAGGTTGAGAACTTTCAAAATGTGAACATGTGTTCCATCAATGTCCGTTGATGCATGAGTGAAATTGTAGCTTGCCCTCCGTCTCCTGATGCTGACGATCCTTCATCTCCACCATCTCCCACCTCCTCTCCCTCCTCACGTCCATAACTCTTTTTGCCTGTTCACTCGATATCAGCCCCTCTATGCCAGCTCTTGTACTGGACTACTACTTTTCAAGGTTCTGTACTGTTAAGATTGAAAATATTTTCTTTATTTTTTGTTTTTTTATGTGTTATTTATGTGAAAAGTATAAACTTACTATTATACAGTCAATTGTGTTAGTTGGGTTAATATAATACTCTATACAGTATTATACAGTCAATTGTGTTAGTTGGGTATCTAGGCTAACTTTGTTGGATTTGTGAACATGCTCTCAGAATGGAGCTTTTCCATATATAGGGGGCTTACTTTGTACTAGAGTTACAAAGGTGAAAGACATGGCCCGTGTCTACAGGACAGTGGGGTGGGAGCACAAAGGATGTGTGTGTGTGTGTGTGTGTGTGTGTGTGTGTGTGTGTGTGTGTGTGTGTGTGGAAAAACAGTCTATGAAATGTTTCCCTTAGAAGCTCCCTGACCCAATAAAATTTCAGAAAACCAGCAATGTGCAGATAGCGGAAGGGACATCTTAGTTGTCCAACTTGTATCCATCTTGTAGGTGCTCAGAACCAAGCCTTCAGCTGGGAAAGCTTCTCATGTGTTGGGAAGAGCTGAGCCCACCATCAGCCCTCAGCACTGTTCCAAAACAAATTTCCACTCTGTCTCTGTTAAGTGTTCATCGCTCAGTCACATCCAAGTCTTTGTGACCCCATGGACTGTAGCCCACCAGGTTCCTCTGACCATGGGATTCTCCAGGCAAGAATACTGGAGTAGGTTGCCATTCCCTTCTCCAGGGGATCTTCCTGACCCAGGGATCAGATCCGGGTTTCCTGCATTGCCGGCAGATTCTTTATCATCTTAGCCACCAGGGAGGTCCCCGACTCTGTCCTTACTCATCCCCAAGTTAGTATCTATCCACATCCACAAATCCATAGGACTCAAGTGTCTCTTACATGAGACCATGTTTATTAGTCCATTTTTTGTGCTCAGTTATTTGGGGCCAGAAGGAAAGAAAAGTAGATGAAGTAAGTGAAAGCATTTTATAAATTGTCAAACTCCACACACATGGGAGGTGTGATGCGTAGGTGTGTGTATTAGGTGTCCTTTTCCTGGTTTAGGCTGATCACCATGGCATGTTTAGCTCTTGTGTACTCTTTACCTGCAAGATAAAATGCCAGCTTGCAGTCAAACGCTCTGGGATTGGATGGCGGTAGAACAGAAAGACAGTGAGATGCAGGGGGTGAAGAAGAATAGGCCTTGACCATTAAGTGCCTTTGTTGTGACCATCCCCCTACCTTTTCTCTGTGTGTTGCCTGATGGCTCCCTGCCTCAGTTTCCTGATCTGCCAAGATGCATAGGGCTGTTACACAGATGCAGTGAGATCATACACATAAAGCGCTCAGAACAACACCTGGCAAGTAGTAAGCTCTTGTTGTTCTGAGTCTACTCTAGGTGAGGAAACTGAAGTGCAGAGAGGTTAGGTGAGCATCACAATTCAGCATAGCCTCCTAGCAGCACCTCTGCACACAGCCTGCATTCAGAATAAACTGACCTTTTAGTAAGAGCAGGATCACTTCTCAGTAGTATTGCCAATAATAGTAACAACAGCTAATACCTATGCAGAGCACTAGATATGTGCCAGCTCCTACACCAGGGGCTTATCAGATCAGATCAGTCGCTCAGTCGTGTCTGACTCTTTGCCACCCCATGAATCACAGCACACCAGGCCTCCCTGTCCATCACCAACTCCCAGAGTTCACTGAGACTCACGTCCATCGAGTCAGTGATGCCATCCAGCCATCTCATCCTCTGTTGTCCCCTTCTCCTCTTGCCCCCAATCCCTCCCAGCATCAGAGTCTTTTCCAATGAGTCAACTCTTCGCATGATGTGGCCAAAGTACTAGAGTTTCAGCTTTAGCATCATTCCTTCCAAAGAAATCCCAAGGCTGATCTCCTTCAGAATGGACTGGGTGGATCTCCTTGCAGTCCAAAGGACTCTCAAGAGTCTTCTCCAACACCACAGTTCAAAAGCATCAATTCTTCTGCACTCAGCCTTCTTCACAGTCCAACTCTCACATCCATACATGACCACAAGAAAAACCATAGCCTTGACTAGACGAACCTTTGTTGGCAAAGTAATGTCTCTGCTTTTGAATATGCTATCTAGGTTGGTCATAGCTTTCCTTCCAAGGAGTAAGCGTCTTTTAATTTCATGGCTGCAGTCACCATCTGTAGTGATTTTGGAGCCCAGAAAAATAAAGTCTGACACTGTTTCCACAGTTTCTCCATCTATTTGCCATGAAGTGATGGGACCGGATGCCACGATCTTCGTTTTCTGAATGTTGAGCTTTAAGCCAACCTTTTCACTCTCCACTTTCACTTTCATCAAGAGGCTTTTGAGTTCCTCTTCACTTTCTGCCATAAGGGTGGTGTCATCTGCATATCTGAGGTGATTGACATTTCTCCCAGCAATCTTGATTCCAGCTTGTGTTTCTTCCAGTCCAGCATTTCTCATGATGTACTCTGCATATAAGTTAAATAAGCAGGGCAACAATATACAGCCTTGACGAACTCCTTTTCCTGTTTGGAACCCGTCTGTTGTTCCATGTCCAGTTCTAACTGTTGCTTCCTGACCTGCATACAGATTTCTCAAGAGGCAGATCAGGTGGTCTGGCTAGTCCCATCTCTTGAAGAATTTTCCACAGTTTATTGTGTTCCACACAGTCAAAGGCTTTGGCATAGTCAGTAAAGCAGAAATAGATGTTTTTCTGGAACTCTCTTGCTTTTTCCATGATCCAGCGGATGTTGACAATTTGATCTCTGGTTCCTCTGCCTTTTCTAAAGCCAGCTTGAACATCAGGAAGTTCATAGTTCACATATTGCTGAAGCCTGGCTTGGAGAATTTTGAGCATTACTTTACTAGCGTGTGAGATGAGTGCAATTGTGCGGTAGTTTGAGCATTCTTTGGCATTGCCTTTCTTTGGGATTGGGATGAAAACTGACCTTTTCCAGTGCTGTGGCCACTGCTGAGTTTTCCAAATTTGTATCCAAATTTGGTATTGAGTACAGCACTTTCACAGCATCATCTTTCAGGATTTGGAATAGTTCAACTGGCATTCATCACCTCCACTAGCTTTGTTCATAGTGATGCTTTCTAATGCCCACTTGACTTCACATTCCAGGATGTCTGGCTCTAGGTCTGTGATCACACCATCGTGATTATCTGGGTCGTGAAGCTCTTTTTTGTACAGTTCTTCTATGTATTCTTGCCACCTCGTCTTAATATCTTCTGCTTCTGTTAGGTCCATACCATTTCTGTCCTTTATCGAGCCCATCTTTGCATGAAATGTTCCTTTGGTATCTCTGATTTTCTTGAAGAGATCCCTAGTCTTTCCCATTCTGTTGTTTTCCTCTATTTCTTTGCATTGATCGCTGAAAAAGGCTTTCTTATCTCTTCTTGCTATTCTTTGGAACTCTGCATTCAGATGTTTGTCTTTCCTTTTCTCCTTTGCTTTTCGCTTCTCTTCTTTTCACAGCTATTTATAAGGCCTCCCCAGACAGCCATTTTGCTTTTTTGCATTTCTTTTCCACGGGGATGGTCTTATACTGACACCATACAATATCTTATTTTAACTTAACACCCTTCCAACAGTCTTTTGATGCAAGTACCATTTATTGAGCCCATTTTATACCAAAGAAAACTGAAATTTGAAAAACAAACACATGAATAATTGGCAGACAGGGGCTTCACACCTAAGTAGTTTGTGTTGAGTCCATGCTCCTAACCATCACTGCCCTACCTCCTGAGTTCCTCCAGCACTCTGGGTGTGCCTCTGTTCTTTGTACTTACAATTACTAACTATAAATTATAATTGAAATTACTAATTAACTAATTCAGGGTTTTTTTCCTCAGACTGCATGTTCCTCTGGAGTGTGAGTTGTTTTTGACAGTTCTGTATGCCTACCACTTGGCGAAGAATGTTGTATCCAGTAGGTGCTTAATAATGTTAAATGATATACGAGTTATTCCCCGAACACCCCTTGGATTTCATGCCTGTGTCTTTCCCATTTCCTCTGTTGTTGTTCATCTCACTAAGTCACATCCTGCTCTTTGCAGCCCATGGACTGCAGCACACCAGGCTTCCCTGTCCTTCACCATCTCCCGGAGCTTGCTCAAACTCATGTTTGAATAGGTGATGCCATCCAACCATCTCAGCCTCTGTCGTCCCCTTCTCCTCCTGCCCTCGTCTGCCCAGCATCAGGGTCTTTTCCAGTGAGTCAGCTCTTCACATCAGGTGGCCACAGAACTGGAGCTTCAGCATCAATCCTTCCAGTGAATATTCAGGGTTGATTTCCTTTAGGATTGGCTGCTTTGATCACCTTACTGTCCACCAGACTCTCAAGAGTCTTCTCCAACACCACAGTTCAAAAGCATCAATTCTTCAGTGCTCAGCCTTCTTTATGGTGCAACTCTCACATCCATACATGACCACTGGAAAAACCATTGCTTGGCTATATGGACCTTTGTCTGCAAAGTGATATCTCTGCTTTTTAATACCTGTCTAGGTTTGTCATAGCTTTCCTTCTAAAGAGAAAGCATCTTTTAATTTCACACCTTTTAATTTCATGGCTGCAGTCACTGTCCACAGTAATTTTGGAGCGCAAAAAAAATAAAGTCTCTCACTGTTTCCACTGTTTCCCCATCTATTTGCCATGAAGTGATGGGACCTGATGCCATGATCTTAGTTTTCTGATTGTTGAGTTTTAAGCCAACTTGTTCACTCTCCTCTTTCACTTTCATCAAGAGGCTCTTTAGTTCTTCTTCACTTTCTGCCATATGGGTGGTATCATCTGCATATCTGAGGTTATTGATATTTCTCCCTGCAATCTTGATTCCAGCTTGGTTTCATCCAGCCTGGAGTTTTTACATAATGTACTCTGCATATAAGTTAAGTGAGCAGGGTGACAGTATACAGCCTTGACATATTCCTTTCCCAGTTTGGAACAAGTCCATTGTTCCATGTCCGGTTCTAACTGTTGCTTCTTGACCTGCATACAGGTTTCTCAGGAGGCAGGTCAGGTGGTCTGGTATTCCCATCTCTTGAAGAATTTTCCAGTATGTTGTGATTGATACAGTCAAAGACTTTAGCATAGTCAATGAAGCAGAAGTAGATGTTTTTCTGGAGCTCCCATGCTTTTTCTGCTATCCAACTGTATGTTGGCAATTCAGTTCCTGGTTCCTCTGTCTTTTCTAAATCCAGCTTGTACATCTGGAAGTTCTCGATTCAACGTACTGTTGAAGCCTAGCTTGAAGGATTTTGAGCATTAGCTTACTAGCATGTGAAATGAGTGCAGTTGTACAGTAGTTTGAACATTCTTTGGCATTGCCCTTCTTTGGGATTCAGATGAAAACTGACCTTTTCCAGTCCTGTGGCCATTGCTGAGTTTTCCAAATTTGTTGGCATATTGAGTGCAGCACTTTTAACAGCACCATCTTTTAGGATTTTAAGTAGTTCAGCTAGAATTCCATCACCTCCACTAGCTTTGTTGGTAGTGATGCTTCCTAGGGCCCATTTGACTTCACACCCCAGGATGTCTGGCTGTAGGTGAGTGATCATACCATTGTGGTTATCTGAGTCATTAAGACCTTTTTTGTGTAGCTCTTTTGTGTATTCTTGTATCCGTTTTCTCTACCTGGACATGTTATTTCTTCTATTTGCCAGTTCCAATGCTTATGTCCTGGTCTTTCAAAGTGGACATAATGAAATGGCAAATGCCATTCAATTCATGACTGCTCCTTCTGGACACCCCTTCAAAGAGTAATGTGCACTCCATTGAAAGTTGTATGGCATTGTGGCCCCCATTCCCCATAAGCATTGGTTTTTGTGTCATGCTTCAGTTGGGTTTGCAGTGGTCTTAAGTGAACTTGGAGCTTCTGGAAGTGAGGGGTTATTCTAGTCAACTGGTATACCTCATAGACCTTCACAGAACTTAATTGTTGTTGTTCAGTTACTAAGTCATGTCCAACTCTTCGAGATCCCATGGACTGCCATATGCTAGGTTCCTCTGTCCTCCACTTTCTCCCAGAGTTTGCTCCAATTCATGTCCATATAATATAGGACTTAATAGAGTGCGTGAAACTGTAATGAACACCAGTTAAGTGAGTGAGTGCCAAAGGCTCAAAAGTAATGTTTTCCCTGCTGGTTGATTCTACCTTTTTTCCTTGTTTTTCTTTTCATGGCACGTTGAGATAGAGTGCCCCATCACATTCCTAGTTTTGAGTCAGCTGGTGGGCAGTCTATGGAGCATGAAAAAATACTGTTTCAACTGGAGCCACGGAAGTAAGAGAATCATTTTAGGGTGTCAGTGTAGTGTGAAGAGCTTTGACATTTGAAGTAAAATAGGGAAGGAGAAAAACAGTTCACTGTGTGGTTGGAATCTATTGCCAGCAAAGGCTTGGCGCCCTCGCAGCCGCATGCTCACCTGAAACCCCGCCAGACTTACAGATGTTTCCTTTGGCTCCGGTGCGACTAGCCACAGTGCAGTTCTCAGGGACGGCTCCGTTCTGGCAGGGAGCGGTGTAACAGGGAGTGGGGCAGCCAGCAGAGGAATGACCTCATAGGTCTCCTCCGTTCCGAGTTTCTCAGCTCCTGTGGTGTGCACTGCCCTTCCCCATCGAGTGTTCATACATCACTCTGTTCACCTGGTGCCAGCACATGCACAACCTTTTTATGAAGTTGTGAAGGCTCCACTTAGCTGAGTGCGTTTTGGAACTCTGTGAGATGAGGACCTGTGATTGTGATCCTAGAAATTCCCCAGAGTCACACGTAGGTGAATGGAAATCTTCCAGACTTGGGTTTTCTTCCTTCAAGATTATGACATAGAAGAAACTGTATCCTACCCAAGGGGGATGAGGGGGCAGTACAAAGCTGAAGAAAGGGTGGAGAGTCCACAGGCTGGGTTTCTTGCCTCATTTCTACTCCCAGGCTTTTAAACTGTGCCCTGGGAATGAGATGATCTGGCCGCATACAGCATCTCCACACGTGGATTCGCCTGCTCTTCTTCGGCCATCTGTATTCTGTTCATGGTGCCATCTTCCTTCCTCTCAACTAGTTTCCAAATCTTCACTTCCATATCCGCATCTCATGAATTTGAGTCATTTGTGTTCTGACAGCTATCCTCTCCTTCCTACAACCACTACTATTTCTCCTGCTTCCTTAGGACGTTGCAAGTGACCTTTTAAATGTCTTCTTTGCAGCTCTGTTGAGCCACAATTAGTATACACTTAGTAAATTTACCACAATTACTAACTTTCACATATTGAATGTATAAAATCTGGTAATTTTTAACATAGGTGTACACTTCTGAAACCATCACCACAATCAAAATAGCAAACATGTCACATCACCCCGAAAAACTTGCTCATCTTCCATAGAAATCCTTTCTTGCCTGCCCTGCCCACCATCACTGATCTGCCTTCAGTCACTGTACATTTCCATTTCCTAGAATTTTTTGGAACTGCAGTCATACAGTGTGTGCTTTTTAAAAATTTTTTGGTGTGGCTTCTTTCACACCATATAATTATTCCAAGGTTTAATACTAGTGGTTCGCTTATATCAGTAATTCACTCCTATTAATTGCTAAGTAGCATTCCACTGAACGAATACACTGCAGTTTTTCAGTTCTCCCATTTATGGGCATTTGGGTGGTTTCCAGTTTTTGATGATTAAGAAATGAAGTTGTTATGAACATTCCACAAGTGTTGTTTGCTCTCGTTTCTCTTGATCAAACATCTAGGAGTGGAATGGCTGAATCGGATGGTGGGGGTATATTTAACTTTTTAAGAAACTGTTTTCTACAGTGATTGTACCATTTTACAGCCCCACCAGCAGTTTAGGAGTTTCAGTTCCTACACAGTCCTCCCCAGCACTGGGTATAAGCACTGTTTCTAGTTTTAACCATTCTAAAAGGTGTAATGGTGTATGTCATTGTGGTTTTAATTTTCATATAGCTAAAGATGCTAAGCATATTTTTATGAGCTTATTTGACACCTGCATATCTTCTTTGAACTATCTGTGTAAGTCTTATGCCTGTCTTTAATTGGGTTGTTTCCTCATTGTTGAACTTTGACGATACAAGTCCTTTTATCAGATCAATGTTTTGTATATATTTGCTGTCCGTCTGTGTCAGCGGCCCGACAATGACGCAGCAGCAGCAGCTGTCCGTCTGTGTCATGTCTCTTCATTCTCTTAATCATGTCTTCTTAAAAGCCAAAGTTTTCCATTTTGATGAACTGTTATTAATTTGTTCCTTTACTGATAGCACTTTTCGTTTTGTATCAAGGAAAACCTAACCCACAGTCACCAAAAAAAGAGTTTTACTTCCTTGCCACCTCCTTCTGGCTAACATCTCCAGGTCAGAGTTGAATAGAAGTGAGAATGGACACTTCAAAGACGTGATATCACGTTCTTGATCTTAGAAGAAAATCATCTGTCTTTTACCATTAAGTATGATATAAGCTATGGATTTTTCACAGATGCCCTTTATCAAGTTGAGAACATTCCCTACTCATGTTGCTGGAAAGTATTATCAAGAATGGATGTTGAACTTTGTCATTTGCTTTTTCCACATCTATTGAGATGATGGCATGGTTTTATTTTTTAGATTGTAAGTATGGTGAATTGCATTGGTTTGTTAGGTAGTTAGGACAGGAAAAAGAAGTCCAGAATGGCGATGGCTAAAAGGCAAGAAAGGGAAAAGCCCACGAAAATAGAACAGAGGAAGGTCCCAGGACCTGAGTGAGGACCTCAGGTAGAACAAACAGCACTGGCTAGCCAATTCACAGCACGTTGATTTTCAGCATTAAATCGGCCTTGCACTGCTGGGAGATAAACTCGACTTTATTGTAAGATACAGACCTTGTGTTATTGAATTCTGTTTGCTCAAATTTTATTCAGAACGTGTGCTACTCTACTCAGGAGAAATATTGTTTTGTAGTTTTCTTCTAATTTCTTTAGCTGATTTTGGTGTAAATGTAATCTGGATTCATGAGTGAGTTAGAAAATACTCCCTCTTCAATTTCCTAGAAAAGTTTGTAAACGTGTATTATTATTTTCTTAAGTGTTTGGTAGAATTCATCACCTCAGTCATCTGGAACTCAAGTTTTCATTGTGAGAAAGAGAAAGTTTTTAAGCACCAATTCATTGGTATTTATAAACCTATATGTACTAAATGATCTGATCTGATCTGATGTACTAAATATATATATATATATGTACTTATAGGTCTAGTTTATATATTCTTGAGTTTCTCTCCTTTAGAGAGTATCTGTTTCATCTAAATTGTCAAGCTTTATTTGCACAAAGCTGTATATAGTATTTTTCATTTTATCTATAGATTCTATAGTGATATCATCTCTCTCATTCTTGATATTGATAACTTTGTGCTTTCTCTCTCTTCTTTCTTCATATGCCTGAAAGTGTCTCAATTTTGTCTGCTCCAATAACTAGCCTTTGGTTTTATTGATTTTCTTCATTGCTATTGTTTTCTCTATTTTATTGATTTTTCACTTTGATTTTTATTACTTTTCTTCTTTTACCTACATTGGGTTTAAGTCACTCTCATTTTTCTAGATTTAAAGGTAGAAATCTAGAAAGGTCATTGATTTGAAATCTCTCTTCTTGTCTAACGATCACATCTGCTGGTACACACTTGACCTACATTCTGCCTTAGCTACATCCCACAAGTTTTGATATGTTGTGGTTTCACTTTCATGCCATTCAAAATACTTTCTGATTTCTTCTGATTTCTTCATTGACCCATGGTTATTCAAAGATTTTACAGAGATTGTTCTATCGTTGATTTCTAATTTAATTGTATTGTGGTTAGGGAAAATAACATACCTTGAATGACTTGCAGACTTTCAGATTTATTGAGACTTGTTTGATGCTCCGTAACATGGCCTATCTTGGTGATTTGTGTTTGAAAATAATACGTATCCTGTTGTTTTGGGGCCGAGTGCTCTAGAAATGTCAATTTGGTTGATGACAATATGCACATCTTCTGAGCCCTTACTGCTTTTCTGCATATTCTATCAGGCAGGCTATTGAACTCTCAAAATATTACACTGAAGTTTTCTGTTTATTACTGCAGTTCTATCAACTTTTACTTTAAGTATTTTGAACTTCTGTTATTTGGTGCATAAATGTTTAGAATTTTTTTGTCCTCTTGATGAATTTCTCCTTTATCATTTTGAAATGATATTCTTTATTTTTTATATTATCCTTTGCTTTGTGTCTACTCTGACTGATGTGTTAATGAAGCTGATCATGTTTTCTTTTAATTCATGTTATGATGTTATATTTTTTTTCCATTCTTTCATTTTTAACATATTGTGTTAGTATAATTTAAAGTGTATTTCTTACAGATAGCAGACTTCTTTTTTAATCACTGTGGCAAGTTCTTTCTTTTAATGGAAGTACTTACATAATTAACATTTAATGTGGTTGCTTAAAGTTGAGTCTTTTCAATGTTTACTTTTTATTTCTCTCATCTGTTCTTCTCTTTTTCCTCTTTTTCTGCCTCCTAGGATTATTTTTATTCCATTTTATCTCTTTTATTGACTTTTGAACTATCAAATTGTTTTGTTATTTTAAGGGTTGTCTTAGGGTTTATAGTATTTTTACTTTGTTAGAATTTGCCTTCAAATAATAGTGTACAACTTCCATATAGTTTGAGAATTTTACTATAGTTCAGTTATACAACAGTATGCTTCTATTTCCCCCCCACCACCACAATTTATGCTATTATTGCCATAATTTTGTTTTTACATATGTGGTAAAGCCCACAATACATAGTTATAATTTTTTGCTTAGGTGGTATTTCTTTAAAAGAGATGTAAATTTAAAAAAAAAAGAAACTACTTGTTTACCCATGTAGTTACTATTTCTGGTGTTTTCCATTTATCTGTGTAAGACCCCTGTTTTCCTCTGATAGCACTTTGTTTCTACTGAAGGACTTCATTAGCATTTCTTACAGCGTAGTTCATCTGTTGTATGTCTAAAACATTTATTTTGCCTTTGTTCTTGAAATATATTCCCACTGTATATAGATTTCCATGTATTTTTTTTCCTTTGAGTATTTTAAAATTGTATTTTTCAGTTCTATTGAGATTTCATTGACATAAACCACTGTATTAGTTTTTGTGTACTTCATGGTATTTTGACATATGTACACTTCACGAAATGTTTACCACAATAAGTTTATTTAACACCCATCTCTTCATATAGTTAGTTTTTTGTCTTATAATGAGAACTTTTAAGATTTACTTTTAGCAACTTTCAAGTATACAATACAGTATTACTAACCATGGCCACCAGGCTGTATGTTTCATCCCCAGAACTTACTTATAAGTGGAAGTTTACTTTTGACCCCCTTCACCCATTTCGCCTACCCTTCAGCTCCTATCTGTCAGCCACCAATCTGTTCTCTGTAGCTACAGTTCATTTCTCTCATTATTTTAGAGATCCACTGTCTTCTCAACGTGTGTTTTTCCTGATACGGAAATCCTTCCCTTTGTTTCTCCATGTATATGTGAGTCTTTCTGGTGTGCTTTTAAGCATGTCTCTTTATTACTGGTTTTGAGCAGCTTGATTACAATAAAGTGCGTCTTGATTTCGTTTTCTTCTGTTTCTTGCACTTGGGCTTCATTGAACTTCTCGG
The DNA here is from genome assembly GCA_935064755.1 of Tragelaphus eurycerus. Taxonomy (NCBI): domain Eukaryota; kingdom Metazoa; phylum Chordata; class Mammalia; order Artiodactyla; family Bovidae; genus Tragelaphus; species Tragelaphus eurycerus. The sequence goes on along the minus strand of CAKXYN010000179.1, from coordinate 1,329,257 downwards.
ATCTTTGAACTTACAGTTTTCAAGAAATTGCACCCTTTCCAGCCCTCCTTTTGTTCAGATATTACTTCTGTCCTCCTCTTCTCTCTCCTTCGGAGGCTCCAGTTAGTCACATGTTTGGCCTTGTGAAGTCCTTCAATGGCTCACTAATGTGCTTTCCCACTTCTTTTAAAATTCTTGCTTCTTGCTGTGTTTCACTTTGAACACAGTTCGCTCACTAATCTTTTCTTCTAAAATGTTTAATCAGCCATTAATCCCATCCAGCCTCTCTCATCTCAGATATTATAATTTTAAATCTCTGTAAGTCCATTTGGGTCTTTTTTATATCTTTCAAATCTCTGCCTATGTTCTGAAACGTACCAAATACAGGGATAATAACTATTTTAATGTCCTTGTCTGCTAATCCTAACATCTGTATTATCTCTAGGTTGGTTTAGATTAGTTGATTTTTCTGTCTACAGACTACAGTTACCTTATTCTTTGCAGGGCTAGAAATCTCTAATTATCAAGATTACCCATACCCTCTGAAATCCATCTTGTTCGGTACTAGAGACTTTTGCCTTCCTTTAACATTTTTGAGGTTTGTTCTGCAATGCAGTTAAGTTACTTGAAAGCAACACAAGGTTTTTGAGTTTTGCCTTTTTGATGTATTAGGCAGGTCTGAAACAATACCGAGCCGAAGGCTAATTATTTCATGCTTTGAAGGTAAGGCTTTCCTTATTTCTCTTACCAGTGTGCCATGAATTAGGAGTCTGGCTACTGGGAATGGCACTGCTCTTAGCTTTTAATCCTTTGGATAATGTTTTCACTACTTGTCTTTGTTGTCCTTCAGTCACTAAGTCATGACTGACTCTTAGTGACCCCATGGACTGCAGCACACCAGCTTGCCCTGTCCTCCACTGTCTCTTGGAGATTGCCCAGATTCACATCCATTGAGTGAGTGATACTATCTAACCATCTCATCTTCTGCTGCCGCCTTCTCCTCTTGCTTTCAGTCTTTTCCAGGATCAAGATCTTTTCCAGTGAGTCGGCTCTTCACATCAGGTGGCCAAAATATTGGAGCTTCAGCCCCTCAGGGTTGATTTTGTTTAGAATTTAGGAGTCTCTTTTCTCACGTGGACTGATCAGTACTCTGCTGAATACTCCAGGGACCCTCTGCAGATATCTGGGGTTCTCTCTATGTAGCTCCTTTCTCTCCAGTCCTCTTTCCTATGAATTCTAACTGCTTTGTCTCCCCTACACTCTCAGCTTAAATCAGTTCAGGATGGCTACCATATTCTACCTGGACTCCTTCTCCTTGTCCTGTAGTCCAGAAACTCTTTAGGGAAGTCAGCTGTTTCAGGCTGGAAAGTTACCATCTCGAGCCGGAAGCAGATGTCTGCTCTTCTAGGTTATACTTTTTATCCTTGATTTTTTTCCTTCCTCAAAATGCCCTCTGGTATGTCCAGAGGAGACAGAACACCAGTTATGGTACATGAATGCTTCATAGCGCTTTGTTGCTGTTCACTTGCTAAGTTGTGTCTGACTGTCTGTAACCACATGGACTGCTGCATGCCAGGCTTCCCTGTCCTTCACTATCTCCAAGAGTTTGCTCAAACTCCTATCCATTGAGTCCATGATTTCATCCAACCATCTCATCCTCTGTCACCCCCTTCTCCTCCTGCTCTCAATCTTTCCCAGCATCAGGATCTTTTCCAGTGAGTCGATTTTTAACTCAGGTGGCCAAAGTATTGGAGCTTTAGCTTCACATAGCCTAGTAAATAAAGCTCAGATTCCTTGGCTGTATTTTTTAGGACTTATGTAAACCATTCTGCTTTTTTAAATTCTCTTCTTAATTTTCATTCCTACAGAACTCTCCTTTATAAGGTAGAATTCCAGTACTCCATCTCTTTCTCATAGCAGCTTGACTTCTGGACCTACCATTTGCTACAAAATTTTATCAAATTTCCAGATTGAAAATAATCTCTTCTCTCTCCAGGCTCCTATAAAAACTAGTATGTGCTTCTTTTCTTCAACCTATCACCTTCTAATGTGTATTAGCTTATGTAGACACATGTCTTATCTCTTCTGTCTAAATCCCTTGAGGTTATCTGTCATCTACAGATGCTCTTAGAAATAATACAATGTTGTATTGCACACATTAAGGCAATCTGGAAATGGCCATTCAGTACCCATTTATGGGGAATCAGGAATGAACACTGGGCTGATGAAATTCTAACCCAGTGATAAAGAATATCCTCAGTAAAAGTAACTGGGGATGTTTAACGTCTACAGGATGCTGCAGTCCACTCCTCACTGAGCTGATGTAGCCTCCTCTTTCTTCTCTGTGTATTGGCCTACCAACAAGAGATGCCCTTGTTCCTTTGAAATAAGGATTCTGAAGGCAGGGATTTTTATATCAATGTCTTTGTCTCCCTGCGACCCAGTACTATACCTGGCTCAAGAAATAGCTGTTTAATCACAGCAGTAACTCCCAACAGGAGGTCCTCTTAAGAGAATTTTTTTTTTTTTAATTTCCACAAAGCAGACTAGACCCTGGATGTGGTACAGAGAGCTTTTGTCTTCCTCCAAAATCTGTCTGAAATACTGAAAGCATTCGAGGAAGGAGAAGGCACAAAACTAGATTCTGACACCCCAGTTTTTCTCTCTCTTTATAAAAATCCACTGAAATGATTCCCCTTACATGAGGCGCCTAGAGTAGTCAGATTCTGTGAAACCAAAAATGGAGTTGGAGGTTGTCAGGAGCTGGGGGAAGGGTAAATGGGACGTTGTTGTTCTGTGGGTGCAGACTTTCAGTTTGGGAGGATGAAAAAGTTCTGAAGGTGGATGGTGGGCATGGCTACACAGCAGTGTGATTGTGCTTAATGCCTTGCCATACACTTAAAATTGGTTATGATGGTACACTTTAAGTTATGGATAGTTTGTCCCAATCTCAAAGAAAAAGTTTTTTTCGAAGTCTTGGGCATATTTATGAAAAGATCATAAAAGATCAAAAGATCATAAAGTGAAAGTGTTGGTCACTCAGTTGTATCTGACTCTTTGCAACCCCATGGACTATATAACCCACCAGGCTCCTCTGTCCATGGAATTCTCCAGGCAAGAATACTAGACTGGGTTGCCATTCCCTACTCCAGGGGATTTTCCTGAGCCAGGGATCAAACCAGCGTCTCACACATAGAATCCAGGTGGATTCTATACTGATAGTATGGCACAATCTCAAAGAAAAAAAAAAAGAATTTGAGGTCTTGGGTGTATTTATAGAAAGATCATAAGTGAAGTTTAAATTCCATTTCTGATAGCTGTGTGATGTTGGGTCATCAGTTTGTCCTCTCTAAATCTGTTTTCTCATCTGTAAATGGGGCCTAAAGTCTTTAGAAGCACCAAGCCAGCCTGTAACACAGTGGGCACTCACAGACGTCTGTCTTGCTCTTCCCTTTCCAGCGTTCTGATGAATGTCTTCTGACTCTGAAATTCCTGCCCTGGTCGTGGGCTTGGAAGATGCAGGGGGCGAGACTTTGGGAAATGCAAAGTTTGGTTTTGCTCACCTGTCTACATGTCTGTGAGAGGTCGAACCACACCACAGAGCCCTGAGACTGGGGTCTTAGGAGGTGTCCCTGGGTTCCAGGTGTCACCATGGACTCTGGTCCAGGACTCGCCATGGGAACAGCTCCCAAAGGGCAGTCTCAGGAAAGTGACCTGTCAGGGGACACACCATCTCAAGTCCCTGAACATCTGGGGGAAATAAGAGCTCCTGCTGGGTACCCCTCTGCCTTTCTGGTTTCTCATTTCAGCGTGGACTCCCCAGGTTGTATACCCCCAAGCATCCTCATTTTCAAAGCTTAGATCATTCCCAAGTCATCAGACTTGGCTTCTTTTGTAAATAAGAAGCAGTGAATGGTGGTTTTGTTAGTGTTCAGATGTCTAATCAAAGCAATTATCCAAAGTCTGAATGCTGCTGCTAGTCATTTCAGTCGGTCCGCTCTGGCGCCCGCTCTCCCCGCAGCAGCCTTCTCCAAAGTCTGAATATGGGGAAATAAATCTCCAATAAGAGGGGAGGAGGACTGTTTTCTGTTTCTCTGGTTTATAGTCTCCCGCCCTCCCCTTCACATGCAAGTGTCTTGACTCGTGTGTCTTCAGTCTCTCACAAAATCGACAGTCCAGGAATTTTCTGGGGGAGGATGGAGTCAGTGTCACTTGATTGGTGGCAGTTTGCCCGAAAGAGCCAGTTAGTGGTGAGGGATTGCTGTCTGCTCCTCTCCAGCCGCACAAGCCTTTGTACAAGCTCGTCCATCACCTGTAAGCAGCAGCTGTCCCAGGCGTACAGCTGTGCGCCCCTCGGGCTGTGATCTTGTCAAACTCACTTGTACGAAGTAGGGCACTGATGATTTACGTGGGGCTCCAGTACATCCCCAGATGCCCAGCCCCGATCATGGAGGAACAGCCACCCGCCAAATGAGGACCCCTTAGTCCAGGCAGGGTTGGAGGCGAGAGAGCACACTGCAGTTGGTTAGAAGCCCGGCCGGCTGCTAGGTTACTCTGGCAGTGGTATAGGGTCCCAGCTGGTGTTGCCGAGGAGTCAGGGGCAGAATGTATCTGTCCCACAGTCCTGCCTCCCCCTGCTGCCAGGGGCCCGACTGTTGGAGGGGAGGCTGTGTCACCCGCTGACACCCACAAACTAGATTTGGGAGGAGCTAGAATTCCACAGAACCAGTCACTCTGCTCTTGAACCTCACAACACTCACTTGACAGTCTCCTGTAACCCTGACAAGTGAGCCCTGCTATTTGGAAAGGTGTCAGGGACTCTGAGTTCTGATCGAGACTCAGAATGAGTCTCCTGTGTGGCCTGGAGTAAGTCGCCTGCCCTCTCAGTGCCCCTTTCACAAAGTCGACAGGAGGTTCAAAGGAGATGCAGTGATTTGTGTGTGCGTGTGCATGTGTGCACGTCCACACGTGCCTGTTAGAATCACCGTGAGAGGCTAAGAAGCCGAAGCACCAGTGCCTTCCCTCCACCCTCAGGGATGCGGACTTCATTCCTCTCCAGAAGGGCCTGGGCAGCAACTAAAGATGCTCAGGGATTGGCATGTGCCCCAAAGTTCAGAGGACGGGGTTAGATGGGACAAGGGTACTTTGAGAAAAGGAAAGGCACTCCATTAACTTACTTGATGGTGGTGGTGGTATTCAGTCCCTAAGTCATGTCTGACTCCTTGCGACGCCATGGACTGCAGCACACCAGGCTTCCCTGTCCTTCACTATCTCCCCGAGTTTGCTCAAATTCACGTCCATTGAGTCAGGGATGCCATCCAACCATCTCATCTTCTCTTGCCCTCTTCTCCTGCCTTCAGTCTTTCCCAGCATCAGGGTCTTTTCTAATGAGTCAGCTCTTCACCATCAGGTGGCCAAAGTATTGGAGCGTCAGCATCAGTCTTTCCAGTGAATATTCAGGGTTGATTTCCTTTAGGATTGACTGGTTTGCTCTCCTTGCACTCCAAGGGACTCTCAAGAGTCTTTTCCAGCACCACAGTCCTTCAGCTCTCAGCCTTCTTTACAGTCCAGCTCTCACATCCATATATGACTACTGGAAAAAATCATAACTTTGACTAGACAGAACTTTTGTCGGCAAAGTGATGTCTCTGCTTTTTAATATGCTGTCTGGGTTTCTTACAGCAAACCTACCTAGTGCTACTGTTACCTTTTCTGCTTGTTTTGGTGATGACTGAGGAACTTAACCCAACTGATACAATGCCATTATAATCGTTCATGACCTGGCTTGGTTTTGTTTTTCTTAATAGTCCTTCCAGCACCTAGTGCAGACCATTTTCAAGTGAGGATTAAGGTAATTTGCTGCCTGAAACACAAACACCCCCAGTTTTGAACATCTCACCAGTCTTGCAGTGATTTTTCATAGAACATCATATCAGCCCTTCCCTAGGAGACAATGGCTTTACTGTGAACCAGCAAAGACCAGGTTGCCTCTCCAGGCTTGGAACTGCAGGAAGTTGATTCCTGGTTGGAAACCGCTGGGGCATCTTCAAGGAGACAGATGCCAAACAGGAGGATAAGGGAGAAAATTATTTTGATGGATAAGGTAGTTAATTTCAGCCTAGAAACCTTACAAGGAAGGGTCTGCAGGAAATCACAGGTTTATGTGAATCTGAAAAGAAAAACTGAAGTTTCACAGTGACCAGATAAGTGCCATAATTGTATTTAAATGAGCTCAGTAGAAAATTTCACCACAAACTGCATTAACTAAAGAAGGTTTTCCACAATGGGGTATAATTGAATTAACATTAAAGTTAGTGCAGCCTCCAGCAGAGCATTCCGATTGGTTCCACTCAAGGATTGGGGTGGGTGTATGGATCAAACCCAGCTAACGGGGTGGATTTTCATCAGAAGACACAACACCTAATGAGGGTCTAATACAGTTTGTGCTATGAGGGGAAGAAATGCAGATTTAACAGAATATGATCTTTTAAGGCACTGTTTGATTTCATGTGTGTTTGCATCACTTTGTAGATGGAATCACTTTTCTAAGAAGTGCTATAATGTGTGTGCTTCTATGGGGCTTTAATTCCTAGTATGATCCTGGGAAGAGGCTGTGAGACATCCAGTCATCCTCATTTTGCAGATGAGAAAACTGAGATTTACTGTTGAAATAAGGGTCACATATCTGTAAATTGGACATGAACTTGGGCAACCTTTGGGAGATGGTGAGGGACAGGAAGGCCAGGCATGCTTCAGACCATGGGGTCACGAAGAGCTGGAGATGACTGGGCAGCTGAACAGCAACAGGCTGGAAGTTAGGTCCTCCATACACTGGACTCATCTTAAGACTCTCATTTTCGTGATTTTTCTGTCTTATAAATGTTCCTATGGTTTTACTTTGTACTTTTCAAAATTAAGATTTTTAAGTCAGGTTTTCATTTTGAAGTAAAAGAATGAGGAAATTGAAAATTTTGAGAAAGAAAAGCAGCCTTCCTTTGCCCGGTAACCAAAATATATCTACCTTTGCCTTCATCTGGCCCTTGAGAATCATCAAAGTCCTTTTTCTGCAAAGGGTTTCCTGCAGCATTCAGGGCTTAAGTGACTGATTGCAGACAGGTCAGAAGAAAAGGAAAGCAGGCTGCATTAAATGCCTGGATCCTTGATAGAAACTCTTCCTAACCCTGCCCCTCACCTTTCTGTAATTATTAGCAAAGGTCAGTGACACTATATTACATTGTTTTACTAGGAGTAGTGTTGAATATTAATTCTCATCGAGTGAGATGGCAGTGTCTGAACCCAGAAGAAAGTGCCATTGGTTGCAGAAACCCATATGTATTATTTCTGGGCTTACCAGGCGGCTCACATGGTAAAGAATCTGCCTGCAAGGCAGGAGACCCAGGTTTGATCTCTGGGTTGGAAGATGCCCTGGAGGAGGGGATGGCAAAGTCCAGTATCCTTGCCTGGAGAATTCACAGGACAGAGGAGCCTGGCGGGCTACAGTCCATGGGGTCGCAAAGTTGGACACAACTGAGCGACTAACACTTTGACTTCCTTTCATAGGTATTCTTTACCACAAAGGAGTTCAACCCAGTTTTTATTTGCTGTCTGTTTCAAACAACACACCACTGTTTTTTATGGTGCCTTGTTTTTATGATGCCATGGCTCTTAGCTGGAGGAGCTGTAGTCTCAGGGAGGAATGGGGGTGAGCTCTGATCCTGGTGGTCTCTGCCCTGAGCTCTGATTTTCAGTGGGTCACTTTTAGGCCTGTTGTTTCCTTCATCTCATCTGGATTTAGCGGTGTCATAAGTGCCTTCCCCTGCACAGTTCAGAAGGAGCTTTTGAAGTGTCCTTTTGGAAGCCATGGAAATCTATGATATTTATTGTCAGTGTTCCACTCTGAACTTAAAGTCACTTCCTATCACACCTCTAGGTGTGATAATATTTCTCTTATCACAACCGACTAATGTCACACTTGGCACTTTTACTGTCCTTTTCCTCAAATATCCCCAAAGTGCTCTCTGAGAGTGTTAACTGCTATTTGCTGCTTTTTTCTGCACTGGAGAGAGCAGAAGCACTCCAGGCACCGGGAGATTTAGTGTGCAGTCAATAGGTGGTTCTGAACAGCAGCCAGTAAAATTCAGCATCTCCTGACCCCTGCTTCTGTGCTTTCCCTGCACTGGGTCACAAGGCCTGATAGGCTTGCTTTCTATCCCTTCCTCTTTCATAATCATCAGACTTGGTTCTGCCCCCGTCACACCCATGCAGGCCAACAGCAGAGCTTACGAAAGCAGTGTCATCAAAGAGAATAGGATGGGAGCTAAATCATGTTTGAGGTTTTGGCTGGCATCAGATCGGAATTAGGGCACAAATTAATTCACCATTACCTCGATACTGCAAACTAGGCTCTGTTGGTAGGCCTTGGCATCACAACTCTGCATTTGCTCAGAAAGAGGAGAAAAAAGGAGCCATGATCTCTTAAGACGATATACAGCCTGTTTCCAGTCTGGTAATATTTTATATAAACTGGCACGAGTAACTGTGTATCATTTATCTCCCAAACCTTCATTTCACATCGCCTGCGACTTGAAGCCAGAAACAGTATGACCGTGCCAAAGGGTGGGTGGAAAAATAGCCTTGTTATTAACCTGTGTTGAAAACATAATGGCTCTTTGGACATCTTCATTCACAGACGTGGTCCGCACCTGTCAATGGTCTTCCTTCACCGTGGCAGGTCAGAGTCTTCATGTAAACCTGCTCTGTCCACGTCTGTGGGGACAGAGGTTCTTCCCCGAACCTTAGGGAAGAAATTAGCCCCTCAAAAATGGCTTTAGCCTTCCCGTTTTCATATGGTTCGAATCTGTGAGTCGGCTGTTTCTCGGGGTCAGCAGCATGTGACCGTAAACACTCAGAAAGATGTCATCTAGAGTGATTTGGACCTGTCATCCCAGAGCGAACCTGGGAAGCCCATGATTGTGGTTGGCCTCCTTGTAGAGAAGGGGTCCCCAACCTCTGGGATCTGATGCTGGATGACCTGAGGTGGAGCTGATGTAATAATAATAGAAATAAAGTGCACCATAAATGTAATGCGCTTGCATCATTCCGAAACCATCCCCACCACCCCCAGTCTATAGAAACATTGTCTTCCACAGAACTGATCCCTCGTGCCAGAAAGCCTGGGGACCACTGTGTAGGCAACAAGAAAGGATGGAAAGCAGTTTCCCAGGACCGGCTCAGCCTCTGAAGCCGCCAGTCCAGGTTTACAAAGCAGCAAGTTGACACCCTGTTTGATAACAACTTCCATCTGTAGAGGCCCCATTTCCACGTCATCACCGCATTTATCCCCCATCAGGATCCTGTGAGTGCACATGTTGGGCTTAGCGTCTGGATGTTACACTGAATGGTACTCTGGTCGGAGGCGGTCAGGGGCTTGCCCAGATGGGTGACTGGGGACCAAGGCCAACACCCTGGACTCAGGCCAGTGCTCCTGCTGTTCCACCAGGTGGACAGCTTCATCCTGGGGCCTCCCATCAGCACATGGGACACCTCCTTTCTCCATGAAGGAGTCAAGGCTCTGTGGTTTCAGAGGCATCCATTGTCATCTTGAGTTCTAGTTTCCATGAAAAGGACAGTGGGTAGCAAAGCGTCCCTTATCAAATGTCACAGGGGGAGAAAAGGAACACAGCTCACTCTCTGTACTCTCCAGAACCCAGCTCGGGGCCCAGGTTGCACAATACCTCCAAGGAAGGAAGTGGAGCATTTAGCAGCTGCCTCTCAGAGAGCCACTTTGCTTTTAAACAATGCGTGGTGGAAGACACACAGACCGGCCTTTGGACCAGCATGCTCAGTGCGCTGAATGGAAGCTCACTTCTCTTTGACTGACATGGTCAATGGCAGGGTAGGGTGGGGGCGACTCTTAAAACTTTTATTCCCAAGCGGCTATCTGATATTTCGGAGCATGTGGACAAAATCTGTTCCTCCTGCTTTATGGGTAGATATTTACTGCTGATTTTAATTCACATCTTTATGAGGATTCTTCTGTGTCTTTTTTTGATGTTGACAGTTTTATTAAGGCTATTTCTTTGGATTTGGTTGTTGTTACTCCTTTAAAAATGTATTGTTGTGGCAGCTTTGAGGCAGTTGCAAAATACTTTTTTTTTTTTTTTAATACACAAGCTGGATTAAAATGTACAGTAACTGTCACCTGGTAACCAGACCCCATAGAACTGTGTCAACATTCACCAGTGATTTATGGCTTTAAATTGGAATCAGCTGATGTTTGGTTCCACAGTTTTGAACTCTGCAGGGTTAATCTGGAGCCTGCTGGTACACATGAAATAGTTGTCTTATCTGCTGTTCTAAGACTGATGAAATGTTTAAAAGATGGCTATGTAATCAGTCAGTTATCTCCCAGTGTTACAGCTTATTCCGCTTGACAGTGTACAATCTCCAAAATAATTATTCTTCTGTAGTTAAAAGGTGGGAGCCAAATGCAGCCCCTGATATAAAACTGCATTCAGCAAGTCCTTTCGCAAACTGAATAGTTCTATTTTGTTATCTTCTTAGAGGGAGAACATGGGTTGTGATGGTCAGACCTCCTGGGAGCCTGAACGCTTAGGGCAAGGCCTGGGAGTAGGAACACTTAATCTATTGTCAGTGGCTCTTTCTACCTTTGACCTTTTGTTTTTAGATGAACTTGATTAGACTTTAATTCGCTCATCTGGATGTAGGTAGGCCCCTTGGAAATAAGGTTACTGATTCTTAGAGTTTTCTTTTGTCCTGAAAGTAATCAGAAGAAACTTAAAATTAAGGGGATTTGAAAAAAAAAAAAAATTCCAGACCAGTATCCACTTTTTAGCATTCTCCTTTCATCGCCATCTATTGAAAAAGACCTCAAAGGGAGAGGGCATTTGGTCAGCTTCAGACCTAGCATTTTCTGTAAAGCTCATCTGAAGAAAAAGCATCATAGTTTTCCACCCGCCCCCCTTCCTTAAACTATGTAGTCTCCAGGAATAATTGCTCATTATAAAGATGTTTTTAAAAGAAATCCATAGACATTTTATTGATGTTTCAAAGAAGACCCAAGACTGAGAATAAAATCTTGTATATAAAGGTCTGCTGATGAAATTACACAACCTGTCTGGAACCGAAAGTAGAATGTACGATTTTCAGTTTGTGAGGAAAAAAGGATACAATGACTTAATTGTATTTGAGGGCACTTCTCATCTTGTGGCCCCAAACGATCCTCTGTTGGCTGAGGAGGAATGCCTCGTGGAGAGGGATTTGTTGTGGTGGGTGTAGTGTGACATACGGTCATGGGTTTGTTTTTCATATGTGAAAGATAATCAGAAAAGAAATTTTAGTTTTCTTAGAACCCCAGAGTATTCTCTCTGGCACCAGCCTCTTCAGATGGGGACAGGGAGAAGCTATTTGGCTAAGATAGCAGTACAAGGTGCTTCCTGTGCGTTTCTGTGATGATTTACGCTCCCTGACTCAGTTGCTCATCACCTGTTTGCCTCTCCTCTCCCTCTTGAATATACAGTAAGTCACTCCCAAGCAGACTCCGGTCCCTCCAGCCAAACACCACTTCCGTCATTGCTTCAACTCAGCCCCACAGTTCACTGCTCCCCAATTAGACACATCAGAAGCAGGTGTCAAGGAAAACTCCCCGCTTCCAATGCAGCGGGGCACAGGTTCAATCCCTGGTCAGGGAACTGAGAGTCCACACGCCACATCATGCAGCCAGAAGTTTTTTAAAATAAAAAGAAGTAGATGACAGGCTTGTGAACAGAACCAGCCTATATATTACTGTACCGTCTAGAGTCTGCATTGGACAGATCAGACCTGGAAAGAGGATTGATTATCCCTGCTCCCCTCCTCTCCTGAGTACATCTTCTCTTGAAACATATATCTAATTACACGGAGTCCATTTCTAATCACAGTTAAGAGCAGACCCTCTAGACTCCGCTCGGCTTGCCTGTTGTTGTTATTCAGTCACTAAGTTGTATTCAACTCTTTGCAACCCCATGAACTGTAGAACACCAGGCCCCCTGTTTTCCACTGTCTCCTGGCGTTTGCTCGGATTCATGTCCATTGATTTGGTGATGATATGTAACCATTTCTTCCTCCATTGCCCCCTTCTCATTTTGCCTTCATTCTTTCCCAGCATCAGGGTCTTTTCCAGTGAGTCAGCTCTTCACATCGGGTGGCCAGAGTATTGGAGCTTTAGCATCAGTCCTTCCAATGAATATTCAGGGTTGATTTCCTTTAGGATGGACTGATTTGACCTCCTTGCTGTCCACGGGACTCTTAAGAGTCTTCTCCAGCACTACAGTCTGAAAGCATCAATTCTTCAGCTCTCAGCCTTCCTTATGGTCCAGCTCTCACAACCGTATGTGACTACTGGAAAAACCATAGCTTGTCTGTTAGGGGAAGAAGCCATCAATAATTGAAAAGCTGATGACAGGCAAGAAGTTAGCCTTGATGGGGGATTCAGAATTTTTTTAACTCTCTCTACAATCTATGCATGGCTTTCCTGAAGCAGTTCTGAGGAAGGCTTAGAACAAGGGATATGATGAACTCTGGTGAGATAAAGCCAGAATCCTCAGGCTCCAGGTAACCCAGATGCGTGCTAATTGGATGGCCTGCATTTCCTACCTGGGAGCGTTCTAATGCAGCCAGCACCCAGAGGTACCCTGGCATAAATGTCTGGAAACTGGGTCATGAGAGGTACATTCTAGAGAATGTAGTTTAGGGCAGGTCTTCCAGGGACAGGTTTTGAGGGACCTTCCAGGTTTCACAATGAATGATGTTCAAATAACATCAGTACTTTCCAGCTCTCACCTTGGCAGCCCTATGAGAGTTTTAAGGGAGCCCATGAACTCTTTAGGGCCACCCTAGAAGTTTTGCAAATAGTTTGCAAGAACCAGTTAGCCTATGTGATTTTATGCTTCCTATAAACTGTTTAGTAGTCATGTTCACATGTAGGTGTATCTCTCATAGCATCACCCTCACCCCCATTCCAAGTGTTAATTTTTCTTTGTTCCTGTATCACAATGTTAAGACTTAATCAGAGCATCTTCTTAGACAAAGACACTTGGTATTCTATATCCTGATTTAGATTTATATGAATTCTCAACCAATGGGGATTAAAAAGGTGATTTTTATTAAATTTTTAAAATACCCATTCCCTAGATTTTCATAACCTACACCTTGATATATATTCAGTTTTACTTGGGCATGTGCTTATTTTCATGGGTTTTTTGGAGGCATTTAAAGTAATTGCAGATCTTCCTAGGCACTCAAAGGACTCGGAGACAGGCTTGCTCTCCTGTAACTTAACACAGGAAAATGGTTACAGGAGGTTGTCTTTTTCTTCTGCCAACTTGGTCCAGACTCCTCAAGACCTTTCCAGGTCAGATTTCTGTACCCATCTGCACAGCGGGCCCTTTCTGGGCCCCAGACCCACTTGAGATGCTAATAGGTTCGAGAAGCAGTTGAGGAAGGGTGCATGCTAAGTTGCGTTAGTAGAGTCTGACTCTTTGTGACCCCATGGACTGTAGCCCTCCAGGCTCCTGTGTCCGTGGAATTCTCCAGGCCAGAATACTGGAGTGGGTTGCCACGCCCTCCTCCGAGGATGGAACCCCTGTCTCTTATGTCTCCTGCACTGGCAGGTGGGTTCTTTACCACTAGCGCCACCTAAGGGAGGGAGTAGGTCAGTGCTTTGAAGAGCAGTAACAAAAAGAAGAAAGCAAAGATGGAAAAGAGAAGACAAAAAAAAACTTGTATTTATGAACTAAACCTCACCCTAGAAGCAGATGAACTTAGAAATTGTTTGTTGATGTGGGTTGAAATGTAGATAGACTTGCTTATCCAAGAGTTACATCCTTCACTCAGTCTAGTCAATTTTAGTAAGTGATTTAATTTAAATTTAAAAAAAGAGGGTAGTCTCACCACAAAACTATTAGATATGAGTTTAAATGCATCATTCACAGTATCTAGCTGATTCTTCTATAGCCATCCACCAGCTTCTCATTTTCTGGAACCAGATTCTAAACTATCCTCATTTGAGCCCTTCTGGTATATTGTTGACACAGCCACTTTGGTCAGGACCTCGAAAACGTGTGAAAGGGATCGGACAAAGAGCACCAACGTGATCGTCCACATGTCAATTATCTTTCTACACTTGGATTTTTCTACCATTAGCTGTTGTAGTCACCAGAAGAGGCTGAACTGCTGTAGTAGGCCTAAAAAGGTATTAGGACTTCAGACACTGGGGCGGTTTTCTTTCTTGCTCGTGTCGGGAATCCTCCCTGGGAGTTCTGGGTTGGTGGTGACACAGGGAACCAGCATTCTTCACCTTGTGCCCTGGCCTTTCCCTCGGTTTGCTGTTGCTGTTATTGAAAAACCAGGTAAATAAAGTGATGGTGCCTCTAAACGTGTAACTTACAGTTTTGTGGTAAGAATATCCTCTTTATTTTTATTTTTTTGGCCATGTGCCTCCATCCAGAAGTAAAGGAAGGAAAATGCGGAAGACCTCCATCTGCTCTGTTAAAAGCCCTGGAGCAGCAAGTAACACTCCGCCCACATCCCTTTAGACTCTGCGCTTTGTCACGTGGCAAGAAGCCAGCCCATGTGGGCTCACCACGCCCTCTAGTGCAGTCCTGTCCCCGTGGGAGGAGAGGATGGATTTGGGTGGCATCTGGGGAGCTCTGTCACAGGTGGTGTTTCCCAGGCTTCCTAGACGATAAGAATCATTGGGGACACTTTACAGCTGACCAGGCCTTGGTCCTGTAAAAACTCATCCTAGGACCTGGGTTAGCTCCAAGGAGTTTATAAGCAAGTGATTATTATCTTCAGGAAGGCTTGAGAAACAGTGTCTTAAGATGTAATTGGTCTATACATCAGTGTCTCTTTTGTTGTCTTGTAAAAGGGTTATTTTACCATCTTTCTAATCCATATATATGCTAGTTACTGTTTTCAGACTTTGACTCTGGGACGGGGGGGTGGGATGATTGGGGAGAGCATTGAAATATGTATAATAAATCTGAAAGTAAATTCAACCACATATACAATGTAACGATGTTGTAATGTTCTGATAATCAAAAAGACTTGATAGAAAAAAAAAAAAGTAATTGGATAGTGGGAAAGGTACTTTGAACATTTGTTGAAGTCTTTTTAAGATTTTTTTTTGAAGTGGACTATTTTTAAAGTCTTTAATTGAATTGGTTACAATATGATTTCTGTTTTTAATGTTCTGGTTTTTTGGCCTTGAGGCATTTGATCTTAGCTGCCCAGTTCAGTTTAGTTCAGTTGCTCAGTCATGTCCAACTCTTTGTGACCCCATGAATCGCAGCACGCCAGGCCTCCCTATCCATCACCAACTCCCAGAGTTCACCCAAACTCATGTGCATCAAGTCGGTGATGCCATCCAGCGATCTCATCCTCTGTCATCCCCTTCTCCTCCTGCCCCCAGTCCCTCCCAGCATCAGGGTCTTTTCCAATGAGTCAACTCTTCTCATGAGGTGGTCAAAGTATTGGAGTTTCCGCCTCAGCATCAGTGATCAAACCCACACCCCCCTGCATTGGAAGTCAAAGTTGTAACACTGGATCACCACGGAAGTCCCTGTTGCAGTCTTAGGCTGAGAATGCTATGTTATGTGAAAGTGAAAGTGTTAGTTGCTCAGTCATGTCCCACTCTCTGAGACCCCATGGCCCGTCTGTAGCCCACCAGGCTCCTCTGTCCATGGAATTCTCCAGGCAGGAATACTGGATGTGGGTAGCCATGCCCTTTTCCAGGGGATCTTCCCAATCCAGGGATCGAACCCATGTCTCCCTCGCTGTAGCAGATTCTTTACCGTTTGAGCTGCCCAGGAGTGGTGCTAAACCCGACCCCTGGCACCCTGGTTTCAATGTCTTTAGTCTTCAGGTTTAGCTACAGGCCTTGCTGTGCAGACTAGATGATGCATTGACTCTTCTGGGTACTACTTACACACCTGTCCAAACCCGAGGTTTTTCTTTGAATTAGTCGACTGCTTCGGAAGCGTCTTAGAAAGAATTGGGAAGAAAGAAATGGCAATCTACTCCAATATTCTTGCCTGGAGAATTCCATGGACAGAGGAGCCTGATGGGCTATAGTCCATGGGGTCACAAGGAGTCAGACATGACTGAGTGACTAACACTCCCTTAGTTGATCAAGTTCACCAGTCATTTTGACACAGTTATTCTATGGTTTATATAAATACTTACATCCATTTATGACAGGTCTTTAACACATAATTCAGTGTATAAGATTGACAAGGAAAGAACTCCTAGGATTTCACCCCTCTTGTGATAATGTTGAATCCTTTAGAAACCTGCCATCATGGAAATTAAAAGTATAAATATGTTTGACAAGTAGTGGTTGAATTATTTATCAGTGACCTCAGTCCAGAAATGAAGGCTGGAAAACTGCTCCACTCAGCCTTCTGAATGTTCCAGAGAATGACACAGGTGTGGGGAGTTCCACTGGGTACTTTCCACGGTGCATTTGAACCCTAGACTGCCTTCTTCACTCTCCCCAGCAGTGATGTGGATCATGTCCTTTTCGACAAGTTGAAACCAACTTTAAGATTTGCCTAAGACAGTTGTATCCAGGAAGGTGGCTTGTCCTTAAATTGTGGTGCTGGAGAAGATTCTTGAGAGTCCCTGGGACTGCAGGGAGATCAAACCAGTCCATCCTAAAGGAGATCAGCCCTGAATATTCATAGAAGGACTGATGCTGAAGCTCCAATACTTCGGCCACCGATGTGAACAGCCAGCCCATTGGAAAAGACCCTGATGCTAGGTAAGATCGAGGGCCAGAGGAAAAGCAGGCAAGAGGAGAAAGGAGTGACAGAGGATGAGATGTTAGATAGCATCACCGATTCAATGGACATGAATCTGAGCAAGCTCCAGGAGATAGTTTGTCCTCCTAGGACAGAGGAGTCTGGCGTGCTGCAGTCCATGGAGTCGCAGAGAGTCAGACAAACTTAGCAACTGAATGACAGCAACAACTAGTCCTCTCACTAACATAAAAAGTATTCCAGGACAATAATGAAAAGATATTTGTGACAGCCACTGTTTTAGATCGCTTGAGTTATTGATCTGGTCATGATACAATAAAATTGAGAACTGACTATGAGACCCTTTAGTGATGGAAGGACATCTCTTGTAACTCCAAAGCAGTGCTATTATCATCTGTTATCTGCACGATTGGGGAGCAAAGGCTTCTCTGTACAGCGATCTTTGTTGCCTAGAGCCTTTTAGCTCCTTGCAGAGTGTTTCACAACCTGCCTTTCTTCCCACCCCCATCTTAAATATCATTTGTGTTTGTTTGAAATCCAGATGAGCAGAAGCCCTTCCATTCAAAAGGGACTAAAGACTTGGAAATCCATCTTCATCTAGTCATCAGAGGCTAGAATGGGAGCCTGTGGGACATTTTTTCCTTTCTCCTTTTTCTAAAGGTTTAACAGAAGAATAAGTATCATTGGGCAGTGATAGAGAAAAATGAAACTTGTTAGGTCAAATATTGCTTCGGCATCCGTGCAGCACGGGGAAGGCGAGTAGATGGCATGTTATTCTTGAGTGAAGCCCAGTGGCTGCTAATCAGTGTGCAGTATGTAGAGTTTTCCATAATCTTGAAATCAAGGCAATATTTCACTTTTCCCTCTGAGGTTTTCTCGGGAGAGATTCTCTGGCAAAGAAGATGAATCTTCTCTCTACCTGCTCAAGAATGAGCAGTTAACTCTGTAGCTAAATATTAAACACATCAAGTCCAGGGGACCGTGTATTATACTTTTCTTGTATCCATCATCAGTTACACTTATTTAATTTCCTGACAAATGGAAAGCCATGCTCAGTATTTATCTAGGTTGAGATTTAGAGCAATGAGGAAGCATGATGATCTTTTTTTTTCTTTTCATAACACTTTTATTGAAGTAGAGTTGATTTACAGTGTTCGTTTCAGGTATATGGCAAAGTGATTCAGTTATACACACACACACTTTCAGATTCTTTTTCCATTATAGGCTACTACAAGATACTGAGCATAGCTCCCTGTGCTATACAGTAGGTCCTTGTTGCTCATCTGTTTTGTATATAATAGTGTATATCTGTTAATCCCAAATTCCTGCTTTATCCCTCTTCCCCACCTTTTCCCCTTGGTGACCAAAGTTTGCTTTCTATGTCTGTGAGTCTGCTTCTGTTTTGTAACTAAGTTCATTTATATCATATTTTAGGGTCCACATACAAGTAATATATGCATTTGTCTTTGTCTGACTTGCTTCACTTGGTATGATCATCTCTAGGTCTTTGTCAAGAGTAAGATTGGGGTTCAGGCTTTGCCAACCCAAATACTTTCTCTCTGTGCCTCGATTTCTTTCTCCAGTCCCTGTGCTGGCAGTAGGGACTTAGATGATTACTAAGGCCCCTTTCCGCGCTCCAGTCCAGGATTTAAACTGGATCACAGTCAGAGCTGGACCAACCCTTGTCAAAATTACAACATAAGTGAAGTTTCTTTCCCCTGGTCACTGTGTATTTTCCATGACACTAATTCATGCCCCAACCACAGCATTCAGCATAAACTCTTATCAAAGCTTGTAGCCAGAGACTGATTTATACTCCAGATGTGAATCACTGGGAAAATAGATCGTAGTGTTGTTTATTCTAAGGGAATCTTGTTTTAGTACAAATCTGAGCTTCAGGTCATAAGGATGAAGCTTGAAGGAGAAGGGGCAGAGTTGGGAGAGAGCCTGGTGGAGAAGGGTTTGTCTGCGGCAGCCCGATTTTCATCTGTTGTCTCAGAATAATAACTGATAGTCCCCCTTCCACTCTCCAAAGTGTCCCTGCTTGGATGATGAGTTCTTGGTCACTCTAGGTGTGGAAGGAGCCCTCACGGTACGCCCAGAATGATATCAGAAAGTAGAAGGAAGAAAGCAAGCTGAGGCTGTTCCTTTGTGTTTTCTGCATGCCCAATTTGGAGCTTAGTATTGTGTATACCAGAGAATGCAATGGCACCCTACTCCAGTACTCTTGCCTGGAAAATCCCATGGACGGAGGAGCCTGGTAGGCTGCAGTCCATGGGGTCACTAAGAGTCGGACACCACTGAGCGACTTCACTTTGACTTTTCACTTTCATGCATTGGAGAAGGAAATGGCAACCCACTCCAGTGTTCTTGCCTGGAGAAACCCAGGGACGGGGGAGCCTGGTGGGCTGCCATCTATGGGGTCGCACAGATTTGAACACAACTGAAGTGACTTAGCAGCAGCATTGTGTATACATGAGCTTGCTAAAGGAACCCAGTGAAATCTGTTTCACCTGACCATCAAACTTAGGTCGGAAGCATACAGGTATACGACAAGTATACAAGGTCATTTGTCAGAAAATGGATTCAGGAGTACTGCATGGACCGTTTTCATCACCAGTAGCCTGTATCAGAAAGACTCCTGGCAGATGATGTACGGCGGTGGGGCAAGCAGACAGGGGAAGGCCCTCAGGACAGTCGATCCATCAGTATTTCAGAAGCACCCACGAGCCCAGCTTCCTGTTGAGCCTTGTGAAGGGGACCAGGGAGCCTTCAGATGTGGCTCCTTGCCTTTCAAGATGGTCCTTAGATGGCAGATAATGAAGTAATAGCAGAACCACTGTAGGAGACAGTGGTTCATCAAGCAGGCAGTGCTTTTTTTTTTCTCCTTGTGTTTTATCATTTTGTGATGGTGACTCTCCAAATGAAATCCCGCCCCTGGGAACCCCTTTTCTCAGGGGGTACCTAATGTACCTGCAGTCCTCCTGACACGCTCCCCCCCTGCTCTCCTGACCCCACCTCTTCATGCAGAGCCCAGTGTCAGTGCTTTGTTCCTTCTTCTTCTTTTCCCTCCCTCGTTGTTGTAAAATACAGAGAAAGGGCAGGTCTGTGTTTCAGCTCCTTTTTCAGGAAGGAAACCCAGGCGTGCACATTACACAGCCACAGGGCTCGTTTCTAAAAGCTCACTGTCTTAGGGAATTTTTGCCTCCTGGGGGAGCGCCGCCAACCGTAGAGTTGGGGGAAATTCTGTGATACCCTGTATAGGAAAAGTCCTCAAAATGATTCTCTTAAGATGGATCGACTGCTCAGAAGCCATGTAAATAGATGTCCAGGTTCCTCGAGGGCCATGCAAATGGGTGCACTTGGCCAGTTCCGAGTAATTACTCCAGAAAGCAAGACAACAAAATCAATTCCAAACCTTGTTACAGGGTGTGGGGTCATCACATACCAAAGAGGCTGGCTTGTTCCCCTCCCGTCCGGAGGCTGGTGGAGAGCCACGTGTTGGCATGGCTGGCGTGGCAATGCCGCCTTTCTGCACCTCAGGGTTGGGGAGTGCATATTAAATCATCAGAGTAATGCTGAGTGTCCCTTATCTGCCTCATGGGAAACCTGCACAGGGTCCGTGTGGGCCAGGGGCTCTATGGAGGAACGTAACCAGTTTACAGTGGGCAGTAATCCCTGACATTTATTTAAGCACGTCAGTTGTATATACCAGGACCTGTGTTACATATACATTTTCATAAATTACCTTTTTTAATATAATAACCCTGGGACAGAGCTGCTGTTACTCTGGCCATTTTATAAGTAAAGAAAAGAGGCTTAGAGAAATGTGTCCAGCCCTGAGTCCGTCTGAAGCGCTGGTAAAGGATGATTTTGTTACTCAGCAAAGCTTTATGAGCAGAGCAAAGGGGAGTATCCACAGCCACTTTGGAACCTGTCGTAGTCTCTGCCCTGAGAATTCTGGGAGCAGGGCTGCTTGCCTGTTATTGCTAGAACATCAATCTACACAATTGGCTACAAAAGTGCATTGCTTATATGATTTCCACTGCCCCAGGCAATTCATAAAAATGTCTCCCTCCTTGATCTGCATGCGCATGAAAGATGCCTTCGTTATTGTGGGAGTGGGCTAAGCAGTTACAGTGGCCATAAATATCAGCTCTCTGGAGCCATCTGCCAGGAAGAAAGTCTGAAATAAGGTCAGATCTTTCCTTGAGCCAGCATGACCCCAAAAGACCAGAATGAGGAAGTCAACATGACTCTCCTCACCCCCTCCATAACAGAAAAAATACCTTGCTTCTCCTGTGAATTGAAAAACTCTTCTAAGAGCCATCCCAACCTAAAACAGGGCCATACATTTTCATCAGTGATGCTACTAATAAGTGATGAACTGTATTTTATTCCAGTTGACATAAGGAGTCAATATTTGTAGACTTGGCAGATACAGGTTGCCCCACCATCCAAGCAGGATCATGAAATTGAGACTTAAGACAGTGTTCAGGCCCACATCTTATGGCCCAGTGTACTGAACTGAGAATCACAGGAAGATAGATATGATTGTAACCTACTCTCATCACAACCAGACTCCTAATTATAATGCCATCCTGTCCCCAAGAGAATGTATGTACCCAGTAACCTTACATTAAAAACTTTTTAATGAGGTCCCTCAGTGCTTTTGAAACTAAAATCCTTTTTTAATTGGATTCAAGATGGAACTACCTCCTACCACACTTAACCCTGGGACACCTTCCAGATTAATCGATGTGAGGGTGTCTTGGTTAGCTGAGCCTGAGGCCTTGCTCCATCCTCTGGCCCCTTGGAGAAGAAGCATTTGTTGCCATGGCCCTCTGGGACCCTCTCAGCCACCCAGACTGGTAGGGGACTGAGCAGCCCAGGAATTGGGGCCAGACCACTATATGGCCTTCTTGTCTTGACATGTTCATCCTAAAGTTATTTTTCTTGCCTTGAGGGAAAAATATATAGGCCTCTTCCACACTCTAGAATTAACATTTTAAAAACATGAATTAATCAAATTCACAGTTTGCTTATTCTCTTGTATTTCTTAACAAAGGAGACTGCTTGCTTTCTCCATTCTGTCCCCACGGCTCCTTGACAAACACGTGTGTGTACACACTCAGTCGTGTCCAACTCTTTGCCTCCCTGTGGACTGCAGCCCTCCAGGCTCCTCTGTCCATGGAATTCTCCAGGCAAGAGTACTGGAGCGGGTTGCCATTTCCTGCTCCAGAGGATCTTGCCAACTCAGGGATCGAACCCATGTCTCTTCCATCTCCTGCATTGGCAGATGGATTCTTTACCACCTGGGAAGCCTGACAAAGACACAGGTCACCATAAACTCACCTTCCGATGCTTAGAGCAGAGTGCAAGCCTTTAAGGAACACAATTTGCAGCGATTGTCCCATCCAGGAAAAGGGGTGATGTTAAAGTTCTCCAGATACATTTACAGCTATGACACTGAAACGCTTTAACCTTAGTGGCGTATTTCAGAGGCCTGGGGAAGGGGGAAACAGCAGATCCCAGTTTTTCCCTTGGTATCTTTTCCATGTGTCCTGCAGTTGGGATTTATATCATAATCGGTGAGGAATGGTTGCAGTATGTGCAGAGCCAGGCACATCCCTCCTTGCTTTCCCAAGAGGCTTCAAAATGTGGTAGATTTAATCTAGATTAAAAAAAAAAAAAAAAACCTCCGTTTTCCTGGCAGAAGATTTAGAAAGCCTGCCTGACTTAACAGAGCCATGGGAGAATCAGGAGATGGTTCCTCCAAGAAAAGTGCCCCAGCCGAGGGAGGCTGGTAATGGCCAGTTAGCTGAGTGTGGTCCCAGGCGCAGACTCTCAGGGTGGGGGTTGCACAGAGCCTGGTGAGATCAGCAGTCTCTCCTTGGTTGAAAAGTTGGCACTGATGTACTGTCTCGGAGTCCTCCTACTGGGGACAGGAGCCAGGGTTCTTGGAGGGAACATCAGATCTCTGCCCCAGGCAGCCACAAGTCACAGGCACGGCTCTTCCTTTGTCAGAGAAATTCCCAGGGGATTCCCTGGGATTGCAGTTGATGGGCCAGACAGTGGTGTCCACGTAATTCAAGTACTGAAAGCAGAACAATGGCTCCGTCTCTGCTCCCTAGGTGGTGGCCAGATGGCATTACTTTTTACATCAGGGTGCCTATCACAGTTTCATTAAAAGCTGACTTCTACAGGATGTGGCATTTGTAACTGGGGAGCTCTGGAGTCTCACTTTTAGATAGAGAAGGAAACAGTGGCTTGTCCTAGGAGACCACTGGTTTAAAACAAGAGAGATTTCAGGTATAAAAAGACATTTTTGGTGACTTGGGAGAAGGTTGAAGCAGTTCTGGAATCTTTCAGAGGAAAGTGGAAGCTACCAGGACTGCTTGGTGGAGGGCGCTCCTGTGATGGCATTGACTTTGAAGGCTGTTGTCAACCACTAATGATGCGGATGACTTAGCCTTTGCTCTGAGCCTCTTGCGTGATTGTGGGCAGTCCACTCACCTGAGATGGAAGGGAGCTGGAGAGTTGGGTGACTCGAGTTAACTGTTAGTAGTTGTAAAAATCTGTGATTCTGTGGAATCAGACAGAAAGATGATGCTTTGACTTCCTCTAATTTTACTTTTCTTACTTTTGCGTTTAAAGCAAAAAAAAAATATGATACAAAAGTCTTTCATCTTCTTGCAGGTGCTTCCCAGAAGGAATTTCTGCTTTGCTGCTCTTTAAAATTCTTTTCCTTTGTATCTTCGTTGGTGTTATTACAACCACCTTTGTGCAGCAGTTCAGATGAGCCACCTTGAGAAAATCGTACTCTGGAATACATAAATGTGTCTACCAGCCAGAGGACTGAATGTTGTAATTTTTTTATTGAGCTGTAGTTGATGTTTACAGTACTTTGTTAGTTTCAGGTACACAGCAAAGTGATCCAGATAGATAGATACATATATAGATGCATAGATCATACGGTGGATCATGAATGGATGGATGGATAGATGGATGGGATGGATAGACAGTAGACGGACTGACAGAATTCATAGATTCCTTTTCAGATTCTTTTCCATTATAAGTTATTAATACAAGATATTGGGAATAGTTCCTTGTACTGTACAGTAGATCCTGTTTGTCTATTGTGTGTGTGTGGGGGGGGGGGGGGTGTATGTTTAAGTATGTATTGGTGTGTATCTGTTAGTCCAGTACTCCTAATTTTTATCTCCCCTACACCTTTCCCCTTTGGTAACCATCAATTTCTTTTCTATGTCTGTGAATCTCTTTCTGTTTTTGTAAATAAATTCATTTCCATTATTTTTTAGATTTTACGTATAAATGGTATCTTTGTCTGACTTAACTTTCCCCTCAGTGTGATCATCTTTGGGTCCACCCACGTTGCTGCACATGGCTACATTTCATTCTTACGGCCGAGTGGCATTCCACTGTGTGTATGTACCACGTCTTCTTCATTCCTTCATCTCTGATGGACACAGGTTACGTCCACGGCTTGGCTATTGTAACCCGTGCTGCTGTGAACACTGGAGCGTGTGTATCTTTTTGAATTAGGGTTTCCAGTGTTTTCCAGATACATGCCCAGAAGTAAGATGGATGGACCATATGAGAGCTTCAGTCTTAGTGTTTGAAGGAACCTCCATACTGTTCTCCATGCTGGCTACACCAGTTACATTTCCACCAACAGTGGAGGAGGGTTCCGGGGACTGAATTTTAAATACTGCTGTGACCTCAGTAGCATTTCGTGCCCCGTCTTACACGTAAATCAAGCACATTTGGAGGACAAAGTAGAAAGAATAAAGACCAAGGGCCATGGGGGCCCTAAGTTGATAACAGTACGTTAGGTGTGCTTTTACCTGTGCCGGTTCTTCCCGGTGGGTGGACTCAGGCTGAGGAAGGCGCGCCATCTGCACTTCCTAGGGGACCAGCTGGAAGGACAGCGTTTCGTTATTGTCCTTCTCCTCATGGCGCTGAGGGCTACGTGCTAGACCACTGGAAAACTACTTTTTCAAGGTGAAAGCTATATTGACTTTACAATTTTAATTCAGGGGATTTTTGATGGGGTTTTTGAGCCTTTAACTGCTTTGTAGAAACCGAAAGTCAAGAGCCTTGGCAGAGGTAAGGCCCATGGTTGACACCCTCACTGGGCGAGTGCTTCATTAGAGCACAGGATGCCCCACGAAGTCCAAAAACCTTTGGACTTTGAAAGAAGCATGAAATTCTCTACATCGTGGCTGTGATGGAGGGAGAAAGCTGATGACGGGAGGAGGAGGAGCCTGTCCTCTCTTCTGACTTAAACTGGCAACTGACTCTCCAAGAAACCAAGATCCCAGTAGTAATTCAGTTGTGTGAAGGAGGCGCCTGCTTGGCTTGCAAATGTGTAGACAAAAGAGAGCTTCATTCACAGAAAGAAAGAAAGGAAAAAAAAAAAACACCATAGAGGGTTCACTAATTTAGCCTTGCAGGGCCTCAGTCTCTTGATCTGTTGGCCTGTTAGAATTCAAAGGCAGACTTAAAGGGAATTTTCAATTCACTACATGATGACTCTGTTGCTGTCTTGAATTCAAATATAGCTTGAGTTGAATCTGTCCACCAGGACTATTCCCTTTTTTTTTTTCTAAAGAAGTACAAGGTTCAGTCTGCATATCATCTTTCTGTGGTCATTTTCAAGTGTTTATTTGTGTGGGTTTGGACAGTGATGGAAATTTCTGGACTGAGATGTGGAATGGCCTTGAGGATGTGGGTGGACCCCTCTTTTACACTGGGGATGGAGTTGACTTGGAGGGTCAGCTGTCCAGGTGCACAAAGCCAGAAGCTCCGCACTTATTTATTTTACAAGCTTGGCCTCATCTTCTCACATCTATCCTCAAGTTGTTTGTATTTCAGAAAACGTCCCGTAATTTCCCATATTAAGATAGTACTGAAGAATTATCAGTCAAGCCTGGAATGTTCCTAAGAGGCCCTTTCTCGCGTTTGTGGGAGCAGCCTTTCAAGGAGAATTTATCGTCCATCCAGGCTGGTGGCTCGAGGAGAATCATGGGGAATGACCAGCTTCCTGTGTTGCTAAGAGTCTAAATTGTTGGCGTGTGATCTGAAATTTCTACCCTACAGCTGACAAGTGACTCTTTCAATATCTGCAAACCATCCAAGTCACTGGCTTCCCATCTCTATACCTGCTACTGCTAAGTCACTTCAGTCATGTCCGACTCTATGTGACCCATAGACAGGAGCCCACCAGGCTCCCCGTCCCTGGGATTCTCCAGGAAGAACACTGGATGTGACCTTCTCCATATACAGGCTGCTGCTGCTGCTGCTAAGTGCTCCGCCCGTCCCTGGGATTCTCCAGGCAAGAACACTGGAGTGGGTTGCCATTTCCTTCTCCAATGTATGAAAGTGAAAAGTGAAAGTGAAGTTGCTCAGTCATGTCCAACTCTTAGCGACCCCATGGACTGAGATTCTCCGTCCATGGGATTCTCCAGGCAAAAGTACTGGGGTGGGGTGCCATTGCCTTCCCCGCATTTCCTCCTAGTTGTGATCAAAATATGGAATACTGAAGAACTTGTGGGTTACTCTAAGTTCTTAGGTTACACACATAGATACGTGCAGAGGAAGTTGAACCCCAAGTTCTATTCCTTCCCAAAATGGGTAACAGAGGATTTGATTAGAACAGAAAAAACAACAAAAAACCCAAACCTGATAGTCATTCTGTTGGCTTGGCCAAAACGTTCGTTCAGGTTTTAAAAAGCCAAATGAACATTTTGGTCAACACAGTATGATCGAGCAAAGCAGGCTTTTTCAACCATAAACTGATGCCACCTCTTGGTCATAAACCCTGCAGAGATCCAAGATAAGTCCCAAATTTTGAAGAAAGTCAGCAGAGACTGTGAAGATATATAAACAGAGGAGAAAGCTGCTGAAGGCACAAAGGATCCCAAGGAATTTTTAGTGCTGTTTTCATTTAATAAGCCAGTAGTATAGCAACCTATAGACCTTGGCTGTGATCACAAACACACAGAGCTAAAAACTACCCTGTCCCTATTTTGGAGCTAAAGAAGAAAACCGCCTTTTAGTAAAATGGTGTCTTCAGAGCATCAGACCTCAGTTTCCTTCCTCCCCAATTTGGTAGCCTCAGAGAAAGTTTCCTTAAGCGTGGGGTCAGTTTTCTTCAGGGCAGAACTAATTTTAAAATCCAGTCTCAGGATCATACTCTCAGGCAGTGTCTACACAGCCCTCCACACTGAAGAATGTGAATTTAGCGCTCTTCGACTCTGGACAGGCCGTGATATAGACTGATTATCTCTACATAAGCGGTGCTTTTTTTTTTCCCCTGAGCATATTTTTACCAAGTCTCCAAGTCAAGCGTTCCAAGAGAAACAGCTGTGGTTTGAAAAGATTGGTGATAATCCAGATGGTTTCTTTGAGGATAAGTCTACTTGATCATTTAAAATTAAAGTCTTTCAGTAAAGTTGGCGTCTTCTTGATGGCTTTAAATACACTACTGCCGTGTGTGTGTGTGTGTGTGTGTGTGTGTGTGTCTGTCTGTCTGTCTGTGTGTAGATACCATTGGCCCATCTCATCTGAGGCTTTATCTTTGAAAACAGCAAAAACCTCATCACCGTGTCTCTGGTCATGCAGCAGTGAAGCTGGCAGAATCCCTGAGGGAACCTTTAATGGCAGCAGAAATTGTTTGTGAGGAGAGGCAGTCAGTCAGACACCAACATCCCTATCTGGAGTAGGGGGCTCATGGCGTCTCTGGGAATTACCATTCTCAACTTGATGTGAGATGGTCTAATCATACCTCACCATAATACTGATGACAAGCTGAGCATGCACAGCCACATTGCTGAACTTGCCGACCACTGGGAGTTGGGGCCTTCTAAAGCTCCCAGCCCCACCCCGACTCATTCTCTCCCGGCCCAGCACCCCCTGGCCGCCTCCTGATCATCCAGAGATGCCCACAGCAAGGCCTCATACCGGTCACCTTCACCGTGAGTGCTCTGCACCCCAGGACCTTTCTGTCTAGACCTTCTTTACCATCCAAATGGATCTGGCTTAAGTGGCCGTCTGAGGGGTTAGCCAGGTTTTCACAGTTAAGCTGCAAAAAGAATTCACGGGAGATGGTAATGGCCAGTAAGCTCTCATGTGACACCCCCAGCGATGTGTACAGACCCAGCAGCACTTGGGGGTCAGTGAGGAGTCGTCACTGGTGGACTCTGTACAAACCTGAGACACCGATATTTGGTTCTGGGATCACCTCTCAGGTTTTACTCCCAAACGCATTTCAGAGGAGCCTGGTGGTCTGCCATCTATGGGGTGGCACAGAGTCAAACACAACTGAAGCGACTTAGCAGCAGCAGCAGTGAGAAGTAAGGGCTTTCCTTGTGGCTCATCTGGTAAAGAATTCACCTGCAATGTGGGAGACCTTGATTCGATCCCTGGGTTGGGAAGATCCACTGGACAAGGGAAAGGCAAGCCACTCTAGTATTCTGGCCTGGAGAATTCCATGGATGGAGGAGCCTGGTAGGCTGCAGTCTATGGGGTCGCTGAGTCAGACAGAACTGAGTGACTTCACTTTCACTTTTCACTTTCTTGCATTGGAGAAGGAAATGGCAACCCACTCCACTATTCTTGCCTGGAGAATCCCAGGGACAGCGGAGCCTGGTGGGCTGCCGTCTATGGGGTCGCACAGAGTCAGACACTACTGAAGTGACTTAGCAGCATAGTCTATGGGGTTGCAAAGAGTTGAACACGACCGAGCAACTTTCACTTTCACTTTTCACTTTCAGTGAGGAGTAAGGGGTGGGGCTGATAAATAGACATGCAAAAGATGGATTTTAAAATTTTTCACTCCAAAATCCAGAGCTCTTATTAACACAATGAATTGTTGAAACTCTTGGAACGTGGGATGCCTTGAAATCACCTGGGCGTGGGACAACAGGTTTATCTTTTCTAAGCCGGCTGCTGCCACCGGCAGAAACTCTGGAGCCAGAGGATAAAGGTGGCAAGAGTCATAAAGTGTGAGTGCTTACGAGACTGTGTCAGACAGGCAGAGTAGAAACAGGAGGGCTGAGCCTGGCTGAAGCCTCCACACCTGTCCATCCTTGGAGTTCCCTGGCAGGTCACTTCCCCTCTGTGATGTAGAGCAAGCCTTGCTCTGCACTCATGGGCAACAGGGAAAGCAGGTGCCAGGAGTGATGCTGACGCCAGAAGGGTGGTCCCCTCGGGCACCCAGCGCAGCCACTGACTGTTGAAGGGCGCCCAGCGCTGTGGTTGGTGTTTAACCACCCACCTTCAAGGATGTTGGAAGCAGAACTTGGTAAAGGAGAAAGGTCTGTCCCGGAATCAGACTACAGGGCCATCTGGTGTTACAGCTAACCTGCAGACAAATCCATTGAACTTCACACCTGAGTTACAGCTGGACAGGGAAGTCCACAAGCCACGTGGCTCCCTTAACAGCTGTCCATCCAGGTGGGGTAGGCAGGAAAGAAAATGCCCACCCAGTTACATCACCATGAGTTTTCTAGGACCTGGAGTCTCTCCCCGACCTTTTGCCATGATCATCACTACCACCTCAGGGCAGATACCAATGATATTTTTCCCTTCATGTGTTGAAATGATTTCCTCAGGTCAATGAATCTTAAGATTTTAATGAGCATATCAAGTGGACTGGTTGCTTAAAAAGTCTGGTTGTTTAGCTGGGAGAGGACTCGGAGAAGTAAGAGTCTCTGAAACACATTCTTATTCTGGAAGCATCCAGACTCACGTCCCATCGGGGGAAAACCACAAATGGCTGCCTCAAAGATGAATGTTGAAATTGGGAGTTCTCTATTTCTACTGCAGATTTTCTGATAACTTAATCAAACGCTATTTTTATTAAATCAATTAGTATGCATGCAGAGTGAAGTGCAAGACATTTTTTAGCCCAAGAAAGGGAAGGAATACTTTTGACTGTTAAATTTATTCTGAATGAAACCTTTTGGCTATGTATCCAGGTAGGGTTTTTTTTCAGGTAGGAAGTAGTGGTAGGCAGCTCTGTTTTTTGTGCATTGATTTCGAGGTGATGCAACACAAGTAACTCAGGTATAGAGGAAGTAAGGTGTTTTCCACCGAGGCATTCAGGAACTGAAAGTGTGAAACCAAAAGAAGAGTCTTGGGGTGAGATTTCCCCCAGAGCCCCCACGTTGGTGCAAGTTGTTCATTGTGTGAGGGCATCCAGCTGAGGCTACATTTTGGGGCAGAAATTCAGCCCGAGCTCTAAGTCACCAAGCCATGGGGGCCATGGCCACATGGGGATAGGCTGCCTCTTTCAAAGGTCCTAAGTGCGTGGTGCCCAGGGATGAGCTCTGTCAGGTTGGGAGTCAGTGAGCAGTGAAGGGGAGGCGAGTCAGCAGTGGTGTCCAGGATACTCTTCTTTGTATTACAGCTAGAACTAGAGCTTTGGGGGGCATGTTCTTCCAGAGACTTTGTTTCAATGAGACTAAAGTATTGAGTTGACCAAGAAGTTCGTTTGGGCTTTTCCTTGAGATGTTATGGAAAAACCCAAACCATCTTGTTGGCCAACCCAGTAGAAGAGTTAAGAGGTATGTACAGTTCACAGAGAGGTCTGTCATGGCAGATCCCTGAGGTCACCTCTCAAACCATCTTGTTGGCCAACCCAGTAGAAGAGTTAAGAGGTATGTACAGTTCACAGAGAGGTCTGTCATGGCAGATCCCTGAGGTCACCTCTCAGCTGCACAGGCAGAGTGGACCCTGCATGAAATTGGAGAGAGTTGGAAATTGGAAATACCTTTCCTTCACTCCTTAGATTCTTCTCTGCTTTCTTGCCCCTCTTCACCCCATCCCATGCTGCTCAGACATCAGCTTCAAACTTTCTCAAAACAAAACAAACACAGAAACCACTGTCTGTTCACCAAGAACCTTGTTCAAGATGGAAACACTTGGAGTTGCCAAATTCATACTAAGGTGTAAATAGCTAGGAACAATTAATATTACCTTCCTTAAGAGTAGTGTTTTATTGCTTCAATAGAAGATGAACTACACCTTCCTAGTGGACTTCCAGGCCATGGAAAGTGGTTGGAATTTTGTTTGGGTGTTTAAGGCAAGAATGGAGACCACTCTATTCCTGAGACCACCGCAGTGGGTCCAGGGTGGCCCCGTTACATGCCTGCCTTGGTTTGCATCATCTTTGTTCCTCGTTGCTTTTGTCTTACTGTGCATGTCAGTCACCATTTTCAGTTCCCTTGTCATTCCACTGTTCTTTTTGGTTGACCTTGGCTTTTCTTCTTATCTCTGAACTGGGCCGGACTAGCATTTGTTTTCCTTCTACTTAGGAAATTCGTCCTTAATTGCCATCTTTCCAGGGAAGCAAACGACTTCTGCATCTGAAAGCTTCTCTCTTTTAAGTATCACACCCCTAAAATCTACCTGCTTGAAAGCATCAGATTCTGCCCCTTTCTGAGGCTTCGGTTTTGAAGTCGAAGTTCAGAGCATCCCCATGGCTTGCTTACCCAGAAACCAAGCCCATAAGCCCAGAAGAGAGAAAGGAGAACTTCCTGAGAGTCTGGTTGTTAAAAGATTTTAGAAAACAGAGATAATGTCTTTTTCTGTTTTTCTTTTCAGTTTTATTGAAATATAGTTGATTTACAATGTTGTGTTAATTTTTACTGTACTGCATAGCAATTCAGTTATACATTCTTTTTTTATGTGTTCTTTTCCTTTATGACTTTTTTCTCCATGTTTTTCTTTCTGTATCAAGTCTAATAGAAGATAATTGGTATTTTTCCTCCTCTTAAAGTGATTACAATGGATACCAGAAGCTGGAACTGGACTTTGCTGTTTAAAATCATTCCTTGATTTAAAGCAATTCCTATAGCTTTTCTGGGCTTAGGTTATGCCAGTGGAGCTGAAAATCACACATTAATTTGATCAGTTTAGGAAAAATAATCTCCCACCAGGCAGAATGGCCAAATGCACTCTGGTCTAAGAAGTCAAATAGCTGAAGTGGAAACCTCATATATAAAGGCCCACTCTGTCCATCTTTGATTCTTTAAAGACCCTTCATAATTTTCATATTCCTCCCATCATGCAAATTAAACACGTGAAGAGTCTCCCATCCTTGGAGACATGGAGGTTTTTAAATGTCAGAAAGCTAGGATCATACTCTCCTTTATCCAGAAGGTGAAGGATTTGCATATTTAATCTCAGTAGACTCCAGTGAAATAGTATATGACAAGGTTCCAAGTTTTGTTCTTTTTTCCAAATAAGGAGGAAGCATCTTATATGTATTTCAGAATGCTATAGGGGTGGTATAGTACTTCATCTTCTACTCCTTCCAATGAGTTTTTTGTTCTAAAAAGTAGATGCTAATGTGTGATTTGGAGCCTTTGATGGTTTGTGGTACAACTTCTTACTCTCCAGATGTGCCACTTGTTTCTGTCCGTGGTCATACATCATTCCCCTAAATAGAGCCAAAGTCGATACCTTAGAGCCATGAATTTCTCTCCAGCCACTTGCTGTACTTGGCATTTGAGGACCTCTCGAGGCTCTCCCCATCTCTCTAAGCATGAGGATAAGAATCAGAGCTAATTGAGTGTGACTGCATCTCTCTGCCTCTTTTTCTCAACCCAACTCATCCAAGACAGGCAGGTCAGAGGGAGCATCTTTTTCTTTTAATTTCTTAAGTTTTTTATCCCTTTTATTTACTCTTGGTTGTGCTAAGAAACACTATGCTAATTAACAGATTATTAACCAGTGTCTTCATCTGGTTTAACCATGTTAACCAGTATCTTTAGGCACAGGTTGAAGAAGGGGTGAGCCTTGCTTTAGAATACAGAAGGAATGAGAGGTTTCAAGACCATTTTCTTTGGTGGAGGGAGGTGGTTTGGAGAAGAGTATCGGCTGATCTCCCTTGGAGGAGCCTTCAGCCTAGATTCCCATCACCTCTTAGAAATGAGGAATCAAGAGATTAGTGGTTGACGTCCCATGGCCATGTTTCATTCTCAGCGCAGAGTGCAAACATCTGTTTCAGCATCTGCCCACCACATATAGCTAGCTCACTTTCTCAACTGGCTAAAATAGAGTCTTTCATTTCAGCAAACAAATATTGCATGTTTTGTGTGTGGAACTTTGCATTATGTGCTACAGTGGAAATTGGAAAGAAGAGGGCTTGTTCTCAGCTCCTAGGCAGCTTATCATCCAGTTGTCTAAGCCTCGGAGTTGAGAGTTTTAAAAGGGTGATGTTCTAGAGATATCCTTTAAGACAGTTATAGTTAATATAAGTGTCTGCTCTTGTGGTTGTGATTAAACACTTCACTTGATGCTGTGACTGCACCATAAGTCCCATTAACAACTCACCCACGGCCTCCCATCCCCGTTCCTGAAGACCCGGGTTCCCGGTAGTTGGTGCGCAGTTATGAATTGATTCCCCAACATGGGGAAAAGCTAATAAATATGATTTAGGATGAAAGGCGCTGGGTAAATGCTTGAGCTGTTGTTATTACTGTTGTCGTGCACCTTATTTTTAAATTGTGCATCCTTTTAAGTAGTTGACTCGTTCGCCCCAGTCTCCATTATATCTAAGCAAAGCATTCACAGAAATTTCTAAAACCTTTTCATTTCTCTCTGTAGGTTGTTGTTTCGTAACATTTTATACAAGAAAAGCTGCACTTGAGGCCCAGAATGCACTGCACAATATTAAAACTTTACCTGGGGTGAGTCGGTTTACTTTTGTACCAAAATCACTTTATTGCTTGAAAATGGTCCTTTCAACTGAAGGTTCTAGTGGTGGGCTCTTAGTGCCAAAAATGACTTTGGGCTTTTGAGGAGGGTGTGCTGACTACCCCCCAGCTACCTGGCCCCCAGTCCCCCTTGTGGCAGCCAGAGCGGCTGGCCAGCCCCTCAAGAAGCGCGGGCATTAATGCTGACAGAAAGACCTCTCAGAGAGTGTGTCCCCTGGTCAGAAAATCAGAATGACCCCACTGGGTCGCAATGGCTGCTACAGAGGATTGGGTGGGCAGCGATTATAAAGGGGAAAAAAAAAACTCACGCACACACGCATGCAATACACCAGAGGAGCAAATGGAAAAGGAAAAGCTTTTACTCACCAGGAGCCTCTTTTCAAATTTAGTCCTTAGATTTTTCTTTTGAAAGGACAAAATGTACTCTCCACAGCCGTAATAGTCAACCTCCTAATGGCTTCTAAACAGTCAGTGGTGGTTAACAAAGTCAATGTTTTAATGCCCAATTTGCGGCTTCATGTCGATAGAGAACAGAAAATACAAAGCTTACAATTTTTTGTTTCCATTTCCTTCCCAGTCATACTGGACATTTGGTACCATTCACTAGAAATGAACTAATGTTGGCTGTAGCTGCTGCATCAGAATACATGATTTCTGAGGGTTTTGGGACCGTTTTATCTAGTGCATGCTGGTGTAAATTTCTCTGTGCTAGTTGGGATATTTTCCCCATTGATTCAGATATCAGGGATGAATTTATTTAATGGCAGAATGATGTGTGTTGCTGATAATGAAGAACCTCTGGTAAGCAGTGCTGTGTTAATGATTTTATTGAAACCTGGTTTGGTAAAAGTAAAATAACACGATGTCCCTAATGTTTTCAGGGTGTAATTGTAATGTCTTATCATTTACCTGTCATGCAAACCTATGTACACAAGTCATTTGAAACCCTGTCACCCCCAGAGAAGATTTAATTCACCTTAGCTCCATTGAAAATCATATATTTTAGTGGCAAGATACTCAGTAAAAGGTTTTCAAAACATTAACTTGGTAATAACAAAAAAGTAGTAAATTATGAACTATGGTCTCTAACCACACTGCTTTGGTTTTCCCCTTTTTGTGTGAGCAAATCAGACAGACTGGGATTCAGAAAAGCAAGTGTAATACCAGAATTCTCCCTCCTAATTTAATTTAACTACTTCTCTCTGAAACGTCTTAGGTACTTTTTTAGCAGGGAAGATTTTACTGGGTTTAAGTGCTTTGCCTGATGATTTTTTTTTAAGTATTATTTCAGCTTCATTCCCTGTATAAATGGAATTCTTCCAATGTAAGTTCTGGGAGGTTGCAGTGTTAGGTTACATGACTGAATGAAGCAACCAAGGTAAATATTTACCGTCTATGGTAGAAAAAAAAATAATTTTTATTTCCCAGGCTCCTAATCCAACCCAGAGACCACTTGGTATTCTTTCTTTTAGAATGAAATACTTTATAGTAATTAGTGTGCAAAATCCCTTCTATGTGTTTTAAACAAATTACTTGAGATGATGAATTGTTATTACAGCATTTAGGGTCTATCGGTGCCAAACCTCATCCTATTTTACATTAATGTAAAGTTGGTTCATTTGAGTTCACCCCTCCACTGGAAGGAGCACAACTCCTAACATGCCATTTTCATGCACGAAGATGCTCCTCAAAACCCAGAGTTAATGAATGGGCTGTGTTGAAACTCGTACAAATGGCTGATGAGCTTGCTTCTGTTTGGGATATTGGACATTTTACTCTGACCTCTTTCTCAGCAAACAAATAGCATCTTCTGTATTAAAAAAAATTGTTACCCATGTCTCTTTTTTGCTTTAAAATTTTCTGTATGCAGAAGTCAGGGCTGCTGGTTTTGGAAACCCATTATTAAGGACAAGAATTCTGGGGTTGGAAAAGACAGTTTGTGAATTGTTTTTGGCTTTCTTTTCATCCGGTTCAATTTCCTCTGCCCAATTACTTGAGGCAGGTTAAGTGAAAATTCTGATAAGTCAGGTCTGATTTGTAAGCTCCGAGGCTTCACAGCACACACACTGTTGCTACATCTGCCATTTCAAATTAGGTGAATGGGAGCAGAGTCCCACATCTCGAATTTATGTATTGCTTTGTCTGATCAGCATCACCCTTAACAGCTCCAGCAAGAACATGAAAGTGCTCGCCTATCAGCTGGGAGCATTGGTGGACGGGCAGAAATGGGACCAGACATAAAAGATTAATGCATGTTCTTGGGGAAAAAATATTACAGGGTGCCTTGCTGTTTGATTACAAGCCTTGGAATTAGTCAACATTTCCATAATTCTAAACCAATATACACCTGTTTTCCCACTGTGATGTGAAGGCACAACTTAATTTAATAGAATCCCTGCTGTGCTAAATCTCTCATTAAATACCAAGCAAGTTCAGTAATTTAAAGTTGTAGCACTACTATTTTAACTGGTTGCCTTCCTATTATGAAATTACTAAGAAATTAATGATGCACTTTGCCATATGCCTTCAGTTTCTTTCTGAATAAAAATAAAAAGGATAAAGAAAAATGCATCACCAGCTGACACTTTAAAGCTTTTCTGGTTGTAATCATTTCTCCTGTGGATAACATCCATTAAAAAGGCACTTGCTGCCTTTTTTTTTCCTAAAGTGTCCAAAACTTTCCATTTAAAACAAGATCAAATAGTTCTGGGTGTTTGGTTTGCCTTTTTTTTTTTTTTCTGTTTAATTTTCTCTTGCAGTTGATGTGTTTTGTCATATGGAACTTTTCATCATGCAGCCAAACTTGGTGAATGTCAAGGAATTTTCATTCTTGAGAGAAACAAAGAACTTGGTTCATATGGAAAAGAAAGAAAAGCTGGATGGGCCATTCTTTTATGCAGTTGAACATTCTTTCATGCACCCTTCCTCCTATGTAATGTGTGAATTATAGAGACCCTTTCCTTGGTGGGGTGTAGGGTGAAGCATCAGGGCGTTACTTAGCAGCACAAAGTCATCAAGGACACATCTCTTAAGCCTATCTCTTACTGTGTGACTAAGAAAGACACTGGGTTTTTCAGGGGCTTACATCCTCTGAAATGCTCAAAATAAATCCTAGAAATACACTCTTAGAAGATAAGGGAGCAAATTCAGCAGCTCTACATAGGGAGTAAGAAATGAGCTTCAGAGGGTTGGGAGGTCCTTCTCCTGGTTTGATGACACTCTGCTCTAGAGATAGTGGTTTGACACTTCAGGAAGAGATCAAATCTTACGCACAGGGCATGATTTATTACTAACATTTCATTAGGTTAGAGCTTCCCTGATGGCTCAGCAGGTAAAGAATCCACCTGCAACGCAGGAGACACAGGAGACACAGTTTCGATCCCCAGGTCAGGAAGATCCCGTGGAGGAGGCAATGGCAACCCACTCCAATATTCTTGCCTGGAGAATCCCATGGACAGAGGAGCCTGGCGGGCTACAGTCCAAAGGGTCGCCAAGAGTCAGACACGACTGAGCACACAGGCACATTAGGTTAACAAACCACTCATGAGTGTCGGGTGCCTCTGGTGTGCCAGGCAGCAAAGCTCTACAGTTACAGCACACACGTGACCTTGAAACCCCTCGTGAGTCTATGACCATGTCTGTGCAGAAAGGACCACTGGATGCGTCACTGGCCTTGGTACTAAC
Organism: Tragelaphus eurycerus; assembly: GCA_935064755.1. Taxonomy (NCBI): domain Eukaryota; kingdom Metazoa; phylum Chordata; class Mammalia; order Artiodactyla; family Bovidae; genus Tragelaphus; species Tragelaphus eurycerus. Next base: position 1,292,026 of record CAKXYN010000179.1, on the reverse strand, counting down.
TTCTGAGCCTGACCTGTTCCATAGCTGAGCCACTTGTGTCCTTGGACAAATCCTGATTGCCTCTCCTTTAATGATACAGCCAAGCAGGCTGAGAGGTACTGTCTTTGTTTAGGGTTTCGGGTAGGCACAACCTCAATGGTAGAATTACTCAGTAGAAATGTCATCGTCTGCCATGGTGCTTCCCAGAGAGAAAAACCCTGTGACGGCAACTCTCGAAATTCATTTTGTTTTCCCTGACCTAATTTAGCTTAATTAAAAAATAAAGTAACGACCTCAGTGGAGGCCCAGGAAAACTGCCACGACCCCTTCAATAATCAGGTGTCAGGGCCAAATATCCCCCTGCTCCAGGCCTAGCGCCACTTTTTTTTCAAGGTCTTCACATACATTGTCTCTTGCAATAAGGCTTTTTGATTGAAAATCTCCAGCAGCATCGTTAGAGCATTCACCATATAAATTAATTTAATTAAGGATGTAATAACAGAGACGAATACAGTTTTGAAAAAGCTCTTAAATTTGAACGGCAAGGAGAAATTGGAATATTAATTGCAAATTTCTTCCAGCCACTTTCTCCAAGCCTGCCTCCCTCCTTCCTAAGAGTCCCTACCAGTTTTATTAAATGCAGTTTATATTAAGGAGTTACTGCCCTAAGAGCACATTTGTTTAGAGCGCTGCATGTTAGCCGAGGCAGACGGGAATGACACGTAGATCTGAGAGATAAAAACCAATGGGCTTGATCCACCAGGAGGAAGCTGTAAATGAAATGCCCTCTTGGGCCACATGTGCTCGCCCGCATGGCGTGAATGCCCCGCTTCCCGGCCGGCCCTGTGTGGGCGGGCAGCCCTCCCCGATGGCCTGGAACACAACCCTCCATAGAATTGTCCCCCTGTGTCCTCTTAGGAGTGCTGGGGCTTCGTTTCTTGCAGCAGAGCAGCAGTGACTGGCACTGGGAGCAAATTCACTTTGCCCACTGTAATGCTTTTCCAGGGATTCACTCTGCACCACCTCTTCTGATTATTAATATGTACTTAATGTCTTTGTTCTCAGAGCTGTGGTGATTATTTTATCATCACCATCATCGTTATTTCTGTCATAAAAATATCTCAAACTCCATCTCTTCCTATCATGGAAATTTCCCCCTAAACCATCCCATTTGAATCAAAGCCTGACGAGGTTGTGCTCAAAGTATTTTTTCCCCCTCAGGCACCTTTATTGAAAATTGTTAGGGGGAAAAAAAAAAAAAGGCAAAAGATCAGTATAAACAGGTTTGAGTCCTCAAACTCCTCTGCCATGGAGAACACACAAAATATTCATACCTTCGTTCAACGAATATTTCCTGAATTTTTATGGTTGGTCAGGCACCATTCTAGGTTACAGAGACCTGTAGTGGCTACTGTGATGTTTGTAACTAAATATTTAAGAAACAAAGCCAGCCAATGTGCTTATGTATAGTTAGTGTTTAATAAATTGCTCTTGGATATTTAATACCCAAATGAGTTAAAGAAAAATACCTGTAGAGGAGTTGAGTTTTATTCAAAAAAATGATTTTGCCCAAACACTCCAAAATACAAGATGCATGCAGATTTGTGATTCCATGTGTATATAATGATAGCTTGTTTCATATATAGAGAGCTATATATTTATATATTATGTATCATATCTATGTATTATGTATATCTCTGTATTAAAGAGATGGGAATACCAGACCACCTGACATGCCTCCTGAGAAATCGATATGCAGGTCAAAAGCAAATGGACATAGAGCAGACTAGTTCCAAATCAGGAAAGGAGTATGTCAAGGCTATATATTGTCACCCTGCTTATTTAACTTATATGCAGAGTACATCATGAGAAATGCTGGGCTGGATGAAGCACAAGCTGGAATCAAGATTGCCGGGAGAAATAGCAATAACCTCAGATATGCAGATGACACCACCCTTATGGTAGGAAGCAAAGAAGAACTAAAGAGCCTCTTGATGAAAGTGAAAGAGGAGAGTGAAAAAGTTGGCTTAAAGTTCAACATTCAGAGAACTAAGATGATGGCATCTGGTCCCATCAGATCAGATCAGATCAGTCGCTCAGTCGTGTCCGACTCTTTGCGACCCCATGAACTGCAGCACGCCAGGCCTCCCTGTCCATCACCAGCTCCCGGAGGTCACTCAGACTCGCATCCATCGAGTCAGTGATGCCATCCAGCCATCTCATCCTCTGTCGTCCCCTTCTCCTCCTGCCCTCAATCCCTCCCAGCATCAGAGTCTTCTCCAGTGAGTCAACTCTTCGCATGAGGTGGCCAAAGTACTGGAGTTTCAGCTTTAGCATCATTCCTTCCAAAGAAATCCCAGGGCTGATCTCCTTCAGAATGGACTGGTTGGATCTTTTTGCAGTCCAAGGGACTCTCAAGAGTCTTCTCCAACACCACAGTTCAAAAGCATCAATTCTTCGGCGCTCAGCCTTCTTCATAGTCCAGCTCTCACATCCATACATGACCACAGGAAAGACTGGTCCCATTACTTCATGGCAAATAGATGGGGAAACAATGGGAACAGTGAGAAACTTTATTTGGGGGAGCTCCAAAATCACTGCAGAGGGTGAATGCAGCCATGAAATTAAAAGATGCTTGCTCCTTGGAAGAAAAACTATGACCAACCTAGAAAGCATATTAAAAAGCAGAGACATTACTTTGTCAACAAAGGTCCATCTAGTCAAGGCATTGGTCATTTATGGATTTGAGAGTTGGACTACAAAGAAAGCTGAGCACCAAACAATTGATGCTTTTGAACCGTGGTGTTGGAGAAGACTCTTGAGAGTCCCTAGGACTGCAAGGAGATCCAACTAGTCCATGCTGAAGGAAATCAGTCTTGAATATTCATTGGAAGGACTGAAGCTGAAACTCCAAAACTTTGGCCACAAGCTCGAGTTCCCCCGCAGTGACTTGAGAGGAATCCCTCACAACTCGAAAAGAGACCTGACTTCTCTGAGGCAATAAAAGCCAGTCCCTGAGATCCCAACTCTAGAGGAAACCCATGGCAACCACGACCCCTCCCACCATCCTCCCACCTCCTGCCCACCACCCTCCCAACACCCACCCAGCACCCACTCAGCTCCCGCCCACCACCCTCCCACCCCTCCCTCCCACCATCCTCCCACCTCCCGCCCCACCACCCTCCCAACACCCACCCAGCACCCACCCACTACCCTCCCAGCACCCACCCAGCTCCCACCCACCACCCACTCAGCACCCACCCAGCTCCCGCTCATCACCCCTCCCAGCTCCCTCCCACTATCCTCCCACCTCCCGCCCCACCACCCTCCCAACACACAGCACCCACCCAGCTCCCGCCCACCACCCTCCCACCACCCACCCAGCTCCCGCCTACCATTCTCCCAGCACCCACCCAGCTCCTCCCACTATCCTCCCACCTCCCGCCCACCACCCTCCCACACCCACCCACCTCCCGCCCACACCCTCCCACACCCACCCACTCCCCCCACCACCCCTCACACCCACCCAGCTCCCTCCCACTGTCCTCCCACCTCCCACCCACCACCCTCCCAACACCCTCCCAGCACCCACCCAGCTCCCGCCCACGACCCTCCCAGCTCCCTCCCACTATCCTCCCACCTCCCACCCACCACCCTCCCAGCACCCACCCAGCTCCCGCCCACCACCCTCCCAGCACCCGCCCAGCTCCCGCCCACGACCCTCCCAGCACCCGCCCAGCTCCCGCCCACCCCCCACCCACCACCCGCCTAGCTCCCACCCAGCTCCCGCCCATCACCCCTCCCAGCTCCCTCCCACTATCCTCCCACCTCCCTCCCACCACCCTCCCAAAACCCTCCCAGCACCCACCCAGCTCCCGCCCCATCACCCACCCAGCTCCCGCCCACCACCCTCCTAGCACCCACCCAGCTCCCTCCCACCACCTGCCCACCTCCCTCCCACCACCCACCCAGCATCCTTCCACAACCCGCCCCACCACCCTCCTAGCACCCGCCCATCACCCTCCCACCACCCTCCCATTCATCTTCCCACCCTTGTGGAGTAGGATCAAGTAGAATGAACCTGTTTTCTTATACATAAAATGGGAGGATCTAGCTTGATCTGTGGTTTATAAACTTGACCTTTTGGAGCTCTAGGGTATCTAGGATTTATTGGCTTTCTGTGTTGTGATTCTGGGTGAGATTTCATCCAAAGAAAGATAGAGGGACACCATATGGCTTCCCTATCTGCACCCCTCTGGAAAAAGGGTCACTGTGCCATGTTCATTATTGCATCACCAGGGTCTCCTGCATCCCACAGTAGACACTCAATAAATACTATATGGAAGGAAAGACAAGAAGGGAGGGAAGCAAAGTAGATGAGAGCCATGATGAGAGTGTGGGTGGATAGGAGAGATGGATGGATGGGAGGGTGGATGGGAAGATGGTGGGAGGATGGTGGGAGGGTGCTGGAAGGATGGTGGGAGGATGATGGGAAGGTAGATGGGAGGATGAATGAGAGGATGTGAGTGGATGGATGGGAGGATGGATGGGAAAGTGGTTGGGAGGATGGTGGGAGGAAGATGGGAGGGTAGTGAGAAGATGAATGGGAGGGTGGTGGGAGCGTGTTGGGAGGGGTGGCTTGGAGGGTGGTGGGAGGATCGTGGGAGGGGTGGTGGTTGCCATGGGGTTCCTCTCGAGTTGCAATGGGGATCTCAGGGACCGGTCGTATTGCCTCAGAGAAGTCAGGTCTCTTTTCAAGTTGCAAGGGGCCTGTCAGGATTCCTCTCGAGTCACTGCCAGGGAACTCAGGGAGCCTCTCGTGTTGACTCAGGGAAGTCAAGTCTCCATTCAAGTTGTGAGGGTGAGCACAGGAGTGCTCTGAAGTCATGGCAGGGGAATCAGGCCTTAATTCGCATGGAAGGGGGGAATCTCAAGGTGTTTCTCAAGTTGTGGCAGGAAATGTGGGTTCCCTAGAGTTGCCACAGGGACCTGAGGGAGCATCTCATGTTGTCTCTGGGAAATCAGAAATCTTTTCGAGTTTGTGGGGCCTCTCGGAATACCTCTCGACTTGGTGCAGTCGACAAGGGCCTCATCTCGAGTTGAGGCGGGAACCTCAGGGTTCCTCTTCAGCTCTGACATGGAAATCGGGGTTCCTATGGAGTTTCAACAGGGGAGTCAGGCCACCTGATGTGAAGAACTGACTCATTTGAAAAGACCCTGATGCTGGGAAAGATTGAAGGCAGGAGGAGAAGGGGACGACAGAGCATGAGACGGTTGGATGACATCACCGACTTGATGGACATGAGTTTGAGCAAGCTCCGGGAATTGGTGGTGAATAGGAAAGCCTGGCGTGCTGCAGTCCATGGGGTCACAAAGAGTATGACACGACTGAGTGACTGAACTGAATTGTGTATATAATGATAGTTTGGTTCACATATAGAGATTTATATATTTATGTACGTCTCTGTATTCCTACAGGAAAAACATTCACATACATCCACATGTGGTTATCAGTTCAGTCAAATAAAGACAGGAAGAAATAGAAAATCTCATTTTCTGTTTGGCCTGCCCACATATCATTCCTTACCTGGTAGTCACTTTTCTTAACTAGACTTCACGAGCTGTGTAATTCTTCACGTTTGTTGTTTGCTTGGGTTTTGTTTCAGCTTAGGATCATAGCTGATTCACAGCACAAGTACAGCGGCACTTGACAACTGCCATTTAATGATGATAATCCCTGCCTTCCACCCTCATAAGAGAAGAGTAGGTGCTGGGTGAGATAATGTATGTAAAGCTTTCTGAGCGCCTGAAGAAATGGACTTATAAGACATTATTTCTACTTGACAGTTTCTGTAGGTGTGAAGTTTGGGGAGGAACAACCCAACAGATAAAATGTATTTTGCTGGGGACGACATCAGGACACCCGTTGGGTGTACATTCTTCAAACTTCACCTTTGCAGAATTTGGTCAGGGCCGAGATATTTGGTCTTTCTAGCCCTGAGCGGCTGTTTTCCCTACTGTGCCTGTGCTTTCTTGCTAGGGACTGTAGCCCTCCAGGCTCCTCTGTCCATGAGATTTCCAGGGCAAGAATACTAAAGCAGGTAGCCATTCCCTTCCTCCATGGATCTTCCCAACTCAGGGATCAAACCCGTGTCTTCTGTGTCTCCTGCATTGCAGGTAGATTCTTTTACTGGTTGAGCCACCAGGGAAGTCCTTGTTATCAATAAAATCACTTTAAAAGGCCTGTAATGGAGAGCACCACTGTGTGGCTGCAGAGTAGCTCCTGGGAGGGGTGGGTGCAGAAGCCCCCCACCCCACCACCTGCACCTCCGGAGCCAAGCCAGTGTGAAGACAGGTCCAGGGTATAGAACCAGCCCTGAAGGGATCTCAGCCTGGTGTGGCAGGATTGCTGACCAACTCATTGGCTTAGACCCAAGAAAGTTGGAGGGAGGAAGAAATCCTTGGCCTGGTTCTTTGCAGGCTTCAGGCCAATCCCAGGGGATCTGGGAAGGTATATTTTAATACTTTATAAAAACCTATTCGGCTTGCATGGTGGCTCAGATGATAAGGAATCTGCCTGCAATGCAGGAGACCCTGGGTCAGGAAGATTCCCTGGAGAAGGGAATGACAACCCACTCCAGTATTCTTGCCTGGAGAATCCCATGGACTGAGGAGCCTGGTGGGCTAAAGTCCATGGGGTCGCAAAGAGTTAGATGCAACTGAGCAACTAACAGACAACAGTCCATTAGTGTATATAAAATAGATAACTAATAAGGATCTACTGTATACCACAGGGAACTCTTCTCAATACTCTGTAATGACCCACATGGGATAAGAATCTTTAATAAAAGAGGGATAGTGGATAGATGTGTATGTATAACTAATTCACTTTGCTGTGCAGCAAAAACTAATACAACATTTTAAACCAACTATTCTCCAATAAAAAAAAAATTTTTTTAGGCTGTTGGAAACTGTCCATTTACCCACCATAAGGTTTTACAAGCTACCTGTATAGTGGGCGCTTCTGCTTTGGACAGGCTAACAATCCATTCAGTAACTTTGGGCATTTCCTGGTGTTTGGGTTTGATTACCTTAAGCGAAAAAAGTTTTGTTTTTTTTTTTTTTAAAGAATATGGCCTCCTTAAAGCAAGGCAGCCTGTGGGAGGTGATTCATGAGGGATCCTTAATGGTGGCAAGTTGAGAATGGCTGAGGTGCGAAGCCCAGGGTTAAATCAGGAAACAGCTACACCACTTTCTTGGTAACAGAACTCAGTGGGAGGCCTCCCAGTTTTGCAAACAACACAGTCTCAGACACCGACCTAATTAATAGGACTGTTCAGAGAGCTTAGCAACTTCCTGCGTGGCTCAGTGGTAAAAAACCTACCTGCCAATGCAGGAGACACAGGTTTGATCCTGGTCTGGGAAGATCCTCTGGAGAAGGAAATGGCTTACCCAAGTGTGCTCGCCGGTAACCTAGCACAGATGTTCGGCCACATCTGCACTGTCATCTATGGCATTGTATGAGAAATGTTGGTGTCTGAAGGGAATGGATGGCAAAATGCAGTCATAGTTAGATTTCAGAGTTCATCATTTGGGAATATGGCAAGTCCCCTACGTACAAACGAGTTCTGTTCCAAGAGCACATTCCATTTCAGGAGCACTTGCATAAGCCCGATTTGTAGGTAAGTCCAAGAAAGTTGGCCTAGATACCCACCTAACACAGTTGACTGTAGGCTACTGCTTTTGCACTTGCTTCCAGACATCCTGGGCTTGAAATAAAGATACTATGCTGCTGTTCTTTATGCAGTACTTCACCGTGAAGTACACTAAAGCACAGCCACTTGCAGACAATGCTCGCGTGTGACATGTACCCCAGACCCGTACTCTCACTAATGCGATTGAATGTGTCAGTGCACATTTGGATCTTCGAAAGTTTGCACTGTGAAGGTTCCTATGCAGGTGGTGGTGGTGGTTCAGTCGCTCAGTCGTGTCTGACTCTTCTGCAGTCCCATGGATGGTAGCCTGCCATGGCTCCTCTGCGCATGGGATTTCCCAGGCAAGAATACTGGAGTGGGTTGCCATTTCCTTCTTTAGGACATCTTCCCCAACCCAAGGGTCAAACCCACATCTGCTGAATTGCAGGCAGATTCTTTACCGCTGAGCCACCAGGAAGTCCCTACTGTTAAGTCAGGGACTTAACAGTATTCAGTTCAGTTACACAAATCTCCGTTCCCACAAGGCTGAAATACTTCATTCAAGAGAAGATTGGGGGGAAACCCATGAACTTGACTAAAGGTCTGGATGGAATTGTGGAGGAAGGGATTATGACAGTCGGATGAAAGGGGAAATTTTTTAAAGTTAGGAAAGAGACCAGATTCCGTCTTTAGCGTGAGTGGTCTGTGTGAGAATGCATCACCCAAAACTGGGCCGTTAAGCTGGGCAGTCCTCTGCTCTTTCACGGGTGGGCGAGCCCAACTCAGGATACGTCTGGGGGAGGTGGGATGGCCAGTTCAGAGCCTCCAACTCTGAGCCACCAAACTGTGTGTATGACATGGGGGAGCTGTGAGGAGCGCTCTCCAGGAGCCCTGAGGTCTTCCCCGGCCACCAGGAAACAGAGCGGCTGAGCTGGGGCCAGGGAGGCCAGGAGAGGGAGCCTCGGCACTCCACTGCCGGCTGGAGCCAGTCTGCTTGGGAGCAAGGGAAGGAGACCAGCGCCTGGGGCCGGTGGGGGACCTCACGTGTCCTCTGCTCGTGGTATCACAGTGCACAGGTGCTCAGGAAGCATCTTACGACATGGGCTAGTAAAGTTTTGATAACAAAACAGTATTTCAGGACCAGATCATTCCTGTTCTCACCACCCACGAGTCACAGAGACGAAAGGAGAAAGGGCAGCAGCTGCGGGACTCTCGGGGCAGGGGGTGGGGGAGGGTGTGCGCTGTGACCCGTGTTCTCGTCTGTCTCCTTTGCTGTTCCTGACGTCCTCGCTTGCCATTAGTACTCAAAGTTCATGTCTGCACTGCCACCCCGTCCCCTCGAGTACTCCAGAAGCACTCTCAAGTCCATCCTTTCTTCATCCAAAGGGTGAAGTGGTCAGACTGCAATGACCCTTGGAGCCCTTCTCAGGTGCCTGTGCATTGATTGCACTAGCGCCCCATTGAAATTGAGAAAACCTGTCTAGGTAGGAACGTGGGTCCATAGGTAGGAGGAAGGTAAACGTCTCTGTGACTTGCTGCGGGTGTGGGGTGGTGATGGCAGAGGAGTTGGTGCAGACGCAGCAGGCCATCCAGCGTGTGAGGCTCCTCTCAGGCTCCCAGCCCATTTGCTCCCCTCTGGTTGAGGACCAGCGGGAGCTTAGCGCTTACGATTCCTCTGCCAGGAAACAGAGAAAGGAAAGGGAAGGCGATGAATGCCAGCAGGTCGGTCCATTTCCCTGCTTCTGGTCTTGGTCTGACGACGGTGTCTAACCTACCTAGGCTACGGGATGGAGGTGGGTTTACTCTGTCTGTCTGGTCTCTGTCCCTGGCCCACATGCATAGTGAGTTGCCTGTGTTTGTAGACGGCTTTCTGATATTATTTATTTGCTGCCCATCCTAAAAACATCTCAGGATGAAGTGATAGTGTTCACCTTGTTGTGCGGAGGACGCGGAGGCCCCGGATGATTAAATTAACTTCTCTGCCCTCCCCTGGCACAGGAGTGATAGAACCAGAATTAAAGTCACAGTCCCTCAGCCTCCCTGGTAGCCTGGCCTCCTGATGGGAGATTTTGATCTGATGCCTCCCCTCGGAGGAGCTAGGGAGTCAGACTCAAGAGGCCAACGCAGCACGACAGTGAAAATCACTATATAGTAACGACTGTCAGTGGCCCAGGTGTCAGACCCCCGATGAACGGAGGCTATCAGGATGTAGCACTTGGCATTGTCACAGCTTTTGCATGAGACAGGTGTCACCTAGCCCCTTTGCTGCTAAGGAAGCTGAACCTCAGAGAAAGGGAGCGACTTGTCCAGGGTGGCACAACCCATAAGGGGGAGTAGAGAGACAGTCGGGTTCAGACCAGCACCTCTGGCACCTGTCAAGTTTGCACCCCACTCTACAGGCTCGCAGAGGCTTACAGGTCCTAAGCCCTGTTGGGCACCCCTGTTCCTGCAGCAGAAAATGTGTCCCAGCCAGTCCCTGGCTTCACCGACAGCTCCCAATAACCACCCTGGTTCCCTGCGCAGCCATCCTAAGCCAGTTTGAAGCCTCAGCACTCCCATCACTCCTCCTCATGGTTCTGCGTGGGGGTCCCACCCGAGAGCCAGAGCCCCTGGACCCAGGACTGCCCTCCCCACAGCCAGCTAAGCACCCCTTCCCCAAGGATCAGTCCTGACACCCCATGTGTTGGGGCATGAGGCTTCAGCTTCTCACCCTGCCCAAGATGTGAAACCATGCTCTCCGGGCCCCAACTGAGGTCCCCACAAACAGCAGGTGTGAGAGGCAGGATTTCCTGGTCACTTGGGTCCAAGGTTCTCTGAGACGGAGCCACATATCAGAGACGGTCCTTACTGTAAGAGGATCTGCTTTGCAGACATGATTATAAATGCAGCACCTCTCTTCAGAGGAGCATAGCTTTACCAACGTTGGCTCATTAACATTCAGGTTATTAGGGTTCTTTTCTTTATCTGCAACCCCAGGCTCTCAGCCCCAACTCCACAATCTGCATTCTAATGTCCTGTCTTTGTCCAGCTGGCCTCCCTGTCCTCTTCCATCTCTGGGCTCTTTGTCCAAGGGGCGAGGGCAGATGGGGACAGGGCTCATCTCTGAAGATGAAGCATAAACCCTATCACGTGCCATCCAAAGCTGTGGGCCGGCGGGGGGAATTCGGAGGAGCTCCAGGCCTGCCACCCTCACCCACCTTATGGCCCAACAAGACCTGGGGGTCTTTATAGAACAATCAGACCCACCCACCGTCTTACTTCACGGGTGAGGAACCAGGATCTGGGGGGTGAAGTCTGCAAAACCACGCATCCTCTGCTTCTGAAAACGAGGGACCAGACTCCCCCCAAACAAGGGCACTTAAATCACAGCAGCCGCCACGGGCGGGTGGCACAGCCTCCCTAAGCAGCCGCACCAACAGTGCTGTCCTTGTGGCTACAGCACGTCAAGGGCAGGGAGGCCAGGCCAGCGGCTGCTTCGCCCTGGATTCGGGAGTTCAGCTGCCCTTCTGTCTGCGCCCCGCCCGCCATTGGCTCTGTCCTCCCCCTTCGAGTTCGGATCAAAGGCTAGAGGATCAATGAAGATACGAGGGCAGGGGATGTGGGAAATTTGTGGGCATCACGCTGTGATTTCTGTGTGGCTAAGAAGGCGGGGTAAGTGGATTATTGTGCAGGCTTAGACACGTGTCACCTCTGCCGCTGTCTTGGTCATGGAAACATGTGACCCTGGATGTGTGAGGTTATGAGACCCAAAGTCCTGTGCTCTCTGCCCTGCCCCCTTCCTCAGGGTCAGGAAGAACCACAAAAGAGCAAAGAGCAGGCTCCCCCGGAAAACTCGCCTCCTTCCCTGGAAGGTCCGTGGAGTATGTTCTGGGATATTCAGTTCCATGCATTGTGCCCTTCACACGTGGAGACTGTAACGTCATTTCTTCAGGAGAGCATATATTTAAGTATATACCAGGAAACTGTGCCAGATATTTTGCATCAAGTGTTGTATGGGGTCCAGGGTACCATTGATGAACTGTCAACAAGTCGTGTGGATTAGGAAAGAGAAAATCCGTTGGTATCTCCTCATTCCATCCTGTGCCCTGGGTGTGAAGTCAGACCCATAGAGGAAACCCTGGGAGGAGTAGGTTTCTAGCAAGTTTTGGTTCAGTAAACCTGATATTTTTCACTGGTTTTCAGAATTTAGATAATCAATGTTCAGTTAATAAAAATCATACTGATAGTGAATGCTTATTGACCTCTACGGCTAATAATTTCCCTCCTGTACTAGATACAAGTTGGATGGGAAAGACAGCTATGAGCTAATTTCAGGCTAACTTCTCTTTGTCACCTTCATCCATCAGTAGTACCTGCTTTATGATAGCCTAATATTTATAAGATATCATTTAAAGAGAAAGAAGAGTATTAGCCCAAAATTCAGTGAGTTCTCACTTACATTTCTTCTGCTCATGGAGACATTAACTATAATCACAACCCCTAAAAAAAAAACTCACAGGTACCAGTGAGTCATTTATCAGAGAATCTTCCTCACTCAAATCACTTCTGAGTTACTGAAATCACTCCTAAGTCAAAGTTGTCCAGATAAACCCCTGGAGGTCATTGACAAAAACTAACCATCATCAGTAAGGAAAACAACAGTAAGAGTCACAGACTCAGGAAATCCATGGCTAATCTCAGCAGGTTTCTGCTTATTTGAATGTTGTTCTCTGGGTCAACAGAGGAACACAGGGCATGCGGAGGAAAAAGACCAGATCTGATCATAAGTGTCAGTCACTTAGAAACAACACCATCCAATGTCCCCACTTTATGGTTGAGGAAACAGAAACCCAGAGACGTTAGGTGACGTGCGAAAGGTCACGCAGCCACCTGGCAGTGGAGATGGGAAAACTCACGTCTCCCAGTTCTGCACCTGTTGTTTTTTTCTCAGGTCCCTAAAACTTCACTTTGCAATGACGCCAAAACATCATTTTAAGGAATCAGAAATTCAGAGCCCAGATTACCAGTCTGTGCCTGGATTACACTCTGTGATGTGAGGCAAGCAAATGTGGTGATTCCTTTTCTCATTTCCATTCTCTGAGTAAGACCCAGAGAGATAATGACAATATTCTTCCTGGCCCCTTACCTAAAATGACAGATGAATGAGATGAACTTATGAAGAATGGAAGGAAGAAAAAGGAAAGTCCTTAATCATGAAGTCCATCTACAGCTGGGGCGGTGATTAGTAACCCTGACTGATAACCAGTCTCACCCAGGGAATTTTTGAAACTGCACATGCCTAGGCCATACCTCGAGCAAATTAGGTAAGAATTTCTCAGGGTGGGAGCTTAGCTTCAATGTTTTTAAAGTCCCCCCAGCAAGCCCCGTGTCTGGGCAGATTTGAGAACGGCAGCTGGGGGGATCGTCATCAACCCCCAGAGGCGGATGGTGGTGGTGAACAGTTTCCTTCTTCCGCCGTCCATCCAGATGCCTGCGAGTACCTTACCTGCTGGTTGTCCTCCCACAAGTACAGCATAGCCTTGCTACTCAAGCTGTGGTCTGTGGACCAGAGGCATGGCCATCATCTGGGAGTGTGTTAGAAATGTCCTCTGGCCCCGCCCCAGACCTGCATTTGAACTGGATCCCTGGATGATGTGAATACCTAGTGTGTGAAGTTTGGTGCTTATGCACTGGTAGAAACAGGCCCCATCAGCGCTGCTGTCCTGGGAAACCATCACAGTTCCCTTTAAGCTGCGCCGAATGTGTGTGCTTACTTGCCTCTTGCCACCACTCAGTCTGTCTCTCCACTCATCTGAGTCCTGGAGAAGGCAGAGACACGGACACCTTCCCCGGTGCCCTTGTGGACACTTTAACAGTGCATCGGGGTGACCTGACCATCCAGGACAGGTGAAGGAGGAGGCAGCTCCACTGGGCCTGGAAGGGACCCTTCCTTCTCCAGCATCCTTGTTTCTGGGCACTTGTATTTTTCCATCCCATCAACACTCAAAAGACCCACAGATGAGATAAATGAGGCTGATGCAGAGTCCGCGGGTCACAGACTGGGAGGGGATGAGTGGAGTGGGTGCTGTTGTCAGCCCAGTTTTATTCTGAAGCAAGAATAGCGATTTTCTGCCACCAAGAGTTAATTCATAATACTCATCAGCCCAGCCCCATCTTGCAGGAACTTCTAGAATCCCTGCTACTTTGTCCTTCGTGGACTTGAAACAGCTTCAGAGGAAAGCAGAGGGCTTACTCTTCTGTTTCTCTTGGAATCCACAGCTTGAGAAGCAAGAAGCTGGAACCACCACCCGAACACTAGGGTAGAGTAGACACTGTCTGCTGGCAAGAGATGCTTTAGGTCCCTACGTTTTTGCAGTTTGGAAGGCTTGAAAGGATGGTCACCTGCCTTAAAGAGTCATCGTGAGACTTCACCTTGACGGGGTTCTCGTTTTCCGTCCATTCTTCTTATAAATCTAAAGATGTTTTTCGCATTTTTGGCTTATTTCTAATCCTTAAGTGTCCTCGGTAGCAGTCTCTTTGCACAGGGTCGCTTGTAGCCACAAAAAAATGGAATCCACAGCCAACCTCTCCCGAAGTCACAGCTGTCACTTGTCAGACCAGCATCAAAGCATGAATCGTGGCTGACCGACCAAAGCAGCGGCAGGAGGACGGGCAGTGGACAGAACAGGAGGTGCCCAGAGGAAGAAGAGTTCAGTGTCACACCTGCTGATGGTGTATTAGACCCCGGGAGAAAAGGGTTCCCAGAAGGAGAGCACACTATGCAAGAGAGAGACCACTAGGCTTCCTCTGGACCTGCCGTACGCACCTTATTCTGCTCGATTTTAGCTCAAGCAAATGACTAGCCCTTGAGGAAGAACTTGCATCAGCTGGGTTTGTGTACAGTTGATACCTACTCTGCCATGCTCATCTTCTTCTGCCTGTTTTTTTTATTTCAGTCTCTGATTTGAGCTGGATTTGAGCTTTAGAAGAAAAAAAAAAAGCTGCTTCTTCCTTAGGCGGTTCGGAGGTTCATAACCCTTACTGTTTTCTCTCTGGTGTTCACTGTGCTAGGAGTTCCACAAGTTGAGCCCCCTTATCTTTGGTCTTGGAAGCAATCAGAAGCCAGATGCAGCTGACTAACCATGAACCCCTCTTATCCTTCAGGAAGGAGGAGAGAACACAAGGCTAAGGAGGTTTCAATCCTTGAGACACCTCCTGAGAGATACCCCGATGAAACAGATCAAAAAGAAATACCCTGTATTGATTTTAAAGACACACCCTCATATTTCGGTGTCATTTGCTTCTCAGGTGAAAGTCACTCTGAGTCACCAAACAGAAAAGGAAAATGAAGAGCCCTTTGCATACAGGTTAGGGCTCCAACAGGCCAGGTCTTTCCACCGCAACTGTGCCAAGTGCCCGGCTCCCAGAATAACATCTCAGAGTCTCATTTGAGCATGACCTTCAGTCTCTTTGGCAGCATTTGGTTAGACAGATGTGGTAGTTGGATTCTTGGGGTGTTTTCATCAGCGTTTTAGTTTGATTCTCTTCTCTAAACATGATAGGCTCAAAGATGAGTTTTATGGAAATGCAGAATATCAACATTTCCATTGTATCTTTTAAAAGCTTTATTGGGAATGAGAAAATGTAGCTGAGACTTTAACAAAATTCTGAGAAATGAAAGGAAAAAAAAATACACCAGCTGGCTGCCCTGATACTGATTTATGGAAGGGGAGGCTGGGTCTGGCCTAAAGCTTGGAACACGGACGAAGCTGGAGCAGAATAGAGCTGAGTGCAGACGAGAACGGAAAGGCGTCTCAAGCTGTGTCTTCCGAGTGCCTCCCACACACAGTGAAGAGAAATGATCAACGATGTTTTTAGGAAAATGTATATTTCTCCTAAAGTTGGCAAGCAGAGGACTACACCTTAAACCTCTCTGCACCCTAGGGTCACTTTCTCATATGGGGCGACTTCACTGTGTCTCTGTCATTCATTCTCCTGGCTTCCCTCTACCTCCCGGAGGCTGTTGGATCCCCACACTTGACCTTGACATCAGACCTTTCTGTCAAGCCCCAAACCTTGATATTCAGCGTCTGTTATTGGGAAATTCCATCCAGATGGCGCACAGGAAATTCCAAAACTGAAGTCCTCTACCCCTACAAGCCCATCCCTCCTCGTGCGTCACCTACATGGACATGAGGGCCAACCAGGACAAGAAGCTGAAATCATCCTCAGGTTCCCCTCATCCTGTATCAGTGGGGAGATCTGTGTTCTCCCTGAGAAGCAGCTCCACAACTTCAGCCTCTACATCACTTGGGTCTCATCAATTGTCATCACAGCTAATAAAAGCACAGATGGGCTTAGGGGAATTTTTGGAGTTATCCTACCTAGAGCTAAACTTGTTAGTCTTCTAAGTGCTTTCCTGCAGGGGGAGCGGGTGGTGGAATTACCACCAGATGCTGGGGGCTTCGTGTTTTCTTAGCTGCTCTTGGGAGTGTGTGAACACTGTTGTGTTGTGTCTTATGGCTGAAAAAAAATGAACACAACTGTCGACTCTCGAGGGTGAGGTGGGAACTCCAACTCGTGTCTCCACCGTGTCTTCAGTTTCTTCGCCGTCCTGGCTCACAACTGTGTTCCCACCGTGAAAACACAGCCTCACGCTTCTAGAAGGCAGGAGTGAATATTTCCGCTTTGTGCTCCACGGTGTATAATTTCACTTGTGCTGAAATTCACCCTCCCCACTGCTGTGTTCTGTTCCCCTATGACTTATGCATCAGTGTCTCCCACACAGAGCTCCAGCTTCAGAAGTAACACTCTCAGAGGCCAGGGTGGGGCCGCATACCTTCGGCTCTGGCTCCGCAAATGTTTGTTAAGTAAATAAACTCCCAAGGGGATAGCTTTTATTCGTAGATACTCTCACAGTATCAGATAATCTGGAGAGTTCTTTACACACTGGTGGGGTGAGAGTAAGAGGAGAGTGTGCAGCCTCAGCTCTTTCGTGGTCTTTCACACTCCTTTGGGTCACATAGACTCCTGCCCTACAGACTAGAAGCATAAGATGAAACATGGACTCAAGACCGGACAGTGAACTTGCTGATACGATCCTTGCTTAAAGAGGACAAGTGGCTTGACTCTAGGTACTTAGCATTGGCAAAGCCAACATGCAACCCCCCCCCCCAAACCTCATGATTCTGACTGAGGTGTTCTTTCCATTACAAAGCAAACATAAAGCGACCACAGTTTCCCAGACCCACGTTCAGTACAGCACATCCAGAGAAGCAAGAAACCATCAGAGTAGATTTGCCCCTGCAGGTTGAGTGTCAGTGAAGGGTTCTCCCTTTATTTCCTTAGAATAAATTTCTTAGGAAAGTCTTATCTCGTGGATCCCCTTTCTTAGTCTCCCTTTGCCGTTTAAACTTTGGTCACATGCCATATATTGAAAGGCCCAAGCCTTGAATTTGATCTCCAGAAGACTGAGCTTCAGGGGAAGGTATTTATAGAACAATCGAACCGTCATAATTTCCGTAAGCTCTGCCAACAAGTCGTTTCCAAAGTTGGTAAACGATCTTGCACATTAGAATAGAAGGTGGAGATCAAAACGAGACCGTGAAATTAAGCTCAAACTCATAAAGAATTAGCAGCGCTGGAGGAGAGATCCTAATTTGGCAAAATATCAACCAAAGTTTAGTACTATGGCGGAAGACGAGATGAATAAATATAGCTGCTAAAAACAATATCAGATGTCTTGCTCAGATGTTTAATGGATTTGCATTTTAAACATGGGTAGTATGAAATAGCCCTTAAGGCATTTTTTCAAATTTGCCATCTATTTTTAGTAGGGAATTTTTTTTAGCCAGTCCTCATTTCTTTAAAGAAAGAGATTTAATCATTTTTGCTTAAACATGATTAAGAAAAGAAAATTACACTAGTTATCTCCTTTCATTCACTGAGTCAGTACAAATCCCAAAGGCCATGGAGGTAGTTAAATAAATAAATGGGAAGACACTGCTGAGTGAGGTATGGTATTTATTTGACTGTTGTAAATGAAGTTGTCATTCCTAAGCCAATCAAATCATGCATTTTTTATGAGAGGTTGCAACTTGCAGAGAGATGGAAATGTTATGCACTAATTAATAAACGTGGCTGGCAGAGCAACTCAAACACTCAGAACTGAAAAGCTAAGCTCTGGCAGGGTCATTAGAATACAGGCTTCAGTGATGCTTTTCTGCTGATCAGATGAAACGCCTTTCCCTGTCAGAAGGTTCAAGATAAGATACGGTTGGCTTAAATCTTCCAAGTTAGTTTTGAACCAGAGGTTTTAAAGATTTGCTTGTTAGAGGGGCATCGTGGTGTGGTGGCTTTGGTTTGTCTTAGAGTTGAAAGGAAACTGGAGATTACTGGATAAAGCATCAGTGATCTTGAGAGAGCATGGAAGCTACTAAGAGCAGATAAAAAGTGTCTTGGGTTGCATACCAAATACCCATCAAGTCCAAGGTTGGTTTAGAGGGTCATGTTATTTTATGTTATCAAGTCGATGTTTAATTGAACTGATACAGCTTGTAAATATGCAGATGGATTACTGGAAAGATCTTCAAGACCAGCAAAGGAGGTATCCTGTATGACCTGAATGTTTAGGGCTTCTTATGGGTCATCTGAAAAGAAGATGATACCATTCCTTGCTATGCAGGATGGGAGGTCATACTGTATGAAATTCTCACCATTCAACCATTGTTAATCTACAAAAATGGCAATTTCATATGATTGGCCTGTAACTTGACATATAGGTGTTCTGAGTAACAAATATACAGAGGCTATTATTGACAAAGAAAATACTCTGTAGATGCACGGGAAGGACCATGATGCCTTTCTATGGGTGAGCCTGTGGCAGAAGAACCAGGAAAAAGAGGTTCTTCAGTTTCACTAGAAGAGATGGGAAATGTAGAGCAATCATGGGAAGTCAGCCTGAAAAGGTAATTTGGGAGCAAAGCATGGAGTTCCTTGAAAGATGGGCCAAGGAGCCAGAATGTAATTTGATAGATCATTGAAAGTGTTTGAGCCAGGCACAGACATCATGACACCTGCATTTTCAATGGATTGAAAAGGCAGCAGCATGTACGATGCTCTGGGAGGCGAGGAGCAGCCTGCAAGGAGTCCATTACAGGCATCTGTGTGAGCAGGAGTGGGAAAGAAACTTAACAGAGACAGATCTAGAGTGAGAATTCCAGGAAGCAGAAGAGTAAGCCAGTGCAGCCCAGGTACCAGTCCCACGAGGGGTCTGGGAACACAGAGCAGACAGCTGCTGCCAGTCCTGAGCTGATGCTGCTTCAGCCCCAGGCTTAGCCCCGCAATGGCGTTTCCCGGGACCGACCGAAACCCAGTGCAGTGTGGGCAGCTTTCACTGTGCAAAGGGCTGCTGCCTATAAGAGTGAGGCAGGAGTGTGGCTGAAATTGAGTAGAGAGAAGCCTGGGAAACTGTACCAGGGAGCGTCACGAACTGAGCTGGGTCCTGGGAAGGGGGCAGAGAGATGGAGGAGGAAACATGCTCCCAGTCTGACTAAGCT
The DNA here is from genome assembly GCA_935064755.1 of Tragelaphus eurycerus. NCBI lineage: Eukaryota > Metazoa > Chordata > Mammalia > Artiodactyla > Bovidae > Tragelaphus > Tragelaphus eurycerus. The sequence goes on along the minus strand of CAKXYN010000179.1, from coordinate 1,272,816 downwards.
TCCCAACAGGATGAGGAGTCTGCCAGCCACGTGGACCCAGCAGAAGGGCCAGTTAAGCACAATGGGCATCTCCCCCAGAGGGCACGTCAGTGAGGGAGGTGGACCACCCTCTGTTCACCAGCCCACAGGCCTCGCTGCCCCCAGTCCAGGGAGCTGAGACCTGGGTAACCGTGACCACCTGGATGACAGCTGTTGGGCAGGGGGCCACCGCGAGCCCAGTGGGCTGGCTTCAGGGTTAGGCCCCGGCCCTGTGAGAGGCGAGCCCGAAGGTGGCCGTGACGGGTCAAGACTAATGTCAAGAGGACAATTTATTTTTAAACCAGACTCATCTGTCTTAAAATACGAGAGGATACTAAGTTTGCGGCCTGTAGAACCATCATACTGGCAATGTAGGGGAACGACCAGATCATTAAGTCACTCCTCTGTGGCCAGGTCAGGCCCTGTTTTTTCCATCTGTGTTTTCCCTGGCTCAGTCAGGGAGCGTATCTAATGGACCATCTGGGTAACATCTGGAAGAGTGACTCTTGGCACATTCATCACTGGGTTTGGGAAGACAGTTCCACTGTCAGAAGGAAATCATGGTTAGAAAGCATATCTGTCTATTGTTAATTTGGGCTTATTAATCAGGAATGGCTGTTGCACTCTGTCCCATGCGTGTGTGACTCGTGTGGTCTTCGGCTGTGCTTACGGGGGTTGTCCTATGGCCTGAGTGGCACTGTGGTCCTGCACGCCTCTTCCTACGTTGTCTTTCCACTTACCTCCATTTCTGGATTTGTTCTAGGCCCTCCAGTCTCGCGTCATTAAAACGTGCAGCTCTAAACAGAGGGTTCCAGAAAGCCTAAGTACAGTCACTCAGTTTTAACCGGTTCTGCTTTGCTTTTCATTGTATTTATTTGGGAGTGCACCTAATTGGATCATTTGTTTATACTCTATCCCAGAGAGTCAGTGACAGAGGGAAGAACCAAAATCTTATCAAAGAAATTGCTTTCTGTTTGTAAAAATAAGACTAAACATAGTAATAATACCTTTTACTGAAATCACAGCTAATTAGGCCCCGCGTCTGACTAGAGGGTTAAAAGTGTCATAGATTTACCTCTCTAAGTAATATGCTTACAACAGTTCCATGGAAAATTAAGAAAGGATTAACATCCTTCTTCAATGGGGATGCTTCAAAAAGCATTACGCTCGCACTTTGTTATAACAATTATTTTTCATTCACGTTCTGTGCCTCCTATTTTGAGCCTATTCATTTTTCCTCTAATTTTAAGAATAAATAAAGCAAAATGGAAGCTCGTGTTATTACTTAGTATGAAAACACAGAACCTAATTATAGCTAATGAGTGTAATAAACGCTGGGCTGCACCTCCCCTTGCTTGTGTGTGTTTCCTATACAGAAGGTAACACGGGCTGAGTAACGAGGCCGCCAAGTTACAGATGGGGTTGAGGAATGCTGTTTGACAGGCGATTAGAGTCATCTGTCAGAAATGATGACTTAATCACCGTAGCAGACTCTAGCTCCCCTCCTATAATTCCACCCAGAGTAATCTAATTTTCCTGCAATATTTTATTTATTTTATTTTTTGCCAGGTCTAAATGGTTATGCTGCTTGACTTTCCCCCTCTCGTGTACCACATGATTGTAACAGAAATGTAAATAGCCAGTAACATTACAGCAAAAAAAAAGGCTGCCTTTGGAGCCCGAGAAGCCAAAAGCAGATACATAATTCTGGGTTCTGTAGGTCGTTTTCTCTCACTGGGTTGTTAGTATATATGGAAAAAGCTGGGAGCAGTACTAGCTGTATGCTTCCCACGTGACCAAGAAAGGCTGTCCTTCCAGCGAGTTTTGATTGGGGCCTTTTCCCTCAGCGATCTCCTTTTGCTTTGTCAAATAGTAATGACAGTGATAATGATAACTGTATTGGGCACATATTATGCAGGCAGTGCTGTAAGCACTTCACATGCATCAGTGGCTATTAGGAAGAAATAGTCATTTATTTCCACTGTAGGTTTTTTCCTCTGCTGTGATTTGCCATGGGAAGGGAAAGGATAACATGTTTCTTCGTTATTGTCCTATTCACATCCCCATTTATTCTTGGCTTTGATCACTTTTGTAAAGATATACGTTGGCAAATATTCATTTAAAGTTTTCTGTGTGCCTTCTCTATTAACTTGGTTAGAGATGCATAAAAGAGCAATTTGGAATAGTACTGTGACTCAAAGCATAAATGAATCCCGTATACTCCACTTCCACCAGCGAATCTGCATCTTCAAAAGGCCACTGTCTACACGGTGTCCTCCAGAATTTCCAAAGCAGCATTCGGCATTGGTGGTGTAGTGGTGAGTATAGCTGCCTTCCAAATCAGTATCCAAATGATTACTTGGCTTCCCAGGTAGTACAGTGAAGAATCCACCTGCCAGTGCAGAAGACACAAGAGACGTGGGTTTGATCCTTGGGTCAGAACGAGCCCCTGATGTTGTAAATAGGAACCCACTCCAATATTCTTGCCTGAAGAATTCAATGGCCAGAGGAGCCAGATGGGCTACAGTCCGTGGGGTTGCAAAGAGTTGGACACAACTGAGTGTGACCACACACACACACACACACACACACTCAGATAGAAACAGGCATTATACAATTCAGTCAGCTATCATAAAGCTAAATACCAATGCCTACCTGTGTAAATGCTGACTTACCTAACAAGTGGTCTATAAAACACCCCCCCGCCAGGGATCTCCAGGTCTAACTTGATTCATTTTATAGATTCCAGTGTACTTTTCCCACTAACAGTTTGTGAAGAAACCACAAACTGTAGATCAGTTGTCAGTAATTCAAAACTATTATTCTCTTGTAGACTGAGAGCTAATTTTGCTTGTTATTAATTGTTTCTCATCATCGTAGGTATAGAACATTTTGGATAACTTGGCCCATAATATAAACTTCACAGTCTGCTTCCATTTTGCATGTATTTTAAATGACCTGAAGGAACTGTAGAAGAACTAACGTTTAATCTCTCTGAATTAGAGCATACAGTTCGTGGTCAGATGGCACACAGATCAGAGCTATACTCTCCTGTATGGCTGTAAGGCTGTTGTTCTTTGACTCATGACAGCATTTGAAGTTTTCTTTCCTACCTTTTTCATAGAGAAAACCTAGACAATCATTTTTGTTCTGAGACTAAAATATTTTACTTCCTCCTTTCTGGTCTACATGTCTTTTATTTCTTCCTCTTGCCTCATTGCTGTGGCTAAGACTTGCAGTATTACGTTGAATGAAAGTGGCAGAAGTGGGCCGCCTCCTCTTGTTGCTGAGCTTGAAGGAAAAGCTTTCCATTTTTCACAGTTTAGTGTTATCTGTGAGCTTGTCATACCTGCCCTTTATTAGATTGAGGCTCATTCCCTCTGTACCCCCTTTGTAGAGAGGTTTTTTTCTCTCACAAATAGATGCTGAATTTTGTCAAACACTTTTTCTGCATCTATTGATTAACACATGATTTTTTTAAATTAAATTTTATTTTGCTTAACTTTACAATATTGTATTGCTTTTGCCATACATCAAGATGAATCCACCACAAGTATACATGTGTTCCCCATCCTGAACCCTCCACCCTCCTCCCTCCCCATACCATCCCTCTGGGTCGTCCCAGTGCACCAACCCCAGGCATCCGTTATCAGGCATTAAACCTGGACTGGCGACTCGTTTCAGATACGATATACATATTTCAATGCTATTCTCCCAAATGATCCCACCCTCTCCCCTTCCCAGAGTCCAAAAGTCTGTTCTATACATCAGTGTCTCTTTTGCTGTCTCGTAAACAGGGTTATTGTTACCATCTTTCTAAATTCCATATATATGCGTTAGTATACTGTATTTGTGTTTTTCTTTCTGGCTTCACTCTGTATAATAGGCTCCAGTTCCATCCACCTCATTAGAACTGATTCAAATGTATTCTTTTTAATGGCTGAGTAATACTCCATGGTGTATATGTACCACAGCTTTCTTATCTATTCATCTGTGGATGGACATCTAGGTTGCTTCCAAGTCCTGGCTATTGTAAACAGTGCTGCTATGAACATTGGGGTACACGTGTCTCTTTCAATTCTGGTTTTCTCAGTGTGTATGCCCAGCAGTGGGATTGCTAGATCATAAGGCAGTTCTATTTCCAGTTTTTTGAGGAATCTCCATACTGTTCTCCAAAGTGGCTGTACTAGTTTGCATTCCCACCAACAGTATAAGAGGGTTCCCTTTTCTCCACACCCTCTCCAGCATTTATTGCTTGTGGACTTTTGGATCGCAGCCATTCTGACTGGCGTGAAATGGTACCTCATAGTGGTTTTGATTTGCATTTCTCTGATAATGAGTGATGTTGAGCATCTTTTCATGTGTTTGTTAGCCATCTGTATGTCTTCTTTGGAGAAATGTCTATTTAGTTGTTTGGCCCATTTTTTGATTGGGTCATTTATTTTTCTGAAATTGAGCTGCAGGAGTTGCTTGTATATTTTTAAGATTAGTTGTTTGTCAGTTGCTTCATTTGTTATTATTTTCTCCCATTCTGAAGGCTGTCTTTTCACCTTGCTTATAGTTTCCTTTGTGTGCAGAAGCTTTTAAGTTTAATTAGGTCACATTTGTTTATTTTTGATTTTATTTCCAATATTCTGGGAGGTGGGTCATAGAGGATCCTGCTGTGGTGTATGTCAGAGAGTGTTTTGCCTATGTTTTCCTCTAGGAGTTTTATGGTTTCTGGTCTTACATTTAGATCTTTAACCCATTTTGAGTTTATTTTTGTGTATGGTGTTAGAAAGTGTTCTAGTTTCATTCTTTTACAAGTGTTTGACCAGTTTTCCCAGCACCACTTGTTAAAGAGATTGTCTTTAATCCATTGTATATTCTTGCCTCCTTTGTCAAAGATAAGGTGACCATATGTGTGTGGATTTATCTCTGGGCTTTCTATTTTGTTCCATTGGTCTATATTTCTGTCTTTGTGCCAGTACCATACTGTCTTGATGACTGTGGCTTTGCAGTAGAGCCTGAAGTCAGGCAGGTTGATTCCTCCAGTTCCATTCTTCCTTCTCAAGATAGCTTTGGCTATTCAAGGATTTTTGTATTTCCATACAAATTGAGAGATTATTTGTTCTAGCTCTGTGAAGAATACCGTTGGTAGCTTGATGGGGATTGCATTGAATCTATAAATTGCTTTGGGTAGTATACTCATTTTCACTATATTGATTCTACCAATCCATGAACATGGTATATTTCTCCATCTACTAGTGTCCTCTTTGATTTCTTTCACCAGTGTTTTATAGTTTTCTATATATAGGTCTTTAGTTTCTTTAGGTAGATATATTCCTAAGTATTTTATTCTTTTCATTGCAATGGTGAATGGAATTGTTTCCTTAATTTCTCTTTCTATTTTCTCATTATTAGTGTACAGGAATGCAAGGGATTTCTGTGTGTTGATATTATATCTTGCAACTTTACTATTTTCATTGATTAGTTCTAGTAATTTTCTGGTGGAATCTTTAGGGTTTTCTACGTAGAGGATCATGTCATCTGCAAACAGTGAGAGTTTTACTTCTTCTTTTCCAATTTGGATTCCTTTTATTTCTTTTTCTGCTCTGATTGCTGTGGCCAAAACTTCCAAAACTATGTTGAATAGTAATGGTGAAAGTGGGCATCCTTGTCTTGTTCCTGACTTTAGCGGAAATGCTTTCAATTTTTCACCATTGAGGATAATGTTTGCTGTGGGTTTGTCATATATAGCTTTTATTATTTGGGTTTCGCAAGAAATTCTCATATATAGCTTTGGTTTCCTATTATGCCTTCCCCGAGGTATGTTCCTTCTATTCCTGCTTTCTGGAGAGTTTTTATCATAAATGGATGTTGAACTTTGTCAAAGGCTTTATCTGCATCTATTGAGATAATCATATGGTTTTTATTTTTCAATTTGTTAATGTGGTGTATTACGTTGATTGATTTGTGGATATTGAGGAATCCTTGCATTCCTAGCACATGATTTTTAAGCTTCATTTTAAAACTGTGTCACACTGATTTGTGGATGTTGGACCATCCTTGCGTCACTGGAATAAAACCTGTTTGATCATGGCATATGACTCTTAGTGTATTACTGAATTCACTTGGTTTCTGCTTGTCTGGAAAACTCAATTCTGAATGATAAATCTGTTGGGTAGAGTAGTCTTGGTTGGGAGTTTTTGTTTTGCTTTCTCAGCACTTTAAATGTATTGTGCCATTCCCTTGTGGCCTTCATTGTTTCTGCTGAAATATCTGCTGATAATCTTATGGGGGCTTCTTTGTACATAATAAGGGGTTTTTCGCTTGCTGCTTTTAATAGTCTTTCCTTGTCTTTAACTTCTGACATTTTAATTATAATCTGTCTTTGTGTGGATCTCTTTGAAACACTCTGGGCTCCTGGATCTGAATGTCTCTTTTCTTCCCCAGGTTTTGTAAGCTTTTTATTCTTGCCATTTGTCTATTTTCCTTGTGGGATCCCTAGAATATGAATGCCCATCCTTTTTGGTGTTGTCTCATAAGTCCCTTAAGCTATCTTTTTTTTTTTTTTTCATGAACATTCTCACTATTTGAAGATGATTTATAATATTATATAGAGAAAACCTTAGACTCCATCAAAAAACTGAACTCATAAGCAAATTTAGTAAAGTCACAGGATTCAAAGTGAATACACAAAAAAACTGTTGTGTTTCTATTCACTAATAATGAAATGTCAGAAGGAGAAATTAAGAAAACAGTTCCATTTACAATTGCATCTAAAATAATAAATTTAAGCAAGGAGTGTATATAGAAAACTACAGGACCTTAATTGAAAGGCGTGGAAGAAGACACAAATAAATGTAAAGATTTTCTGTGTTCATGATCAAAAGAATTAACATTGTTATAGTTGCCATACTACCCAAGGCAAGCTACAGATTTGGTGCCATCCCTGTCAAAATTCCACTGATACACTTCACAGAAACAGAACAAATAGTTGTAAAATTTGTATGGAACAACAGAAGACCCTGAATGGGCAAAGCAGTCTTGAAAAAGAACAAAGCTGGAAGCAACATGCCCCTTATTTCAAAGTATATTACAAAGCTGTAATAATCAAAAGAGTATGGTATGCCATTAAAAACAAACATATAGATCAATGGAACAGAACAGAAACCCAGGAAATAAACTCACACATATATAGTCAATTAATTTATGACAGACAAGAACATATACAATGGGGAAAGGACAGTCTCAAATAAATGGTGTTGGGAAAACTGGACCACTGTCTCATACAGTACACAAAAATTAAGAAAATGGATTAAAGATTTTAATATAAGACCTGAAATCATAAGACTCCTAGAAGAAAACATAGGTGGCAAGCTCCTTGATGTAGCTCTTGGTGATGATTTTTTTTTTAAACTGTCACCAAAGTAGAGGCAAGAAAAGCAAAAATAAGTGATACTACATCCCACTAAAAAACTTCCACACAGCAAAGCCAGCTATTGACAGAAAAGACAATCTAATGAATGGGAGAAAATTATTTGCAAATCATATATTCAAGGGATTAATATCCAGAATATATAAGGAACTCATAAACTCAGTAGCAAAAAAAAAATGTGATTTAAAAATGGGCAGAAGATCTGAATAGACATTTTTCCTAAGAAGACATCTTGATGGTCAATAGGCACCTGAGAAGATGCTCAGCATTGTTATTCTTCAGGGAATTGCAAATCAGAACCACAGTGAGCTATAACTTCACACCTGTCAGAAGAGCTGTTGTCAAAAAGATAAAAAATAAAAAGTGTTGCTGAGGATGTGGATAAAAGGGAACCTTTGTCCACTATTGGTGGGAATGTGAATGGATGCAGCCACTATGAAAAATAGTGTGGAATTTCCTCAAAAAATTAAAAATAGAACTATCATATGATACCTCAGTTCTCCTTCTAGGTATTTATCTGAAAGAAACAAAGACATTAACTTGAAAAAGATAACCAGTACTCCCATGTCCATTGCAGCATATATTTACAATAGCCAAGATATGAAAGCTACCAAAGTGTTAGATGAATGGATAAAGAGATTGTTTCATATTTAAATATGTAGGTATGTATATGTATATATTCGTGTATATACACATATATACATTCATAATGAAATATTCAGCTATTTGAAAAATGAAATCTTGTCTTTGGACAAATGACAGACCCTGAAGGTATTATGCTAAATTGAAATAAGTCACAGAAAAACAGATATTTTATGATCTCCCTTATATGTGGAATCTAAAAATTAATTAAAAAAAAAAAAAAAACAAAAAAAAACAGATACAGAGGATAAGTGATTGCCAGATGCTGGGAGTAAGAGGTGGGAAAAATTGCTGAACTGGGGTCTTTGTTTAAATAAGTCTTTAAAGTATGTATTTCATATGTGCACGTGAAGTATATATGAATGTATACATATATACACATACACACCTTCATATATAAGTTTCTAATTGGGAGGTAACCTCCAGACTGAGAGAGTCTTTATGTCTAGCATGGAAAAGGAGATTTTGGTAATCCTCTCAGTTCTTAGAAACCACCATCTCACAGCATAGCTGTCTGGATATGCTAAGGGGAGGCTCAGTATGCAGGAGGGGTTGAGAGTCTGTGCTCCAGCCTGAGACAGCCCCTGCTCCACACTGCTCCGTGTGCCTCAGCCAAGTCCTTTAATCTCTCTTTGTCTTCTCTTTGTCTTCCTCTTTCCATCCCTCCCCGAACCCTGTCCCTTTAGTTCCTTATTCACATCTATCTCAGGGTCGTTGTGAGAATTAATTTAGTTAGGATACATATAAAGAGCCTACAGCAACCAGTGCTTAGCCTGGGAAAACAGAGCACAGGGGAGATTTCCTCTGTTTTCACCAAAATTGCCTAAATGCTCTACTTATGTAGCAAACACAACTGTGAGCGCCAAGCCCAGCTTCATCCTGATGGAGACGGATCCCACATGTGACTTTGGCCATCTGTATTCTTGCAGAGACATCACTCTGTTAAAAGAAGTTTAACGATACATCACCATTTTCAAAAATCAGAGAAATTCAAAGGTCCTTATTCAATACTGAGAGGTCAACATTCCTAAAACTCCCTTTGTTTCTTCCCAGTCTGCTTTACGCAGAGTATAAAAAGCAGTGATGAAAATGGCAGAATTTCCTTCCTAGAGCGGTGGGGGAGCCTCTATGGCGCTGGGAGTTCCTTATGGTCGTAGAAGGTCCCTTGACAGTACATCTGCCTTTGGGGTGATGCCCTGACTCCAGCTGGTGACAGTTCTTCTGAAATGTATTTTTGCCCATTTGCAAAACATTTTGCAGAAAAATTGAGGAAGCGAAGATGCCTTTGGTATCTCATAGTCTGCTGTCCAACAAGATACGACGTATATTCTCCATGAGTCAGATTTGCATTGTCAGGGAGGGAGCAGAAGAGAAATTCCAGTTCGTCTCTCCTGAGTGGAGTCTGTTAATTTTCTCATTTGGCACGTGGCTCTTTCATGCATTCACTTCCTCCGTCCCCTCTCCTCCTCCCTTTAAATATTTTGTGGGCAGTAAGCTTATAACATGTGCCATCACGGCTGCTCTTTCTAGGGGTCACAGTGGGGTTAATAATGAGATATGTGGTGGTGACTCTGTAAAATCCATTTCAGGTTAAAACATGGCATTTTTATACTGAGTCTGGTGTTAAAGGTGGTTCACTCCTCCTTTGGTGATGGCTGGGGTTAAACAAGTTTCAATACAAATTCTCCTTGGTGTGAGAAACAGGGTCCTGGGTCTTCCAGCCTCCATCTGGGTTAACACTGGCTGTTTCGGCTCAGAATCACCTCCTTAGCCGCCATCACAGGATCAAGGCAGAAAAGAAAGATCTGGGGAAATGACTCAGGCTTCATAGAGAGTGTGGTTCGTGGATGCTGGTGGTTGTGGTCCAGGCTTCTTTGTCACTGAGATGTGATGGGACTCATCACGAGGGTGGTGACAGCTGCCGCCAGGGGCGTCTGTAGCTCCCTCCCCATGGCGTCACCTCCACAGCCTTTGGGGGGTGCCTTTGCCCTATAGTTACATCCTCATCTTCGTTTCTGTGAGTCACAGCCAGGCTCCTTGATGCATCCAAGGTTGACAAGTTCCAGAGTAAGAAGCAGCAGGTCCTGCCAGCAGTAAGGGCCTCAGATCTAGGGCCCTTGTGAATGTGGGGGAGATGCTGAGGGAGGGCCAGGGGCCACGCACTCACCATTAGGAGGCAGGCTACGGGGTGAGGCTTCCTGGAGGCTGGAGCCCTATGACACTGACAGCTTCCTGAGAGAGTGGAGGCGTGGGATGAAACTAGCCCACACCAGAAAGGAGGACCCACAAGTCGAGAGGCCCTGATCGGCCCCCGAGAGACAGCAGCTCAGTGGGCTGAGGTCACAGTGCCCTTTGATTTCATGATCAATACTGAATACTCAGATGTAATGGAAAGTAACAGCCAGTGTCTCTCGAAACTGCTTGACTAGTCCCCCTTTCATCAGACTTCATCTGCATTTGTTTGTTTGTTTAATTGAAATATAGTTAATAGACAGTATTACATTAGTAATATACAGGTATATAGCAAAGTGATTCAGGTATACATATATGCTGTGCTATGCTAAGTCACTTCAGTCGTGTCCGACTCTGTGTGACCCCATAGACGGCAGCCCACCAGGCTTCCCAGTCCCTGGGATTCTCCAGGCAAGAACACTGGAGTGGGTTGCCATTTCCTTCTCCAATGCATGAAAATGAAAAGAGAAAGTGAAGTCGCTCAGTCATGTGCAACTCTTAGCGACCCCATGGACTGCAGCCTACCAGGCTCCTCCGTCCGTGGGATTTTCCAGGCAAGAGTACTGGAGTGGGATGCCATTGCCTTCTCCGATACATATATATGTATGTATAATTATATATATTCCTTTATTCTTTCCCAGGCAAGAGTACTGGAATGGGGTGCCATTGCCTTCTCCGATACATATATATGTATGTATAATTATATATATTCCTTTATTCTTTCCCATTATAGTTTATTCCAAGATACTGAACATAATGCCCTGTAATATACAGTAAATTCTAGTTATTTATCTATAGATTTCATTTGCCTTTAAGTAAGTAGGACTAAATAGAAACCAACAAGTTACCCAATACCTCACTATGGAACGTGAGATATGATGTCACTGTTTGGTAATAAAATGTAAAACAAATTAACATGCAAAGCAATCTTCAAGGAAATGGGTTTAGAAGGCTTTCTTCATAGAAACGTAAACTTGATGAACTCTGTTAAATGTGTTGCCATGAAGCAGATCTGTTCCCAAAATACTTGATTTTGCCATTTGCCTTGGACGGCCCTCTGCTTTGGGGAACCTGGGGTAGGACAGCCAGGGCCCTGCTGTGGTCTCTGCTCCAAGAGCAGCTGAGTTGGACTCAAGTCTTAGACTCACTGGGCTTCCCAGGTGGCGCTAGTGGTAAAGAACCCACCTGCCAATGCAGGAGACATGAGAGTTGAGGGTTCAATCCCTGGATCAGGAAGATCCCCTGGAGAAGGAAATGGCTGCCCACTCCAGTATTCTTGCCTGGAGAATGAATCCCATGGACAGGGGAGCCTGGCGGGCTATGGTCCATAGGGTCGCAAAGAGCTGGACACAACTTAGTGACTTAGCACGCGTGTGTAGATTCACTGCTGCTGTTCCTCCAGGCCTCAAGGAAGCTACCCTGTCAGTGCCACTGGCTAGAGGTTATAAATCCCTAGGTTCCTCTAACTGTGTAGACAGATCATAGCAGTACAGACCAGTGATGGTTTCTTCAAACTCAGCTTATCCTGTGTAATGATGGAGATACAGCCTCAGAGTAATTAACATGCCTCTTAACATATATATGATGAAGTATTACTCGGCCATTAAAAAGAACAAGGTGATGCCGTTTGCAGTAACATAGATGGACCTAGAGATAGTCATACTGAGTGAAGTCAGACAAAGACAAATATTTTGATCACTTATATGTGGAATCTAAAAAAAAAAAGGACAAGCGGACTTACTTATAAAACAGAAATAGGGTCACAGATGTAGAAAACAAACTAACGGTGACCAAGGGGGAAAGGAGGTGAGATGAAGTGAGAGATGGGATTGACATGTGCACACTACTGTGTGTAAAATAAGAATCTGCTGTAGAGCACAAGGAACTCTACTCAATACTCTGTAATGGCCTGTATGGGAAAAGGATCTAAAAAAGAGTGGACATGCACATAACTGATTCAGGTAGGAGACTGGAACAGGGACGGCCAAGCTCTTGGGCCCTTCCTCCCGTGACTGCTGTCTCCTGCCCAACTGCAGAGCACGGTGCATACCGCCGCCCTCCAGCTTGGGCGGTGGAGGTGGCCAGTGTCCCCATCGTGACAAAAGCTGTGTTGCCAAGCTTCAGCTCTAATGCCACGGGTGTCATCTTCAGTCCTTGAGGAGGGCAGTGAGGGTGTGGCCTCTGGCTGCCAACCCAGGGCTGTTCTATTTCAGGGCTGAGATGTGCGCTGCTTTCTCTGTGCTTGAACTTCTCTGATTGTGAGTTTATCCCTGAAGGTGGGTCTTGTAGCGCTTTGTTATTTGGGGTTTGGTGAATGGTCTCTGGCGACATCTGTTGCTCCCTCTGTTGGTTAGGATGCATCATCATCATTCATTAGGAGCGGTGCAGCTCGTTTCTCTGACTCTCTTCCTTCAAGTAGGTGGTTCCTCCCCTGAAATGTGCTTCATTCAAGTCCTGGGTGGCATCAGGGTCCCTTCAGGATTGAGCCTGACCATCGCTCCAGCTGTTTTCTGCACTTGCCCCCTTCCTTTGTGTCCGGCGTCTGAGTCCCCACGCCGCATGTGGAAAACGCCTGGTGTGTCTCTCTCTACCCTTAGGTTAGACACTCTGCTGTGATGAGAACTCTTGTTTACCCGTTATTCCCACCATGTAACAGAACAGAATGAAGTGAACGTGTGAGTTGTCTTAGCGCCCTACTGAGGTGAACCTTTGACACTCTTTCCTGTTACAGGGGAGGAATCTCCCTATATTATATTATATTATATTATATTGAAACTTTAAACTAGAATGCCCCCTCCTTTGCAGGAACTTCCCTACTCCACTCAACAAGTTCTCCCAAAGTTCTTGGAATCATAAGACTTTGAGGAAGTGACATAACATTACGAGAATAACTCCTCCAAACCATTTTTTTTTTTTGTCTTCCTTGACATTTACATCCTGTACCTGATCAGGAATTTGAAACTCAAACAAACTGTTCGTCATAATGAGCCTTTCCTGACACAGTCCTGATTGAGCACCTCTCTCCAAGAAGGTCAAGGCGCTTTACATACATTTATCACAGTTGGTTTCAAAACATCCCTGGACTAGGGTGACCACTCGTTTAGAATCACCTTAGTCTGACAATCCAGATCTCCATAAGGAAATCTCTCTTTCTCCTCTCCGGATCCAGGAGTTCAAGTTCAAAGAAATTAAAGTCCAGAATGGCCCCGGCTGTTTTATTGCTGCTGGTGGTACATTCCTGAGCCTTCTGGATAGTCTTAGATCAGAACAGGGTCAGTTCTCAGCAACAGCAGGAAAACCCAGAGTCGAGTCTTCGCGCAGTACCCATGGTGGAGTTCTGTTGGTAAAGTGTGCTGGGAAGGCAGAGGAAGACTGCTTTTCCCCAGGGGGATACAACTGGCGCCTCCAAGTGAACGTCTGTCTGGCACCTGCAGCTTCTCCTCGTAGGCTCAGGAGTCCAAACACCGTGTTGGGCGTTTGTGGGGGAAGCCATGCTGTTTGTGGGAATCGGCCCTGGTTGAAGAGTAGGGAACTCTGATTTCTGATCCCAGCTGTGTCATTAACTGGCTGTGTGTCCTTTGTGGAGTCCCTTGTTCCCTTCAGATGTTGAGAGTATTGGACGAGGTGATTCCCAGGGCCCTTGGCGGCTTTAGTCAAATGATTCTGTCCTTGCAGCTCCCAGATTTCCTCATCCTGCCCTCTGTGCACGTTGCTGATGGATCTCAGGGCTCACAGCACTCTCTCTGTACTGCATTTCTGATCCTCATCACCAGCTTTCTCCTTTGTTTACATGCATATCAGTCACCATGTTGGGTTGGCAGTGTCTTGAAGGCAAGAGTCTTATTAATTGAATTTTTGTATCTTGTATGTAATGTTGGTACTCTTATCTCTCCTGTACCTTTAACCTGTGAAATTCATCTGAGTCTTTTCAGCTCATTGACCTGTACAAGTGTTTCCTGTCTGGAAAGATTCCACCCTCATCATCCACCAAGCCTCCTGTCTTCCTCCCTGCCACCTCTTAGAACAAATCTTGAAGTAATTATCTGCATCTATCATATCAGCCGTTACCTTTCCTGTTACCCTCCCACTACCTGCAGGTTGGCATTCTGGCCCCCGCTACCCTCACAGAAGCTGTTTTGATAAATTTTAAAAAAAAAATCTGTATTGCCAGATGCAGAAGGACCATGGGGCACTTTGATCGCAGCATCTAACAGCACTCGCTCTGACCACTACCTTGTTCTTGAAACTCTGCCTGTGTGGCGCCTGTGGGGCATGCGGTTCTGTTCCTGCTTCTCTGGTTGGCCCTTGCTCTGCCTCTGACGACTCCTCTTCCCGCTGTCCCTTGGTGCTGCCCTTGTTTGTCGACTCCCTTCACTCACTTCCTTCTCTGGACAGTTTCAGCCGCACCTGTGACATCAGCCCGCTCCCAGAGCCGTCCTGACAGTCAAGACCCATGTTACACCAAATGCAGGGCGTCCTGACCTGTGCCCCTCAGTCTCTGCCCACCGCCTCCCCAGCCAGCTTTCTCGTGTTTCCCCTGTTGAGGCAGTTACTTGTAGGGCGCAGCATTGTGTGCAGGACACAGAGGTGAAGTGAACAGGCTGGGGTCCCGCTGCCCGTTCAGCTCTCCAGGCCTGAGCTTCTGCCACCACCAGCCAGTTCCCTCTGAGGTTCAGGCCGTCACCTGCTCCCGGGGGCTGTTTGTAGTCATTCGCCTCTGAACTGTCCCCCTCGCCTCCTGAGTCTCCACCCTCCAACGCTGCAGCCAAAGGTGGCTTTTCGAGAAAGCAAACGGGATCTCATGGCTTTGCTGCATAAACATTCTATACCTGATCGCTGACTTTTAGGTGAAATTGCAATGCCTTAGCCTGTGAGATGGCACCCCACTCCAGTACTCTTGCCTGGCAAAGCCCATGGACGGAGGAGCCTGGTAGGCTGCAGTCCATGGGATCACTAAGAGTCGGACACAACTGAGCGACTTCCCTTTCACTTTTCACTTTCATGCATTGGAGAAGGAAATGGCAACCCACTCCAGTGTTCTTGCCTGGAGAATCCCAGGGACGGGGGAGCCTAGTGGGCTGCCATCTCTGGGGTCGCAGATTTGGACATGACTGAAGTGACTTAGCAGCAGCGGCAGCCTATGAGATGGTCAGCAGCCTGGACACCAGCTGCCCCGGCACCCCTTCTCATGTGCCCCCCCCCCCACAATGACACAGACACTCACACTGTGCCCTGCCTCCAGGAGGGCCGGGCGCCTCCTTACCACCATGTCTGTGTGTGGGACAGTCCACCGGCTGCCCCCCTCCTCTGCTGGCAAGTCTGCCAGCCTTTAGGACTCAAAGCAGACGGGCCCTTTGCCACAGCACCCCCACGGCCCTCACCAGGCAGAGTGAAGTGCCTGCTCCTCTGGACTCCCACAGCCCCTTTTCTGAAAAGACAAGTCTGCTTACTGACCCCTAAGCGTTCAACTCTCATCGTGGTCTCTTCTCTACAAATTGAACGTATTAATGAGTGGAGTGGGAATACAAGTGGACCCCACACCTCAAGGCCTGTGTTCTGTGCGTAAGAACATCTTGCCTTGGAGCGTAAACGAAGCAGCTCTGAATTATTTAGCCTCTCATCCCCCGGTACTGCTCTCTCGTCCTCTTCCTCTAGTGTTTGGAAGACCCTGGCAGGCATTAGGTGCACGTGGTCTCGACCGCCCGATAATCACTTCCCATCATTTCAGTGCCAGAGCCAAGTAGCATTCCCCTTTCATTTAAATTAGATAAAACCCAGAGCTGTGGCTGGCAAGTGAGGGAAGTCCACTGGGGAAATTAAAGGTTCAGACAGAATGGGACCCATTATAATAAAAGCATTTGCACAGCCACTGATTCCATCTACCCCGTGGCGTCGACAGTCCTTGGGGTAGGATGAAATATGAAGCGAGAGAGCCCGTGAAAGTCATTTGAGGAATTTATTTTAATTGGAAACGGTGGCAGCTTTCTGTGCATGGAGTCAACTCTGCAGATCACGCACAGGAGTGTGATTGGCATCATTTAAAGAGCATGAGCATCTTGTTCCTCCAAGATGCAGAATCTTGGTCCCACGTTGTCTCAGGTGCTTCCTCCACCTACGTGCGCACTGAATGGGATTGTCAGCCCCTCCCTCATCCTTTACTCCCTCTCTCTCACCTTCCGTCCATTCTTTCACTGCCTTTGCATTCCTGTCTCATGCTTCACGTTTAATAAAAATTAGATGATGTCACCTAAATCAATCAGTGGGTCAACCTGCAAATTACTCAGAACTCTAAAACCCAAGAAACAGCCATGCAGTGGACATAGAATGACCAGGAGAAAAATGGACCATCTGTAATCATTTGTAGTAATACACAATAATGATAGCTGTTTTTTCCTATGCCTCATTTGTTAAGTGCATCACATGCGTCTTCTCTGATAATTCTCTCCACCCCTACTGTATAGATGTCACCTCCATCTTACAGATGAGGAGACTAAAGCTCAGAGAAGACTCTTGCCCAGGGTCACGCCGCTATAATGAATGGCAGAGCCAGAATCACCTGTCAGATCCCCGCAGAAACCACACTGAGTGGTAGAACCAGGTTTTGAACTTGAGCCTGACTGCAAAGCTCACGTGTTAAGATACCATGTCACAGAGCCCTGGGACTTAAAACCATCCTGTTGCTGAATGTCAAACACACACTTGCATTTAATATATAATAGTTTCTGTTAACTGAGAGCGGTCTCGTTGTTATTTAAATGCCCTTATAAAGGTATCCGTAGTCTTGTTGAACAGCATGGGGTTTCTGAGACTGTTGAACAATTGTTCCGTCTGCCTTACCTTCTCACTTTTCTATTTTTAGATGCATCATCCCATTCAGATGAAACCTGCAGATAGTGAAAAATCAAACGGTAGGTGGTGACCAATTGTCTCCTATTAATGTCTGTTTTCTAAAGCACAGAAGTGAGGCTGGTGGGGGGAGGGGGTGCGGGGGAGGAGCTGGCTGTTTCTCTGGAGAAGGCGAAGAGATGTGCTCCAGGAGCTTCCATTGGGGTGAGCACCTCTGGAGAAACGTGAACTTCAGTTCCCTCCCTCCTGTATCTGGTGTAAAGACCTGTGAAGATGCTACAAGTAGCTGTTTTCCGTGTCCCTCTGTTTGGGACGTGATGGCATGGTGACCCTGTGGCCTTTGGCTCTTGTCTACCTCCTCTGATAGCGGCACAGGTGCCCGAGGGGGAGGGATGACCTTACACCAGGCAGAGAAGCCAGGTGAGGCGGGCCTCGCCCACCAGGACTTGGGCTGTTGTTTTTCCCCCTTTCCTTTGGTCCTCTGGCTTTGAGAGTGTCTGATTGCACTTTTCTCTAGGTTGTGTCCATGCATTTGCATCTATATTCATTCAGAATTCAGTCTGCTGGTTAATAAACACACACAAGTGCAAAAAAAAAAAAAAATATGTATGCATTTGATGAGGTCCGTGGAATAATTGACTTGCCTCTCCATGACACCGGAGGGTTGATGGGCACATTTCTCTCTGGAGTTTCTGCTTCCACTTGTGCAGACTGTCTCTCCCCGTTTTGTTCTTGGGATTGACTGAATGTGTGTTAGAGGAATCTCCTGCCTTCCTGGAGCCCAGCACCCCCATCCCACAAGACTGACACAATCAGCGTGGTTTCCGGTCTCCAGGCAGCTCTGCACCTCATTAATTAGTCATGGGGCAGAAGCCACGCACTCGGAGATCCGCATATCCGCATGTGTGAATTATGATGAGGCTCTGCCTCTCCACGAGGTGTGTTTTTGCTGATTGTAGTGCATCCCATTTTCTGGCCCCATCAACTGGAAAGTTTTGAAGGAAGTTCCCTGCCGTATGGGGATGCTGCCGGCCCTGGGCTCGCCTGTTGGGGAGGAAACATTGGTGCTTCCCCACCATCCTGACCAGCCACACCCTTGTCTTCGGGTCTGATTCCCTTTTTCCTACAGTTCTTTATCGCAGCCGTGGTGTTGGGTGTCAGAGGGTCTAAAACCCAGCACTGCTTTGTTTTGGGTCTCAGTCCACTCGCTTCATCCTTTGTTTGACAATTCTTGGTTAGTTACTTACTCTGCCAGGCAGGTTGCCAGGGGCCAAGGCTGCAGCAGTGAATTTTTAAAAGCAGAAAAGGACGCAAAAGACACTGTCCATTCCCTCCTGGAACTCGTGTCCGTTGTCACTGGTTTCAGTATCTGACAGTCACGGAGAGACTGGACTTTAATCTCATTCATAGAATAGGAATAAAGGTAACTGCCTCTCAGAGCTGAGCTTTTTTCCTAGATATTTGGGCTAGTGCTGTGACTGAGCGCTTGTATATAAAGTGATGCCTGGTGTCTCCACCCCCATTCTTCCCTGGCCCTTAGGACCCTGCACCCAGTGCGTCTGCCCAGGCAGAAGGCGGGCTCCCTCAGCCCACATGCTCCAGGTGGGCATGCCTGCAGTCCGTTCTCTTCCTCCTGGGAGAGGGGAGGGATGGAGCTGGTATTTGTGGGATGAATCAGCGAAGGTCATGCTGGCGTGTCCAGCCGCCAGGAGATGCTACCTGTCCTTTGGCTCCATAATCCTCCAAACTGTCAGGACACCGATCATGGGATCAAAGTCTGCAGAGGAGGCTTCATTTGAGCCTTAGGCCATCGTGATAACCTGACAGAGAACTGAGTTAAAAATGTGAGACTTAAAATACCTGAAGAGTTGAACCAAGAGAAGGTTTCTTCTGCATTTTCTGCTGGGCAGGTACAAACCGTGACTGTCCTCCGGACACTGAGGGTGGTGTCTGCTTGGGGTCTGGAACCACAGCAACAGGATACAACTGCCAGGGACACACCCTATTTTGCACAGTCTCAGAAGCCAAGCAGGACTGGGTACTGTTTTACTAAGATGAGCAAATACCCAAAAATGCCAGGTCTCAAGAAGCACCCTCTTTCGAGGAGCCCGGACTTGACCCCTGACTCTGCACTTGTTGGCTGTGACCTTGGGCAAGTTCCTCTAACCTCACCCAGCCTCCAAGTCTCCAGCTCTAAGAGGGGCTGTGGTCTTCTACTCTGTGCTCTGCCCATAAGGCCCACCTGACAGCGTCATCCCACAGTTGACATCTGCAGAACTTAGGGTCACACCTGGTACGAGGTGAGCATCCACTCTGCTTCGCTGAGGACATAACTCTAGCCCTCAGAGGCAGCTTCTCTGGTGCCTCCTGAGAGCAGAGGCCGGCCCTTCCAGCCCTGGGCTCTTCCTGCCAAAGCTTAGATCTGAACACACAAAGGAAAACCCACAAACCTTCTTTCTTGGCCGTTGGTCCCTTGGCTTGCAGATTGAACTTCATTTTCTGAGTTTTCAGTTAAGAAACAAAAAGTCAAATAGTAAAAAGGGGCCGAAGGTGGCTTTTAAAGAGCTCTTCTTCACGGAGGCTCCCGCCTTGCATAGTCATGAGCGGACTTCAGGGTTCTCCTTGGACCTGAGTGGAAGAAGGAGAAAGGTATTATGTCCCAAAGCCAGGGATACAAGCTGCAGGCCTTTTCTGATGTCACATGGCATTTTTAACAGGTAAGCATAATTTCTAAGAGGCTTCCCTGGTAGCTCAGCTGGTAAAGAAGCCGCCTGCAATGCCGGAGACCCCGGTTCAATTCCTGGGTTAGAAAGACCCCCCCCCCTGGGGAAGGGAATGGCTACCCACTGCAGTACTCTTGCCTGGAGAATTCCATGGACAGAGGAGCCTGGCAGGCTACAGTCCACGGGGTCACAGAGTCAGACACGACTGAGAGACTTTTACTTTAACTTTTCACTTTTTCATAGTTTCTGCAGCTCAGAGAGCATCAAAATTTCTTGGGCTCAGATGCTCAAAATAGCTCCTGTGGCTGTGAAAGAAGTATAATGAGCTGTAATTGCACTTTTTTTTTTTCTGAGTTTGCTGACATTTATGGATGGCACAAAGGACTCATCATAGTGAGACAGTTACTCTCTTCATTATCAGTGTGTTCAGATTTCTCCAACTTCATATTTGCTGAGCAAGATTCATCACAGATTCATTAGTGATGGACAAATGAACTCCAGAAAAGCAATCACTCCTTTAAGCTTTTGTCCACTCAGGGATTCTGACAGAGGGAACCTCTGTGCTGAGCCCAGAAATGAGGTTTGTTGTTTGGTTACTAAGTCATGTCTGACTCTTAATGACCTCATGGACTGTAGCCCTCCAGGCTCCTCTGTCCATGGGATTTCCCAGGCAAGAATACTAGAGTGGGTTGACCTTTCATTGTCCAGGGATCTTCCCGACCCAGGGATCGCACCCAGGTCTCCTGCATTCCAGGCAGGTTCTTTACCACTGAGCCACCAGGGAAGCCCCGACCCCTGCCCACCCCCGCCAGAAATGTGAGTCTGCTCTTGTATGTTCCCTGCACTTGAATGTTTTCTGGAACAAACCTGCGAGATCTCCACCCTTCCTGGAACCTGCGTTTCCAGTGGCTCTGGCGTCAGCTGTAGCCTCCAGCACATTTATGCAGACTCTCAGCATTTCATCAATACTTCACGTTCTTGCGCTTCTACTGCGCCAGGCACCCCAAAAAAAGATCCTGCTCTGGACCAGCAATAAAACATCAGGGACTTTGAGAAGAACACAATGAACATATGCCCGGGTCTCAACAGCACCCACCTTTTGTGGCTGTTTTTCCCTTGCACCTAGTTGAGTGGGTAGTAGAGGAAGAGCATTTGAGGAGGCGTGGATTATTGCAGGGACCAGCCACACTCACACACACACACACTCTTCTTCATTCTCTCTCCCATCAGAGGGCCTGTTTCCAGCTTTTAATCCTCCATCGCCATGCAGAAAAGGCAAACAGCTGTACAGGATTGAAAGTTAAAGGCAGTTGCTGGGTCTGAAGTCAGTCCAGCAGTGGGTGATGAGGGAGTCGTGGTGGTCGCCTTTGGTTCTGGGCTTGGGGTCTGGGGGGCTGGAGCCGTGTGTACTTGTGCGGTCACGCTCCTAGCTTCAAGGATTCTTTTTTGATTCTGTGGACAGAATGTCAGGTTCATTCTGCTTTAACTTCCAGCCTCACGGCCTGTCAAGGGTCCCGAGAGCCTCGCATCCAGAAATGCCACGTAAGCCCCCATCTCTTTCCTCAAGGCCTCTGAAACCTCCAGTGACCGGGCATCCAGTTCCAGGCTCGCGAGAGCCAGTATGAGAGGATGCTGTCCTTCCAGGGAGGGTATGGCCTGGAGAGATGGGGATCTGGGTGTCCCCCTGCAGTCACTTGCTGATGTACTGGAAAAGGAAGAAATCACTTTGAAATTCAAAGTAGACTCTGGCATTCAGAGGCCGTAATTAAATGCCGTATGTTAGCACCAACACATTGGAAAGTTGTTAATGAATTCAGGCTGCCCCGAATACAGGTGCGACTTTGACAGGTTGTACACCAGGGTGTTAGCACAGACTTACAGTTGGGGGTGGGGGCACGTTAAAAATTGAGTTTCTAGTCCCTGAATTTAAAAAGTCCCCACGTACCTGTAATATTAACCCTTCTCATTTACCCTGTGGAAGGGGAGCTGGCAGTGGTCGCTGCTGTGAATCCACTTTCAGCTTGACTGCCGGCATTCCTGGCCACCCCCCATCTGGTGTAGCCCCTGGCGTATGAAGCATTTCCCCTCATTCATTCGCTGGTCATCCTAAAGGAAGATGGATTTTTCCTCCAGAGGGCAAAGACGTTATCTTTTAAATCTTTTCTTTTTTTTTTTTTTTTGTTTCCCTAAAGCACTTAGCAGAACATTATGGATGTGGTAGGTTTATTTAAGCACCTGGCATTCTTGTGGATGGGAAAAAATTAGTGAGCTACGTAACTGCTTGGGAGTGCTTAGGCAAGGCCCAGCAGAAAATGCATCTAACGTTGATGAAAAAGTTAAGTGATTTCAGGATGATTATGTTTATTTAACATGTCGACGGAACTGTTCGGCAGTCCTTAGAATGGGAATCTGAGGAATAAATTTCAGGAATAAATTTTCACTAGAAGATCCAGGCGAACTCAAGGAGAGGAAAGCTCAGTATTTGTAGTTAGTCCCGTTTTGCAACTACAGTAAACAAGGTCCAGCTGTTAAAACCACAGAGCAGCTTTGGCTCAAGAGATTGCTGCCATTCAGGTTCCTATATAGATGTACACATGTGGCAACACATACACACATGTCCACTCACACATGCATACACACGCAGCGACACACGTGTGCACTCGCACATGCATACACGTGTGTCCACACGTGTCCACTCACACATGCATACACACAGGCATGTCCACACACAAACGTTACACACACACAGCACGGGGCAGGAAGTTAGCACTTTCAGTAGCATGTGGATGGTGTAGATTTTCTTTTAAGCTAATACTTGTTACTGAAAAAAGTTACAGTGATGTTTCCTCCCTCTGCTTGTGAGAGTTTACCCCTCCATTGAGCCTAGGAAGTCAGGATTTCTTAAGTGGTTTCCTTTTTTTTTTTTTTTTAATATTCTTATTGAAAGAAATCACTTTTGAACTTCTCAGGAGCTGCATTTTTAGATAACTCTAGCATTCTCCCACCCCAACAAAGCTCAAACTCTGAAAACTATTTTAACTGTTTTGGTTAAATACTGTAATTATAGGTTTACCAGGGAAACCAAGGACCAACTGGGACTTCATCCTTTGCTTTTATTTGAAAGAACCAAAACTGGATTCTTCTGGATAAGAAGAAATACAATAGAAACTAGTTGTTTATTCATCGAGATATCAGCCATAGCTTCCTGAGGGTGGGAGTCCCAGAGATGAGGGTGGGAAGGGATTGGGATGGTTCCCCTCCTTCCCTAAGTTCCGCTCCCTCCTCAGCCCCATTTCCGTCAGTCCCGTCTGGTGCCCTTCTGGTTCAGGGGAATGCCTCATGCTGTCAAGGTCCTCACACTGGAGCTCAGAAGCTCCCATTGGCAAGAAACCATCCTCTCTGGTATCTGATGCTTATAGAAATGCTAGGATCCTTGGACCAACCCAACCCTCCACTTAACTGTGCTTCACCAGCTCCTACTAGTCCACTTACTCTGAAAGGAGAAAAAAGGATTTCTTAAATTAAAAAATCTTCATCTGCACAAAGCAACTGGGGTTCTCCACAGCCTCTGCCTAAGAATCAGAGCCTGTGATCCCCATTGCTTCCTCAACAAGGCTCAACAGGGTCAAGGGCCCTGGACCACTGGTGACCTTCCTCCTGCACTGAGCCCTTCTCTGCCGGTGAAGCAGAAAGTCACACACATGATGCTCCAGTAAGGCTGCCTGCCTCTGCACACCCCAAGGACCGGCCTTGTTCTACCCTAACTCTGCGCCTTGTCTGGTTAAAATGTGATGTCCCCAGCCCACTACCAGTCCATCCAGACCCTACCAATGCTTCTTAAAGTCCAGCTTCAACTCCACATCTAATATCAAGCCTTTCTCAAGCTCTGGAGCACAATTCATAGTTCACAGGGATTGTGGAATTGTGGTTTTCAGCCTGAATTCTTTGGAACCCTCTTTTCTCTGCATTGTCTTAGGAGCCACAACCAGTGTGGAAAGAGGGGCTGGTAGAAAGGGATTCTGAAGTCCACGAGCCTCCAAACCCAAGTGCTTCAGTTCTGTTCTGTTCAGTTGCTCAGTCATGTCCGACTCTTTGCAACCCCATGAACCGCAGCACATCAGGCCTCCCTGTCCATCACCAACTCCCGGAGTCCACCCAACCCATGTCCATCGAGTCAGTGATGCCATCCAACCATCTCATCCTCTGTCATCCCCTTCTCCTCCTGCCCTCAATCTTTCCCAGCATCAGGGTCTTTTCCAGTGAGTCAGCTCTTTGCATCAGATGGCCAAAGTAGTGGAGTTTCAGCTTTAGCATCAGTCCAATTCCAGTGAACACCCAGGACTGATTTTCTTTAGGACTGACTGGTTAGATCTCCTTTCAGTCCAAGGGACTCTCAAGAGTCTTCTCCAACACCACAGTTCAAAAGCATCAATTCTTTGGCGTTCAGCTTTCTTTATAGTCCAACTCTCACATCCATACATGACCACTGGAAAACCATAGCCTTGACTAGACAGACCTTTGCTGGCAAAGTAATGTCTCTGCTTTTTAATATGCTGTCTAGGTTGGTCATAACTTTCCTTCCAAGGAATAAGTGTCTTTTAATTTCATGGTAGGCAAACCATATAACCAGGCTGCCTTCTCTCTATCACTTGAGAGAGAGAGAAAGGAAAGAAAAGAAGAAAAAGAATGGAAACCTTCATTCTGTGGATGAGACTAAGGTCCAGAGAGGTCTGCTTAGCCCCCAAGGTCACCCATCGCCTTCCGGGCAGCACTGGAGTGAGGACCAGGGTCCCCAAGTCACAGCACTGGCCTCCTCTCCTGGCCTCGTCTGCCTTCTCCAGACTCATCAGAAACACAGTGAAGGGAGCAGAACCCCAGGCTGGAGAGGGGACCGGATCCTGGTCTAGGTCAGGCTTACCCCCTTGTGGAAGGACCCCTGGCTGGACCCTTTCCCCGTGCTGGGCCTCGGGCGTCTCTTTAGAGTCACACAACACATCTTTCAAGGCTGTTACTTCCAGCCTGGGATTCTGTGACTGCAAGCTCTTAGCCCCTGAGCACCACCCTGTCCAATGTAGCCGTCATATGCGGCTTTTAAATAAGTGAAAATTACATCACAGGAGGAATTCAGCTTCTCGCGCATACTGGCCAGCTTTGAGAGTGCTCAGTGGCCACAGGCGGCTTTAGCTCCTGGGGTGGACGTCACAGACCAGACTTCCCCCTTCCTGCCGAGCTCTCCTGGATGCCATTGCTTCAGAGGAAACCAGTCTCTCTTCATTACATCAACAGATCACCCGTTCCAGCTCCTGGAAGACACAGACCACGGAGTCTGACTTCAGTACCTGAAGCAATTGGCTCTGGCAAGTCTCAAATACACTCTTGCCAGTTAGAGGATAATGAGATACTTACTGTCCAGGGAAAGAGTAAGAGAAACAGGAATGAAAGCCAATTAAACCGCAATGACAAGATTATAATACAGATATAAAAGGATCCCTAAAGCTAGGACTTTCTGAAGTGCTGCTGTAGCTGGCCATTTTTTATTATTTTTATTATTATTATTCTAAGAGATGAAGTGAAACATGGGAAATAAGCAAGCCTTCTCCCTGAGGGCTTCTAGGACGATCTTTGACACTCTCCTACGGAAGGCTGTGTTGAAATCCATAATAGTTCTGCCTTTGAGACTGAGCATACCCTGTTATCCTGAGCTCAGGCACATTGGTTCAGGGGGAAAATCTCCTAGGTCATCAGGAATAAACCTTCCCTGATCTCTACCCACTGTCTGCTTCCAAGGTTAGAATTTGCACATTGTTGCCCTGACATCCAAATGCATTTCTGTTCATCATGAATCCTACGTCCCAGACTTCCCTGGTGGTTTAGTGGTTAAGACTCTGCGCTTCCACTTCAAGAGACACAGGTTCAATTTCTGGCTGGGGAACTAAGGTCTCCCATAACATCCCACATGCTGTGTGCAGCCACACACACACAAAAATTGTACCTCCAAATGGACAGAATATTGTTCCTTCCTTGTACTTTCTTTGTTGTTGATGCATTTCACCCTGAGACAGAGCCCACCCCCAACACGAGATTCTCACATAACTGCAGCCACACTCACCTGACTGCAGTTGCCTTCGTCTTTAATCATAATGTGCAGACCACGTGTGCTGCCCTGGGTGGGGCTGTATGGCCAGTGCTACGGACAGAAGGCCACTGCCCAGCCCCCTGGAAAAATTCTCATCCCTTCTCTCCTGTTCTCGTCTGGACCCCTGAGGACAAAGCTGTTTGAAATCGGGGAAGGAGAATGCTTTCTTCCGTCAGCACTTTGTTAAAAGCTTTGTTGTCCACTTTTTCACTTGGTTTCTGTCGTTTTTCCTCTCCTGACCATTCTCTTTCCCTGTCACTCAAGTTAGAAGAACATCTACCCCCCCCCGCAACCACAAAACAAAATTTGTGTCCCTAAATACCTCTATGCAAGGGTATCACTTAGCAGTTACCCAGAACTTTACTGTTTTAGTGAACATATTACTGTTTGCTTAAAAATGGGAGGGAAAGGACTTAAAAACAGCGTTCCATGTCCCTTGGAGATGTTTTGTTAGTGTACAAACTCCTGGCGTTGGAATAGGAGCTGAGACGCTGAGGAAGGGCCGAGTGGGAGGGCAGAGGTGGCCTGTGCGTGGCCTGGGTGTCTGAAGAGTTAGCCTCCGGGCCGGTCGGAGGTGGTGATGAAGTGTTGCCTGCAAGGAGTAAGATGAAATGGCCTTGGCTCATTCATTATTTCTATCTCCTAGCTGTGGAAGACAGAAAATTGTTCATAGGAATGGTTTCGAAGAAATGTAACGAGAATGATATCCGGGTGATGTTTTCTCCGTTTGGCCAGATAGAAGAATGCCGGATCCTCCGGGGGCCCGACGGGCTGAGCCGAGGTGAGTGTGCCGTCTGCAGCGGCTCTGCCCTCCTGCGCTAATTGGAGCCCCGCGTCCCAGCCAAGGTAGACACAGGCCCGCGCACAGCAGGAGGTCGCCGAGAGACACGCCCCACGGGACGAACTTAGCCAGCCCGAACTTTTCACCGTGGCGGGAATGATCACCTCTTATTTCTTGAGTCGAGAAGGTCCTGGTGCCAGCATATTAGCTCAGGTTATCACTGTCAGACAGGAGGCCTCAGGCCGCCCTGTCATTACACATCGCTTTTCAGTCTCAGATTACAGGAGATTGGGGACGGGTTGGGGAGAGACTTGGCGGGTGAGAGAGAATGTGTGCTGCTTGCATCTTAGTTTTCTGACCTTCCGCCTGTTCCTGGAAGAAATGTTGAGGGTGCGGGTGTCTAAACAGAGAAATAAACCAAGAAAAAAAAATTGCCCTGCATAGCATAGAGCAGATACAGACTCAGAGTAACCCAGCTTGTCTCAGGGTGTTAGGGTTTTAGAGCAAGGAGCAAACCTCCTGGAGTCCTACACATAAAGAGTCCATTAAGTGACAGAGAAATGAATTCATCCAGAAGATTGCAGGTTCTTCTTTCTCGCCAGGATAGAGGCAAAGGCTGGGCTTTCCAGCACTGATGAAAACCAGCATTTTCGCCAACAGCGATACAAGGTGGTTGGAGATGACTGTTCTGTTTCCACACTTACCTCCCCCTTTGACAAGGCCATACACCTCCTTCCTTAAACCACTCATAAGGCTTGTCACTGGGTCCCCAGTCATCTAAGTTCCCTGACTCAGCTCAGCGAGGCCCAGGGGAAGCGGTACATGTAAAACACGTTTGTCCATTCTCATAAGAAAGCTGTTTTGGCAACACAGAGAGGATTTCATTCAATGAGTGAAGTTTCCAAGGCAGGTTCCACAGGGATAATTAGAAACATCTCTCAGGTCCCCATCTCTGGTTTCTAGGACTGCACTGCCTGCCACTGTCCTGAACCCTGTGTTGAAAGAAAAGTTTGGGCCTTAAGTATCAAGGCACTAGTGTTCACCCACCTCCCTAGTCTTACCTAAACTCTCTACCCTGGGAAGAAGAACATGTGTTCTTTTGACTTTTAGACATAAAACTTCACGATGTCAGCTGCTCGAAGGCACAGGGAACAAAAGCTTTCCACCTGCCTCCACCCCCAGAGCCCCAGAACAAAGGGAGTATTGAGGAAAACTATGAGAGGAGGAGGAATAACTCCAGTCTTATGATCCCTACATTTCCTTCTGAAGGTGGCTTTAAAAAAGAGAGGAGGAGGAGGAGGCCTGGAAATGATGCTTAGCACTCCCTGAAAAGATGGGAGTGTAAAAGCTGAGCAAGACACCATGTCTAGTGGGGTCCCTGTGTAGCAGACCCAGTGCCTTGAGCTAATCTGTCACTTAGCAGCTGTGCCTCCACCAGCATCACCCCAGCTGGCTCCCTGTGCTGGGAACCTGGACAGCCTCGCAAGCAGAAGGCTGCCAGGGTTTGCATCCTGGATCCCTCTGCAGCACCCCAGCAGCCCCCACGCCAGGAGAGCTGATCATCATATCGGATCATCCAGTCCTGCCGCAGCCAGGAGAGGCAGATAGGCACACAGTCCGGGAGGGTAAATGCCTGGGGGAGACACAGCGTGGCTGAATTAAATAGGCAAGAAAGATGAGAGTATTTTTGTGAACCCTTTTCTGCTGCCACTTTAGTCCTAAGAACCACCATTCTCCCCCGTTACAGTTCTCAGTCACGTTTCCGTGTTACCTTTGCATTTTCCATTTGCTCAGGTAGGTGTACAGCATGGACAAGGAACAGACAGTCATAGTGAACTGTATAGTGCCTTGGAGGTTGATGGCCCTGGGGTCCAGACCTAGAACCTCTCCAGAGAAACTCACGGGGCGCTGTCCACTCCTTTTCCTGTCTCTGTCCTCAGTTTCCCCCGTGAAGATGGCAGCAGTCAAAATATGTGCCCTTCTCGAAGAGGGCATGGTTAGCTTCCACATTTTTATTATCTTTTTTTTTTTTTTTTTTTGGCCACACTGCAGCTTGCAGAATCTTAGTTCCCCAATCAGAACTCGAACCCTGTCCCTTGGCAGTGAAAGTGCAGGGTCCTAACTGCTGGACCGCCAGGGAATGCTCCTACGTTTTTGTAGAAGCAGACCATTCATAGGCTGTCCTGGAGGCCTTGACTGTGAAGTAGGCATGCTGGACTTCTGTTCTCCCCCTACTGATTTACAAACTGAGTCTCTGACTCGATTTCTCCACCTCTCCAGTGGGGGCAGTGATGGGGACAGCACTGGTGCCTAGAGATCCTCAAGCATATGGTACATACTTCTGCAGTTGAGATTTTAAAGCAGCCAAAACTTTCACAGGAAAGAGCATCAAGACACCGTACTTGAGGAGAGAAATTGGCCAGCTCAACCTGCCATTCAGTTGATGAACCAGCACTTGGCACCAGAAGCAGCCTATTTCTGAAACAAGTTACACTTTCTTCAATATTTTATGCAAATGCCAGTTTAATATAAAGAGTAGAATCCTCTTCCCTTGCCCCTCCCCTTTTTTCCAACAGAAAAGTAATTTCTGAATTTCTAGCAAACTGATGAGAATTCCCTACGGCAAAAAGAAAATACTCATTTATAGTCATTTGTTCTGAAATATAAAGACAGACAGTGGTACATTTTTCAATTAGCAGTACCCAGGGACTCCTGGGTACTGGGGACTGCTCCTGAATCAGTGTATTTGTTGAAAGAACAATTCTCTTTCATGCTACTATTTTGCTTTCATTAATGAATTGCAGTTTTCAATCAAATATTAATAAGTATCTCCCATCAGCAGCCCTCCCAAGCAGGAACACTCAGCATTTCCGGTCTCCATGCCTGTTGCTGGCTCAGCTGTTTACAGAATAAATAAAAATGAAATGAAATGAGAGAGTGGCTACTCTGAAAAGCACCTTTTAATACTAAACCAGGGTATAAACTAGTCAATAGGAAAGGATTTAAATCCATGCACATTATTGCGATAGGGGAGAGATGCCCTTGAGTCTGCACATTTCCAGTTAGTAGCCCTGGGTCTCCAACAGGGGTCTAACATCTTTCCTCCTCTACTGCCACATCAATAGTTGACATTCCTACCTGGCAGGTGTTATGCTGCCGTTCCTCCAGGCTTGTTGATTCAGTACCCCTGCCCCACGTGAGAGTAGCTGCCAGAACTCACACTTATCAAGTCCTATGATACTTTCAGTTAGAATCACTGTTTAAAAAAGAAAAAAATCATGACCTCCATATAGGCAGGAAAGACTGTTTTAAAGGCCCCGAGTTATACACTGGCACCCAGATCTGTGCCATGTTTTGAGACAGGACCTCCCATGCTGCCCTCTCCCCCAGGGAAACTGTCGTGTCTGCACGTGGACAGCACCTGCCAGGCCTGTTGAAACGACCCAACAGACGTCAGGACTCTGCTCACTTTACACTGTGTGCCCACATCTAAACATGCATCTTCTCCTTTGGGGGTAGTAACCCATTCTGCCATTTTGGAAAACCTGGTTTGAAGTGCTTTTCAGCCCCTCATGAGATTCAGATCTTTCTGCAATGGCAGATCTGCCTCTCAGGGCCCCCACGTGAGCCTTCACTGAGAAGCAGGCCAGATTCCACAAGCGCACCCATGGCAGGCAAAACAAGATGTCTGCTGTTAGAAGCACAGCCTCAGACTGCTACACCAACACGTCTACTGGACAGTGTAACCTGAGCGTGTCCGTTTCCTAAAATACAGACATTCTCACCTGCAATCCCACGGTCAGATTGAATGACTTGGGTACAATCTGCCGGGTTTGCTAAACCGTGGCAACAGAATATCTGAAACTCAGAGACAATGAAAGGGTTGATTTCATTCTTCTTTCCCATGAACTGCAGTCAGATCTTCACTGCCATTTAAGGTAACTTTCTGCTTGTTTAAGAATATTCCAGCTGTGTTTATGATGTTCCAACATTCTCCTGCCAAAACCCTTGACAAAGGAATTGGCGATATTTTCAGGGATGTTGGTGAGCACAGTCTGGATGCAGCCATTATATCCTCATTTGTTTTCATCTGAAATATGGGGGTGGGCTTTTGACTTTTAAAACATGTACAGGGAGGGGACTCAGTTTTGATTGTGACATTTTAGTCATGTCCACGTGGTGCCCAAACGTTCAGATACGTGGGAACCCGTGCCAGAGGCCTCCTGGGTTATTAGCTGCATCTTGTCGTCCTACCCAGGTGGCCCAGTGGTAAAGAATCCACCTGCCAGAGAAGGAGATGCAAGAGATGCGGTTTTGATCCCTGGGTCAGGAAGATCTGCTGGAGTAGGAAATGGCAACCCACTCCAGTATTCTTGCCTGGAGAATTCCATGGACAGAGGAGCCTGGCGGGTACAGTCCCCAGGGTCACAGAGTCAGACCTGACTGAGTGACTGAGCACGCATGTCACCCTGTTCTGGATACTCTTCCAGTCTCATCTCAGGGGTGAGATTTTGCCAACTCTGAAGTCCTAGCCTTCCCTCAATCTCGGGAGCCATGAATGAATGATCTCTCCATGCCAGTTTTAAATAAACAAACCTGACCTTGGGGTTGTGCATCATAGTATTAATTCTGATGCTCCAGTGTTTTACTCATGGAGTAGTTTAAATCCTGCTCAGAAGATACAGAGAAGAAAACTGGCTGTGCTAAGATCTTCCTACAGCTGAAGAGGAATTTATAAACAGGTTTTCCATAAGCTGACATCTTCTCATGCCACACAAGTTATCTTAAATTATGCTTCCTTCAGTTGAAATAAAGTGGATGTTGCTGCTCTTTCAAAGAAGCAGCAGAAAACAAGAGGCCTTGGCATCATTTTATGTGCTTTTAAAAGTGCTAGTGCCTCTGCTTTTTTCCTTTCTTTCTTCTCTCTCGCTCTCTTTTTGGTGCACAGCAAGAATTCATCTAGTTCTCTCAAAATTCCCTTGCACCCTAGAGAAGGGAGGGAATACCTGAGTTAAGACATCCTTTTAATCGAAATGACAAGTGTAATAGACGGGGACCAAAACCCACTCAGCGACAGGGCTCTGTGCTCCCCTTAGATCCTGTCTGTAGGAGGAAATCACTCTGAGAAACCTTTCCCCAGTCAATCATTCATCTATTCCAACGGCAGGAAGACAGCCTCACTGTCATAAGAGAAATTCAACTCCTTTCTTTTCTATTAGCAATCTCTGACACTCTGAAAGTAGAGACAATAAATAGTGGCAAGGTAAATTGCAGGTTGGATACATTTACAGATGGAATTTTTGCCTTTATTTATTTATTTTTTGCTATTATGTATTTGGAAGCTTTAAGATATATAGGCTGTCTTACCCACCCTACCACCACCACCAAAACTAGCTTCATTATCTTGGTACCAGTATTTTTTCCCCCAAAATCTAAATTCTCCTGCATTTTGCCAGCATGTGCAACAGCCTAGAACAGTTGAGGGCTGACCCTGTAAAATCAGATCACTTGTCCTGTGGAGACCCAGTGGACTCCACTGTACCCAGAAGCTCACTTGTAGAAGGAGAAGGGGGACAGTGGACCTAAGACATTTCTGTCCAGTGGAAAGTCATCTGATTGCCTTGTGGAAGAAGGCGCCATCCCATTTTGACCATAGGCACTTGAGTGACCCTGTGTTAGTGAAAAGCCACAGATGTGAGGGCTCACTCCAAAGCCAGTGTCTTCAATGGTGCTGAAAACAAAATGAACCTAGTCATAGGACTACCCACGCCCTCCTGTTTTAGAGATGTTGCAGAGGTTAACAAGCTACCAACCCATGGAACATCTGGTTCTGAAGTTGCTTGACTTTATCCAGAGCAGCAAACAGACTCGTGCCCCTTTTATAAATGACATGATCGTTTTCTTCCTTAAGTAACTGAGCACAGCACAGAGCGTGGAACTTGACAGAGCCCCTAGGAGACAGGTTTCCTCTCACTGCACTGCTGCCGACAGAATTAAAAGGTTAAGGAAGTCATCAGATTTGTCAGATCATTTTTTGGGAGGGGATGAGGACTGTATAATTAGAGGCATCAGTCAAGCTTTTAATTGCAGGTTTCATAGAGCAAAGGGCAATGGATGGTTTGAGTTTATAGAGAGATCACTTCATTGTTCTCTTGCTAGACTTTTCTTTTGACACCTGTTAATTGCTAGATCTTTGTCCTGAAGTTAACAAAAGTTCTGCTTGCTCTGAAACTGTAGTAAATGCATATACTGTGCCTTATTGATTTTTGTTGACATTTTACAAGTTTTTTTATGCATTCTGAACCTCCGCTTGGACACTCAGTTTAGCACATGCCCCCAAATAATAAGAGCAAAGTGAATGAAACAGAGTTAGCCCATGGTTTCAGATCTGCCTCCGTTAGATGATTTCCTGTGCCTCTCCTGCAGTCTCCAGATAAGAAATAAGAAAGAAGAATCTCCCGGTCTTATTTCCCCTGCTAATAGTGTCAGTGATAATCACAGTCTTCAAGAGATATTACTTGGAAACGGATGGTAAATTTGGGACTCTCTCATCTTGGAGCTGAGTACATTTCAGTATGGAACCAGCAGAGGTCCCGCTGTAGGTCTCTCATGGCATTACACACATCATCTCATCTAGATGCCTTAGAGGAGGCCGCCCAGCTGCTTCTGTTGATGACAGAAACCACAGCCAGTATAGATAGAGGCACCATGCTCTAATAGCTTCACCAGCTGCTGTAACGTCGGAAGAACTAAGAAATAGCGTGGCATTCTTCGTGAGCTAGACTGCAGGCTTCATTAGGACAGCTTAACGTAGAGGTGAATGAGATGAACCTCCCATGTACTGAGTTTTTGTGTATTAAAACTTACAGCATGATGCAAAAAAAAAAAAAAAAAAATGCATTGACTTTTTTTCATGACTGGATGTTGTTGTGCTTTGGGGGTGTGGGCAGGCATTGCTTTCTCTTATTGTTGTTGAATGAAAAAGTGCTAATACAGTATTGACTTGATAATCTCACCAGGTACACATGCAGAGCAAACGGAGAAAATGTATTCGATGGCCCCCAGTGACTCCCATGCACCGAGCCATGCGCTGGTTGTTTAGGTGTGGAGTTTTCTGCTTGGCTTCTTGGCCATAGAGGCACCCATCTCATGAGATGGGCGCCAGAATTCCACTTCTGTGCACTCAGTCTGAAATGACAGGCTTTGGCCCCTCAGTGTTTAGATCTGCTTCATTTGCAAGTCTTTTTAAGTAGCAATAATAATAATGTTTTGAGGCAATTGAGTGGAACACTAAATTATTCTCTGATACCTAAGTTCAAACTGTGCAAGGCTAAAGAAGCTGAAAATCAATGCACTTTTAAAGTCATTAGAGATCATAAGTGAAATAGTCTGCATTGCTTTAGCTAAGCTTTTAGTGTGCCGTGGTATTATTATAAAATCAGCCTGAATCTGCATTAATTTCACAGTCTTTTTCTCTGAGAAGCCCAAGGGTGCATGATAAATAAAATGTAAATTTTAGAAGGCAGTGTTTTTATTAGTGGAAAGGGCAGTGAGCCATGTAGTTGGAGCGGTGACCTGCATGGTAGCTGACACTGCTACAAGGAGTCCTATGGACGCTAGTTATTTTACAGCCGGAAAAAAAAAAATAGCCAAGGAGGGTTCAGTGGGCCTCAGGGGAGACATTCAGAGAAATGTGCATTATCTCGTGTATGTTCCACCAGAGGTCCAGTCTCTGATAGAAACCGCAAGTTGCAGCTTTCAGAAGTCATGAAGATTTGATACAAATAACAAATCCAATGCAAATGTTTACATTTTACTTTATATGCACTGTTGAATATTCCCAGAGTAATGGCGCATTTGTTAATAGGGGGTTTGTTTTTGTTCATCATTAACAGTTACTAAGTAGTTTGTACAGGATTTGCGTATATTTATTTGCATTTAAGTAACATGAATGTGTATTTATACATATATCTAATTTTTAAACCACCCAGAAAAGATGAAGTATATTTATTTGCTGACATTTCAAGCTATTGGACTCTCTCTGCTAATTTGCCCCAGGTGTGAGGATTTTATTATTGGCTGCTTAAAAATCAAGGCTCCCATTTGAAATATAGAACTGGAATGGGTGGATGCCCTCAGTCAGGATAGTCAGCCAAGGAGAAAATGTAAAATTGCAACTCTTTATTTTAGAAAATGCAAACTAGGTCTTGTGCATTTCAAACCTGTGGCTAAAAAAACTTAAAAATTTAAAAAAAAAAAAACAAGAGTACCCAGCCTCCTTTCCCTGGACTGCATTCTAAAAATAAACAAACTAATCCATCAGTAAATCTCTCTGCTTTGGTCAGATTAGCAAGTCAGCACTGTAAATAAAAAAGCAACATGAGATTAAAACCAAAGAGAGAAGTTGTTGATTTCATGTACTACTGAGAACAGTGTCGTCCTGTGGCAGTTCTCGTAGACTGTGTTGGTTTAACAAGCGTCCAAACCTTTTGTCTTGTTGTTTTTTGTCTTTCCTGCTCCCTGTCCCCTTGTTTCCCACAGGCTGTGCGTTTGTCACATTTTCTACAAGGGCAATGGCACAGAATGCAATCAAAGCCATGCATCAGTCTCAGACCATGGAGGTACTGTATCATCTGCCCTTTCTTTGTTTTCTTTGTGCAAATGGTGGGGAATGGAAAGCGATTCTCTCCTGTGTGGATCGTTCACATGACAATCACAGATGTAAACTTTCACCACCTTTCTCTCCATCCATCCGTACTCCTCCTCCCTTAATCTCTCTCCCCCCCCCCCACTTTCTTCTCCCTCCCGCTCTCACTCCTCTGAGTTTTTCCCCTAAAGACTGCAAACGCACCTAGGAAAAACCTTCCACTTGCTCTGCATTCTTTTCTAAGCCTTTTGTTGCGGTGGCCCAGGTCCTGCCATGTAAACTTCATGATGCCATTTAACCCGGGCATCTTTGTGCCCCTCAGGGAACAAGTACATTGGCCAGCGGCCAGGGTGGGATGGGTTGAACGCTAACAGCCCCCATTCCAAATTGCAGTGGGCCCCGTGCTCAGTCACAGGGTTCTTTCATTTCTTTTTGTCTTCTTTTTAAATGTGAGGTCAAGTGACCTTAAATCAAGACAAACAGAATTGTTTTTGCATCAGCAGTGTCGGAGAAAGTTAAGACTTCTCCTACGAGATGGAACCAGCACAGATGTTCATGTATGAGAGCACCCCCCAAAAAATTAGATTTGCCCCCTTGCTGGAAAAAAAAAAAAAAACCAGTAACCAAGAAACTCGAAGGCTCCAATGTGATCTCCTAATGAGAAACACAGTGGCTTTGGGGGAAGAGAAATACGCTGGCATGGGCCCACAAATGTAGACGACGGCTCTGCCCTTTGAGTCTGTGATTCGGGTCATGGCCTTTCAGGATTTTGCACAAAAGCATTCCAAGAGTGATATGCAGTTCCTTACTCTGTATTGTCTGATAGAATCCTTTGGGAGTGCATGTTCTGCTGTATCATGTAAACTGTATCTTTGTGTATGGGTGATCTTTTCTAGAGGTGGCTTTGTATTATTACCTCCAGTTATGTTTTTCATCTTTTGAAAGAAAAAAAAGAATTTTTTTTCAGTTTTATTTAATGTGCCAAAAAGTTCTCTCTTGTTTGAGCTTCTTTTTTGCCTCCACTTTTGTGGGGGGTTTTAATTTTTTTGTTGTTCGGTTTTTTTGTTTTATTTTTTTTGGCCATGCTGCATCTCCCGAAGCATGCCGGGAGCTCAGTGATCTTTCAGGGTCTTGTTCTGTGGGCAAACTTTTTCTAGGGAGCAGAAGGGTGGGTGGAAGTGTGGGGATGAGAGTGTGCATGGCATTGTCATTCAGTGTTTACTGTACTTTTCTGAGTTTTGATAGCATTGCAAAGCCTATTGTCTTTTTCAGACTTCCTTTTGACTTCAGTATTCCTAACATACCTTATATAATCACTGTGTTTTCCTTTCAGTGCAATGCATTTTTAAGGCACTCACACCCCCTACGTGAAGGCAAGCTCAGGTGAAAGTCGGCCACAATAAGAGAGAATTAGCGGGATTTGAAATATCTAGGAAACCAGTCTCAAACAACAAGCAGTTACACATGTGATCATGTGTTTGTTCCCCTCCCACCCTTGTCCCTCGCCCTTCTCTTTCCTCGGGCAGCTCCACTGCGGTGGATCAGCCTGGAAATGAAAACAAAAGGACTGTTAAGAAAAAGAAAGTCTTGATATACATGTGTGTTTCACTCTTAAACATTTTTATTTCCTGTGATGGAGTGATCTGTTCCTGATGGGTCTCACCTTAGATTATTTTTTTCACCCCAGCTATTTCAGTCCTGTTGGAAACACTGCCTCCCCAGTACCCTCACCCAGGGCTCCCCACCCGAATGGGAGGACTGTGTTCTGTACGTCCCTACAGACGGAGAACACGAGAAAATACAGCAGAACTGGGTATGAACCCAAACCAAGAAAATAACAGGCTCTCAGAAGGAAAAGAATTTGCTATAGAGAATGGGGCATATTTATTCTTCAGAAGTCATTGATCCTTTGTTAATATCGCTCTTATCAGAAATCATATCTGATTGTTTTTAAATATCTGACTTGTTTTTAAATATGGACATCCATGCTTAATCAGAGAGGCCCTTAGACACTTAAATTTCTTGTTTAATTAAAAAATATTGACGTTTAAATGGAAGATTATCTATTATGCAGTTTCATTAGAGTTGTATAACTGAAGTTTGTTTTCTTTTTTTTAAATTAATCACATTATTTTTAGGACTCTGGCTCACATCTTCAACCAAGATGTATGATCTAAGAGATACAAATTCAAAATGATGTGACTGTTAAAGTTTAAATGAACACATTCTTTAAAGAAAAAGAAGTCATTAATTTTATATGGTACCTTGATTTTCCCCACCTTCCTCCAATCTCTGCCCACCCTCTTTTTCCCTTTCATAGTTTATACAAGTCATTTTTTGAGCTATAATCATTGGCCTGATTTTCTGCTTTTATATCATTTTCTGGTATTTAAGGAAGAAAAAAAGTCAACCATAAGAGAACTGTTAGGAGGAGATGCTATAATTTGTTACAGAATGAATTTGATAGAATAACAACCCTTTCCATGCAAAACCCTTGCTCTCTGTAATTTCCATCTTCAGAGTGGTTTTGCTCTCTTTATAATGATGGAGCACTAAAATACAGAGCAGACAAAGAAAACTAGAGATTTTTTTTTTTTTAATGGTGGAAATGTTATTTTATTTAGTTTATTGACTCTTAACATCCTGGATTGTAACTGTGACCCCCAGAGCTGAAGATCAATCCACTGGAGGTTCAACAACCAGTCACCTCACTTTTCCCACATTTTGGGGGTTAAAAACGGGCATGATTGCCTCATCTATGCATAGCTCCATCCCCAGGAACTACCCAAGGTGACAAGAAAAAAAAATGCAACTTTGTTTTCTAAGAGAAAGAAAAATTAACCCAAAGGGAAGGGGAAAGCTCATTTAAATAGGAATATTAAATTTCTGACAGAAGAGAGAGGTCTGTTATCACGCTGAGTTTCAATAAAAGTTTGTTGTTTTTTTTTTTTTAATCACTTGGGTAGAATTAACTTCTTTTTTCTCAGCAAAATTTCATAGCTTTAATTGTGATGGAATGTGTAGTAAGCTGTATGGAGAGGGAAACCAATTGGTTTCCACTGAGTGTTTACCAAGTGGCGAATGTTGAAAAGTACTTTTAAAAGGAAGTCCTCCTGCCTGGGATGTTAGGCCCTTACTTTCCCTAAGGACCTCCTCCATCTCAAAGATGCTGCTCCTGTTATATAACCTATGGCCATTTCTCACTCCCTACCCCTGATCCTGCCTTTTAAAGGAAATGAACATGGAAAGAAGCTCCTAGAACAGCAAGATTGATTAGGAAAAGAAGCCAAGTAGAAATCTCCACCTCCCATTTGAAATCTCCACCTCCCTGGACTAGAACATGATCCTGATATTTCATTTTTGATTTGCAGTAGCCTGGGATTAGTGATAGATTACATGTGGTAGAGAAGGAGGAGACCTTTCTAAAAACATGGGGACAGGGACATCGGTTCATGCCTGCGTTCCCTGAATATCTCCTGCCTTCATCCACGTTCCTAAAAACGAAATCCACTGCTCCCAATTATATTACTAGGTCGATGTAATTCCCACCATTCCAAAGTTAAAAAATGCTTAACTGAGCATTGGAAAGAGTGAGGGAAAAAAAGACGTGAATGACAGGCACTCCCACGCCCATTACATCTCCTCCTCTTCATGCTCTGGTTACACATAGCAACAGACAGACACACCACGACGAGTCCATCTTTCAGACAAATGAACCGTGAAGCTTAATTAAGGGCCAGCGATCAGGTCTCTTGTCCCTGAGGAGGTCCTGGGATGGTGGAAGGAAGACCCCTGAAGAGAGAAGGCGAGGCAGTGTAATAAGCAGATCACGAGAGCAAAGTGGCTTCTTCAAGCACCAGAGCCTCAGAGACACCAGTGACAGACCCTGGAATAATAATCTGTTGATGGTGCTATTCAGAGAAGACGAAGGACCGTCAAACCACTTAAAAACCAGCCCAGCCCATCCCCTCTGCTGCAGTCATTCAGAAAGCTAGGCCCCACGCTAACTGAGTGTCCCGAGCCCAGTGGACCAGGCTGTAACCCCCTCTTCACTTTCCGCTGTGTCTGACCACAGGGCTGCTCTTCACCGATCGTGGTGAAGTTCGCGGATACGCAGAAGGACAAAGAGCAAAGGCGCCTCCAGCAGCAACTGGCGCAGCAGATGCAGCAGCTCAGCACTGCCACCTGGGGGAACCTGACGGGTCTGGGCGGCCTCACCCCGCAGTACCTGGCGGTAAGTTCCTGGGGGTGGGGGGACGTGGGGTCTCCAGGGGGAGAGAGAGAGCCCCACCCCTGGAACTCTTCCAGACTCCTGTTCCCTCAGCACACCAAAAGCTCAGCCTCGGAACACTGTGAATGCCAGGAAATTCTTGGCCTCGATGCAGAGTTTTTCCAGGTGAAATTGATGAGCGTAAGGATGGACCCTTCTAGCTAGATGGAGGCTGAGCTGGGCTCCACAAGGTTGGGTGTTAACCAGTGTTCCAGCATCAACTCCTGCATCAGGAAGGGTGCGGCACGCTCCCTGCCCTGTGATTTAAGGTCCCCAGGCAGCTGTGGTCTGCGCACTCTCTATGCTAGGGGCAGGGTGTTCCTCAGCAGAACCTAGGAGCGAGGCCTCGTGGAACCATCCTTCACTGGGTCTTCCCAGAGGAGGTATGTTGACTCAGTTCAAATGTTCCTTTATCTGTTGGAAACCCGAAACTGAGATCTCTTTTCAGGACAAATAGACCCTGTTCTTCCAGCCATCCCTTACAGTTCATTGTTTCTAAACTTTCACCTCCTTTTTGGTTTTTTTGCACCTCTGTGCTGCCCATTTCACTTTGCCACTGTCTTTATTAAAATGCCAGAGTCAAACCCTAGGGCCATTCCCCTGGTGAGATCGTAACAGCACGAGGAGCGAGCCATAGTGTGAACGTCAGAGCATCTGCACATAGCTTGAAAGTGGTGGAAGGCAGCCCATACTCCTAAGGTCTCGCTAGCTTTTCCTTGAACTAGTGCTGAACCATGCTACTCTACCCTACTTTTCTGCCGGGCTGCACATTAATTATGTAATTTTATATTGTGCATTTGGGCCTTTGATTCGAGCTGCTGTCTGTCTGTGTATGTGTGTCCTAATTCTGTCCTGACCTTTGAACTGTTGCCCTCAGGATAGTATGACCCATGAGTTGTCCTTTGTAGCAGAACCGATACTGTTCTGCAAAACAGCCCTCCCTGTAACCTCGAAAGGTGATCCCCCGCTGCAGGTGAGGGAAAGGAGCGGCTTAAAGAGGTTTTGTTACTTCACCCAAGGTCTTGGCGCTGGTGGTCAGGCAGGATTTTAACCCTCCATGTGCTCTCTGCATCTAGCCTGGCTGCTCCTCCAAGGAGATGTGACTCATATTCCCCTTTTATTTTAATATTTACTTGTTTGGCCGCGTCGGGTCTTAGTCGAGGTTTGTGGGATCTTTGTTGTTATCACGCAGTATTTTTCACCGCCGCGCACAGGCTCTCCAGTTGCGGTGCTCGGGCTTGGTTGCTCCATGCAGGTGGGATCATAGTTTGCAGATCAGAGATCACACCCGCATCTCCTGCATTGCAAGGCAGACTCAACCACTGGACCACCAGGGAAGTCCCTGACAGTCCTCCTTTACCCACCCTCAGGCCTGTCGGGGTCTGACGAGCAGGAACTACTCATGACACGTCTGCGTGTCTTGCGGGAGAAGCATGCCTCCCCTGCCTTCTCCTGAATCACTGATAGAAGCCGTAACCGAGTTTGCTATCACCTTCTAGCCATTTCTCCATCTTATCCATAGGGACCCTGTGTGAAATTTCCTCATGTCTTGCCGAAGTAAAATTGGTGAAATTAAATATAAAATAAATTATCTATAATTTATATAGTTACATGTTTATATATCAATTATATATTTATATATTAAATATGAAATAAAATATAAAACATTTTTATTGCTGAAATAAAAAATAAAAACAAGGTTTTCTATCATAGGTTGATGGCAAGCTCACCTTTTCAGAGTTTCTAAGAATCCAGCTTCGTGTTCCACTGTTTCCAGGAACCAGGACCCCTGTGCCTGTCCCAGACTTCTGCTCCCCACCCCCACCCCCCAGCACCTGTTCTTTTGTGTTGAGGGTAGATTCTGACTCTGGCTCACCAGAGTGTGGTTGTCAGTGGAAAGAATCCTCAGGTTAATGACCCTCCAGGTATTGCAACTTCCTCCAGTAGAAATTATTAATCCCTCAAAGTATCTTCAAAGCTAATTTAATTTGACTAAACTTCAGTTTTTAAAAAATTGTGCAGAGCTCCATTCTCTTGCAACCACAAAGAGAATGGGAAACCTGAGAAATCAAACTAAGAGAAGGGATTTCTCTCTGTCAAAGCAGATCATCCCTGGCTTCCTCCTCTTCCTCACTCTCTGTGTGTGTATGTCTGATTATAATATCTAGGTAGTCTGTTACACTGAATCCAGAAGGATGAGTGAAAGGTGTATTCCTGTTTCTGATAACTATTCACATTAATCCCCATAGTATCGTTGCAACTAGGACTTGGGTAGAATCGAGTCAGCTGCTGGATGCCCATTTGTGAGTCCCGTACTGTGGTGGAGTCTCCTCCTCCTAGAGCTGAGGAAACCGACACTTACCCTGCCCCAGTGGCAGCCCTCTGCATTAGGCTGCGCAGAGCTCCAAGTGAATAATGAGGGCGTATTTTGTAAATAGTTAATTCTTCTGGTTCCTCCTCAGCTTCCAGAACCGTGGCAGTTTTTTAATAATAGATTTGGTGAGTCTATGCTTTTGACATCCGTGGACTGCTGAGTATAGGAGACAGCCCCATACTCGCTCCAGGGTACAGACTGTGGCTATACTGACCTACCAGAAGGAGGGTATCAGCAAGTCTAGTCACATACTTAGTGCAGCACCTAAGTGAAAGTCGCTCAGTCGTGTCTTTGCAACCCCATGGACTGTAGCCCGCCAGGCTCCTCTGTTCATGGGATTCTCCAGGCAAGAATACTGGAGTGGGTTGATATTTCCTTCTCCAGGGGATCTTCCCAACCCAGTGATCAAATCCAGTTTCCCCACACTGCAGTCAGGTCTTTACCCTCTGAGCCACCAGAGAAACCCTAAGTTAACCTGTTATTCAACTTATTTGGACGAATAAAGGAGTGCTTTCAAATGGTAATCACATGCCTTACCTTGTGCTGCTCACTGTTTCTCCGTGGGAGATAAATGTACTTCTGGAAGCTCCAGAGACAAAATGCAGAGACCTTTTCACAGCTGTCTTCATTTCTTTTTAGAAGATGCTGATATATTTCTAATAATAGCATCAGTGTATATAGCACCAGATAGTTCTAAGTTTTGACAAATAGTATGTTCCTCTGTGCCCACAAAGTCCACCTTAAAATGGTTGACCATTGTCTTTATCCTACAGTTACAACTGTAGCTGTGGAGCTGTGAATAGATACATTTATCTCTGTAGGTATCTCAGTGGTTTCTCTGTTAGTCCAGGAGTCAGCAAATCTGTGCCTTCCTAATGAAGGTTGTAGGACAGGGAGCTGTGAAGGAAAGCGGAGGAGACCCAGGGTTGGACCCTGATTGACAGAGATGAGTTATGAGAACTACTAACCTCCAGAGAGATAGCATTAGTCACGCCATGTTGGTTTCCATAGATTTAACACCTGGTTGTTAAAAATTGTAAATTGATGAATTGTTTAAGGCAGTGACGTTATTGAGTCTCCGCGGTGTCTGTGTTTCTTAATAGAGATTAGACATTAATATGGA
This sequence comes from Tragelaphus eurycerus, assembly GCA_935064755.1. NCBI lineage: Eukaryota > Metazoa > Chordata > Mammalia > Artiodactyla > Bovidae > Tragelaphus > Tragelaphus eurycerus. The sequence continues at coordinate 1,229,604 of CAKXYN010000179.1, read as the reverse complement.
TTTATGGCTCCAACACTGGGAACCTTTAGCCCGTTAAGAGGCAGCAGTAGCTGACTATTTGAATGTAAAGGGAACTGGATGTGCCCCTGTGGACGTGGGAAGTTCCTTCGTCCTCAGCTGTGTTTCTTTTTGACAGCACGTTTCTCTGTTTTTTTGGTGTTGTTTTTTTTTTTTCAGCTTCTGCAGCAGGCCACCTCTTCCAGCAACCTGGGTGCATTCAGTGGCATTCAGCAGATGGCAGGTAAGTCCTGAGGCCTGCCTGACCTTTGGACCGCTCTGTTTTCTGAATTTGGGATGGGTTTAGAGGGTGAAGAAGACGGGAAAAGAACCACAAACCTGTCCTGTTGGCTTAGGTCTTAAACCTTAGAGTTAGCTGCTCAGAAGTTGATTTTCTACTCCTGGCATCTCCAACAGTTATATAACAGGAAAATTGGGGGCTGAGAACTCCTGCATAGTACCCTCCAGAAGGTGGAAAGTGTTAGTCACTCAGTTGTGTCTGTTTGCAACCCCATGGACTGTAGCCCACCAGGCACTTCTGTCCATGGGATTCTCCAGGCAAGCATACTGGAGTGGGTTGCCATTTCCTTCTCCAGGGGATCTTCCGGACCCGGAGATCGAACCCAGGTCTCCCGAATTGCAGGCAGATTCTTTTACCCTCCAGAGTTGTGTTTATTTTTTTTAATGGGTTTGACTGCTGGAAGGTGGGGAAGGGGAAGGGGGCGGATTTCCAGCAAGAGTCGTGTATCCAGGGCAGCCACCATGATTGACGTCCCTCTAAAATTTTAATAACAGGCAGTCAATAAAAATGTTTTGTCCTCCGTAATGAAAGCAAGGCTTACAGACCCATCTCTGACTGATATAATTTCAGTCCCTTGATAATCACAATTAACAGGGGTGCCTTTTTTTTATTTTTTTATTTTTTAATTTAAAAGAATCTCAGCTGATAGAACATTGTGCACCAGAAGCTTTTATGGGAAAGTGGAAATCTGCGTTGTGTAGGGGGAGGCGGGTGGTGGAGGGCAGGGTGGGAATCACAGTGGGACTGAATGTGAAAGCCAGCCCCTGAAGGGTTTCTTTTGATAATGAGCTGTGTTGGTAGTGACCTAGGGGCAACGATTAGTGAAAGGTGGGTCCCGCTGAGTCACCTTCCAGGCTGATACCCTGAGCCTGCGGTGAATCAGGACATAGGGGCCAGAAACCTGCTGCGAGGAAGAGTCAGGGAGCTTCTTCCTCGATTCCAAAAACATCGAGAAGAGTGGGCTAGGAGAACAGATTGTTGGCATATTAGAGGCAAGCCCAGTTGCTTCCATCAGTAACACCCTGAGTCATTGAGATGAACTCAGGACATGCAGACTCTAAGCCTGATTTCTTTATCTGTCACTGTGAAAACTCCTTTTTTCTCTTTTTCTCCTAAATCCATAGCCTGTGTTATTATTTTTCTTCTCCTTGTGTCACTTTGAATGGAAGTGGAGAGACTTGGCATGAGCACACTCAGATCCCTCCTCCTGTGATGGTCAGCCCCGCCTTCCGTGGTGGCCCCTGGGGCTAAACTGTGACCTTGCTGACGGGGTGGACTGGCCTGCAGTAACAGCAGTGCTCAGTTACTCGTGGCCCTTTAAATCTGCGGGCACCGCCCACCTATTTTGTCATAAGACAGCTTTGGGATTATTAGAAAAAATAGATGTTAAAATAAAAAGTAGTGAAATCATTCAGCAGAATGTTAATGAACAGTTGAGAAAGCTGGCCTCGGAGCTAAACATCTCCTTGAACGGTTGATTTATTTTTAGTTCTGTGAAAAGGGGACTGGAGAGATAGAACTTAAATATTCAAGGAGTTTTCTACATTTTAAAAAAAAGAGAAAACTTCCAGATTGCACACTCTGAAAGAAATGTCAAGATGCATCATGTTTTCCACCAAGGCAGGATTTTTCTTCTAATCAGTTGGAACCCCTGGCCCCCAAACTCAGAATTAAGAGTCTTCCCTTAGAGGAAGCCTCAGGCTCTCCCATTGCCGTGGTTAAATTATGCAGAGAAGGTCACTGGGTCCCGAGGCTGCTGCAGGGCGTGTCTTCCTGGTGGACAGGGCCCCAGGCACCGTGCCACTCTTCATTAGGCTGTGAGCCCGCGGCACACCAGCTCGGGTCAGGATGTTGGTGTCTGTGCACCGCACACTCATTTATCAATGGAGGGTATCTGGGAGTCACCTTAGAAGGTGTGTGGAGCAGATGGCTAATTTAAAGTCAGTCTTTAAATGCGCTTGGCCTTCCAAAATACCCCTTTCTCGAACCTTCAGTGTGAAATCCAGCACCAAGGCTGCCCAGGCTGTGCAGTCAAAGGCCGAGTGTCCCATTTTCTGCTGTCACCTTGAGTAGTGAGGACTGAGGATGGGGGTGTCAGGGTTCTTCTGCTTCGCCACTTCGGTAACGAGTGCCCTTCATTCCTATGGAAAATCAGGAAGCATTATGGTATTTTTTTTCCAACCAAGTTCTGTGGCCCCCGGCTCTTTGTCTCCCAAAAAAGTAGGGCTTATCTCACCGTCGGTCACCTAAACCCATCCTGGAAAGTGGAGGGGTCGTAGGGGTCCCTTCGTGGAAGAAGGTTCCCCCACGCACTGAATTGTGGGATGGGGGCCCTCTTCCCTGTTTCCCTAAAAACCTTCACTTCCTTCTCCTCCCTCACCTGTGAATTCTCCTGAAGCATCGACGCTGAGAGGGTGTGGCCTCCTCTGAGTGGCATTTGTGGACTGATACTGTGTTGTGAACAGCTCTGAAAACAGAGTCTGTCCTACAGGAAACTGAGTTGTCTCACCACAGTCTAGAATGTCTCATCTGAATGAGGAAACATTTTCTGTTTGAGGAGAAAATAAACCTGGAAAAGAGAAAAAAAAAAGAAAAACAAAACAACAACAACGAAAATCAGGAGACAAGTTTCTAAAGTAGTTACATCAATAAAATCAAATGAGACATCAACTATATACTTATTTGTTCTAAAAAAAAAAAAAAAAACATTTTCCTTTCAAATTAAAAGTAACTTCAGAAGTGTTTTAGGATTTTATGAAAGGGAACCTTTCCTAAATCTGACATTTAAGAAGCAGAGAATATTACAGTAAGGCTGCAGTCTTTATAAGCTGACTGCTTTTATGTGCATCCTTTTTATTTTTTGTGCATCCTTCAAGTTGATTGATTTTACTTTCCCTCTTATCACTTGTGATAAAAAGCTGTCCATTTCCCACTCAAACTGTGGTACTTTTTCCATGGATTTCTGAAATCTCCCTAACTTGGGGTCTGAGTTCAGGCCAAGAGTCTGGATTTTTCTGGAAAAAGAAAGAATAAGGGGAAACTGGTTTTTCTGTCTTTGGTTTCTTTATAACAACGATCAGCTGAAAAAAGCATCGTGTTAGAAAAACGAGGGTAGTATTACACCAGTTTGCTTTTCACAGAGCACCTTGAAATAATCCTGGGGTTCATCCTCACACTTTACAGCACGCCAAGGAGAAAACCACCGGTTACTACGTAACAGTTGGGAAAACCAAAGTAGGAAAAGGACAAGGAAGTGGTGTTACATGAATTAGGATACAGCACTCCCACATATTGCAGCAGCTTTATGACATAGGCACTCTTAGCATCCCATTCCACAGGTGGGGCAACTGAGGATGAGAGAAGTTAATGAACAAACTTGCCCGGAGTCACCAAGGTAAGGAATGGTGGATCCACGTTTCAAACTGGCCTGAGCTCGCTGTCACCCCGCCCCTGGCCGTCACTCAGTGCACTGCGCATCCACAAGTCCAGGTATGCAATCACTCAGGCGAGTGAAGAGACCAGCTAAGAAGCAGATCTGAGCCGTCAGTGAACAATGCACAAGAACCCCAAAACTGCTCCAAGAGAAGCAATCCAGTGTCAGCCGCAGGAAGACCTCCTTTCATTCTGGACAGCATCACAAATTTATCAGGGGGTGGTTTTCTGTAAGAAATTGCAGAGGTTATGAAGCGGTGGCCTAAGAAGAGGATCTGATGACAGACAAAAGGAAAACTGCTTCGCTTGACTTCCGACAGTCAGAAGCGTGTAGTAATTCGCTTTCAGAATCTCTGGCCTAACTTTCCAAAGTCAGAGGGAAATCATAGCGGGCAAGTGTCTGCCTGAAAGAACCACATATCGATTCCTGTACTGGTCGGAGATCCGGCTCAGAGCAAAGACGGTCTCAGCGTGTCTGTGATGAACAGAGAAGAAGGAAGACTTTGGCCAAAACTGGACCTCGCGTTGGGCACACACTTGGGAGGTGTGCAGACTGGACCCACAAAGGCCCCAGGTTCTTCCCAGAGCCCAGCCTCCCCTCCTCCACACCCCGCACTCCCTGCTAATAGTCCTTAGGAGAATGCTCCATAACCACCCATCTGTCACTTTCTAACAGACCTGATTGGCAAGCGCTGGTAACAACTGACATCTGTTCTCGCTTATTGAAATGCAGATTTATGGTAATTGCTCTGAACAATAAGACACAGAATTACCTAAGGTGAACATTCAATTAAATTTTCATGCCCTTCTCCTTATAAATAATTTAAAAAAAAAAAAAACCTTCAGTTTCAAGTAGGCACAGTGTGCACTCTTCGGCACATACTTTCCTCGTTTGGAGAAGGGTTGTCTTTCCAGAGTAATGAGGGAAAAGTTGAACCCCTGTATGCCCAACTTTTTTTTTCCCCCTGGCCATCTCGATCTTGGCACATTGTTGGATTTCCTAAAACTTATCTCAGTGTTTTGCATTTCTCGCTCAGATTATTTGCCCCTGGTTTGAGGGATGCCCACCCCAGCAGAGTGCTTTGTGAGGTTAAAAGGGAGTGGTTCTCTTCTCAGGGAAGAGCTGTTCTCCAACCAGAACAGCATCACCTTGCGCACCCACCCCCTGCCCCGGCCACCCCTCCCCCATCCCATGCCCTCTGAGGATTTTTGTGTCGGGTGGGGAGTTGGAGAAAAGAGCTGAGAAGGACAGGACAGGGTGTGCTTACACACACAGAAAACAAAAAATGATGGAGAAAGAACCGGACATGTGAGTTCAACGTCAGCAGAAGCAACACCCTCTTTCAGACAGCCAGAGTGGGGACGGGGTGGCCAGGACTGACTGTCCGTCCAGGGCTGAGCCTGTGGCAGCTGGAGGTCTAGAAAGATGCTGCTACCCAGAAGTCTGTGCAGTTCACCAAGGAGAGGACGGAGCTTGGGGTGCGTCCCCTTGGAGCCTCCTGAGCTGCCTTCCTAGCTGGGGTCCGAGGCCTTTCCTAGCAGCTGCAGGGCTGCCAGGCCCCCAAGCCCCTGCCCTGAACGGGAGGGGAGGGGAGATGTCCACACTGCAGGTGAGACCCTCTGGTTATGGGAGCGCAAGGGGCAAGACGAGCCAAAGCGTTGGTCCCCAGGGCCCTGCACCCCTGCTGTGAAGACAGCGGGATCCTGCACCACCAGTGTCCAGGGCTCTCCCTGCACCCTGCGAGTGTCCCTGCGACATGCCAATGCCAGCCGTGGGGCCGGGGTGTCCCCGCTGCGAGGCTTTCTTGCTGGAAGGACGGTCTGGGGAACAGGCCTCAGGCCGCTGCCTGGGGGACAGAGGGACATCGCAGGGAACAGCTGCCTCTGTTGCCACTGGGAGGTGGACAGGAGCGCCTGTCACATCCCCCTGCCCACTGACCCCAGGTTCCTAGGTCCGGCCTCGGCATGGCCCCTGCCCTGTGTCAGCCGGCAACTCCAATGTTCTCGGAGAATCTCTGGCTGATTTTGTTTCCTTTCCTCGGCTTGACTGTATATGCGTCATGGTTCGGGGTCGGGGCAGGCGGGGGTGGGAGGGATGGGGGGAGTTGTGTTCTTTGATCTGTCTCTGCGCCGTCACTCCTGAGCTTGGATTTCTCAATTCCTCCCAGTCGCTGTCGCCAAGCCCAGGGCTGTCGTTCAGTGGTTTTCTACCAGGACTCGCAGCCCTTTTAGGACATCTCGTGAGAATGAGCTTCTGGGTCCGAGTCTTATTTCCAGAAACAGAATTTCCCGCAGTCCCTGGTTCCCCTCTGCTCAGATGGAAGGCTTAGTTCTCAGCCTGGGGCCCGGGGTCTGGCCTGTCGTGGCCGCGTGCTGACAACTGGTGAGCTGGGCAGCACCTGCAGGTCCTCCTGCCTCTGCTTGTCTCCACCTAACCCCCACCTCCTCGCCCCAAACACTCTGATGCTGGGGTTGTGACACCTCTCCTCCCACCTTCATCTCTGCTTTGCTAGGGTCCGCGTTCTCCTGCTCCGTAGCGGTCAGTGGTTGAACAGAGCTGGCCACTCCCAGTATGGCGCCCCAGAACCTGGCCTTCACAGTGGAGGCAGGGCAGCCCCTCGGGGTGAGGGGGAAGGGGACACTCGAGGAGGACAGGCGGACACAGAACCCAAGGGTGGTGGGCTGGACTCCAGGGCAACGCCGAGTATTGGTGGGTGAGAGGAAGAAAACACACAGACCTAATAAATATTTGCAGAATGGATTAACGACTGAGGGAAATAGTCAATATTTGAAGCTGTTGTAAATACTGAAGAACGAAGAACAAACAAGAAAAACCTCGTTTGGGTCTGTAGACAATGCTCTTTGTAGCAGCGTGGGAACATTTCATGCTGTTGGTTGCTCTGTTCATTTATCTCCTGTGGCCCCATTTTTCACCTACAGTGAATGAACATGGCTCTGTATGTGTGTGTGTAGGTGGGCTTGAAAGCAAATAAGACAACAGCTTTGTCCTCAAGGAGCTTAGTGTCTAGTCATGGAGGTCAGTAGTCCATGGGTATGATGTGGAAGCAGGCTCCAAAAAACGCGTTGGGAGTTAGATAGCGAGCCAGAGGATGACAGCTAACTGACATGGCCTGCCAGTCACCGTCCAAGGGGAAGAGCCTTGATGTCGGGAGGGCCCCCAGGGCTCTGACCCAGAGGAGCAGGCTGAGCCCTTCCACCCCAGCACTGGGCTGCTGTTCCACAGCGCGGGTCAGAGCAGGTGTCCTGGGAAACGCAGGCTGAGGAGGGTGCTCAGCTGATGGTTACCCGTGGCCAGATGTGCAGACTGTAACATCGGTGCTAAATCCTCCTTGTGTGCACAGCCGTCTGTCCGTGCCCGTGTCTGGTCGTCTGCGTTACATCCTGAGTACGTTAGAGGGGCCGCGGGGACCAGGCGGGTCCATGCTGGTGCACCTAATCCCACCCGGCAGCATCCCCCTAAGCCCAGACCCTAGGCACACAAGCCAGGGTGTGGTCACCTGCTTTCAGGAGCCACGCCCAGGGGACCCCAGGGAAGTCTGTGCTCAGTTCATGTTCCCCCAGCTCCATTTTCCCCAGGCAAACCTGAAAAAATAGGCCCTGCGCTTTCCCTTCACAGGGTTCTGTCAGCAGCCCCCTGCCTGACCCCTGACCCGAGGGGGGGGACAGAGCTTTGTCCCCAGTGGCACGTGCTCGATGGAGCAACGTTTTCACGCTCGCAGAATGCCATTGGTGCCTTGTCCTGTTCCCAGCATCCCCAGGACCTATGTGGTTTGCAGAACAGGTGCTGGCTTTCTCCCTAAGCCACCAGGGCTGCATACCTCCCGGAAGGAGCCTGAGTATCACTGTGAGCAAAATGAGAGCCCAGATCACAGTATGGATCTGAGGAACTCTTTCCTGAGTAGGATTAAGTCCTGACAAAGGCACCTGGGGTGGAGGAGCAGGGTAGGTAAGTGAGCCTGGCATCCGGGCTCTGAGTCCAGCTGAGGCTCCACACAGTGGCTGAGGGCTTCCAGCAGGCATGGTCCTAGAATGTTCTCTTGCCCCTCCTCCATCTCCCATCCCCCAGCCCTGTCGTCAGGCCACTGTCTGAAAAGCAGGTTGGATTCACTATGTAGACGTGTATCGAATGCCTGGATTTGAGACATGAGGAAAAGGTAAAATTAGGTTGATAACTTCATTACCTTTCTGTGCAAAATTCCACTGTAGGAGGAAAGAACTGCTGTTGCCTGCTTCTCAAATATACATGATGGAGAAATGAATCATGGAAAAAAGACTTAGTGTAGAGAATCTTTGAACCTCTGGGGACTCAGGCATGGAGTCTGTGCCTGGCCAGTCCCCCCAGACCTGTCTGCAGAGTTTCGTTTCTCTCCATTCTTTTCTTGATTTTCATTAGCCCATTCTAGTAAGTAGTTCTAGTTTCATTAGCCCATTCTAGTAAGTAGTTTTCATTCTAGTAAGTAGTTCCTCTTTGAGATACAAATACATTTAAAATACAAGTATTACAAATAAAAATATTACGGCGCTGCCATATTTCTTCATTTTTTTTCCTCAGCAAATATTATTTGAGTTCCTGAATAAACCAAGAGAGAGAAGTTTGGGAGTCTATAATAACAGTGACACTCATAGTAGTTGCTGATAATTTGGGGGGCTTATGTCGTGCCAGTTACTGAGCTGAGTCACTTTTCATTCACTGAGTTATTTAATCTGCACAACAACCACATGAGTGAGGAGGTAAGTAACTGTTACTGCTCATTCAGGAAGCAGGAATCAGAGAGGTTAAGAAATCTGTCCAGAGTCACACAGTTACAGATCCTGGAAGACAGATCAGTGTAACTTCAGAGCAATAAAGCATCATTTCTTCTGTCATGCCCCGAACCTGTTGAGTTTAAGGATGGAGAGTGTACCCTGAAGGCCTCCCCCAGGTGACAGCCTCGAGGTGGAAGGCCCTGCCGTGCGCAGTCCACACGGAAACCTTCTGCTTGTCTTTTGTGCTGAGCTGCGCCGCCCAGGAGGGGGCAGTTGGGCAGAGGGTCCTGGGCTGGGACAGGACATGTGGTACCGCATGAGTCCTCAGGGCAGCTGGGTGAGTGTGCCAGCCCCAGGGCCCTCTGTGCTCATCACCTGCCCTCTCTTTTAGGAAACGGGTAAAGTGGGCCTGCTGCTGACATGCCCTCTCTCTCCCCCCTGCAGGCATGAATGCTTTACAGTTACAGAACCTGGCCACGCTGGCGGCGGCTGCAGCCGCAGCCCAGACCTCAGCCACCACCACCAGTGCAAATCCTCTGTCCACCACGAGCAGCGCCCTGGGAGCTCTCACCAGTCCCGGTAAGGGGTGGTCCTGCCGCTGGGAGACAGGACGCGGGGGCAGGGCCAGGTGCAGGGTGGACATGCCCAGACCCCACCAGGCACCAGACTTAGTTACCACTGTACTTTGTCTTTTTAACTTATCTTTATTGAAATAGAGTTGATTTACAGTGTTGTGTTCATTTCTGCTGAACAGCAAAGTGACTCAGTTATACATACGTCGACATTCTTTTTTATATTCTTTTCCATTACGGATTATGCCTGGATTTTGAATATAGTTCCCTGTGCTGTACAGCAGGACCACATTGCTTATCCATTCTATACAAAACAGTTTGGATCTGCTAATTCCAAGCTCAGGTCATTGCTCCCCACCTGGGAGCCACAAGTCTGTTCTCTGTGTCGTGAGTCTGTCTGTTTCATGGCCAAGTCTGTTTATGCCCTAATTTAGATTCCCATAGAAGTGACAGCATGTGGTCTTTGTCTTTGTCTGACTGACTTCCCTTAGTATGATAACCTCTAGTTGCATCTTGTCTGACTTACTACACTTGGTATGATAATCTCTAGTTGATATTGCTGCAGACGGCTTTTTTTTTTTTTTTTTTTAATGGCTGAGTACTGTTCTATTGTATACATGCACCACGTCTTGTTTATCCATTCAGCCAGCAGTGGGCATTTGGGCTGTTTCTGTGTCTTGGCTACGATGAATAGTGCTGTTACGAACACAGGTGTGCAGTTACCCTTTAAAGAAACAAAAGTTTGAGCATGTGCATTTTTATCTTCCAAGGATAAAATGAGAAGAAAAGCTTTGTGAGGGAATTCTCACACATTCCTTTTGTTTGAAAATTGTGCCGTCCCTTCCATCCTGGTGAAGTTGCCCAGTGACGAGGCGCCTCAGTCCCTCAGGAATGCTCTTTTCTCCTGGTTTTGTGGTGGTTGTTTGTTTTTAGCAATTTTAGAATTCCCTGTTAAAACTGAAAACCCCGAATCATCATCTGTGACATTTCACAGCAGCTTCACCCTTCACTTGTGGTTTTCAGCGTGGAGGTCCAGAGGGGACCATCCTTGTTGCTCCTCTGTGGTCCCCTTCTTGGCCATGCCATTTAAAGTGAGGTTTTCTTTCTCCCCTCCTTAGAAATTCTGTTGCCTTATTCACAGGCAGATGCTGTTTTCTTTTTCATATGAGCCAGACCAAATGTGGTTGCTTAGACACCAGGATTTGTTTTTTAAAAAGTGTTTTGCTGGCTTGCCTTCCTCTCTGGGTTTTCTGGGCCTTGATGGATGATCTCACCTTATGCTCTGGTACGCGGAGGCGCTGGCCTGGACAACGTCCAGGCCCCTTTCTAACTAACAACCCCACGGCCCTCTATCGGCCACCCGCAAAAGATCAGCTAACTGGCCCCTACGCTTCTCTGTAACAATGCAGGGTTTTCTTCTAGAAAAATAGAGAAGGAACACTACAGTGCCCAGTAGACCAGCGTTCTTCAGGGAGGAGAGACGCCCCACAGCCCTTGATTTGTTACTGAACACCGCGTTTCTAACTCATTTCCCTCTACATTCAGTGTTGAAGGAGAAACTTAAGAGATGTTGATGAAAGGCTGGACAGTGTATCCATCACCTCATCTCAGAGCAACAGCATGTGGGACGTTGCCTTCATTCTTGAAATGTCTTCAAAAATATACCATGACAACATGTAGACCTCATTCCACACAACAGATAATACTCCTGAAAAATCAATTTTGTAATTTTTTCAAGAGATTAAGCTATAACTAATGCAAAACATAAACTGGTCTTTTAAGTATATCCTTTTAAAGAAACATGCATTTTTGACATAAGGTATTCCCCCTTATGAAAATAATAGTGGTTTTTTTTCCTTAAAAACACAAGTATTCAACCTCACTAGTGTCCTTGTTTTAGAAATTAGACTGAAGTGTGTTTTGCTAAATAAGAGAAATAAGAATTAACCATCTCGGGCTTCCCCGACAGTCAGTGGTTAAGACTCTGTGCTTCCACTGCAAGGGGTGCTGGTCTGCCCCCTGGTCGGGGGACTAAGATCTTGCATGCTGTGAGGCCAAAAAAAAAAAAAAGAAACATCTCCCTGTGAGGACTGTGAAAAGATTATATTAAAATAGCAGTCTGAATACCTGAAACTAATACAATATTGTAAATCAACTATAAAAATTTTTACCCCAATAAAATTAAAAAAAAAAAACAACACTGTATATGGTTTTATATACATGGACCGTTTGTCAGCATTTTTAACTGATATTTTTAACTATATTTTGTTTGGAGTGAAAAAACTAAACACTTCTCAAGATCTGATGGGTGTTTTATTTGTTTATATAAAAAGGGAAAGGATTAGGTTTTTTTTTTTTAAGAGAAAACACTGCTAAGTCGCTTCAGTCGTGTCCGACTCTGTGCGATCCCATAGATGGCAGCCCACCAGGCTCCTCCGTCCCCGGGACTCTCCAGGCAAGAATACCGGAGTGGGTTGCCAGTTCCTTCTCCAATGCATGAAAGTGAAAAGTGAAAGTGAAGTCGCTCTGTCATGTCCGACTCTTAGCGACCCCATGGACTGGAGCCTGCTGCTGCTGCTAAGTCACTTCAGTCGTGTCCGACTCTGCGTGACCCCATAGACGTCAGCCCACCAGGCTCTCCTGCCCCTGGGATTCTCCAGGCAAGAAAACTGGAGTGGGTTGCCATTTCCTTCTCCAATGCATGAAAGCGAAAAAGTGAAAGTGAAGTCGCTCAGTTGTGTCCGATTCTTAGCAACTCCATGGACTGCAGCCCACCAGGCTCCTCCATCCATGGGATTTTCCAAGCAAGAGTACTGGAATGGGGTGCCATTGCCTTCTCCGGGACTGGAGCCTACCAGACTTTAATTTGGCAGAAGTAGATGACTGTAATTTTTCCAACCATGGCTGACTCCCTTTTATTGAGAGTAAAAAGAAGAAACTGACCATATCATTGATAACAAGGTAGGGAAAAAAGAACACTTTTTCCCATAAAGATTCTTCTTTACATGGCAAGGAGGCAATCTTCTATTTGGTTCACCAGGCTTTAAAGAGTTTAACATTGTCACTACATTGAAATTATTCTCCTGTTCCCGAAGCGACCATTATCATAAATGGACATTTCGATGAAGGGTATGTGGCCTGTTGTTTGCTTGGGAAGCTTCATTCAACTTTATGAAAATACATTCTTTTATTTGTGATAGCTGAGTTGGGAATGTGCCTTGGTTCCAGGGAATCGGAATTAATATTCCACCATTTTGTTCTCCTTTAGTAGAAGGCTCGTGGGTTTAAGAAGCCAAGTGCAAAAGCGTCTGTTAGCTGATCAGTGTTGATACTGTAATTGATAGCTAGTGCTCTCAAGTGACTGTGTAGCCTTAGGCGCTGGCCTGGGTGCTGGGGACACAGCCTGGAGCAGGACACACTCCTGCCCCCGGGCGTCTCCTGTCTGTTCTGGGAATCCGGACAGGGAGCAGTCACGGGTGCCATGTGTATGCCGGGCAAGCGCTGTGAAGAGGGCCCAGGCAGAATAAGATGGAGAGAGGGGATGGAAGGAGGCTTTCCCCTTCTGAAAGGTGGCGTGTAAGCAGAAACCTGAGGAAGGTGATGGAAGTATGGAGATGATCCGGGGCAGGGGTGTCCAGGCAGAGGACCGACCAAGAACAGGCTTCGAGGAGGAGGACTGGCGTGATGCCATCCTGAGGAAGCGGTGAGAGGTGAGGTCCATGTCTGCAGACCCACATTCATTCCATCCAGTACGGTCACGAATGTGAGGACGTAGTGACCTTCTTAAAGTGCAGAGCACTCGAACAGCCTAGGAAGGTGGCCAGAGTGTGTAAGGAAACTTGAAACATACTTGGCCATTTTCAGCTTTTTTCCTGAGACCTGAATGAAAGGGAAAATGTGTCCTGAGATGTGTTTTCTTTCTTCCAACCCCAGCCAGGCATCCTTCCCTTTGCTCTTCACATGGCGTCTGGCCCAACCAGAAATCCTCCCAAGCACTGTCAAGGAGATGGGTTTCTCTCTTCTGTGTTGAGCAGAGCTTTACATAAGAGCTGAAAATATTTCATTAGAGTCCTAAAATGTGGGCAGCAGAAGCGATTTAAATCTATATTTCAATTATTTATCTTAAGTGTAACTAAAAAAATCTGGTGTTTAAGTGAAAGTAAATTATTTGTCTAATTTCCATCAGGGACTCTTCAAAGTCACAGAAAACGTGGTTAGTAACAATTCATGACTCTCCACTTCATCAGAGCAATTTCCCAGGAAATAAAAGGGATGGAATGCTAGTCCCAAGGCCAGTGTGTTTTTTGTTGTTTTTTTTTAATAATTTAAAAAAAAAAAAAAAAAAAAAAACAGGGCTTCCTGTTGAACCATGCATAACCAGCCAGTCCAAACGGAAAGCAGAGCTTCATCTACCGGCCCGCTCAGGTCTTGGTTCACCTGTTCTTGAGACATTTCTTGTGCTTCGGAGAAATCCATCTTGGAAGTACAGGGACAGCTCAGCACCCGCAAATTATTCATTTTTTAACAATTGTAAATTTATCATTTCAGTTCTGTACACCCAGGAACAAACTCTCTAAGCATTATTACAAATGATTTTGAACAATCTATGCTTTAAAACATGGAAGATTAAGCATTACTTTTTTGTAAAAAAAAAAAAAAAAATCCCCTTAAGCCATAAATATAGGTTTCTTTGACTCCTGGCCTTGCAATAAACATGAAAATAATCTCAGTTGCCCATGGTTAGAATGAGTGTTTCATGCAGTTATCAGACGGTAAGGAATAAAATTAGAAATTAAATCAGGAAAGAATAAAAACCAAGTAAATGCATTATTATGCCTTTTATGCGTTTCTTATGGGTCTTTTGAAGCCTGATTTAATCATGTTTCTTGTCTTTTATTTTGGTATGATAATTTTCCCTTTTGTTTACTATAGTCTCCTGTGTAGTTAATTAATTTTGGGGTCACTTCTTCTTACCCATTTCAACCTATTGTTGAGGCATGAGTCTCAGTATTGGTAGAAAGGGATAAAGTGTCTGTAAGGCATGTGGCTGGGTCTTAAAGATACTAATGTCTGCCCGGCTTGTGAGTCTGTTGCCTCAGCCTGCTGGTTCTGAGAGCATGGATACACACATCAGCATTCCCACTTGCGAGCATCTCTCTGGCGTTCTCTGTCCAAAGCCTAACGTTGTATCTGTGTACATCATCCTGCTGACCTTCTACTTTCTTTTTTAAAAAGATGTTTTAAAATTCTCTAATCCTTCTGTAAGTGCACTCAGTCAAGTGCACACTTCAGGCTAACAGATCATTTTTTTCCAAGGGTAAAGTGCATTTTTAAATACTTGGGCACATTCTCCCATTCCCACCATTGGCTTTCCCCTCAGTTTTTGCTGTGGAGTCTAGGCAGCATCTTTTCCCACCTTAGAGACATGGCCTCCTCCTCGGAGGCCGCAACAGACACTGTGTCCCGGGGACAGGGGCACGCTTCCTCGTGGACTCCTCGAGGGAAACGAATCCATTCAGACCTGCCCTGGCTCCTCACGTAAGAAGGGCCAGCGAGTGGTGTGTCATCCGCCAGTGTCACCAGGCTGGCTGAGTGGTGGGGACTCAGAAGTCATCCTCTAAGTCATCCCAGAGCCCTTCAGTGTCACAAGAGGCTTCCCCTTCTCCTTCCCCCAAGGGTCCCCACACGTGTGTCACACGAGAGCTCACCTCATTTGGAAGAGGTTGATTCCCAGGCTGATTTAACCTGAATTCCCGAGCCTTCTGCTTGGCCAGGCAAGTCCATGAGAAGGGGTTGGACCTGCGCCACCTCTCCGGTCCATTGCATGCAAGGGACAGTCGGTGAAGCCTAGAGGGACAGGAGAGAAGGACAGACAGACAGCAGGCTCTGGGAGAGGCCGTCCCTCAGGCTGCTGTGGTGATGCCACAACCTCAGGAAGACTAAAGCCAGCCATTCTTCCACAGACCTGTTCTTGCTGCATGGAGACATCCTCTTTCTCTCGCTGACCCATCCTTAGCCCCTGCACGACCTTCTCAGCCAGCCTGTGGTCCACTGTCCTTAATCGGTCACCGTGTTCAGTCAGTTTTCTCTGTTTTCCTCCGACACCCACACACCCCCGCTGAGTGAAGTTCCCTTTTTCCCCCGCGCAGTGTCTTCATAGCGCTGAGCCAACACTTAACGAAAGCTGCCCAGCCCAGGTGGGTGGCAGTAGATACGGTCCTCCCCTTTGCTGCAGAGCTTGACTTTCTGCAAGTCTCACCCTGGGTGCGCAGACGTTCCCTGTCGTGGGTTCATAGAGCTGTGGCTTCGCGTAGGAGCTCTTACTTTGTTTGGGGTGCACGTTCTCAGTATTTGAGATAGGGGCTTTCATTCCCTGCTTTAGAGGCTCTGGAGACCATGCCGTGTCCATGATTCAGCATAAATGTTGCCTTGCACGGTCCCAGGCATCGTGTGTGGGGTCCTTGTGAGCTCAGAGGCATGTCTGCTGCACAACACAAGCACTCCGTGAGACCCTTCCCCCCGCCTGACCCCAGACTCTCTCTCCCACTGTCTGAAATAACCTTGGTATCACCGCTGCCACTGGTAAGAGCATGTATGGATTGCTTATTTTTTTTTTTTTTTACTGGCTTAAAATTTTTACTTTTCGTCCATTTCTAGTTTAAATAGCAAGGAGCCCCCTGGTGGCTCAGACGGTAAAGCGTCTGCCTGCAATGTGGGAGACCCGGGTTTGATTCCTGGGTCGGGAAGATTCCCCTGGAGAAGAAAATGGCCGATTGCTTATGTTTTGTACTAGATGGAAAAGCAACAACACTTATAGTCACAACTTCTCAGAAGTTTATGACCTAAGGTCTGTGCTTTAAGACTTAAAAGCAGCAAAATATAAATGCTACTTTCGTAGGTGGCTTAGTCCCACAAACGATGCAGTGGCCACATGCACAAAACAAGCAGGATGCCCCAACTTGGACTCTTCCAGTGGAAGAGCGGGAATCAGATAAGGTCCACGGTGTGAGTGACAGGAGAGATCCTGTCTTAATGGGTAACTTTTAACAGGAGAGTCAGCACTGGAGCCAGAACTTTAAGATGAGTTAAGCTTTCTGAGGTAGAAATGGAAGATTTATCAGATGTGTCAGGTGTGAGAAAATACAGAAAAGTCATTCTGTCAGCAAATGGAAAGCCATCTCCTTTTTACCGGCGTGAGGTAGACGGGAAATAGGAACCAGGGACGGAGGGAGAGCCCTGAAGCCTGGCTGAGAAGCTGGGACTTCCTCTCGCAGGCGGTGAAGAGCCAGGTGAGGACTCTGAGCACAGGGGTGTCAGCGAGGCTTGGGTGCTGACTGGATGTGAGGGAGCAGAGGGAAAGAGGTGCGGACGGAAGTGTGCCGAGTATGGGGACCAGTAACGTGGCATCCTCATCAGCAGAGAGAGGGCGGTCAGGAGCACGCAGAGCTTGCCGCAGAAGGTGCTCCATACTCACGCACTCTGAGCAACAGCACGCGTGAACTGTATGTCGTGTAAATACATCCCACAAGCAGATGGGTCCCTGACCCTTGAGCTTGTCCCAGAGCAGCTGCAGAGGTGGGCAGGTGTCAGTGTGGGCCTGAGGGGGACCACCGAGCTGGAAGCATAGCAGAGCAGCAGCCTGACCGACGCCTGTGTTTGCCGGGCAGAGAGGAGGAGCCACGTGGTGGGAAGGGAGCCCTGAGGAAGCTTGGTTTCAGGGAACCAAGTGCAGGAGTTTGAAGCAGGAAGAAGACTGAGGTGAGGGCGGAGAAGAGGTGTTTGAGTTCGGCCACGGGCGGGCAGTTCACCTCCCACCCCGAATGGTGGGTTCACTGTGATGGTGGAAGGGATGTCACAGTTCTGGAGGTGGTGAGAGGGGGCGTGAGACTGGAGCCAGGAGCTGTGTGTTTATAGATGACATCTTCCTGCAGTGTAGTGACTTTTTTTAAGTCTAGAAGGGTCAATAGAAGGAGAAATTTTACGATGAAGAAAGACATATTTCTAGACTTAAGAGGAGGTGTAACAGAGGTGATGAGAGGCCGCGGAGAGGCAAAAACTGACAGACTGAAGGAGGAAGGAGTCTGGAGGGAAGGACTCAAACCCTCCTATCTGGTGCCTGAAACAGTGGCGTGTGTGAGGCCCCATCCTCATCCCACCTTCTGAGCTGTCGCCTAGCACTGGGTTAGACACTAACATACAGGACAGGGCACAGAGCGGAGAGGATGCTCAGTGAGTGGACTGGGAGCCCTTAAGAGAGGGAACACCTCCACCACTTGAGACACACAGGACCGTGGAGGCTGTGAAGGATTTGAGACAGAAAGGTATTCACATCACGCGCAAGACAAGAATATACATATCTAGGGCTAGAAACCATAAAAAATTCATGCCCGGTGCAGAGGTTTAAAAAAATATTTAAAAGAATGTGATAGAGGAACTACAGTTTCACTTTCATTTAGAATACGTGGCCATCTTGACCAAGAGCTGGAAGGCGGTGACTTAGAGCAAGTCATTTCATCTTTCTTTGTTTAGTTTCTCCACGGTGAAATCGAATTGTCCATTTTTACATTTACTGAACTATCGAGGGAATGTGTATATAATATATGCTATTGCTTTTTAAGACAGCATTAAAGTATCATATGGAGAAGATGATTGTTTTGGAATGACACTAAATTCTGCTCCTCTGAGCAATAAGAAATTGGTTAAACCTGGAATAAGCCCACATGATATTTTTTTCTGAATATTTGACTTTGGAAAGCAAATACCTCCCCACTGTTCCTAAAAATATTAGACTATAAATGCAGGGACTAGAGCCTTTCCTTCCTTCTTTCTACTCTGAGACTTCGCTGAAGAAGTTAGCAGTGAACTTCAAAATTGATTTGAGGTCACAGGATCAACACACCCTGCTTATCAAAGACAGAATGGCCACCGTGGGAGTAAAGAGTGCGTGGTAACTTTGACTGGACCCATTTCCTTATAGCTGTCATCACTGAGGGTAAAGCCCTTGGTGAGTGGTGGGTTTTTTCTCAGGCAGTATAGTGAGCATGTGCTCTGTCGTCAGTCATTTCCAAAGGAAGCCATGCAAGTAGCTGAAGGGTGGTTCACAGCATCTCAGACCTTAGACTCTGCCGGGTAACCTCTTGCCAGCCGTGTGCTCCTATTATCCTCAGGGAAAGCTGCCTCTTTCCAGGACATCCTAAGACCAGCATCCAGACAGGTCTTCCAGGACCCTCCCAGGGACTTGCTTTCTACAGAAATCTGTGCTCCTCATGTTTCCTCTCTAGAGCCTGGTCAAATAGTAATCTGACCCGTTTCATAAGCTCCTGGAATCTTTAAGATCATTCATTCAGGAAGGTGCCTCCCTCTGTGATCCACACGAGGAAACGGAAGCCTGCAAGGTCAAGTGACCTGCCGAGGAAACACAGGCTGTTAACCGTGGCTGAGGGGTCACCACTCCTGCCACCCCAGGAAACGTTCAAAAGCAGGAGCTCCTGGGCAACCTAGAATTATATTTCAGGTTGAAATCACCATGAATTTTTTTCAAGCTGTGTCCATGACCATCTTTAAAAAAAAGGCAAATACCTGAGGCCAGCTATAGGAAGGGTGTCCTTTTAGTTTGATGATTCATAAGCAAAATATCACTAGATGAGAAAGCAGGTCCAGTTTGTCCTTTCCTTTGCTCCATTCTTGTTTGAGCCAGGTAGACTGGAGTTTATATAAAACTTTAAGTTTATGGCCCCAAATGACACCGCCACTCTTGTGTCCCTCTTTACAAACTGGGGAGGACCCTGAAACGAGGTGAGGTGAGGAGGTGCGCAGCTTGTTGACAACCCTGGAGTACATTCTTTCTTAGGAGTGCCCCCCCCAGTGATGGCTCCAGGGAGCACTGGAGAGGAAATTAAAGTGAGGAAAACGGTGGGACCTTTGTGGACACAGAGGGGATGATACTGCCCACGTCCATTCCCATACCACTCTCTCATCTTTGGAGACATCCCCTGTCGTAGAGTATCACCTCAAAAGGGGCTCAGAGTCCCTGCAAGGGACTTCTTCCTCTAGTCAGCCCTTCAAACTTGGAGGCTTCCTCTGGCCCATCTGCAGAACTTGTCTATCCCAGCATGGCACAAGCCAGGTTGCTGACTGAGCTCCTTGTGAGTTGGAAGCGGGTTAGTGAAGGAAGATGATGATGCGGATGTTTGTGGGTAATGGGCATGTGCATTACAGATGGCTGGGCACTGAGATCAGAACACCGCAGCAGCTTTCAATGTCCTTTTCTAAGGCAAACAGCCTCCTCCCACCCTGTCATCTCTCCTCTCCCCATCCCTCCCCCTAAAAAATCCTTTTAGGGAAGAAATAGAAGTAAGAGGTGTGGTTATTGTGGAGTAACTAGACCCCACAGGAGAGGAGGTGCCATGCTCCCCCTCAGGTTGTGATGAGCTAACGACAGAGGCGCCCTTGTCACCACTTCACCACTCTGCCCCCTCCAGAACATCAGCGCTGTGTGACGCAGAGCAGTGACTGCAGGCTCTGCTGTCCTGAGTGCGTCTGGTCAGTGCAGTGTTCTCCTGTGTTTGCAGTTGTTGTATTTCCTAAACCACAAAGCTTCTGTGTTTTCAGTGTCTTGCACATACGCTGAAAGCAGATTCTTGGTGTCTTCTGTTGATGTCCTTTCATTGTAGCTTTTTGAAACTCTTGTGGTCCACCGTGGAACTCTGCCCAATGTTATGTGGCAGCCTAGATGGGCAGGGGTTTGTAGAGAGAATGGATACATGTATATGTACACTTGAGTCCCTTCTCTGTTCACAGCATTGTTTTCTAATTGGCTATCAGTTCAGTTCAGTTGCTCAGTCGTGTCTGACTCTCTGCGACCCCATGAATCGCAGCACACCAGGCCTCCCTGTCCATCACCAACTCTCGGAGTTCACTCAGACTCACGTCCATCAAGTCAGTGATGCCATCCAGCCATCTTATCCTCTGTCGTCCCCTTCTCCTCCTGCCCCCAATCCCTCCCAGCATCAGAGTCTTTTCCAATGAGTCACCTCTTCGCATGATGTGACCAAAGTACCCCAATACAAAATTAAAGGTTAAAAAAATCTTGCAGTCCAGGAAAAGTGGGGAGAGGGTTCACAGGTGGAGATGGAGGCACTGGGTTCCTAGGAAGCATGATCATCTCTGGGACCAAGTACTGGAGACAGGACTTGCCAGGGCGCCCATAAAACGAAGGAGAAGGTTCCCCTTCATTTAGGAAGGATAGTGCAGACATGGTCAGTGTCAGAGGCTGGTGCCCTAAATGGCCACTTTTCTACTTTTCTGGCTGGATCTGGAATCTGTTAAAGGGGGAAGAGCCGCATTCCATCCATTGAGCAGTCTGCCTCCTGCCAGATTGCTTGTCACCCCGCCTCATGCTGAGAATAAGAAGGAAGCCGCACCTCCTCTGCGTCCCTGCTCACAATCCAGGGAAAGGGGCACGAGGTCGTCAGGGCTGGCTCCAGCCTCTTCAGGGGCTGTGCCAGCATGTAGCCTCAGAAACCTCAGGGGGCTCTGGTTCCTTCTGCAGAAGCTGCATCAGGGGGTCTCTCTGCTCCTCAACTGGCCCTGGTCCCCCTCCCTCTCCAGCACCCTCACCCCTCCCAGCTTGTCCTCAGAAGGCCCAGAACCGAGTTGCCGTATGGGGTCACATACACATGGCTCTGATGGGTCACATGGCTGTTTCACCTCCTGGCTGACTATGCTCACCACCTCTTTGGTCTGCTTGGTGGTCGAGAGCTGGCGGTACTACAGGCGTGAAACATGACGTGTGACCAGGTCTGTCCATCACTGCCTGGAAAGTGAAGCAGCTCTGCCCCCCCATTCCCCCCCCACACCCCACGCTCCTCTGGCTTTGAGGTACAGCCTATCCCCTGCATGGAGCATCCTTTGGCTAAAAGAGATGCCATGGGCAAAGATGAACCAACGTTTATTTGCCACCTTCTCTGGAAACGCTCCTGTGCCACCTTGTAAACAGTTTAATTGAGAAAGCAGAAGATACAGTTCTTAGTGGAGACAGAAGGGAATTTTAATTTTAGGTGGGCAGAATGCAGGCAGCCTCCTGCCAGGCTGCCAGCACAGAAATAAGGAAAACAGGCATGTCGATGGCATTTAATACATCTCTGCCTTTTGTGTCGAGGGGCTTCTCTGTTGTGTTTCTCCAGAATATTTGAAGTACTTGATTGAGACTGGCTGTGTGACAGTCTCCGTGCAATCTTGATTCCAGCTTGTGTTTCTTCCAGCCCAGCATTTCTCATGATGTACTCTTCATAGAAATTAAATAAGCAGGGTGACAATATACAGCCTTGGTGTACTCCTTTTCCTATTTGGAACCAGTCTGTTGTTCCATGTCCAGTTCTAACTGTTGCTTCCTGACTTGCATATGTTTCTCAAGAGGCAGGTCAGGTGGTCTGGTATTCCCATCTCTTTCAGAATTTTTCCTACTGATTATCTATTTTTACATATAGCAGTGTGTGTATGTTAACCCCCAAATCCTAATTTATCCCTGCACCACTTTCCCCCTTTGGTAACCTAAATTTGTTTTCTATGTCTGTGGCTCTGTTTTTTAATAAATAAATTCATTTGTGTGGTTTTTTTTTTTTAGATTCCACATATAGGTGATATGTATTTGCCTTCCTCTGCCTTAGTTCACTTAATATGACAATGTGTAGGTCCATTCATGTTGCTGCAGATGGTACTATTTCATTCTTTTTATGGCTGAATAGCATTCCCTTTTATATATATGTTTGTGTATATATGCATGTATACACACACACATAGCATGTCTTCTCTATCCATCTGTCAGTGGGCACTAGGTTGTTTCCATATCTTCACTGTTATAAATAATTGCTGTAAAGCTCTCAGTCTTAACTGCAGCCCCACTTGTTTCCAGTTTTCTGTTTTTTTTTTTAAAGAGGGCGATGAAATGGTGATGGTGTGTAATTTACAGCTATAGCCTCATTTTTTTTTTCATTTTTCACCCTTTCATATTGTGCAAACATGTTAAATACACTTCCTTTCTATTGCGCACCAATAATTACAGTATCTGAAGTTTTGGTGGATCTAAATATAGTGTCTAACTCTGTCTCTGCTGATTCTTACTCTTGGTTCTTGGTTTACTTGTATTTTTTTTTTCAATTGTGAACTTAACTGTCTTGGAGCCTTATTTCTGAGAGTTTTTTGTTGAAAATGGGCCCTTTCAAGGTGACTTACAATTGATTCTACAGGGTGCTAGAAGAGAGTACAAGCTAGGGACCACTTTAAATTGATGGTTGGATGGGTTTTGACAATCAAGAAAAGAAAGTTGTTTTGCAGACTTATGTGAAGGCTAGTTTATTATATACTGTCAGAGGGAATCCCCTCCCCCTGCTCAGCACTGTTTTGATACAGGCAGTTGTCCTTATAGTTTCTGAAGCAGGAAGTGTATCTTGTTCATCCTTACACTGCTTGTTTAGCCTTCAGGGGTTCCAGACGTCCTGCAGGGGGAGTCTCTTCTTACGTACTTCACCTCAGGTGGACCCTAGACTTCTCCTATCTGTCATGCAGTGGAAGGCTTTGGGAACTGGAGCTTAAGTTTGTCTGGCTCACCAAATACCCTTAAGGCAAACGCTACCTTCAGTGTGCTGCTTATCTTCCTGGTTCCCACTTTCATTTATATCATTGATTCTGAGTGTTTCTTACCAAATGGTCAGTTATTGATGCAACTTAAAGCATCCTTTAAAGTACCTTATTGAGCATTTTAGTTTCAGTGGGAGAGTCTCTCTATTACCTAGACCACCTAACCACTAGAAACAGATCAGATCAGATCAGTCGCTCAGTCGTGTCCGACTCTTGCAACCCCATGAATCGCAGCATGCCAGCCTCCCTGTCCATCACCAACTCCCGGAGTTCACTCAGACTCATGTCCATCCAGTCAGTGATGCCATCCAGCCATCTTGTCCTCTGTCGTCCCCTTCTCCTCCTGCCCCCAATCCCTCCCAGCATCACAGTCTTTTCCAATGAGTCAGCTCTTCCCATGAGGTGGCCAAAGTACTGGAGTTTCAGCTTTAGCATCATTCCTTCCAAAGAACACCCAGGGCTGATCTCCTTCAGAATGGACTGGTTGGATCTCCTTGTAGTCCAAGGGACTCTCAAGAGTCTTCTCCAACACCACAGTTCAAAAGCATCAATTCTTCGGCGCTCAGCCTTCTTCACAGTCCAGCTCTCACATCCATACATGACCACAGGAAAAACCATAGCCTTGACTAGACGGACCTTTGTTGGCAAAGTAATGTCTCTGCTTTTGAATATGCTATCTAGGTTGGTCATAACTTTCCTTCCAAGGAGTAAGCATCTTTTAATTTCATGGCTGCAGTCACCATCTGCAATAATTTTGGAGCCCAGAAAAATAAAGTGTGACACTGTTTCCACTGTTTCCCCATCTATTTCCCATGAAGTGATGGGACCGGATGCCATGATCTTCGTTTTCTGAATGTTGAGCTTTAAGCCAACCTTTTCACTCTCCACTTTCACTTTCATCAAGAGGCTTTTGAGTTCCTCTTCACTTTCTGCCATAAGGGTGGTGTCATCTGCATATCTGAGGTTATTGATACTTCTCCCAGCAATCTTGATTCCAGCTTGTGTTTCTTCCAGTCCAGCGTTTCTCATGATGTACTCTGCATATAAGTTAAATAAGCAGGGTGACAATATACAGCCTTGACGCACTCCTTTTCCTAGTTGGAACCAGTCTGTTGTTCCATGTCCATTTCTAACTGTTGCTTCCTGACCTGCATACAAATTTCTCAAGAGGCAGATCAGGTGGTCTGCCTGATCCATCTCTTGAAGAATTTTCCACAGTTTATTGTGATCCACACAGTCAAAGGCTTTGGCATAGTCAAGAAAGCAGAAATAGATGTTTTTCTGGAACTCTCTTGCTTTTTCCATGATCCAGCGGATGTTGGCAATTTGATCTCTGGTTCCTCTGCCTTTTCGAAAACCAGCTTGAACATCAGGAAGTTCACGGTTCACATATTGCTGAAGCCTGGCTTGGAGAATTTTGAGCATTACTTTACTAGTGTGTGAGATGAGTGCAATTGTGTGGGTAGTTTGAGCATTCTTTGGCATTGCCTTTCTACAGAAGCCCCCCGCATTTCCCGTGGAGAAATGCATTTTAGTCTGATATCAGCCTACATGTGACAGCTCTTAACAAACTAATGTGCCAGCGAGTAAGGGAGAAAAACTATCCCTGGGGCATGTTCTGATTCTCAGACAGTAATAAAGGCCTGGCGGGGAGAAAATGAAAAGGTAAAGCCTTGAAGAGCTTTCATATGATTTCAGGTGACACCAAAGAAGAGCTTCCAGAATGGTCTTCAATATGAGGACATCTGAGGACTTTTTCCCAAGGAAACATTCAAAACTAAAGAAAATTATTTAAAAATGAATAGGGAGGATAGCCACTTTGGAGAATATTTTAGCATTTCCTCAAAATGGAAAACAGAGCTTTATCATATGACCAGCAGTCCCCCTCCTAGCTACGTATTCAAGAGAACCGAAGACATATGTCTGCCCAGAAGCTTGAGTACAGATGTTCACAGCAGCATTACTCATAACAGCCCCAGAGTGGAAACAATCAACATGTCCAAGGCTGATGAATGGACACAGTGGAGTGTTTCCATACAGTGGACTATTATTCAGTAATAAAAAGGGATAGAGTACTGACGCATGCTGCCACATGGATGAACCTTGAAAACATTTTGCTCAGTGAAAGAAGCCAGTCACAAAAGATGACATATTTTATGATTCCATTTATATGAAATACCCAGACTAAGCAAATCCACAGAGATAGAAAGTAGATCAGTGGTTGCCAGTGTCCAAGTAGAGGGGAGAGAATGTAGAATGAGCATTAATGAGTATGGGTTTCTTTAGAGGGTAATAAAAATGTTCCAAAATTAGACTCTGGTGCTGGCTGTGCAACTCTATGAACATCCTGATCAGGAAATTGCATACTTTCAAGGAGTAAATTTTATAACATGAATTATATCCCAATGAAGCTGTTAGTTAAAGGTGGGGGATTGTTTTATCTCCCCTTCTATAAGCACTACTACTTGGATCTTGAAGTGTTCTGTCAAACCCAGAAATGTGTATGACTTTTTTTTTTTTTAACTTCATTGAGAAAATGCCATGTCTGAAGCATAAAGACTAAGAAAGCCAAGAATTGCCATTTCACTCCCCATCCCCCACTTTGTGCTGGTCATTTGTTCAGAGGTTCCTAAAGTGCTGATGAAGGACCCACCACTCAGGAGGAAGGGCCCTCTTCTCATGGCTTGCCCCCAACTAGCCAGCAGAGCGCGTGTTCACTGGCTGGCACAGCAGAGCCATGATTTTTTTCCTCTAAATGTCGCGGTCACAATTGCTACAAACCCAGGCCATGTCTCTCACACTAAAGCCTAAGCGAGGCTCCCAGTCGTCCCGTGACTGAAGGCCCCCAGCTCTGTCTGCTAGGACAGGACAGACTGCGTCCTGGGCCAGCGGGCTCTCACAGTGCCTTTCTCTCCCCACTCCCTCATCTGCCTTTTGTCTTGCAGTGGCTGCTTCAACCCCCAACTCCACTGCTGGTGCAGCCATGAATTCTCTGACCTCTCTCGGGACTCTGCAAGGACTGGCAGGAGCCACTGTCGGACTGAATAACATTAATGCACTAGCAGGTACCATCAACAGTGAGTATTTGCTGCTCTGGTGGACAGCCTTCCCCCAAATTCTCCACAGATAGTGCTCAGCCAGAGACAGCCTGCAAAGGCTGCATCACAGGGAGAACTGAAGCTTGGGAGGAGGGGCAGGAGCACACGCCTAGACAGGGGCGTGCTGCCTGTGTGCACTCTGTGTCTCCAGAGACAGCCCCCTCGCCACCCTGAGTCTTCAGGGGCGTGGGTTGTGTACTCGGGCACAGGTGTCTGTGGTTGACCGGTAGCCGCAGGTTTCCGGGACTCTGGGTGGGTTCTGGTTTGGTGCCCTTCTGAGAGGCTGTGAATAAGTTATAAAAGAGTAATCGATGAGTTGGAGGTCAGGACCACGGGGCCAGCTCCCAGTCTGCTCTCAGTCTCTCAGGAACCTGAGCCAGTCACTGCCCCCTTTCTGGACTTCAGGGTCCCATCTGAAAATGGGATGTTCTGGATCAGGTGATCTTAAAGGTCCCCTCCAGGTCTAAAATCCAGAGGTTTATGACAGTCATACAGGAGGAGAGACGAGGCCTTGGGAAGCAGGAAATAAGGCTGAAAGGAGAGGAGTTGCCCCTGGAGCCAACGTCTAGGGTCTTTCTTAAGCCTCCGGCAGCCGGGGTCACCCTCCAGCAGTACGTCTCCTGAAGGGCCCCATTCCCCTACGGCAGGTGGAAGCAGAGTGAGGCAAATCGTTTACAGAATTCCTCAGCTCTGAAATACAAGACTGACCAAAGAACTCTAAGTTCTGTCTACGCAGCCTGCCCACTTCCGGTGCTTTAGATCTGTGAGGAGCATGGCTCCCGGCCAGATGAGTCACAGCTAAGGCTCAAGCTCAGCCTCGGCTCCTCCACTAGAGGGAATGGTCCTCAGTGCACAGAGGGGACCCCGGGTCTGCCTTTCCTGCAGCTCGGTGCCCACACCCTGAGCCTGACAACAGCACACCCAGTAGGCCCATGAGAGCCTAAGGAGGCCTGACTGGGGGCCCGTTTACCTAGCAGGCCGCCCAGCCTCTGCCCGTTTGAAGTATTAAAAAAGAGTTGTGACAAGTTTCCTTATTCTTAGCCACAATTCAGTAAGTGAACAGTTTTTAAAGGGTGATCAAGAAGTACAGTTTATTTAAAAGAAAAAAACAACGTGAATAATTCTGTATCCTAAAATCCCAAAAGAATACCTTGTAATTTATTTTGTAAAGAAGAAGCTAGAACTCACCCAAATGAAGACTAGCTGTTATCACCCAGATTAGAAGATATAAGTCACACATTTAGAGGTAGGGAATTCTTTCAGGTTTATGGAATCCTTTTATGCAGATGCCCTGGGGAAAACAAACATGAACTTGGACTGAGTATTATCTGACCAGAGGCCAAAGAAAGCAGAAAGGAAAAAGATTTTTTTCTTTCCAGACTGGATGGCTCTTGATTAGCGAGCAGACAGTAAATGCAGTGGTAACCACGTGACAGCAGAGTACTGTACCCCACTAAAGCTGCCTCCAGCGCCCCTCTTGCCAGCAGCCCTCATGGCCTTGACTCCTGTTTCTGACCTTGTTCTGCAGACGCTCCAACTCACTTGTCCTTCCCCTCGGTTGCAGACGAGTGTTTGCACACACCCCTCCATGCTGCTTCTAAGCCCCAGGACCTAGTTCCCCTAAAACAAGGAATTTGATTTGACCGCCTGCCTGTCCTGGGTCTGCACAGTACCAGGCCAGTGGGAGTGGCTGTCCTCCTCAGCGCGTGCTCTGACTGCTGTGTGTCGTCCTGTCCGTGTGGTCCGCCTCCTCAGCCTGTCCTGTTGCCCTTTGCTGGGGTTTCCCGTTGTTACCGTGAGCAGCTAGGGAGGGACTCTGTTGAATGGCAGAGAGACCGTGGTTGGTTCTTGTGTGGGGTCTGTGTTATTCAATTTTGCTTCTGGCAAGAACAACGGCCTTATTGTTGTGTTTTTTAAATACTTTGCCCTGGATAACTATAGGTATAGTTCATGGGAAATTAAGACTGTTTCTAGTCTCAAATAACCTCTGCTAAACAATATGAACTAGGAAAATGTTTAATTAAACCCAAAGTCTTGCACAAAGAAAACTACATTCTGCCTGCTGGGGTGAATTACCATCAGAGCTATTTCACAATCCCAACACTGTCTTGGAGCTTATACTTGCTTCTCAAACAGCAAGAGAAAACCTCACGTAGAGGGTCCTCCTTCAGACCGTTCCTTCACAGACAGTGATGCCGCCTGTCCCACCAGACAGTCCTCAGAAAAGGAAGTCAAGAAACGGGAACCTGGGCAGAGGCCACTAGACCAGTTTCCGTGTCGTGGCCATTTGCTCCCCCACTCCACCTAGGAAGCCTTACCTGCCATCATAAGGAGAGGTTTCCGGTGTTCTGAGTAGAACCAACTCTTTTCCACAGACAAAGGAGCCAGGGAGAAAGTAGGTGGTAGATGGATCCAATTAATTCCCAAATTTTACCTCTTCCCTCCCAGAGGGTTCCTCATTTCCCCACAAAACAGAAGTTTTGGTTAGTAAACAAGTAGCTACGCCATTTGAGCTCCATATCCTTGTTCTTCCTTTGTAAGTTCATGCATGGATGGTGGGACTAAAAAGGAGGACACTACTCTAAAGCTAAAAGCAGAACAGCAGGATGAGAAGGAAGGAACATGGGCAGTTCACTGGCAGGAGCTTTCCCTCCTGGATTATGTGAGGCAGGTGTCACATACTAGCAGCTGAACTCAGAAGTGCACTAACTTTATCGCTAGACCATTTGCAGAGGCCTTCCCACCCTCACTGAGGTTTGCCACACCTGTCCTTTTGTTCCAGCCTTCCTCACACAAATAGCACCTGTGGGAATCTCAATTAAACTGGGATGAAATGATCAATCCATTTGGCTTTTTCGAAGAAAGCCCTGTTCTCTTAAGGGGAAGCATTTTATGCAGTTAACCTTCAAACCTCTATTTCTGTCGTCCAAAATGCTTAGGTGGAATCAAATACCAGCAGCTGAACTGACAATTGTTAATGTCATATAATGATTATTTAATATAGAATAACATTAAATCATCAACAAGAATAACTCTCAGAAGTTGAAATCCTTCTCTGATGGTTCTTTGAATTCTGCCTGGTGATCAGTTACCCATTCCACCTTGGCGTTGGCACACACACCTCAGAAATGGTCAGAATAAATTCCTTCATGGAAAGAAACCTGAAGCAGAGTCAGCAGGCCCCTGCTGGCCAGCACCTCCTGAGCTTAGTTGGGATCAGCTAGAGCTGCTTGAAACCACTTCCTTTTTCAGGAAGTTGGCTTTCCATGCTCATGACCCCCAGGCTCTCCTGGACATGCCACCCTCACCCTAAACATCACCCAGGGGCAGCACTGTCCCCTCAGCCCCCAGGGAAAATGCCAGCCCTGACATTCCTCCACGGTTAAGTCATGCTCTCATTCCTGTCTTGTATGTCATCTTCTAATCTAAGAGGTGAAGGTGTCAGAAGAACAGAGCATGATGGAGTAAGTACCTGTCCCCTCTCTCCTGTGTCCTGTGAATGGCAAGCAAAAATATGCATGGAAGTATTGAGGTGATTCTGATATTTGATTCCTCTGTATGATATCTAAGCATCCTTATTTTGTTGTCCTCTATTCTCACCAGACTGCTTATTACAATTTTTTTTTCAGTTAATCATCTTTGCTATTTTAACATCCTTAATCAATAGCCCTAATTCCTTCGATTTTCATTAATGTTTTCACTGAGTTCTTTGCAGAAACAGATCTTTACCAAAAAAAAAAAGTCTTCATCGTAAAGGGAACTCAAAGGAATTATGATGTCACCTCTTCCATTTCCTGAG